>JAUIMM010001710.1:0-600000 GCA_031769625.1 Taudactylus pleione
GGAGAGAGGAGGCAGAGAGGAGAGAGAAGAGGAGAGAGGATAGGGGGAGAGAGAGAGGAGAGAGGATGGGGGGGAGAGGAGGCAGAGAGGAGAGAGAAGAGGAGAGAGAGAGAGGATAGGGGGGGGAGAGGAGGCAGAGAGGAGAGAGAAGAGGAGAGGAGAGAGATAGGGGGGGAAAGAGGAGAGAAAACCCCCCTTTAAAAATCCTACATTTGCACCTGAGCCCAAAGCAGTCAGTAAGATCTACCTGTTGTTGATACTTGTCAGAAAATACATATAGCCATAGGGATCATTGGGCCTTACAACCAATGCAGGGATATGACACTAATGATCCAGTGATGTCACTCACCTTGGTGACACTGGTGTGGACTCTGAAGAGGATAGTAGTGCGCGTGGCCTCGCGGGTATGGGGCGTAGTCTCACGGGTATGGGGCATGGCCTCACGGCCCAAACCCCTGTACTGGTGTTAGGCGCCGGGTATATAAAATGTATTACTGCTGTTAGGCGTCGGGTATGTAAGAATACATTACTGGTGTTAGGCGTCGGGTATGTAAAATGTATTACTGGTGTTAGGCACCGGTTATGTAAAATGTATTACTGGTGTTAGGCGCCGGGTATGTAAAATGTATTACTGGTGTTAGGCGCCGGGTATGTAAAATACATTACTGGTGTTAGGCGCCGGGTATGTAAAATGTATTACTGGTGTTAGGAGCCGGGTATGTAAAAAGTATTACTGGTGATAGGAGCCGGGTATGTAAAATGTATTACTGGTGTTAGGAGCCGGGTATGTAAAATGTATTACTGGTGTTAGGAGCCGGGTATGTAAAAAGTATTACTGCTGTTAGGCGTCGGGTATGTAAAATGTATTACTGGTGTTAGGCGCCAGGTATGTAAAATGTATTACTGGTGTTAGGCGCCGGGTATGTAAAATGTATTACTGGTGTTAGGAGACGGGTATGTAAAATGTATTACTGGTGATAGGAGCCGGGTATGTAAAATGTATTACTGCTGTTAGGCGTCGGGTATGTAAAATGTTATTACTGGTGTTAGGCGTCGGGTATGTAAAATGTATTACTGGTGTTAGGCGTCGGGTATGTAAAATGTATTACTGGTGTTAGGCGCCGGGTATGTAAAATTTATTACCGCAGTTAGGCGCCGGGTATGTAAAATGTATTACTGGTGTTAGGAGCCGGGTTTGTAAAATGTATTACCGCTGTTAGGCGCCGGGTATGTAAAATGTATTACCGGTGTTAGGAGCCGGGTTTGTAAAATGTATTACCGGTGTTAGGAGCCGGGTTTGTAAAATGTATTACCGCTGTTAGGCGCCGGGTATGTAAAATGTATTACTGGTGTTAGGAGCCGGGTTTGTAAAATGTATTACCGCTGTTAGGCGCCGGGTATGTAAAATGTATTACTGGTGTTAGGAGCCGGGTATGTAAAATGTATTACCGGTGTTAGGAGCCGGGTTTGTAAAATGTATTACGCTGTTAGGCGCCGGGTATGTAAAATGTATTACCGGTGTTAGGCGCCGGGTATGTAAAATGTATTACCGGTGTTAGGCGCCGGGTATTTAAAATGTATTACCGCTGTTAGGCGCCGGGTATGTAAAATGTATTACTGGTGTTAGGCGCCGGGTATGTAAAATGTATTACTGCTGTTAGGCGCCGGGTATGTAAAATGTATTACTGCTGTTAGGAGCCGGGTATGTAAAATGTATTACTGCTGTTAGGCGTCGGGTATGTAAAATGTATTACTGGTGTTAGGCGCCGAGTATGTAAAATGTATTACTGCTGTTAGGCGCCGGGTATGTAAAATGTATTACTGCTGTTAGGAGCCGGGTATGTAAAATGTATTACTGCTGTTAGGAGCGGGTATGTAAAATGTATTACCGGTGTTAGGAGCCGGGTATGTAAAATGTATTACCGCTGTTAGGCGCCGGGTATGTAAAATGTATTACCGCTGTTAGGCGTCAGGTATGTAAAATGTATTACCGCTGTTAGGAGCCGGGTATGTAAAATGTATTACCGGTGTTAGGAGCCGGGTATGTAAAATGTATTACCGCTGTTAGGCGCCGGGTATGTAAAATGTATTACCGGTGTTAGGATCCGGGTTTGTAAAATGTATTACCGCTGTTAGGCGCCGGGGTATGTAAAATGTATTACCGGTGTTAGGCGCCGGGTATGTAAAATGTATTACCGGTGTTAGGCGTCGGGTATGTAAAATGTATTACTGCTGTTAGGCGCCGGGTATGTAAATGTATTACTGGTGTTAGGCGTCGGGTATGTAAAATGTATTACTGCTGTTAGGCGTCGGGTATGTAAAATGTATTACTGGTGTTAGGCGCCGGGTATGTAAAATGTATTACTGCTGTTAGGCGTCGGGTATGTAAAATGTATTACTGCTGTTAGGCGTCGGGTATGTAAAATGTATTACTGGTGTTAGGCGCCGGGTATGTAAAATGTATTACTGGTGTTAGGCGTCGGGTATGTAAAATGTATTACTGGTGTTAGGAGCCGGGTATGTAAAATGTATTACTGGTGTTAGGCGCCGGGTATGTAAAATGTATTACTGCTGTTAGGCGCCGGGTATGTAAAATGTATTACTGGTGTTAGGAGCCGGGTATATAAAATGTATTACTGGTGTTAGGCGTCGGGTATGTAAAATGTATTACTGCTGTTAGGCGTCGGGTATGTAAAATGTATTACTGGTGTTAGGCGCCGGGTATGTAAAATGTATTACTGGTGTTAGGCGTCGGGTATGTAAAATGTATTACTGCTGTTAGGCGCCGGGTATGTAAAATGTATTACTGGTGTTAGGAGCCGGGTATATAAAATGTATTACTGGTGTTAGGCGTCGGGTATGTAAAATGTATTACTGCTGTTAGGCGTCGGGTATGTAAAATGTATTACTGGTGTTAGGCGCCGGGTATGTAAAATGTATTACTGGTGTTAGGCGTCGGGTATGTAAAATGTATTACTGGTGTTAGGAGACGGGTATGTAAAATGTATTACTGCTGTTAGGCGTCGGGTATGTAAAATGTATTACTGCTGTTAGGCGTCGGGTATGTAAAATGTATTACTGGTGTTAGGCGCCGGGTATGTAAAATGTATTACTGGTGTTAGGCGTCGGGTATGTAAAATGTATTACTGGTGTTAGGAGCCGGGTATGTAAAATGTATTACTGCTGTTAGCGTCGGGTATGTAAAATGTATTACTGGTGTTAGGCGTCGGGTATGTAAAATGTATTACTGCTGTTAGGCGCCGGGTATGTAAAATGTATTACTGGTGTTAGGAGCCGGGTATATAAAATGTATTACTGGTGTTAGGCGCCGGGTATGTAAAATGTATTACTGGTGTTAGGCGCCGGGTATGTAAAATGTATTACTGGTGTTAGGCGCCGGGTATGTAAAATGTATTACCGGTGTTAGGCGTCGGGTATGTAAAATGTATTACTGCTGTTAGGCGTCGGGTATGTAAAATGTATTACTGGTGTTAGGCGCCGGGTATGTAAAATGCATTACTGGTGTTAGGCGCCGGGTATGTAAAATACATTACTGGTGTTAGGAGCCGGGTATGTAAAATGTATTACTGCTGTTAGGCGTCGGGTATGTAAAATGTATTACTGGTGTTAGGCGTCGGGTATGTAAAATGTATTACTGGTGTTAGGCGCCGGGTATGTAAATGTATTACTGGTGTTAGGCGTCGGGTATGTAAAATGTATTACTGGTGTTAGGCGCCGGGTATGTAAAATGTATTACTGGTGTTAGGCGTCGTGTATGTAAAATGTATTACTGGTGTTAGGCGCCGGGTATGTAAAATGTATTACTGGTGTTAGGCGTCGGGTATGTAAAATGTATTACTGCTGTTAGGCGTCGGGTATGTAAAATGTATTACTGGTGTTAGCGTTCGGGTATGTAAAATGTATTACTGCTGTTAGGCGTCGGGTATGTAAAATGTATTACTGGTGTTAGGCGCCGGGTATGTAAAATGTATTACTGGTGTTAGGCGTCGTGTATGTAAAATGTATTACTGGTGTTAGGCGCCGGGTATGTAAAATGTATTACTGGTGTTAGGCGTCGGGTATGTAAAATGTATTACTGCTGTTAGGCGTCGGGTATGTAAAATGTATTACTGGTGTTAGGCGTCGGGTATGTAAAATGTATTACTGGTGTAAGGCGTCATGTATGTAAAATGTATTACTGGTGTTAGGCGTCGGGTATGTAAAATGTATTACTGGTGTAAGGCGTCATGTATGTAAAATGTATTACTGGTGTTAGGCGCCGGGTATGTAAAATGTATTACTGCTGTTAGGAGCCGGGTATGTAAAATGTATTACTGCTGTTAGGCGTCGGGTATGTAAAATGTATTACTGGTGTTAGGAGCCGGGTATGTAAAATGTATTACTGGTGTTAGGCGCCGGGTATGTAAAATGTATTACTGGTGTTAGGCGCCGGGTATGTAAAATGTATTACTGGTGTTAGGCGTCGGGTATGTAAAATGTATTACTGGTGTTAGGCGTCGGGTATGTAAAATGTATTACTGCTGTTAGGCGTCGGGTATGTAAAATGTATTACTGGTGTTAGGCGTCGGGTATGTAAAATGTATTACTGGTGTTAGGCGCCGGGTATGTAAAATGTATTACTGGTGTTAGGCGTCGGGTATGTAAAATGTATTACTGGTGTTAGGCGCCGGGTATGTAAAATGTATTACTGCTGTTAGGCGTCGGGTATGTAAAATGTATTACTGGTGTTAGGAGACGGGTATGTAAAATGTATTACTGGTGTTAGGCGCCGGGTATGTAAAATGTATTACTGGTGTTAGGCGCCGGGTATGTAAAATGTATTACTGGTGTTAGGCGTCGGGTATGTAAAATGTATTACTGGTGTTAGGCGTCGGGTATGTAAAATGTATTACTGGTGTTAGGAGCCGGGTATGTAAAATGTATTACTGGTGTTAGGAGCCGGGTATGTAAAATGTATTACTGGTGTTAGGAGCCGGGTATATAAAATGTATTACTGGTGTTAGGCGTCGGGTATGTAAAATGTATTACTGGTGTTAGGCGTCATGTATGTAAAATGTATTACTGGTGTTAGGAGCCGGGTATGTAAAATGTATTACTGGTGTTAGGCGTCGGGTATGTAAAATGTATTACTGGTGTTAGGAGCCGGGTATGTAAAATGTATTACTGGTGTTAGGCGTCGGGTATGTAAAATGTATTACTGCTGTTAGGCGTCGGGTATGTAAAATGTATTACTGGTGTTAGGCGTCGGGTATGTAAAATGTATTACTGGTGTTAGGAGCCGGGTATGTAAAATGTATTACTGCTGTTAGGAGACGGGTATGTAAAATGTATTACTGGTGTTAGGCGTCGGGTATGTAAAATGTATTACTGGTGTTAGGCGCCGGGTATGTAAAATGTATTACTGGTGTTAGGAGCCGGGTATGTAAAATGTATTACTGGTGTTAGGAGCCGGGTATGTAAAATGTATTACTGGTGTTAGGCGTCGGGTATGTAAAATGTATTACTGGTGTTAGGAGCCGGGTATGTAAAATGTATTACTGGTGTTAGGCGTCGGGTATGTAAAATGTGTTACTGGTGTTAGGAGCCGGGTATGTAAAATGTATTACTGCTGTTAGGAGCCGGGTATGTAAAATGTATTACTGGTGTTAGGCGTCGGGTATGTAAAATGTATTACTGGTGTTAGGAGCCGGGTATGTAAAATGTATTACTGGTGTTAGGAGCCGGGTATGTAAAATGTATTACTGGTGTTAGGCGTCGGGTATGTAAAATGTATTACTGGTGTTAGGAGCCGGGTATGTAAAATGTATTACTGGTGTTAGGCGTCGGGTATGTAAAATGTATTACTGCTGTTAGGCGTCGGGTATGTAAAATGTATTACTGGTGTTAGGAGCCGGGTATGTAAAATGTATTACTGGTGTTAGGCGCCGGGTATGTAAAATGTATTACTGGTGTTAGGAGCCGGGTATGTAAAATGTATTACTGGTGTTAGGCGTCGGGTATGTAAAATGTATTACTGGTGTTAGGAGCCGGGTATGTAAAATGTATTACTGGTGTTAGGAGACGGGTATGTAAAATGTATTACTGGTGTTAGGCGTCGGGTATGTAAAATGTATTACTGGTGTTAGGAGCCGGGTATGTAAAATGTATTACTGGTGTTAGGAGCCGGGTATGTAAAATGTATTACTGGTGTTAGGCGTCGGGTATGTAAAATGTATTACTGGTGTTAGGCGTCGGGTATGTAAAATGTATTACTGGTGTTAGGCGTCATGTATGTAAAATGTATTACTGGTGTTAGGAGCCGGGTATGTAAAATGTATTACTGGTGTTAGGAGACGGGTATGTAAAATGTATTACTGGTGTTAGGCGTCGGGTATGTAAAATGTATTACTGGTGTTAGGCGTCGGGTATGTAAAATGTATTACTGGTGTTAGGCGTCGGGTATGTAAAATGTATTACTGGTGTTAGGCGTCGGGTATGTAAAATGTATTACTGGTGTTAGGCGTCGGGTATGTAAAATGTATTACTGGTGTTAGGAGCCGGGTATGTAAAATGTATTACTGGTGTTAGGCGTCGGGTATGTAAAATGTATTACTGGTGTTAGGCGTCATGTATGTAAAATGTATTACTGGTGTTAGGAGCCGGGTATGTAAAATGTATTACTGGTGTTAGGAGACGGGTATGTAAAATGTATTACTGGTGTTAGGCGTCGGGTATGTAAAATGTATTACTGGTGTTAGGAGCCGGGTATGTAAAATGTATTACTGGTGTTAGGCGTCGGGTATGTAAAATGTATTACTGGTGTTAGGCGTCGGGTATGTAAAATGTATTACTGGTGTTAGGCGTCGGGTATGTAAAATGTATTACTGGTGTTAGGCGTCGGGTATGTAAAATGTATTACTGGTGTTAGGCGCCGGGTATGTAAAATGTATTACTGGTGTTAGGCGTCGGGTATGTAAAATGTATTACTGGTGTTAGGCGTCGGGTATGTAAAATGTATTACTGGTGTTAGGCGTCGGGTATGTAAAATGTATTACTGGTGTTAGGCGTCGGGTATGTAAAATGTATTACTGGTGTTAGGAGCCGGGTATGTAAAATGTATTACTGGTGTTAGGAGCCGGGTATGTAAAATGTGTTACTGGTGTTAGGAGCCGGGTATGTAAAATGTATTACTGGTGTTAGGAGCCGGGTATGTAAAATGTATTACTGGTGTTAGGCACCGGGTATGTAAAATGTATTACTGGTGTTAGGCGTCGGGTATGTAAAATGTATTACTGGTGTTAGGCGTCGGGTATGTAAAATGTATTACTGGTGTTAGGAGCCGGGTATGTAAAATGTGTTACTGGTGTTAGGAGCCGGGTATGTAAAATGTATTACTGGTGTTAGGCGTCGGGTATGTAAAATGTGTTACTGGTGTTAGGAGCCGGGTATGTAAAATGTATTACTGCTGTTAGGCGTCGGGTATGTAAAATGTATTACTGGTGTTAGGAGCCGGGTATATAAAATGTATTACTGGTGTTAGGAGCCGGGTATGTAAAATGTATTACTGGTGTTAGGAGCCGGGTATGTAAAATGTATTACTGGTGTTAGGCGTCGGGTATGTAAAATGTGTTACTGGTGTTAGGAGCCGTGTATGTAAAATGTATTACTGGTGTTAGGCGTCATGTATGTAAAATGTATTACTGGTGTTAGGCGTCGGGTATGTAAAATGTATTACTGGTGTTAGGCGCCGGGTATGTAAAATGTATTACTGGTGTTAGGAGCCGGGTATGTAAAATGTATTACTGGTGTTAGGCGCCGGGTATGTAAAATGTATTACTGGTGTTAGGCGTCGGGTATGTAAAATGTATTACTGGTGTTAGGAGCCGGGTATGTAAAATGTATTACTGCTGTTAGGCGTCGGGTATGTAAAATGTATTACTGGTGTTAGGCGTCGGGTATGTAAAATGTATTACTGGTGTTAGGAGCCGGGTATGTAAAATGTATTACTGGTGTTAGGAGCCGGGTATGTAAAATGTATTACTGGTGTTAGGAGCCGGGTATGTAAAATGTATTACTGCTGTTAGGCGCCGGGTATGTAAAATGTATTACTGGTGTTAGGCGCCGGGTATGTAAAATGTATTACTGGTGTTAGGAGCCGGGTATGTAAAATGTATTACTGCTCTTAGGCGTCGGGTATGTAAAATGTATTACTGGTGTTAGGCGTCGGGTATGTAAAATGTATTACTGGTGTTAGGAGACGGGTATGTAAAATGTATTACTGGTGTTAGGAGACGGGTATGTAAAATGTATTACTGGTGTTAGGCGCCGGGTATGTAAAATGTATTACTGCTCTTAGGCGTCGGGTATGTAAAATGTATTACTGCTCTTAGGCGTCGGGTATGTAAAATGTATTACTGGTGTTAGGAGACGGGTATGTAAAATGTATTACTGGTGTTAGGAGACGGGTATGTAAAATGTATTACTGGTGTTAGGAGACGGGTGTAAAATGTATTACTGGTGTTAGGCGCTGGGTATGTAAAATGTATTACTGGTGTTAGGCGCCGGGTATGTAAAATGAATTACTGCTGTTAGGCGTCGGGTATGTAAAATGTATTACTGGTGTTAGGCGTCTTGTATGTAAAATGTATTACTGGTGTTAGGCGCCGGGTATGTAAAATGAATTACTGCTGTTAGGCGTCGGGTATGTAAAATGTATTACTGGTGTTAGGCGTCTTGTATGTAAAATGTATTACTGGTGTTAGGCGTCGGGTATGTAAAATGTATTACTGGTGTTAGGAGACGGGTGTAAAATGTATTACTGGTGTTAGGCGCCGGGTATGTAAAATGTATTACTGCTGTTAGGAGCCGGGTATGTAAAATGTATTACTGGTGTTAGGCGCCGGGTATGTAAAATGTATTACTGCTCTTAGGCGTCGGGTATGTAAAATGTATTACTGCTCTTAGGCGTCGGGTATGTAAAATGTATTACTGGTGTTAGGAGACGGGTATGTAAAATGTATTACTGGTGTTAGGAGACGGGTATGTAAAATGTATTACTGGTGTTAGGAGACGGGTGTAAAATGTATTACTGGTGTTAGGCGTCGGGTATGTAAAATGTATTACTGGTGTTAGGCGCCGGGTATGTAAAATGAATTACTGCTGTTAGGCGTCGGGTATGTAAAATGTATTACTGGTGTTAGGCGTCTTGTATGTAAAATGTATTACTGGTGTTAGGCGCCGGGTATGTAAAATGAATTACTGCTGTTAGGCGTCGGGTATGTAAAATGTATTACTGGTGTTAGGCGTCTTGTATGTAAAATGTATTACTGGTGTTAGGCGTCGGGTATGTAAAATGTATTACTGGTGTTAGGAGACGGGTGTAAAATGTATTACTGGTGTTAGGCGCCGGGTATGTAAAATGTATTACTGCTGTTAGGCGTCGGGTATGTAAAATGTATTACTGGTGTTAGGCGTCTTGTATGTAAAATGTATTACTGGTGTTAGGCGTCGGGTATGTAAAATGTATTACTGGTGTTAGGAGACGGGTGTAAAATGTATTACTGGTGTTAGGCGTCGGGTATGTAAAATGAATTACTGCTGTTAGGCGTCGGGTATGTAAAATGTATTACTGGTGTTAGGCGTCGGGTATGTAAAATGTATTACTGGTGTTAGGCGTCGGGTATGTAAAATGTATTACTGGTGTTAGGAGCCGGGTATGTAAAATGTATTACTGGTGTTAGGAGCCGGGTATGTAAAATGTATTACTGGTGTTAGGAGCCGGGTATGTAAAATGTATTACTGGTGTTAGGAGCCGGGTATGTAAAATGTATTACTGCTGTTAGGCGTCGGGTATGTAAAATGTATTACTGGTGTTAGGAGACGGGTATGTAAAATGTATTACTGGTGTTAGGAGCCGGGTATGTAAAATGTATTACTGGTGTTAGGAGACGGGTATGTAAAATGTATTACTGGTGTTAGGAGACGGGTATGTAAAATGTATTACTGGTGTTAGGAGCCGGGTATGTAAAATGTGTTACTGGTGTTAGGCGCCGGGTATGTAAAATGTATTACTGGTGTTAGGCGTCGGGTATGTAAAATGTATTACTGGTGTTAGGAGCCGGGTATGTAAAATGTATTACTGGTGTTAGGAGCCGGGTATGTAAAATGTATTACTGGTGTTAGGCGTCGGGTATGTAAAATGTATTACTGGTGTTAGGAGCCGGGTATGTAAAATGTATTACTGGTGTTAGGAGCCGGGTATGTAAAATGTATTACTGGTGTTAGGCGCCAGGTATGTAAAATGTATTACTGGTGTTAGGAGCCGGGTATGTAAAATGTATTACTGGTGTTAGGAGCCGGGTATGTAAAATGTATTACTGGTGTTAGGCGCCGGGTATGTAAAATGTATTACTGCTGTTAGGCGTCGGGTATGTAAAATGTATTACTGGTGTTAGGCGTCGGGTATGTAAAATGTATTACTGGTGTTAGGCGTCGGGTATGTAAAATGTATTACTGCTGTTAGGAGCCGGGTATGTAAAATGTATTACTGGTGTTAGGAGCCGGGTATGTAAAATGTATTACTGCTGTTAGGCGTCGGGTATGTAAAATGTATTACTGCTGTTAGGCGTCGGGTATGTAAAATGTATTACTGGTGTTAGGAGACGGGTATGTAAAATGTATTACTGCTGTTAGGCGTCGGGTATGTAAAATGTATTACTGCTGTTAGGCGTCGGGTATGTAAAATGTATTACTGGTGTTAGGCGTCGGGTATGTAAAATGTATTACTGCTGTTAGGAGCCGGGTATGTAAAATGTATTACTGGTGTTAGGAGCCGGGTATGTAAAATGTATTACTGCTGTTAGGCGCCGGGTATGTAAAATGTATTACTGGTGTTAGGCGCCGGGTATGTAAAATGTATTACTGGTGTTAGGAGCCGGGTATGTAAAATGTATTACTGGTGTTAGGAGCCGGGTATGTAAAATGTATTACTGCTGTTAGGCGTCGGGTATGTAAAATGTATTACTGGTGTTAGGAGCCGGGTATGTAAAATGTATTACTGGTGTTAGGAGCCGGGTATGTAAAATGTATTACTGGTGTTAGGCGCCAGGTATGTAAAATGTATTACTGGTGTTAGGCGCCGGGTATGTAAAATGTATTACTGCTGTTAGGAGCCGGGTATGTAAAATGTATTACTGGTGTTAGGCGCCGGGTATGTAAAATGTATTACTGGTGTTAGGCGTCGGGTATGTAAAATGTATTACTGGTGTTAGGCGCCGGGTATGTAAAATGTATTACTGGTGTTAGGCGCCAGGTATGTAAAATGTATTACTGGTGTTAGGCGTCGGGTATGTAAAATGTATTACTGGTGTTAGGCGCCGGGTATGTAAAATGTATTACTGGTGTTAGGCGCCGGGTATGTAAAATGTATTACTGGTGTTAGGCGCCGGGTATGTAAAATGTGTTACTGGTGTTAGGCGCCGGGTATGTAAAATGTATTACTGGTGTTAGGCGTCGGGTATGTAAAATGTATTACTGCTGTTAGGAGACGGGTATGTAAAATGTATTACTGGTGTTAGGAGCCGGGTATGTAAAATGTATTACTGGTGTTAGGCGTCGGGTATGTAAAATGTATTACTGGTGTTAGGCGTCGGGTATGTAAAATGTATTACTGCTGTTAGGAGACGGGTATGTAAAATGTATTACTGGTGTTAGGAGACGGGTATGTAAAATGTATTACTGGTGTTAGGCGTCGGGTATGTAAAATGTATTACTGGTGTTAGGAGCCGGGTATGTAAAATGTATTACTGGTGTTAGGAGCCGGGTATGTAAAATGTATTACTGGTGTTAGGCGCCGGGTATGTAAAATGTATTACTGGTGTTAGGAGACGGGTATGTAAAATGTATTACTGGTGTTAGGAGCCGGGTATGTAAAATGTATTACTGGTGTTAGGCGTCGGGTATGTAAAATGTATTACTGGTGTTAGGCGTCGGGTATGTAAAATGTATTACTGGTGTTAGGCGTCGGGTATGTAAAATGTATTACTGCTGTTAGGAGACGGGTATGTAAAATGTATTACTGGTGTTAGGAGCCGGGTATGTAAAATGTATTACTGGTGTTAGGAGCCGGGTATGTAAAATGTATTACTGGTGTTAGGCGCCGGGTATGTAAAATGTATTACTGGTGTTAGGCGCCGGGTATGTAAAATGTATTACTGGTGTTAGGCGCCGGGTATGTAAAATGTATTACTGGTGTTAGGAGCCGGGTATGTAAAATGTATTACTGGTGTTACGAGACGGGTATGTAAAATGTATTACTGGTGTTAGGAGCCGGGTATGTAAAATGTATTACTGGTGTTAGGAGCCGGGTATGTAAAATGTATTACTGGTGTTAGGAGCCGGGTATGTAAAATGTATTACTGGTGTTAGGCGCCGGGTATATAAAATGTATTACTGGTGTTAGGCGCCGGGTATGTAAAATGTATTACTGGTGTTAGGAGCCGGGTATGTAAAATGTATTACTGCTGTTAGGAGCCGGGTATGTAAAATGTATTACTGGTGTTAGGCGTCGGGTATGTAAAATGTATTACTGGTGTTAGGAGCCGGGTATGTAAAATGTATTACTGGTGTTAGGAGCCGGGTATGTAAAATGTATTACTGGTGTTAGGAGCCGGGTATGTAAAATGTATTACTGGTGTTAGGCGCCGGGTATGTAAAATGTATTACTGGTGTTAGGCGTCGGGTATGTAAAATGTATTACTGGTGTTAGGCGTCGGGTATGTAAAATGTATTACTGGTGTTAGGCGTCGGGTATGTAAAATGTGTTACTGGTGTTAGGAGCCGGGTATGTAAATGTATTACTGGTGTTAGGAGTCGGGTATGTAAAATGTATTACTGGTGTTAGGAGCCGGGTATGTAAAATGTATTACTGGTGTTAGGCGCCGGGTATGTAAAATGTATTACTGGTGTTAGGCGCCGGGTATGTAAAATGTATTACTGGTGTTAGGAGCCGGGTATGTAAAATGTATTACTGGTGTTAGGCGCCGGGTATGTAAATGTATTACTGGTGTTAGGCGCCGGGTATGTAAAATGTATTACTGGTGTTAGGCGCCGGGTATGTAAAATGTATTACTGGTGTTAGGAGCCGGGTATGTAAAATGTATTACTGGTGTTAGGAGCCGGGTATGTAAAATGTATTACTGGTGTTAGGCGCCGGGTATGTAAAATGTATTACTGCTGTTAGGCGTCGGGTATGTAAAATGTATTACTGGTGTTAGGCGTCGGGTATGTAAAATGTATTACTGGTGTTAGGCGTCGGGTATGTAAAATGTATTACTGGTGTTAGGCGTCGGGTATGTAAAATGTATTACTGGTGTTAGGTGCCGGGTATGTAAAATGTATTACTGGTGTTAGGCGCCGGGTATGTAAAATGTATTACTGGTGTTAGGCGTCGGGTATGTAAAATGTATTACTGGTGTTAGGCGTCGGGTATGTAAAATGTATTACTGGTGTTAGGCGCCGGGTATGTAAAATGTATTACTGGTGTTAGGAGACGGGTATGTAAAATGTATTACTGGTGTTAGGAGCCGGGTATGTAAAATGTATTACTGCTGTTAGGCGCCGGGTATGTAAAATGTATTACTGGTGTTAGGCGTCGGGTATGTAAAATGTATTACTGGTGTTAGGCGTCGGGTATGTAAAATGTATTACTGGTGTTAGGCGCCGGGTATGTAAAATGTATTACTGGTGTTAGGCGCCGGGTATGTAAAATGTATTACTGGTGTTAGGAGCCGGGTATGTAAAATGTATTACTGGTGTTAGGAGCCGGGTATGTAAAATGTATTACTGGTGTTAGGAGCCGGGTATGTAAAATGTATTACTGGTGTTAGGAGCCGGGTATGTAAAATGTATTACTGGTGTTAGGAGCCGGGTATGTAAAATGTATTACTGGTGTTAGGCGTCGGGTATGTAAAATGTATTACTGGTGTTAGGAGCCGGGTATGTAAAATGTATTACTGGTGTTAGGCGTCATGTATGTAAAATGTATTACTGGTGTTAGGCGCCGGGTATGTAAAATGTATTACTGGTGTTAGGCGTCGGGTATGTAAAATGTATTACTGGTGTTAGGCGCCGGGTATGTAAAATGTATTACTGGTGTTAGGCGTCGGGTATGTAAAATGTATTACTGGTGTTAGGCGTCGGGTATGTAAAATGTATTACTGGTGTTAGGCGCCGGGTATGTAAAATGTATTACTGGTGTTAGGCGCCGGGTATGTAAAATGTATTACTGGTGTTAGGCGTCGGGTATGTAAAATGTATTACTGGTGTTAGGCGCCGGGTATGTAAAATGTATTACTGGTGTTAGGAGCCGGGTATGTAAAATGTATTACTGGTGTTAGGAGCCGGGTATGTAAAATGTATTACTGGTGTTAGGAGCCGGGTATGTAAAATGTATTACTGGTGTTAGGAGACAGGTATGTAAAATGTATTACTGGTGTTAGGCGTCGGGTATATAAAATGTATTACTGGTGTTAGGCGTCGGGTATATAAAATGTATTACTGGTGTTAGGAGCCGGGTATGTAAAATGTATTACTGGTGTTAGGCGCCGGGTATATAAAATGTATTACTGGTGTTAGGAGACGGGTATATAAAATGTATTACTGGTGTTAGGAGCCGGGTATGTAAAATGTGTTACTGGTGTTAGGAGCCGGGTATGTAAAATGTATTACTGGTGTTAGGAGCCGGGTATATAAAATGTATTACTGGTGTTAGGAGACGGGTATGTAAAATGTATTACTGGTGTTAGGAGCCGGGTATGTAAAATGTATTACTGGTGTTAGGAGCCGGGTATATAAAATGTATTACTGGTGTTAGGCGCCGGGTATGTAAAATGTATTACTGGTGTTAGGCGCCGGGTATGTAAAATGTATTACTGGTGTTAGGAGCCGGGTATATAAAATGTATTACTGGTGTTAGGCGTCGGGTATGTAAAATGTATTACTGGTGTTAGGAGACGGGTATATAAAATGTATTACTGGTGTTAGGAGACGGGTATGTAAAATGTATTACTGGTGTTAGGAGCCGGGTATGTAAAATGTATTACTGGTGTTAGGAGACGGGTATGTAAAATGTATTACTGGTGTTAGGCGTCGGGTATGTAAAATGTATTACTGGTGTTAGGCGCCGGGTATGTAAAATGTATTACTGGTGTTAGGAGACGGGTATGTAAAATGTATTACTGGTGTTAGGCGTCGGGTATGTAAAATGTATTACTGGTGTTAGGAGACAGGTATGTAAAATGTATTACTGGTGTTAGGCGTCGGGTATGTAAAATGTATTACTGGTGTTAGGCGTCGGGTATGTAAAATGTATTACTGCTGTTAGGAGACGGGTATGTAAAATGTATTACTGGTGTTAGGAGCCGGGTATGTAAAATGTATTACTGGTGTTAGGCGTCGGGTATGTAAAATGTATTACTGGTGTTAGGAGACGGGTATGTAAAATGTATTACTGGTGTTAGGCGTCGGGTATGTAAAATGTATTACTGGTGTTAGGAGACGGGTATGTAAAATGTATTACTGCTGTTAGGCGTCGGGTATGTAAAATGTATTACTGGTGTTAGGAGACGGGTATGTAAAAAGTATTACTGGTGTTAGGCGTCGGGTATGTAAAATGTATTACTGGTGTTAGGCGTCGGGTATGTAAAATGTATTACTGGTGTTAGGAGCCGGGTATGTAAAATGTATTACTGGTGTTAGGAGCCGGGTATATAAAATGTATTACTGGTGTTAGGAGCCGGGTATGTAAAATGTATTACTGGTGTTAGGCGCCGGGTATGTAAAATGTATTACTGGTGTTAGGAGACGGGTATGTAAAATGTATTACTGGTGTTAGGCGCCGGGTATGTAAAATGTATTACTGCTGTTAGGAGACGGGTATGTAAAATGTATTACTGGTGTTAGGCGCCGGGTATGTAAAATGTATTACTGGTGTTAGGCGTCGGGTATGTAAAATGTATTACTGGTGTTAGGAGCCGGGTATGTAAAATGTATTACTGGTGTTAGGCGTCGGGTATGTAAAATGTATTACTGGTGTTAGGAGACGGGTATATAAAATGTATTACTGGTGTTAGGAGCCGGGTATATAAAATGTATTACTGGTGTTAGGAGCCGGGTATGTAAAATGTATTACTGGTGTTAGGCGCCGGGTATGTAAAATGTATTACTGGTGTTAGGAGACGGGTATGTAAAATGTATTACTGGTGTTAGGAGACGGGTATGTAAAATGTATTACTGGTGTTAGGCGCCGGGTATGTAAAATGTATTACTGGTGTTAGGCGCCAGGTATGTAAAATGTATTACTGGTGTTAGGCGCCGGGTATGTAAAATGTATTACTGGTGTTAGGCGTCGGGTATGTAAAATGTATTACTGGTGTTAGGAGCCGGGTATGTAAAATTTATTACTGCTGTTAGGCGTCGGGTATGTAAAATGTATTACTGCTGTTAGGCGTCGGGTATGTAAAATGTATTACTGGTGTTAGGCGCCAGGTATGTAAAATGTATTACTGGTGTTAGGCGCCGGGTATGTAAAATGTATTACTGGTGTTAGGAGCCGGGTATGTAAAATGTATTACTGGTGTTAGGCGTCGGGTATGTAAAATGTATTACTGGTGTTAGGAGCCGGGTATGTAAATGTATTACTGGTGTTAGGAGCCGGGTATATAAAATGTATTACTGGTGTTAGGCGTCGGGTATGTAAAATGTATTACTGGTGTTAGGAGCCGGGTATGTAAAATGTATTACTGGTGTTAGGAGCCGGGTATGTAAAATGTATTACTGGTGTTAGGCGTCGGGTATGTAAAATGTATTACTGGTGTTAGGAGCCGGGTATGTAAATGTATTACTGGTGTTAGGAGCCGGGTATGTAAAATGTATTACTGGTGTTAGGAGCCGGGTATGTAAAATGTATTACTGGTGTTAGGAGCCGGGTATGTAAATGTATTACTGGTGTTAGGAGCCGGGTATGTAAAATGTATTACTGGTGTTAGGAGCCGGGTATGTAAAATGTATTACTGGTGTTAGGCGCCGGGTATGTAAAATGTATTACTGGTGTTAGGAGCCGGGTATGTAAAATGTATTACTGGTGTTAGGCGCCGGGTATGTAAATGTATTACTGCTGTTAGGCGCCGGGTATGTAAAATGTATTACTGCTGTTAGGCGTCGGGTATGTAAAATGTATTACTGGTGTTAGGCGTCGGGTATGTAAAATGTATTACTGCTGTTAGGAGCCGGGTATGTAAAATGTATTACTGGTGTTAGGCGCCGGGTATGTAAATGTATTACTGCTGTTAGGCGCCGGGTATGTAAAATGTATTACTGCTGTTAGGCGTCGGGTATGTAAAATGTATTACTGGTGTTAGGCGTCGGGTATGTAAAATGTATTACTGGTGTTAGGAGCCGGGTATGTAAAATGTATTACAGCTGTTAGGCGTCGGGTATGTAAAATGTATTACTGGTGTTAGGCGTCGGGTATGTAAAATGTATTACTGGTGTTAGGCGCCGGGTATGTAAAATGTATTACTGGTGTTAGGCGTCGGGTATGTAAAATGTATTACTGGTGTTAGGCGTCGGGTATGTAAAATGTATTACTGGTGTTAGGAGCCGGGTATGTAAAATGTATTACTGGTGTTAGGAGCCGGGTATGTAAAATGTATTACTGGTGTTAGGAGCCGGGTATGTAAAATGTATTACTGGTGTTAGGAGCCGGGTATGTAAAATGTATTACTGGTGTTAGGAGACGGGTATGTAAAATGTATTACTGGTGTTAGGCGTCGGGTATGTAAAATGTATTACTGGTGTTAGGCGTCGGGTATGTAAAATGTATTACTGGTGTTAGGCGTCGGGTATGTAAAATGTATTACTGGTGTTAGGCGTCGGGTATGTAAAATGTATTACTGGTGTTAGGCGCCGGGTATGTAAAATGTATTACTGGTGTTAGGCGTCGGGTATGTAAAATGTATTACTGGTGTTAGGAGCCGGGTATGTAAAATGTGTTACTGGTGTTAGGAGCCGGGTATGTAAAATGTATTACTGCTGTTAGGCGTCGGGTATGTAAAATGTATTACTGGTGTTAGGCGTCGGGTATGTAAAATGTATTACTGGTGTTAGGAGCCGGGTATGTAAAATGTATTACTGGTGTTAGGCGTCGGGTATGTAAAATGTATTACTGGTGTTAGGAGCCGGGTATGTAAAATGTATTACTGGTGTTAGGCGCCGGGTATGTAAAATGTATTACTGGTGTTAGGAGCCGGGTATGTAAAATGTATTACTGGTGTTAGGAGCCGGGTATGTAAAATGTATTACTGGTGTTAGGAGACGGGTATGTAAAATGTATTACTGGTGTTAGGCGTCGGGTATGTAAAATGTATTACTGGTGTTAGGCGCCGGGTATATAAAATGTATTACTGGTGTTAGGCGTCTTGTATGTAAAATGTATTACTGGTGTTAGGCGCCGGGTATGTAAAATGTATTACTGGTGTTAGGTGTCGGGTATGTAAAATGTATTACTGGTGTTAGGAGCCGGGTATGTAAAATGTATTACTGGTGTTAGGCGTCGGGTATGTAAAATGTATTACTGGTGTTAGGAGACGGGTATGTAAAATGTATTACTGGTGTTAGGCGTCGGGTATGTAAAATGTATTACTGGTGTTAGGCGTCTTGTATGTAAAATGTATTACTGGTGTTAGGCGCCGGGTATGTAAAATGTATTACTGGTGTTAGGCGCCGGGTATGTAAAATGTATTACTGGTGTTAGGCGCCGGGTATGTAAAATGTATTACTGGTGTTAGGCGCCGGGTATGTAAAATGTATTACTGCTGTTAGGCGTCGGGTATGTAAAATGTATTACTGGTGTTAGGCGTCGGGTATGTAAAATGTATTACTGGTGTTAGGCGCCGGGTATGTAAAATGTATTACTGGTGTTAGGCGCCGGGTATGTAAAATGTATTACTGGTGTTAGGCGTCGGGTATGTAAAATGTATTACTGGTGTTAGGCGTCGGGTATGTAAAATGTATTACTGCTGTTAGGAGCCGGGTATGTAAAATGTATTACTGGTGTTAGGAGCCGGGTATGTAAAATGTATTACTGGTGTTAGGAGCCGGGTATGTAAAATGTATTACTGGTGTTAGGAGCCGGGTATGTAAAATGTATTACTGGTGTTAGGCGCCGGGTATGTAAAATGTATTACTGGTGTTAGGAGCCGGGTATGTAAAATGTATTACTGGTGTTAGGCGCCGGGTATGTAAAATGTATTACTGGTGATAGGAGCCGGGTATGTAAAATGTATTACTGCTGTTAGGCGTCGTGTATGTAAAATGTATTACTGGTGATAGGAGCCGGGTATGTAAAATGTATTACTGCTGTTAGGCGTCGGGTATGTAAAATGTATTACTGGTGTTAGGAGCCGGGTATGTAAAATGTATTACTGGTGTTAGGCGTCGGGTATGTAAAATGTATTACTGGTGTTAGGAGACGGGTATGTAAAATGTATTACTGGTGTTAGGAGACGGGTATGTAAAATGTATTACTGGTGTTAGGAGCCGGGTATGTAAAATGTATTACTGGTGTTAGGCGTCGGGTATGTAAAATGTATTACTGGTGTTAGGAGCCGGGTATGTAAAATGTATTACTGGTGTTAGGAGACGGGTATGTAAAATGTATTACTGCTGTTAGGAGCCGGGTATGTAAAATGTATTACTGGTGTTAGGCGTCGGGTATGTAAAATGTATTACTGCTGTTAGGCGCCGGGTATGTAAAATGTATTACTGGTGTTAGGCGTCGGGTATGTAAAATGTATTACTGGTGTTAGGCGCCGGGTATGTAAAATGTATTACTGGTGTTAGGCGTCGGGTATGTAAAATGTATTACTGGTGTTAGGAGCCGGGTATGTAAAATGTATTACTGGTGTTAGGAGCCGGGTATGTAAAATGTATTACTGGTGTTAGGCGTCGGGTATTTAAAATTGTATTTACGAATGTATTAGCTCCCGCAGCCCGGACCCTCTCCGCCAGCCGCAGCAATATGCGTTAACCCCAAGGTCTAAGTATGAAAGTAGCTGCTGAGTACTCCCAGCTAGGGACCGAGAGCCTACATGCTGGGGAAAAGGGAGGGCCCTCTCCCCGGACCCCCAGCGCCGAGGGAAACAGGAAGTCATTCAGCCATGTCCCGAACTGCAGGGCTGAGAGCCACACATACGGGGACCAGGCTAGCCGGTGGCAGTGCACCATGAAGTGTATGTAAAGGCTGCTGAAGACTGGCTGCACGCTAGGCGACAGGGTATGCCAGCTCCCCGGACCCCCAGAGCTGAGGGCAGATAATCTGGAGACGTAACTCCTGGTGCCCCACAGAAGGGGAGAGATCCCCAGCAGACCCCGAGCTACAGTCCGTATAAGCCGGTTACAGAGCACAGGCTAGGTGTATATATACTATATAAGGTGTGTACAGCACTGACCCGTCACAGCAGCCCCCGAGCTACAGTCTGTATAAGCCGGTTACAGGGCACAGGCTAGGTGTATATATACTATATAAGGTGTGTACAGCACTGAGCCGTCACAGCAGCCCCCGAGCTACAGTCTGTATAACACGGTTACAGGGCACAGGCTAGGTGTATATATACTATATAAGGTGTGTACAGCACTGACCCATCACAGCAGCCCCCGAGCTACAGTCTGTATAACACGGTTACAGGGCACAGGCTAGGTGTATATATACTATATAAGGTGTGTACAGCACTGAGCCGTCACAGCAGCCCCTGAGCTACAGTCTGTATAACACGGTTACAGGGCACAGGCTAGGTGTATATATACTATATAAGGTGTGTACAGCACTGACCCATCACAGCAGCCCCCGAGCTACAGTCTGTATAACACGGTTACAGGGCACAGGCTAGGTCTATATATACTATATAAGGTGTGTACATTACTGACCCGTCACAGCAGCCCCCGAGCTACAGTCTGTATAAGCCGGTTACAGGGCACAGGCTAGGTGTATATATACTATATAAGGTGTGTACAGCACTGAGCCGTCACAGCAGCCCCCGAGCTACAGTCTGTATAACACGGTTACAGGGCACAGGCTAGGTGTATATATACTATATAAGGTGTGTACAGCACTGACCCATCACAGCAGCCCCTGAGCTACAGTCTGTATAAGCCGGTTACAGAGCACAGGCAAGGTGTATATATACTATAAAAGGTGTATACAGCACTGACCCGTCACAGCAGCCCCTGAGCTACAGTCTGTATAAGCCGGTTACAGGGCACAGGCTAGGTGTATATATACTATATAAGGTGTGTACAGCACTGACCCGTCACAGCAGCCCCTGAGCTACAGTCTGTATAAGCCGGTTACAGGGCACAGGCTAGGTGTATATATACTATATAAGGTGTGTACAGCACTGACGCATCACAGCAGCCCCCGAGCTACAGTCTGTATAAGCCGGTTACAGGGCACAGGCTAGGTGTATATATAATATATAAGGTGTGTACAGCACTGACCCGTCACAGCAGCTCCCGAGCTACAGTCTGTATAAGCCGGTTACAGGGCACAGGCTAGGTGTATATATACTATATAAGGTGTGTACAGCACTGACCCATCACAGCAGCCCCCGAGCTACAGTCTGTATAACCCGGTTACAGGGCATAGGCTAGGTGTATATATACTATATAAGGTGTGTACAGCACTGACCCGTCACAGCAGCCCCTGAGCTACAGTCTGTATAAGCCGGTTACAGGGCACAGGCTAGGTGTATATATACTATATAAGGTGTGTACAGCACTGAGCCGTCACAGCAGCCCCCGAGCTACAGTCTGTATAAGCCGGTTACAGGGCACAGGCTAGGTGTATATATACTATATAAGGTGTGTACAGCACTGACCCATCACAGCAGCCCCCGAGCTACAGTCTGTATAAGCCGGTTACAGGGTACAGGCTAGGTGTATATATACTATATAAGGTGTGTACAGCACTGACCCATCACAGCAGCCCCCAAGCTACAGTCTGTATAAGCCGGTTACAGGCTAGGTGTATATATACTATATAAGGGGTGTACAGCACTGACCCGTCACAGCAGCCCCCGAGCTACAGTCTGTATAAGCCGGTTACAGAGCACAGGCAAGGTGTATATATACTATAAAAGGTGTGTACAGCACTGACCCGTCACAGCAGCCCCTGAGCTACAGTCTGTATAAGCCGGTTACAGGGCACAGGCTAGGTGTATATATACTATATAAGGTGTGTACAGCACTGACGCATCACAGCAGCCCCCGAGCTACAGTCTGTATAAGCCGGTTACAGGGCACAGGCTAGGTGTATATATACTATATAAGGTGTGTACAGCACTGACCCGTCACAGCAGCTCCCGAGCTACAGTCTTTATAAGCCGGTTACAGGGCACAGGCTAGGTGTATATATACTATATAAGGTGTGTACAGCACTGACCCATCACAGCAGCCCCCGAGCTACAGTCTGTATAACCCGGTTACAGGGCACAGGCTAGGTGTATATATACTATATAAGGTGTGTACAGCACTGACCCGTCACAGCAGCCCCTGAGCTACAGTCTGTATAAGCCGGTTACAGGGCACAGGCTAGGTGTATATATACTATATAAGGTGTGTACAGCACTGAGCCGTCACAGCAGCCCCTGAGCTACAGTCTGTATAAGCCGGTTACAGGGCACAGGCTAGGTGTATATATACTATATAAGGTGTGTACAGCACTGACCCGTCACAGCAGCCCCCGAGCTACAGTCTGTATAAGCCGGTTACAGGGTACAGGCTAGGTGTATATATACTATATAAGGTGTGTACAGCACTGACCCATCACAGCAGCCCCCAAGCTACAGTCTGTATAAGCCGGTTACAGAGCACAGGCTAGGTGTATATATACTATATAAGGTGTGTACAGCACTGACCCGTCACAGCAGCCCCCGAGCTACAGTCTGTATAAGCCGGTTACAGGGCACAGGCTAGGTGTATATATACTATATAAGGTGTGTACAGCACTGACCCGTCACAGCAGCCCCCGAGCTACAGTCTGTATAAGCCGGTTACAGGGCACAGGCTAGGTGTATATATACTATATAAGGTGTGTACAGCACTGACCCGTCACAGCAGCCCCCGAGCTACAGTCCGTATAAGCCGGTTACATGGCACAGGCTAGGTGTATATATACTATATAAGGTGTGTACAGCACTGACCCGTCACAGCAGCTCCCGAGCTACAGTCTGTATAAGCCGGTTACAGGGGCACAGGCTAGGTGTATATATACTATATAAGGTGTGTACAGCACTGACCCGTCACAGCAGCCCCCGAGCTACAGTCTGTATAAGCCGGTTACAGGGCACAGGCTAGGTGTATATATACTATATAAGGTGTGTACAGCACTGACCCATCACAGCAGCTCCAGAGCTACAGTCTGTAAAAGCCGGTTACAGGGCACAGGCTAGGTGTATATATACTATATAAGGTGTGTACAGCACTGACCAGTCACAGCAGCCCCCGAGCTACAGTCTGTATAAGCCGGTTACAGGGTACAGGCTAGGTGTATATATACTATATAAGGTGTGTACAGCACTGACCCGTCACAGCAGCCCCCGAGCTACAGTCTGTATAAGCCGGTTACAGGGCACAGGCTAGGTGTATATATACTATATATGGTGTGTACAGCACTGACCCGTCACAGCATCCCCCGAGCCCCCGATAAGCCGGTTACAGGGCACAGGCTAGGTGTATATATATTCTATATAAGGTGTGTACAGCACTGACCCGTCACAGCAGCCCCCGAGCTACAGTCTGTATAAGCTGGTTACAGGGCACAGGCTGGGTGTATATATACTATATAAGGTGTGTACAGCACTGACCCTTCACAGCAGCCCCCGAGCTACAGTCTGTATAACACGGTTACAGGGCACAGGCTAGGTGTATATATACTATATAAGGAGTGTACAGCACTGACCCATCACAGCAGCCTCCGAGCTACAGTCTGTATAAGCTTGTTACAGGGCACAGGCTAGAAGGATATATACTATATAAGGTGTGTACAGCACTGACCCATCACAGCAGCCCCCGAGCTACAGTCTGTATAAGCCGGTTAAAGGGGACAGGCTAGGTGTATATATACTATATAAGGTGTGTACAGCACTGAATTGTCACAGCAGCCCCCGAGCCTCCGAGCTACAGTCTGTATAAGCCGGTTACAGGGCACAGGCTAGGTGTATATATACTATATAAGGTGTGTACAGCACTGATCCATCACAGCAGCCCCCGAGCTACAGTCTGTATAAGCCGGTTACAGAGCACAGGCTAGGTGTATATATACTATATAAGGTGTGTACAGCACTGACCCGACACAGCAGCCCCCGAGCTACAGTCTGTATAAGCCAGTTACAGGGCACAGGCTAGGTGTATATATACTATATAATGTGTGTACAGCACTGACCCATCACAGCAGCCCCCGAGCTGCAGTCTGTATAAGCCGGTTACAGAGCACAGGCTAGGTGTATATATACTATATAAGGTGTGTACAGCACTGACCCATCACAGCAGCCCCCGAGCTACAGTCTGTATAAGCCGGTTACAGGGCACAGGCTAGTTGTATATATACTATATAAGGTGTGTACAGCACTGACCCATCACAGCATCCCCCGAGCACCCGATAAGCCGGGTACAGGGCACAGGCTAGGTGTATATATATTCTATATAAGGTGTGTACAGCACTGACCCGTCACAGCAGCGCCCGAGCCCCCGAGCTACAGTCTGTATAAGCTGGTTACAGGGCACAGGCTAGGTGTAAATATACTATATAAGGTGTGTACAGCACTGACCCTTCACAGCAGCCCCCGAGCTACAGTCTGTATAACACGGTTACAGGGCACAGGCTAGGTGTATATATACTATATAAGGTGTGTACAGCACTGACCCATCACAGCAGCCTCCGAGCTACAGTCTGTATAAGCTTGTTACAGGGCACAGGCTAGGTGTATATATACTATATAAGGTGTGTACAGCACTGACCCATCACAGCAGCCCCCGAGCTACAGTCTGTATAAGCCGGTTAAAGGGGACAGGCTAGGTGTATATATACTATATAAGGTGTGTACAGCACTGACCCGACACAGCAGCCCCCGAGCCTCCGAGCTACAGTCTGTATAAGCCGGTTACAGGGCACAGGCTAGGTGTATATATACTATATAAGGTGTGTACAGCACTGACCCATCACAGCAGCCCCCGAGCTACAGTCTGTATAAGCCGGTCACATGGCACAGGCTAGGTGTATATATACTATATAAGGTGTGTACAGCACTGACCCATCACAGCAGCCCACGAGCTACAGTCTGTATAAGCCGGTTACAGAGCACAGGCTAGGTGTATATATACTATATAAGGTGTGTACAGCACTGACCCGTCACAGCAGCCCCCGAGCTACAGTCTGTATAAGCCGGTTACAGAGCACAGGCTATGTGTATATATACTATATAAGGTGTGTACAGCACTGACCCGACACAGCAGCCCCCGGGCTACAGTCTGTATAAGCCGGTTACAGGGCACAGGCTAGGTGTATATATACTATATAATGTGTGTACAGCACTGACCCATCACAGCAGCCCCCGAGCTACAGTCTGTATAAGCCGGTTACAGAGCACAGGCTAGGTGTATATATACTATATAAGGTGTGTACAGCACTGACCCGTCACAGCAGCCCCCGAGCCCCTGAGCTACAGTCTGTATAAGCCGGTTACAGGGCACAGGCTAGGTGTATATATACTATATAAGGTGTGTACAGTACTGACCCGTCACAGCAGCCCCCGAGCTACAGTCTGTATAAGCTGGTTACAGGGCACAGGCTAGGTGTATATATACTATATAAGGTGTGTACAGTACTGACCTGTCACAGCAGCCCCCGAGCTACAGTCTGTATAAGCCGGTTACAGGGCACAGGCTAGGTGTATATATACTATATAAGGTGTGTACAGCACTGACCCGTCACAGCAGCCCCCGAGCTACAGTCTGTATAAGCCGGTTACAGAGCACAGGCTAGGTGTATATATACTATATAAGGTGTGTACAGCACTGACCCGTCACAGCAGCCCCCGAGCTATAGTATGTATAAGCCGGTTACAGGGCACAGGCTAGGTGTATATATACAATATAAGGTGTGTACAGCACTGACCCGTCACAGCAGCCCCCGAGCTACAGTCTGTATAAGCCGGTTACAGGGCACAAGCTAGGTGTATATATACTATATAAGGTGTGTACAGCACTGACGCATCACAGCAGCCCCCGAGCTACAGTCTGTATAAGCCGGTTACAGGGCACAGGCTAGGTGTATATATACTATATAAGGTGTGTACAGCACTGACCCATCACAGCAGCCCCCGAGCTACAGTCTGTATAAGCCGGTTACAGGGCACAGGCTAGGTGTATATATACTATATAAGGTGTGTACAGCACTGAGCCGTCACAGCAGCCCCCGAGCTACAGTCTGTATAAGCCGGTTACAGGGCACAGGCTAGGTGTATATATACTATATAAGGTGTGTACAGCACTGAGCCGTCACAGCAGCCCCTGAGCTACAGTCTGTAGCAGCCGGTTACAGGGTACAGGCTAGGTGTATATATACTATATAAGGTGTGTACAGCACTGAGCCGTCACAGCAGCCCCCGAGCTACAGTCTGTATAAGCCGGTTACAGGGCACAAGCTAGGTGTATATATACTATATAAGGTGTGTACAGCACTGACGCATCACAGCAGCCCCCGAGCTACAGTCTGTATAAGCCGGTTACAGGGCACAGGCTAGGTGTATATATACTATATAAGGTGTGTACAGCACTGACCCGTCACAGCAGCCCCCGAGCTACAGTCTGTATAAGCCGGTTACAGGGCACAGGCTAGGTGTATATATACTATATAAGGTGTGTACAGCACTGACCCATCACAGCAGCCCCCGAGCTACAGTCTGTATAAGCCGGTTACAGAGCACAGGCTAGGTGTATATATACTATATAAGGTGTGTACAGCACTGAGCCGTCACAGCAGCCCCCGAGCTACAGTCTGTATAAGCCGGTTACAGGGCACAGGCTAGGTGTATATATACTATATAAGGTGTGTACAGCACTGACCCATCACAGCAGCCCCCGAGCTACAGTCTGTATAAGCTGGTTACAGGGCACAGGCTAGGTGTATATATACTATATAAGGTGTGTACAGCACTGAGCCGTCACAGCAGCCCCCGAGCTACAGTCTGTATAACACGGTTACAGGGCACAGGCTAGGTGTATATATACTATATAAGGTGTGTACAGCACTGACCCATCACAGCAGCCCCCGAGCTACAGTCTGTATAACACGGTTACAGGGCACAGGCTAGGTGTATATATACTATATAAGGTGTGTACAGCACTGAGCCGTCACAGCAGCCCCCGAGCTACAGTCTGTATAACACGGTTACAGGGCACAGGCTAGGTGTATATATACTATATAAGGTGTGTACAGCACTGAGCCGTCACAGCAGCCCCCGAGCTACAGTCTGTATAACACGGTTACAGGGCACAGGCTAGGTCTATATATACTATATAAGGTGTGTACATTACTGACCCGTCACAGCAGCCCCCGAGCTACAGTCTGTATAAGCCGGTTACAGGGCACAGGCTAGGTGTATATATACTATATAAGGTGTGTACAGCACTGAGCCGTCACAGCAGCCCCCGAGCTACAGTCTGTATAAGCCGGTTACAGGGCACAGGCTAGGTGTATATATACTATATAAGGTGTGTACAGCACTGAGCCGTCACAGCAGCCCCCGAGCTACAGTCTGTATAACACGGTTACAGGGCACAGGCTAGGTGTATATATACTATATAAGGTGTGTACAGCACTGACCCATCACAGCAGCCCCTGAGCTACAGTCTGTATAAGCCGGTTACAGAGCACAGGCAAGGTGTATATATACTATAAAAGGTGTGTACAGCACTGACCCGTCACAGCAGCCCCTGAGCTACAGTCTGTATAAGCCGGTTACAGGGCACAGGCTAGGTGTATATATACTATATAAGGTGTGTACAGCACTGACCCGTCACAGCAGCCCCTGAGCTACAGTCTGTATAAGCCGGTTACAGGGCACAGGCTAGGTGTATATATACTATATAAGGTGTGTACAGCACTGACGCATCACAGCAGCCCCCGAGCTACAGTCTGTATAAGCCGGTTACAGGGCACAGGCTAGGTGTATATATAATATATAAGGTGTGTACAGCACTGACCCGTCACAGCAGCTCCCGAGCTACAGTCTGTATAAGCCGGTTACAGGGCACAGGCTAGGTGTATATATACTATATAAGGTGTGTACAGCACTGACCCATCACAGCAGCCCCCGAGCTACAGTCTGTATAACCCGGTTACAGGGCATAGGCTAGGTGTATATATACTATATAAGGTGTGTACAGCACTGACCCGTCACAGCAGCCCCTGAGCTACAGTCTGTATAAGCCGGTTACAGGGCACAGGCTAGGTGTATATATACTATATAAGGTGTGTACAGCACTGAGCCGTCACAGCAGCCCCCGAGCTACAGTCTGTATAAGCCGGTTACAGGGCACAGGCTAGGTGTATATATACTATATAAGGTGTGTACAGCACTGACCCATCACAGCAGCCCCCGAGCTACAGTCTGTATAAGCCGGTTACAGGGTACAGGCTAGGTGTATATATACTATATAAGGTGTGTACAGCACTGACCCATCACAGCAGCCCCCAAGCTACAGTCTGTATAAGCCGGTTACAGGGCACAGGCTAGGTGTATATATACTATATAAGGGGTGTACAGCACTGACCCGTCACAGCAGCCCCCGAGCTACAGTCTGTATAAGCCGGTTACAGAGCACAGGCAAGGTGTATATATACTATAAAAGGTGTGTACAGCACTGACCCGTCACAGCAGCCCCTGAGCTACAGTCTGTATAAGCCGGTTACAGGGCACAGGCTAGGTGTATATATACTATATAAGGTGTGTACAGCACTGACGCATCACAGCAGCCCCCGAGCTACAGTCTGTATAAGCCGGTTACAGGGCACAGGCTAGGTGTATATATACTATATAAGGTGTGTACAGCACTGACCCGTCACAGCAGCTCCCGAGCTACAGTCTTTATAAGCCGGTTACAGGGCACAGGCTAGGTGTATATATACTATATAAGGTGTGTACAGCACTGACCCATCACAGCAGCCCCCGAGCTACAGTCTGTATAACCCGGTTACAGGGCACAGGCTAGGTGTATATATACTATATAAGGTGTGTACAGCACTGACCCGTCACAGCAGCCCCCGAGCTACAGTCTGTATAAGCCGGTTACAGGGCACAGGCTAGGTGTATATATACTATATAAGGTGTGTACAGCACTGAGCCGTCACAGCAGCCCCTGAGCTACAGTCTGTATAAGCCGGTTACAGGGCACAGGCTAGGTGTATATATACTATATAAGGTGTGTACAGCACTGACCCGTCACAGCAGCCCCCGAGCTACAGTCTGTATAAGCCGGTTACAGGGTACAGGCTAGGTGTATATATACTATATAAGGTGTATACAGCACTGACCCATCACAGCAGCCCCCAAGCTACAGTCTGTATAAGCCGGTTACAGAGCACAGGCTAGGTGTATATATACTATATAAGGTGTGTACAGCACTGACCCGTCACAGCAGCCCCCGAGCTACAGTCTGTATAAGCCGGTTACAGGGCACAGGCTAGGTGTATATATACTATATAAGGTGTGTACAGCACTGACCCATCACAGCAGCTCCAGAGCTACAGTCTGTAAAAGCCGGTTACAGGGCACAGGCTAGGTGTATATATACTATATAAGGTGTGTACAGCACTGACCAGTCACAGCAGCCCCCGAGCTACAGTCTGTATAAGCCGGTTACAGGGTACAGGCTAGGTGTATATATACTATATAAGGTGTGTACAGCACTGACCCGTCACAGCAGCCCCCGAGCTACAGTCTGTATAAGCCGGTTACAGGGCACAGGCTAGGTGTATATATACTATATATGGTGTGTACAGCACTGACCCGTCACAGCATCCCCCGAGCCCCCGATAAGCCGGTTACAGGGCACAGGCTAGGTGTATATATATTCTATATAAGGTGTGTACAGCACTGACCCGTCACAGCAGCCCCCGAGCTACAGTCTGTATAAGCTGGTTACAGGGCACAGGCTGGGTGTATATATACTATATAAGGTGTGTACAGCACTGACCCTTCACAGCAGCCCCCGAGCTACAGTCTGTATAACACGGTTACAGGGCACAGGCTAGGTGTATATATACTATATAAGGAGTGTACAGCACTGACCAATCACAGCAGCCTCCGAGCTACAGTCTGTATAAGCTTCTTACAGGGCACAGGCTAGAAGGATATATACTAGATAAGGTGTGTACAGCACTGACCCATCACAGCAGCCCCCGAGCTACAGTCTGTATAAGCCGGTTAAAGGGGACAGGCTAGGTGTATATATACTATATAAGGTGTGTACAGCACTGACCCGACACAGCAGCCCCCGAGCCTCCGAGCTACAGTCTGTATAAGCCGGATACAGGGCACAGGCTAGGTGTATATATACTATATAAGGTGTGTACAGCACTGACCCATCACAGCAGCCCCCGAGCTACAGTCTGTATAAGCCGGTCACATGGCACAGGCTAGGTGTATATATACTATATAAGGTGTGTACAGCACTGACCCATCACAGCAGCCCACGAGCTACAGTCTGTATAAGCCGGTTACAGAGCACAGGCTAGGTGTATATATACTATATAAGGTGTGTACAGCACTGACCCGTCACAGCAGCCCCCGAGCTACAGTCTGTATAAGCCGGTTACAGAGCACAGGCTATGTGTATATATACTATATAAGGTGTGTACAGCACTGACCCGACACAGCAGCCCCCGGGCTACAGTCTGTATAAGCCGGTTACAGGGCGCAGGCTAGGTGTATATATACTATATAATGTGTGTACAGCACTGACCCATCACAGCAGCCCCCGAGCTACAGTCTGTATAAGCCGGTTACAGAGCACAGGCTAGGTGTATATATACTATATAAGGTGTGTACAGCACTGACCCATCACAGCAGCCCCCGAGCTACAGTCTGTATAAGCCGGTTACAGGGCACAGGCTAGGTGTATATATACTATATAAGGTGTGTACAGCACTGACCCGTCACAGCAGCCCCCGAGCTACAGTCTGTATAAGCCGGTTACAGGGCACAGGCTAGGTGTATATATACTATATAAGGTGTGTACAGCACTGACCCGTCACAGCAGCCCCCGAGCTACAGTCTGTATAACACGGTTACAGGGCACAGGCTAGGTGTATATATACTATATAAGGTGTGTACAGTACTGACCCGTCACAGCAGCCCCCGAGCTACAGTCTGTATAAGCTGGTTACAGGGCACAGGCTAGGTGTATATATACTATATAAGGTGTGTACAGTACTGACCTGTCACAGCAGCCCCCGAGCTACAGTCTGTATAAGCCGGTTACAGGGCACAGGCTAGGTGTATATATACTATATAAGGTGTGTACAGCACTGACCCGTCACAGCAGCCCCCGAGCTACAGTCTGTATAAGCCGGTTACAGAGCACAGGCTAGGTGTATATATACTATATAAGGTGTGTACAGCACTGACCCGTCACAGCAGCCCCCGAGCTATAGTATGTATAAGCCGGTTACAGGGCACAGGCTAGGTGTATATATACAATATAAGGTGTGTACAGCACTGACCCGTCACAGCAGCCCCCGAGCTACAGTCTGTATAAGCCGGTTACAGGGCACAAGCTAGGTGTATATATACTATATAAGGTGTGTACAGCACTGACGCATCACAGCAGCCCCCGAGCTACAGTCTGTATAAGCCGGTTACAGGGCACAGGCTAGGTGTATATATACTATATAAGGTGTGTACAGCACTGACCCATCACAGCAGCCCCCGAGCTACAGTCTGTATAAGCCGGTTACAGGGCACAGGCTAGGTGTATATATACTATATAAGGTGTGTACAGCACTGAGCCGTCACAGCAGCCCCCGAGCTACAGTCTGTATAAGCCGGTTACAGGGCACAGGCTAGGTGTATATATACTATATAAGGTGTGTACAGCACTGAGCCGTCACAGCAGCCCCCGAGCTACAGTCTGTAGCAGCCGGTTACAGGGTACAGGCTAGGTGTATATATACTATATAAGGTGTGTACAGCACTGAGCCGTCACAGCAGCCCCCGAGCTACAGTCTGTATAAGCCGGTTACAGGGCACAAGCTAGGTGTATATATACTATATAAGGTGTGTACAGCACTGACGCATCATAGCAGCCCCCGAGCTACAGTCTGTATAAGCCGGTTACAGGGCACAGGCTAGGTGTATATATACTATATAAGGTGTGTACAGCACTGACCCGTCACAGCAGCCCCCGAGCTACAGTCTGTATAAGCCGGTTACAGGGCACAGGCTAGGTGTATATATACTATATAAGGTGTGTACAGCACTGACCCATCACAGCAGCCCCCGAGCTACAGTCTGTATAAGCCGGTTACAGAGCACAGGCTAGGTGTATATATACTATATAAGGTGTGTACAGCACTGAGCCGTCACAGCAGCCCCCGAGCTACAGTCTGTATAAGCCGGTTACAGGGCACAGGCTAGGTGTATATATACTATATAAGGTGTGTACAGCACTGACCCATCACAGCAGCCCCCGAGCTACAGTCTGTATAAGCTGGTTACAGAGCACAGGCTAGGTGTATATATACTATATAAGGTGTGTACAGCACTGAGCCGTCACAGCAGCCCCCGAGCTACAGTCTGTATAACACGGTTACAGGGCACAGGCTAGGTGTATATATACTATATAAGGTGTGTACAGCACTGACCCATCACAGCAGCCCCCGAGCTACAGTCTGTATAACACGGTTACAGGGCACAGGCTAGGTGTATATATACTATATAAGGTGTGTACAGCACTGAGCCGTCACAGCAGCCCCCGAGCTACAGTCTGTATAACACGGTTACAGGGCACAGGCTAGGTGTATATATACTATATAAGGTGTGTACAGCACTGACCCATCACAGCAGCCCCCGAGCTACAGTCTGTATAACACGGTTACAGGGCACAGGCTAGGTCTATATATACTCTATAAGGTGTGTACATTACTGACCCGTCACAGCAGCCCCCGAGCTACAGTCTGTATAAGCCGGTTACAGGGCACAGGCTAGGTGTATATATACTATATAACGTGTGTACAGCACTGAGCCGTCACAGCAGCCCCCGAGCTACAGTCTGTATAACACGGTTACAGGGCACAGGCTAGGTGTATATATACTATATAAGGTGTGTACAGCACTGACCCATCACAGCAGCCCCCGAGCTACAGTCTGTATAAGCCGGTTACAGAGCACAGGCTAGGTGTATATATACTATATAAGGTGTGTACAGCACTGAGCCGTCACAGCAGCCCCCGAGCTACAGTCTGTATAAGCCGGTTACAGGGCACAGGCTAGGTGTATATATACTATATAAGGTGTGTACAGCACTGACCCATCACAGCAGCCCCCGAGCTACAGTCTGTATAAGCTGGTTACAGGGCACAGGCTAGGTGTATATATACTATATAAGGTGTGTACAGCACTGAGCCGTCACAGCAGCCCCCGAGCTACAGTCTGTATAACACGGTTACAGGGCACAGGCTAGGTGTATATATACTATATAAGGTGTGTACAGCACTGACCCATCACAGCAGCCCCCGAGCTACAGTCTGTATAACACGGTTACAGGGCACAGGCTAGCTGTATATATACTATATAAGGTGTGTACAGCACTGAGCCGTCACAGCAGCCCCCGAGCTACAGTCTGTATAACACGGTTACAGGGCACAGGCTAGGTGTATATATACTATATAAGGTGTGTACAGCACTGACCCATCACAGCAGCCCCCGAGCTACAGTCTGTATAACACGGTTACAGGGCACAGGCTAGGTCTATATATACTATATAAGGTGTGTACATTACTGACCCGTCACAGCAGCCCCCGAGCTACAGTCTGTATAAGCAGGTTACAGGGCACAGGCTAGGTGTATATATACTATATAAGGTGTGTACAGCACTGAGCCGTCACAGCAGCCCCCGAGCTACAGTCTGTATAACACGGTTACAGGGCACAGGCTAGGTGTATATATACTATATAAGGTGTGTACAGCACTGACCCATCACAGCAGCCCCCGAGCTACAGTCTGTATAAGCCGGTTACAGGGCACAGGCTAGGTGTATATATACTATATAAGGTGTGTACAGCACTGACCCGTCACAGCAGCCCCCGAGCCCCCGAGCTACAGTCTGTATAAGCCGGTTACAGGGCACAGGCTAGGTGTATATATACTATAAAAGGTGTGTACAGCACTGACCCGTCACAGCAGCCCCTGAGCTACAGTCTGTATAAGCCGGTTACAGGGCACAGGCTAGGTGTATATATACTATATAAGGTGTGTACAGCACTGACGCATCACAGCAGCCCCCGAGCTACAGTCTGTATAAGCCGGTTACAGGGCACAGGCTAGGTGTATATATACTATATAAGGTGTGTACAGCACTGACCCGTCACAGCAGCTCCCGAGCTACAGTCTTTATAAGCCGGTTACAGGGCACAGGCTAGGTGTATATATACTATATAAGGTGTGTACAGCACTGACCCATCACAGCAGCCCCCGAGCTACAGTCTGTATAACCCAGTTACAGGGCACAGGCTAGGTGTATATATACTATATAAGGTGTGTACAGCACTGACCCGTCACAGCAGCCCCTGAGCTACAGTCTGTATAAGCCGGTTACAGGGCACAGGCTAGGTGTATATATACTATATAAGGTGTGTACAGCACTGAGCCGTCACAGCAGCCCCTGAGCTACAGTCTGTATAAGCCGGTTACAGGGCACAGGCTAGGTGTATATATACTATATAAGGTGTGTACAGCACTGACCCGTCACAGCAGCCCCCGAGCTACAGTCTGTATAAGCTGGTTACAGGGTACAGGCTAGGTGTATATATACTATATAAGGTGTGTACAGCACTGACCCATCACAGCAGCCCCCAAGCTACAGTCTGTATAAGCCGGTTACAGAGCACAGGCTAGGTGTATATATACTATATAAGGTGTGTACAGCACTGACCCGTCACAGCAGCCCCCGAGCTACAGTCTGTATAAGCCGGTTACAGGGCACAGGCTAGGTGTATATATACTATATAAGGTGTGTACAGCACTGACCCGTCACAGCAGCCCCCGAGCTACAGTCTGTATAAGCCGGTTACAGGGCACAGGCTAGGTGTATATATACTATATAAGGTGTGTACAGCACTGACCCGTCACAGCAGCCCCCGAGCTACAGTCCGTATAAGCCGGTTACATGGCACAGGCTAGGTGTATATATACTATATAAGGTGTGTACAGCACTGACCCGTCACAGCAGCTCCCGAGCTACAGTCTGTATAAGCCGGTTACAGGGGCACAGGCTAGGTGTATATATACTATATAAGGTGTGTACAGCACTGACCCGTCACAGCAGCCCCCGAGCTACAGTCTGTATAAGCCGGTTACAGGGCACAGGCTAGGTGTATATAATACTATATAAGGTGTGTACAGCACTGACCCATCACAGCAGCTCCAGAGCTACAGTCTGTAAAAGCCGGTTACAGGGCACAGGCTAGGTGTATATATACTATATAAGGTGTGTACAGCACTGACCAGTCACAGCAGCCCCCGAGCTACAGTCTGTATAAGCCGGTTACAGGGTACAGGCTAGGTGTATATATACTATATAAGGTGTGTACAGCACTGACCCGTCACAGCAGCCCCCGAGCTACAGTCTGTATAAGCCGGTTACAGGGCACAGGCTAGGTGTATATATACTATATATGGTGTGTACAGCACTGACCCGTCACAGCATCCCCCGAGCCCCCGATAAGCCGGTTACAGGGCACAGGCTAGGTGTATATATATTCTATATAAGGTGTGTACAGCACTGACCCGTCACAGCAGCCCCCGAGCTACAGTCTGTATAAGCTGGTTACAGGGCACAGGCTGGGTGTATATATACTATATAAGGTGTGTACAGCACTGACCCTTCAAAGCAGCCCCCGAGCTACAGTCTGTATAACACGGTTACAGGGCACAGGCTAGAAGGATATATACTATATAAGGTGTGTACAGCACTGACCCATCACAGCAGCCCCCGAGCTACAGTCTGTATAAGCCGGTTAAAGGGGACAGGCTAGGTGTATATATACTATATAAGGTGTGTACAGCACTGAATTGTCACAGCAGCCCCCGAGCCTCCGAGCTACAGTCTGTATAAGCCGGTTACAGGGCACAGGCTAGGTGTATATATACTATATAAGGTGTGTACAGCACTGATCCATCACAGCAGCCCCCGAGCTACAGTCTGTATAAGCCGGTTACAGAGCACAGGCTAGGTGTATATATACTATATAAGGTGTGTACAGCACTGACCCGACACAGCAGCCCCCGAGCTACAGTCTGTATAAGCCAGTTACAGGGCACAGGCTAGGTGTATATATACTATATAATGTGTGTACAGCACTGACCCGTCACAGCAGCCCCCGAGCTGCAGTCTGTATAAGCCGGTTACAGAGCACAGGCTAGGTGTATATATACTATATAAGGTGTGTACAGCACTGACCCATCACAGCAGCCCCCGAGCTACAGTCTGTATAAGCCGGTTACAGGGCACAGGCTAGGTGTATATATACTATATAAGGTGTGTACAGCACTGACCCGTCACAGCATCCCCCGAGCACCCGATAAGCCGGGTACAGGGCACAGGCTAGGTGTATATATATTCTATATAAGGTGTGTACAGCACTGACCCGTCACAGCAGCCCCCGAGCCCCCAAGCTACAGTCTGTATAAGCTGGTTACAGGGCACAGGCTTGGTGTAAATATACTATATAAGGTGTGTACAGCACTGACCCTTCACAGCAGCCCCCGAGCTACAGTCTGTATAACACGGTTACAGGGCACAGGCTAGGTGTATATATACTATATAAGGTGTGTACAGCACTGACCCATCACAGCAGCCTCCGAGCTACAGTCTGTATAAGCTTGTTACAGGGCACAGGCTAGGTGTATATATACTATATAAGGTGTGTACAGCACTGACCCATCACAGCAGCCCCCGAGCTACAGTCTGTATAAGCCGGTTAAAGGGGACAGGCTAGGTGTATATATACTATATAAGGTGTGTACAGCACTGACCCGACACAGCAGCCCCCGAGCCTCCGAGCTACAGTCTGTATAAGCCGGTTACAGGGCACAGGCTAGGTGTATATATACTATATAAGGTGTGTACAGCACTGACCCATCACAGCAGCCCCCGAGCTACAGTCTGTATAAGCCGGTCACATGGCACAGGCTAGGTGTATATATACTATATAAGGTGTGTACAGCACTGACCCATCACAGCAGCCCACGAGCTACAGTCTGTATAAGCCGGTTACAGAGCACAGGCTAGGTGTATATATACTATATAAGGTGTGTACAGCACTGACCCGTCACAGCAGCCCCCGAGCTACAGTCTGTATAAGCCGGTTACAGAGCACAGGCTATGTGTATATATACTATATAAGGTGTGTACAGCACTGACCCGACACAGCAGCCCCCGGGCTACAGTCTGTATAAGCCGGTTACAGGGCACAGGCTAGGTGTATATATACTATATAATGTGTGTACAGCACTGACCCATCACAGCAGCCCCCGAGCTACAGTCTGTATAAGCCGGTTACAGAGCACAGGCTAGGTGTATATATACTATATAAGGTGTGTACAGCACTGACCCATCACAGCAGCCCCCGAGCTACAGTCTGTATAAGCCGGTTACAGGGCACAGGCTAGGTGTATATATACTATATAAGGTGTGTACAGCACTGACCCGTCACAGCAGCCCCCGAGCTACAGTCTGTATAAGCCGGTTACAGGGCACAGGCTAGGTGTATATATACTATATAAGGTGTGTACAGCACTGACCCATCACAGCAGCCCCCGAGCTACAGTCTGTATAACACGGTTACAGGGCACAGGCTAGGTGTATATATACTATATAAGGTGTGTACAGTACTGACCCGTCACAGCAGCCCCCGAGCTACAGTCTGTATAAGCTGGTTACAGGGCACAGGCTAGGTGTATATATACTATATAAGGTGTGTACAGCACTGAGCCGTCACAGCAGCCCCCGAGCTACAGTCTGTATAACACGGTTACAGGGCACAGGCTAGGTGTATATATACTATATAAGGTGTGTACAGCACTGACCCATCACAGCAGCCCCCGAGCTACAGTCTGTATAACACGGTTACAGGGCACAGGCTAGGTCTATATATACTATATAAGGTGTGTACATTACTGACCCGTCACAGCAGCCCCCGAGCTACAGTCTGTATAAGCCGGTTACAGGGCACAGGCTAGGTGTATATATACTATATAAGGTGTGTACAGCACTGAGCCGTCACAGCAGCCCCCGAGCTACAGTCTGTATAACACGGTTACAGGGCACAGGCTAGGTGTATATATACTATATAAGGTGTGTGCAGCACTGACCCATCACAGCAGCCCCCGAGCTACAGTCTGTATAAGCCGGTTACAGAGCACAGGCTAGGTGTATATATACTATATAAGGTGTGTACAGCACTGAGCCGTCACAGCAGCCCCCGAGCTACAGTCTGTATAAGCCGGTTACAGGGCACAGGCTAGGTGTATATATACTATATAAGGTGTGTACAGCACTGACCCATCACAGCAGCCCCCGAGCTACAGTCTGTATAAGCTGGTTACAGGGCACAGGCTAGGTGTATATATACTATATAAGGTGTGTACAGCACTGAGCCGTCACAGCAGCCCCCGAGCTACAGTCTGTATAACACGGTTACAGGGCACAGGCTAGGTGTATATATACTATATAAGGTGTGTACAGCACTGACCCATCACAGCAGCCCCCGAGCTACAGTCTGTATAACACGGTTACAGGGCACAGGCTAGGTGTATATATACTATATAAGGTGTGTACAGCACTGAGCCGTCACAGCAGCCCCCGAGCTACAGTCTGTATAACATGGTTACAGGGCACAGGCTAGGTGTATATATACTATATAAGGTGTGTACAGCACTGACCCATCACAGCAGCCCCCGAGCTACAGTCTGTATAACACGGTTACAGGGCACAGGCTAGGTCTATATATACTATATAAGGTGTGTACATTACTGACCCGTCACAGCAGCCCCCGAGCTACAGTCTGTATAAGCCGGTTACAGGGCACAGGCTAGGTGTATATATACTATATAAGGTGTGTACAGCACTGAGCCGTCACAGCAGCCCCCGAGCTACAGTCTGTATAACACGGTTACAGGGCACAGGCTAGGTGTATATATACTATATAAGGTGTGTACAGCACTGACCCATCACAGCAGCCCCCGAGCTACAGTCTGTATAAGCCGGTTACAGGGCACAGGCTAGGTGTATATATACTATATAAGGTGTGTACAGCACTGACCCGTCACAGCAGCCCCCGAGCCCCCGAGCTACAGTCTGTATAAGCCGGTTACAGGGCACAGGCTAGGTGTATATATACTATAAAAGGTGTGTACAGCACTGACCCGTCAGAGCAGCCCCTGAGCTACAGTCTGTATAAGCCGGTTACAGGGCACAGGCTAGGTGTATATATACTATATAAGGTGTGTACAGCACTGACGCATCACAGCAGCCCCCGAGCTACAGTCTGTATAAGCCGGTTACAGGGCACAGGCTAGGTGTATATATACTATATAAGGTGTGTACAGCACTGACCCGTCACAGCAGCTCCCGAGCTACAGTCTTTATAAGCCGGTTACAGGGCACAGGCTAGGTGTATATATACTATATAAGGTGTGTACAGCACTGACCCATCACAGCAGCCCCCGAGCTACAGTCTGTATAACCCAGTTACAGGGCACAGGCTAGGTGTATATATACTATATAAGGTGTGTACAGCACTGACCCGTCACAGCAGCCCCTGAGCTACAGTCTGTATAAGCCGGTTACAGGGCACAGGCTAGGTGTATATATACTATATAAGGTGTGTACAGCACTGAGCCGTCACAGCAGCCCCTGAGCTACAGTCTGTATAAGCCGGTTACAGGGCACAGGCTAGGTGTATATATACTATATAAGGTGTGTACAGCACTGACCCGTCACAGCAGCCCCCGAGCTACAGTCTGTATAAGCCGGTTACAGGGTACAGGCTAGGTGTATATATACTATATAAGGTGTGTACAGCACTGACCCATCACAGCAGCCCCCAAGCTACAGTCTGTATAAGCCGGTTACAGAGCACAGGCTAGGTGTATATATACTATATAAGGTGTGTACAGCACTGACCCGTCACAGCAGCCCCCGAGCTACAGTCTGTATAAGCCGGTTACAGGGCACAGGCTAGGTGTATATATACTATATAAGGTGTGTACAGCACTGACCCGTCACAGCAGCCCCCGAGCTACAGTCTGTATAAGCCGGTTACAGGGCACAGGCTAGGTGTATATATACTATATAAGGTGTGTACAGCACTGACCCGTCACAGCAGCCCCCGAGCTACAGTCCGTATAAGCCGGTTACATGGCACAGGCTAGGTGTATATATACTATATAAGGTGTGTACAGCACTGACCCGTCACAGCAGCTCCCGAGCTACAGTCTGTATAAGCCGGTTACAGGGGCACAGGCTAGGTGTATATATACTATATAAGGTGTGTACAGCACTGACCCGTCACAGCAGCCCCCGAGCTACAGTCTGTATAAGCCGGTTACAGGGCACAGGCTAGGTGTATATATACTATATAAGGTGTGTACAGCACTGACCCATCACAGCAGCTCCAGAGCTACAGTCTGTAAAAGCCGGTTACAGGGCACAGGCTAGGTGTATATATACTATATAAGGTGTGTACAGCACTGACCAGTCACAGCAGCCCCCGAGCTACAGTCTGTATAAGCCGGTTACAGGGTACAGGCTAGGTGTATATATACTATATAAGGTGTGTACAGCACTGACCCGTCACAGCAGCCCCCGAGCTACAGTCTGTATAAGCCGGTTACAGGGCACAGGCTAGGTGTATATATACTATATATGGTGTGTACAGCACTGACCCGTCACAGCATCCCCCGAGCCCCCGATAAGCCGGTTACAGGGCACAGGCTAGGTGTATATATATTCTATATAAGGTGTGTACAGCACTGACCCGTCACAGCAGCCCCCGAGCTACAGTCTGTATAAGCTGGTTACAGGGCACAGGCTGGGTGTATATATACTATATAAGGTGTGTACAGCACTGACCCTTCACAGCAGCCCCCGAGCTACAGTCTGTATAACACGGTTACAGGGCACAGGCTAGAAGGATATATACTATATAAGGTGTGTACAGCACTGACCCATCACAGCAGCCCCCGAGCTACAGTCTGTATAAGCCGGTTAAAGGGGACAGGCTAGGTGTATATATACTATATAAGGTGTGTACAGCACTGAATTGTCACAGCAGCCCCCGAGCCTCCGAGCTACAGTCTGTATAAGCCGGTTACAGAGCACAGGCTAGGTGTATATATACTATATAAGGTGTGTACAGCACTGACCCGACACAGCAGCCCCCGAGCTACAGTCTGTATAAGCCAGTTACAGGGCACAGGCTAGGTGTATATATACTATATAATGTGTGTACAGCACTGACCCGTCACAGCAGCCCCCGAGCTGCAGTCTGTATAAGCCGGTTACAGAGCACAGGCTAGGTGTATATATACTATATAAGGTGTGTACAGCACTGACCCATCACAGCAGCCCCCGAGCTACAGTCTGTATAAGCCGGTTACAGGGCACAGGCTAGGTGTATATATACTATATAAGGTGTGTACAGCACTGACCCGTCACAGCATCCCCCGAGCACCCGATAAGCCGGGTACAGGGCACAGGCTAGGTGTATATATATTCTATATAAGGTGTGTACAGCACTGACCCGTCACAGCAGCCCCCGAGCCCCCGAGCTACAGTCTGTATAAGCTGGTTACAGGGCACAGGCTAGGTGTAAATATACTATATAAGGTGTGTACAGCACTGACCCTTCACAGCAGCCCCCGAGCTACAGTCTGTATAACACGGTTACAGGGCACAGGCTAGGTGTATATATACTATATAAGGTGTGTACAGCACTGACCCATCACAGCAGCCTCCGAGCTACAGTCTGTATAAGCTTGTTACAGGGCACAGGCTAGGTGTATATATACTATATAAGGTGTGTACAGCACTGACCCATCACAGCAGCCCCCGAGCTACAGTCTGTATAAGCCGGTTAAAGGGGACAGGCTAGGTGTATATATACTATATAAGGTGTGTACAGCACTGACCCGACACAGCAGCCCCCGAGCCTCCGAGCTACAGTCTGTATAAGCCGGTTACAGGGCACAGGCTAGGTGTATATATACTATATAAGGTGTGTACAGCACTGACCCATCACAGCAGCCCCCGAGCTACAGTCTGTATAAGCCGGTCACATGGCACAGGCTAGGTGTATATATACTATATAAGGTGTGTACAGCACTGACCCATCACAGCAGCCCACGAGCTACAGTCTGTATAAGCCGGTTACAGAGCACAGGCTAGGTGTATATATACTATATAAGGTGTGTACAGCACTGACCCGTCACAGCAGCCCCCGAGCTACAGTCTGTATAAGCCGGTTACAGAGCACAGGCTATGTGTATATATACTATATAAGGTGTGTACAGCACTGACCCGACACAGCAGCCCCCGGGCTACAGTCTGTATAAGCCGGTTACAGGGCACAGGCTAGGTGTATATATACTATATAATGTGTGTACAGCACTGACCCATCACAGCAGCCCCCGAGCTACAGTCTGTATAAGCCGGTTACAGAGCACAGGCTAGGTGTATATATACTATATAAGGTGTGTACAGCACTGACCCATCACAGCAGCCCCCGAGCTGCAGTCTGTATAAGCCGGTTACAGGGCACAGGCTAGGTGTATATATACTATATAAGGTGTGTACAGCACTGACCCGTCACAGCAGCCCCCGAGCTACAGTCTGTATAAGCCGGTTACAGGGCACAGGCTAGGTGTATATATACTATATAAGGTGTGTACAGCACTGACCCATCACAGCAGCCCCCGAGCTACAGTCTGTATAACACGGTTACAGGGCACAGGCTAGGTGTATATATACTATATAAGGTGTGTACAGTACTGACCCGTCACAGCAGCCCCCGAGCTACAGTCTGTATAAGCTGGTTACAGGGCACAGGCTAGGTGTATATATACTATATAAGGTGTGTACAGTACTGACCTGTCACAGCAGCCCCCGAGCTACAGTCTGTATAAGCCGGTTACAGGGCACAGGATAGGTGTATATATACTATATAAGGTGTGTACAGCACTGACCCGTCACAGCAGCCCCCGAGCTACAGTCTGTATAAGCCGGTTACAGAGCACAGGCTAGGTGTATATATACTATATAAGGTGTGTACAGCACTGACCCGTCACAGCAGCCCCCGAGCTATAGCATGTATAAGCCGGTTACAGGGCACAGGCTAGGTGTATATATACAATATAAGGTGTGTACAGCACTGACCCGTCACAGCAGCCCCCGAGCTACAGTCTGTATAAGCCGGTTACAGGGCACAAGCTAGGTGTATATATACTATATAAGGTGTGTACAGCACTGACGCATCACAGCAGCCCCCGAGCTACAGTCTGTATAAGCCGGTTACAGGGCACAGGCTAGGTGTATATATACTATATAAGGTGTGTACAGCACTGACCCATCACAGCAGCCCCCGAGCTACAGTCTGTATAAGCCGGTTACAGGGCACAGGCTAGGTGTATATATACTATATAAGGTGTGTACAGCACTGAGCCGTCACAGCAGCCCCCGAGCTACAGTCTGTATAAGCCGGTTACAGGGCACAGGCTAGGTGTATATATACTATATAAGGTGTGTACAGCACTGAGCCGTCACAGCAGCCCCCGAGCTACAGTCTGTAGCAGCCGGTTACAGGGTACAGGCTAGGTGTATATATACTATATAAGGTGTGTACAGCACTGAGCCGTCACAGCAGCCCCCGAGCTACAGTCTGTATAAGCCGGTTACAGGGCACAAGCTAGGTGTATATATACTATATAAGGTGTGTACAGCACTGACGCATCACAGCAGCCCCCGAGCTACAGTCTGTATAAGCCGGTTACAGGGCACAGGCTAGGTGTATATATACTATATAAGGTGTGTACAGCACTGACCCGTCACAGCAGCCCCCGAGCTACAGTCTGTATAAGCCGGTTACAGGGCACAGGCTAGGTGTATATATACTATATAAGGTGTGTACAGCACTGACCCATCACAGCAGCCCCCGAGCTACAGTCTGTATAAGCCGGTAACAGAGCACAGGCTAGGTGTATATATACTATATAAGGTGTGTACAGCACTGAGCCGTCACAGCAGCCCCCGAGCTACAGTCTGTATAAGCCGGTTACAGGGCACAGGCTAGGTGTATATATACTATATAAGGTGTGTACAGCACTGACCCATCACAGCAGCCCCCGAGCTACAGTCTGTATAAGCTGGTTACAGGGCACAGGCTAGGTGTATATATACTATATAAGGTGTGTACAGCACTGAGCCGTCACAGCAGCCCCCGAGCTACAGTCTGTATAACACGGTTACAGGGCACAGGCTAGGTGTATATATACTATATAAGGTGTGTACAGCACTGACCCATCACAGCAGCCCCCGAGCTACAGTCTGTATAACACGGTTACAGGGCACAGGCTAGGTGTATATATACTATATAAGGTGTGTACAGCACTGAGCCGTCACAGCAGCCCCCGAGCTACAGTCTGTATAACACGGTTACAGGGCACAGGCTAGGTGTATATATACTATATAAGGTGTGTACAGCACTGACCCATCACAGCAGCCCCCGAGCTACAGTCTGTATAACACGGTTACAGGGCACAGGCTAGGTCTATATATACTATATAAGGTGTGTACATTACTGACCCGTCACAGCAGCCCCCGAGCTACAGTCTGTATAAGCCAGTTACAGGGCACAGGCTAGGTGTATATATACTATATAAGGTGTGTACAGCACTGAGCCGTCACAGCAGCCCCCGAGCTACAGTCTGTATAACACGGTTACAGGGCACAGGCTAGGTGTATATATACTATATAAGGTGTGTACAGCACTGACCCATCACAGCAGCCCCCGAGCTACAGTCTGTATAAGCCGGTTACAGAGCACAGGCTAGGTGTATATATACTATATAAGGTGTGTACAGCACTGAGCCGTCACAGCAGCCCCCGAGCTACAGTCTGTATAAGCCGGTTACAGGGCACAGGCTAGGTGTATATATACTATATAAGGTGTGTACAGCACTGACCCATCACAGCAGCCCCCGAGCTACAGTCTGTATAAGCTGGTTACAGGGCACAGGCTAGGTGTATATATACTATATAAGGTGTGTACAGCACTGAGCCGTCACAGCAGCCCCCAAGCTACAGTCTGTATAACACGGTTACAGGGCACAGGCTAGGTGTATATATACTATATAAGGTGTGTACAGCACTGACCCATCACAGCAGCCCCCGAGCTACAGTCTGTATAACACGGTTACAGGGCACAGGCTAGGTGTATATATACTATATAAGGTGTGTACAGCACTGAGCCGTCACAGCAGCCCCCGAGCTACAGTCTGTATAACACGGTTACAGGGCACAGGCTAGGTGTATATATACTATATAAGGTGTGTACAGCACTGACCCATCACAGCAGCCCCCGAGCTACAGTCTGTATAACACGGTTACAGGGCACAGGCTAGGTCTATATATACTATATAAGGTGTGTACATTACTGACCCGTCACAGCAGCCCCCGAGCTACAGTCTGTATAAGCCGGTTACAGGGCACAGGCTAGGTGTATATATACTATATAAGGTGTGTACAGCACTGAGCCGTCACAGCAGCCCCCGAGCTACAGTCTGTATAAGCCGGTTACAGGGCACAGGCTAGGTGTATATATACTATATAAGGTGTGTACAGCACTGACCCGTCACAGCAGCCCCCGAGCTACAGTCTGTATAAGCCGGTTACAGGGCACAGGCTAGGTGTATATATACTATATAAGGTGTGTACAGCACTGACCCATCACAGCAGCCCCCGAGCTACAGTCTGTATAACACGGTTACAGGGCACAGGCTAGGTGTATATATACTATATAAGGTGTGTACAGTACTGACCCGTCACAGCAGCCCCCGAGCTACAGTCTGTATAAGCTGGTTACAGGGCACAGGCTAGGTGTATATATACTATATAAGGTGTGTACAGTACTGACCTGTCACAGCAGCCCCCGAGCTACAGTCTGTATAAGCCGGTTACAGGGCACAGGATAGGTGTATATATACTATATAAGGTGTGTACAGCACTGACCCGTCACAGCAGCCCCCGAGCTACAGTCTGTATAAGCCGGTTACAGAGCACAGGCTAGGTGTATATATACTATATAAGGTGTGTACAGCACTGACCCGTCACAGCAGCCCCCGAGCTATAGCATGTATAAGCCGGTTACAGGGCACAGGCTAGGTGTATATATACAATATAAGGTGTGTACAGCACTGACCCGTCACAGCAGCCCCCGAGCTACAGTCTGTATAAGCCGGTTACAGGGCACAAGCTAGGTGTATATATACTATATAAGGTGTGTACAGCACTGACGCATCACAGCAGCCCCCGAGCTACAGTCTGTATAAGCCGGTTACAGGGCACAGGCTAGGTGTATATATACTATATAAGGTGTGTACAGCACTGACCCATCACAGCAGCCCCCGAGCTACAGTCTGTATAAGCCGGTTACAGGGCACAGGCTAGGTGTATATATACTATATAAGGTGTGTACAGCACTGAGCCGTCACAGCAGCCCCCGAGCTACAGTCTGTATAAGCCGGTTACAGGGCACAGGCTAGGTGTATATATACTATATAAGGTGTGTACAGCACTGAGCCGTCACAGCAGCCCCCGAGCTACAGTCTGTAGCAGCCGGTTACAGGGTACAGGCTAGGTGTATATATACTATATAAGGTGTGTACAGCACTGAGCCGTCACAGCAGCCCCCGAGCTACAGTCTGTATAAGCCGGTTACAGGGCACAAGCTAGGTGTATATATACTATATAAGGTGTGTACAGCACTGACGCATCACAGCAGCCCCCGAGCTACAGTCTGTATAAGCCGGTTACAGGGCACAGGCTAGGTGTATATATACTATATAAGGTGTGTACAGCACTGACCCGTCACAGCAGCCCCCGAGCTACAGTCTGTATAAGCCGGTTACAGGGCACAGGCTAGGTGTATATATACTATATAAGGTGTGTACAGCACTGACCCATCACAGCAGCCCCCGAGCTACAGTCTGTATAAGCCGGTAACAGAGCACAGGCTAGGTGTATATATACTATATAAGGTGTGTACAGCACTGAGCCGTCACAGCAGCCCCCGAGCTACAGTCTGTATAAGCCGGTTACAGGGCACAGGCTAGGTGTATATATACTATATAAGGTGTGTACAGCACTGACCCATCACAGCAGCCCCCGAGCTACAGTCTGTATAAGCTGGTTACAGGGCACAGGCTAGGTGTATATATACTATATAAGGTGTGTACAGCACTGAGCCGTCACAGCAGCCCCCGAGCTACAGTCTGTATAACACGGTTACAGGGCACAGGCTAGGTGTATATATACTATATAAGGTGTGTACAGCACTGACCCATCACAGCAGCCCCCGAGCTACAGTCTGTATAACACGGTTACAGGGCACAGGCTAGGTGTATATATACTATATAAGGTGTGTACAGCACTGAGCCGTCACAGCAGCCCCCGAGCTACAGTCTGTATAACACGGTTACAGGGCACAGGCTAGGTGTATATATACTATATAAGGTGTGTACAGCACTGACCCATCACAGCAGCCCCCGAGCTACAGTCTGTATAACACGGTTACAGGGCACAGGCTAGGTCTATATATACTATATAAGGTGTGTACATTACTGACCCGTCACAGCAGCCCCCGAGCTACAGTCTGTATAAGCCAGTTACAGGGCACAGGCTAGGTGTATATATACTATATAAGGTGTGTACAGCACTGAGCCGTCACAGCAGCCCCCGAGCTACAGTCTGTATAACACGGTTACAGGGCACAGGCTAGGTGTATATATACTATATAAGGTGTGTACAGCACTGACCCATCACAGCAGCCCCCGAGCTACAGTCTGTATAAGCCGGTTACAGAGCACAGGCTAGGTGTATATATACTATATAAGGTGTGTACAGCACTGAGCCGTCACAGCAGCCCCCGAGCTACAGTCTGTATAAGCCGGTTACAGGGCACAGGCTAGGTGTATATATACTATATAAGGTGTGTACAGCACTGACCCATCACAGCAGCCCCCGAGCTACAGTCTGTATAAGCTGGTTACAGGGCACAGGCTAGGTGTATATATACTATATAAGGTGTGTACAGCACTGAGCCGTCACAGCAGCCCCCAAGCTACAGTCTGTATAACACGGTTACAGGGCACAGGCTAGGTGTATATATACTATATAAGGTGTGTACAGCACTGACCCATCACAGCAGCCCCCGAGCTACAGTCTGTATAACACGGTTACAGGGCACAGGCTAGGTGTATATATACTATATAAGGTGTGTACAGCACTGAGCCGTCACAGCAGCCCCCGAGCTACAGTCTGTATAACACGGTTACAGGGCACAGGCTAGGTGTATATATACTATATAAGGTGTGTACAGCACTGACCCATCACAGCAGCCCCCGAGCTACAGTCTGTATAACACGGTTACAGGGCACAGGCTAGGTCTATATATACTATATAAGGTGTGTACATTACTGACCCGTCACAGCAGCCCCCGAGCTACAGTCTGTATAAGCCGGTTACAGGGCACAGGCTAGGTGTATATATACTATATAAGGTGTGTACAGCACTGAGCCGTCACAGCAGCCCCCGAGCTACAGTCTGTATAAGCCGGTTACAGGGCACAGGCTAGGTGTATATATACTATATAAGGTGTGTACAGCACTGACCCGTCACAGCAGCCCCCGAGCCCCCGAGCTACAGTCTGTATAAGCCGGTTACAGGGCAAAGGCTAGGTGTATATATACTATAAAAGGTGTGTACAGCACTGACCCGTCACAGCAGCCCCTGAGCTACAGTCTGTATAAGCCGGTTACAGGGCACAGGCTAGGTGTATATATACTATATAAGGTGTGTACAGCACTGACGCATCACAGCAGCCCCCGAGCTACAGTCTGTATAAGCCGGTTACAGGGCACAGGCTAGGTGTATATATACTATATAAGGTGTGTACAGCACTGACCCGTCACAGCAGCTCCCGAGCTACAGTCTTTATAAGCCGGTTACAGGGCACAGGCTAGGTGTATATATACTATATAAGGTGTGTACAGCACTGACCCATCACAGCAGCCCCCGAGCTACAGTCTGTATAACCCGGTTACAGGGCACAGGCTAGGTGTATATATACTATATAAGGTGTGTACAGCACTGACCCGTCACAGCAGCCCCTGAGCTACAGTCTGTATAAGCCGGTTACAGGGCACAGGCTAGGTGTATATATACTATATAAGGTGTGTACAGCACTGAGCCGTCACAGCAGCCCCTGAGCTACAGTCTGTATAAGCCGGTTACAGGGCACAGGCTAGGTGTATATATACTATATAAGGTGTGTACAGCACTGACCCGTCACAGCAGCCCCCGAGCTACAGTCTGTATAAGCCGGTTACAGGGTACAGGCTAGGTGTATATATACTATATAAGGTGTGTACAGCACTGACCCATCACAGCAGCCCCCAAGCTATAGTCTGTATAAGCCGGTTACAGAGCACAGGCTAGGTGTATATATACTATATAAGGTGTGTACAGCACTGACCCGTCACAGCAGCCCCCGAGCTACAGTCTGTATAAGCCGGTTACAGGGCACAGGCTAGGTGTATATATACTATATAAGGTGTGTACAGCACTGACCCGTCACAGCAGCCCCCGAGCTACAGTCTGTATAAGCCGGTTACAGGGCACAGGCTAGGTGTATATATACTATATAAGGTGTGTACAGCACTGACCCGTCACAGCAGCCCCCGAGCTACAGTCCGTATAAGCCGGTTACATGGCACAGGCTAGGTGTATATATACTATATAAGGTGTGTACAGCACTGACCCGTCACAGCAGCTCCCGAGCTACAGTCTGTATAAGCCGGTTACAGGGGCACAGGCTAGGTGTATATATACTATATCAGGTGTGTACAGCACTGACCCGTCACAGCAGCCCCCGAGCTACAGTCTGTATAAGCCGGTTACAGGGCACAGGCTAGGTGTATATATACTATATAAGGTGTGTACAGCACTGACCCATCACAGCAGCTCCAGAGCTACAGTCTGTAAAAGCCGGTTACAGGGCACAGGCTAGGTGTATATATACTATATAAGGTGTGTACAGCACTGACCAGTCACAGCAGCCCCCGAGCTACAGTCTGTATAAGCCGGTTACAGGGTACAGGCTAGGTGTATATATACTATATAAGGTGTGTACAGCACTGACCCGTCACAGCAGCCCCCGAGCTACAGTCTGTATAAGCCGGTTACAGGGCACAGGCTAGGTGTATATATACTATATATGGTGTGTACAGCACTGACCCGTCACAGCATCCCCCGAGCCCCCGATAAGCCGGTTACAGGGCACAGGCTAGGTGTATATATATTCTATATAAGGTGTGTACAGCACTGACCCGTCACAGCAGCCCCCGAGCTACAGTCTGTATAAGCTGGTTACAGGGCACAGGCTGGGTGTATATATACTATATAAGGTGTGTACAGCACTGACCCTTCACAGCAGCCCCCGAGCTACAGTCTGTATAACACGGTTACAGGGCACAGGCTAGGTGTATATATACTATATAAGGAGTGTACAGCACTGACCCATCACAGCAGCCTCCGAGCTACAGTCTGTATAAGCTTGTTACAGGGCACAGGCTAGAAGGATATATACTATATAAGGTGTGTACAGCACTGACCCATCACAGCAGCCCCCGAGCTACAGTCTGTATAAGCCGGTTAAAGGGGACAGGCTAGGTGTATATATACTATATAAGGTGTGTACAGCACTGAATTGTCACAGCAGCCCCCGAGCCTCCGAGCTACAGTCTGTATAAGCCGGTTACAGGGCACAGGCTAGGTGTATATATACTATATAAGGTGTGTACAGCACTGATCCATCACAGCAGCCCCCGAGCTACAGTCTGTATAAGCCGGTTACAGAGCACAGGCTAGGTGTATATATACTATATAAGGTGTGTACAGCACTGACCCGACACAGCAGCCCCCGAGCTACAGTCTGTATAAGCCAGTTACAGGGCACAGGCTAGGTGTATATATACTATATAATGTGTGTACAGCACTGACCCGTCACAGCAGCCCCCGAGCTGCAGTCTGTATAAGCCGGTTACAGAGCACAGGCTAGGTGTATATATACTATATAAGGTGTGTACAGCACTGACCCATCACAGCAGCCCCCGAGCTACAGTCTGTATAAGCCGGTTACAGGGCACAGGCTAGGTGTATATATACTATATAAGGTGTGTACAGCACTGACCCGTCACAGCATCCCCCGAGCACCCGATAAGCCGGGTACAGGGCACAGGCTAGGTGTATATATATTCTATATAAGGTGTGTACAGCACTGACCCGTCACAGCAGCCCCCGAGCCCCCGAGCTACAGTCTGTATAAGCTGGTTACAGGGCACAGGCTAGGTGTAAATATACTATATAAGGTGTGTACAGCACTGACCCTTCACAGCAGCCCCCGAGCTACAGTTTGTATAACACGGTTACAGGGCACAGGCTAGGTGTATATATACTATATAAGGTGTGTACAGCACTGACCCATCACAGCAGCCTCCGAGCTACAGTCTGTATAAGCTTGTTACAGGGCACAGGCTAGGTGTATATATACTATATAAGGTGTGTACAGCACTGACCCATCACAGCAGCCCCCGAGCTACAGTCTGTATAAGCTGGTTAAAGGGGACAGGATAGGTGTATATATACTATATAAGGTGTGTACAGCACTGACCCGACACAGCAGCCCCCGAGCCTCCGAGCTACAGTCTGTATAAGCCGGTTACAGGGCACAGGCTAGGTGTATATATACTATATAAGGTGTGTACAGCACTGACCCATCACAGCAGCCCCCGAGCTACAGTCTGTATAAGCCGGTCACATGGCACAGGCTAGGTGTATATATACTATATAAGGTGTGTACAGCACTGACCCATCACAGCAGCCCACGAGCTACAGTCTGTATAAGCCGGTTACAGAGCACAGGCTAGGTGTATATATACTATATAAGGTGTGTACAGCACTGACCCGTCACAGCAGCCCCCGAGCTACAGTCTGTATAAGCCGGTTACAGAGCACAGGCTATGTGTATATATACTATATAAGGTGTGTACAGCACTGACCCGACACAGCAGCCCCCGGGCTACAGTCTGTATAAGCCGGTTACAGGGCACAGGCTAGGTGTATATATACTATATAATGTGTGTACAGCACTGACCCATCACAGCAGCCCCCGAGCTACAGTCTGTATAAGCCGGTTACAGAGCACAGGCTAGGTGTATATATACTATATAAGGTGTGTACAGCACTGACCCATCACAGCAGCCCCCGAGCTACAGTCTGTATAAGCCGGTTACAGGGCACAGGCTAGGTGTATATATACTATATAAGGTGTGTACAGCACTGACCCGTCACAGCAGCCCCCGAGCTACAGTCTGTATAAGCCGGTTACAGGGCACAGGCTAGGTGTATATATACTATATAAGGTGTGTACAGCACTGACCCGTCACAGCAGCCCCCGAGCTACAGTCTGTATAACACGGTTACAGGGCACAGGCTAGGTGTATATATACTATATAAGGTGTGTACAGTACTGACCCGTCACAGCAGCCCCCGAGCTACAGTCTGTATAAGCTGGTTACAGGGCACAGGCTAGGTGTATATATACTATATAAGGTGTGTACAGTACTGACCTGTCACAGCAGCCCCCGAGCTACAGTCTTTATAAGCCGGTTACAGGGCACAGGCTAGGTGTATATATACTATATAAGGTGTGTACAGCACTGACCCGTCACAGCAGCCCCCGAGCTACAGTCTGTATAAGCCGGTTACAGAGCACAGGCTAGGTGTATATATACTATATAAGGTGTGTACAGCACTGACCCGTCACAGCAGCCCCCGAGCTATAGTATGTATAAGCCGGTTACAGGGCACAGGCTAGGTGTATATATACAATATAAGGTGTGTACAGCACTGACCCGTCACAGCAGCCCCCGAGCTACAGTCTGTATAAGCCGGTTACAGGGCACAAGCTAGGTGTATATATACTATATAAGGTGTGTACAGCACTGACGCATCACAGCAGCCCCCGAGCTACAGTCTGTATAAGCCGGTTACAGGGCACAGGCTAGGTGTATATATACTATATAAGGTGTGTACAGCACTGACCCATCACAGCAGCCCCCGAGCTACAGTCTGTATAAGCCGGTTACAGGGCACAGGCTAGGTGTATATATACTATATAAGGTGTGTACAGCACTGAGCCGTCACAGCAGCCCCCGAGCTACAGTCTGTATAAGCCGGTTACAGGGCACAGGCTAGGTGTATATATACTATATAAGGTGTGTACAGCACTGAGCCGTCACAGCAGCCCCCGAGCTACAGTCTGTAGCAGCCGGTTACAGGGTACAGGCTAGGTGTATATATACTATATAAGGTGTGTACAGCACTGAGCCGTCACAGCAGCCCCCGAGCTACAGTCTGTATAAGCCGGTTACAGGGCACAAGCTAGGTGTATATATACTATATAAGGTGTGTACAGCACTGACGCATCACAGCAGCCCCCGAGCTACAGTCTGTATAAGCCGGTTACAGGGCACAGGCTAGGTGTATATATACTATATAAGGTGTGTACAGCACTGAGCCGTCACAGCAGCCCCCGAGCTACAGTCTGTATAACACGGTTACAGGGCACAGGCTAGGTGTATATATACTATATAAGGTGTGTACAGCACTGACCCATCACAGCAGCCCCCGAGCTACAGTCTGTATAAGCCGGTTACAGAGCACAGGCTAGGTGTATATATACTATATAAGGTGTGTACATTACTGACCTGTCACAGCAGCCCCCGAGCTACAGTCTGTATAAGCCGGTTACAGGGCACAGGCTAGGTGTATATATACTATATAAGGTGTGTACAGCACTGAGCCGTCACAGCAGCCCCCGAGCTACAGTCTGTATAAGCCGGTTACAGGGCACAGGCTAGGTGTATATATACTATATAAGGTGTGTACAGCACTGACCCATCACAGCAGCCCCCGAGCTACAGTCTGTATAAGCTGGTTACAGGGCACAGGCTAGGTGTATATATACTATATAAGGTGTGTACAGCACTGAGCCGTCACAGCAGCCCCCGAGCTACAGTCTGTATAAGCCGGTTACAGGGCACAGGCTAGGTGTATATATACTATATAAGGTGTGTACAGCACTGACCCATCACAGCAGCCCCCGAGCTACAGTCTGTATAAGCTGGTTACAGGGCACAGGCTAGGTGTATATATACTATATAAGGTGTGTACAGCACTGAGCCGTCACAGCAGCCCCTGAGCTACAGTCTGTATAACACGGTTACAGGGCACAGGCTAGGTGTATATATACTATATAAGGTGTGTACAGCACTGACCCATCACAGCAGCCCCCGAGCTACAGTCTGTATAACATGGTTACAGGGCACAGGCTAGGTGTATATATACTATATAAGGTGTGTACAGCACTGAGCCGTCACAGCAGCCCCCGAGCTACAGTCTGTATAACACGGTTACAGGGCACAGGCTAGGTGTATATATACTATATAAGGTGTGTACAGCACTGACCCATCACAGCAGCCCCCGAGCTACAGTCTGTATAACACGGTTACAGGGCACAGGCTAGGTCTATATATACTATATAAGGTGTGTACATTACTGACCCGTCACAGCAGCCCCCGAGCTACAGTCTGTATAAGCCGGTTACAGGGCACAGGCTAGGTGTATATATACTATATAAGGTGTGTACAGCACTGACCCGTCACAGCAGCCCCCGAGCTACAGTCTGTATAAGCCGGTTACAGGGCACAGGCTAGGTGTATATATACTATATAAGGTGTGTACAGCACTGACCCATCACAGCAGCTCCAGAGCTACAGTCTGTAAAAGCCGGTTACAGGGCACAGGCTAGGTGTATATATACTATATAAGGTGTGTACAGCACTGACCAGTCACAGCAGCCCCCGAGCTACAGTCTGTATAAGCCGGTTACAGGGTACAGGCTAGGTGTATATATACTATATAAGGTGTGTACAGCACTGACCCGTCACAGCATCCCCCGAGCACCCGATAAGCCGGGGACAGGGCACAGGCTAGGTGTATATATATTCTATATAAGGTGTGTACAGCACTGACCCGTCACAGCAGCCCCCGAGCCCCCGAGCTACAGTCTGTATAAGCTGGTTACAGGGCACAGGCTAGGTGTAAATATACTATATAAGGTGTGTACAGCACTGACCCTTCACAGCAGCCCCCGAGCTACAGTCTGTATAACACGGTTACAGGGCACAGGCTAGGTGTATATATACTATATAAGGTGTGTACAGCACTGACCCATCACAGCAGCCTCCGAGCTACAGTCTGTATAAGCTTGTTACAGGGCACAGGCTAGGTGTATATATACTATATAAGGTGTGTACAGCACTGACCCATCACAGCAGCCCCCGAGCTACAGTCTGTATAAGCTGGTTAAAGGGGACAGGCTAGGTGTATATATACTATATAAGGTGTGTACAGCACTGACCCGACACAGCAGCCCCCGAGCCTCCGAGCTACAGTCTGTATAAGCCGGTTACAGGGCACAGGCTAGGTGTATATATACTATATAAGGTGTGTACAGCACTGACCCATCACAGCAGCCCCCGAGCTACAGTCTGTATAAGCCGGTCACATGGCACAGGCTAGGTGTATATATACTATATAAGGTGTGTACAGCACTGACCCATCACAGCAGCCCACGAGCTACAGTCTGTATAAGCCGGTTACAGAGCACAGGCTAGGTGTATATATACTATATAAGGTGTGTACAGCACTGACCCGTCACAGCAGCCCCCGAGCTACAGTCTGTATAAGCCGGTTACAGAGCACAGGCTATGTGTATATATACTATATAAGGTGTGTACAGCACTGACCCGACACAGCAGCCCCCGGGCTACAGTCTGTATAAGCCGGTTACAGGGCACAGGCTAGGTGTATATATACTATATAATGTGTGTACAGCACTGACCCATCACAGCAGCCCCCGAGCTACAGTCTGTATAAGCCGGTTACAGAGCACAGGCTAGGTGTATATATACTATATAAGGTGTGTACAGCACTGACCCATCACAGCAGCCCCCGAGCTACAGTCTGTATAAGCCGGTTACAGGGCACAGGCTAGGTGTATATATACTATATAAGGTGTGTACAGCACTGACCCGTCACAGCAGCCCCCGAGCTACAGTCTGTATAAGCCGGTTACAGGGCACAGGCTAGGTGTATATATACTATATAAGGTGTGTACAGCACTGACCCGTCACAGCAGCCCCCGAGCTACAGTCTGTATAACACGGTTACAGGGCACAGGCTAGGTGTATATATACTATATAAGGTGTGTACAGTACTGACCCGTCACAGCAGCCCCCGAGCTACAGTCTGTATAAGCTGGTTACAGGGCACAGGCTAGGTGTATATATACTATATAAGGTGTGTACAGTACTGACCTGTCACAGCAGCCCCCGAGCTACAGTCTTTATAAGCCGGTTACAGCGCACAGGCTAGGTGTATATATACTATATAAGGTGTGTACAGCACTGACCCGTCACAGCAGCCCCCGAGCTACAGTCTGTATAAGCCGGTTACAGAGCACAGGCTAGGTGTATATATACTATATAAGGTGTGTACAGCACTGACCCGTCACAGCAGCCCCCGAGCTATAGTATGTATAAGCCGGTTACAGGGCACAGGCTAGGTGTATATATACAATATAAGGTGTGTACAGCACTGACCCGTCACAGCAGCCCCCGAGCTACAGTCTGTATAAGCCGGTTACAGGGCACAAGCTAGGTGTATATATACTATATAAGGTGTGTACAGCACTGACGCATCACAGCAGCCCCCGAGCTACAGTCTGTATAAGCCGGTTACAGGGCACAGGCTAGGTGTATATATACTATATAAGGTGTGTACAGCACTGACCCATCACAGCAGCCCCCGAGCTACAGTCTGTATAAGCCGGTTACAGGGCACAGGCTAGGTGTATATATACTATATAAGGTGTGTACAGCACTGAGCCGTCACAGCAGCCCCCGAGCTACAGTCTGTATAAGCCGGTTACAGGGCACAGGCTAGGTGTATATATACTATATAAGGTGTGTACAGCACTGAGCCGTCACAGCAGCCCCCGAGCTACAGTCTGTAGCAGCCGGTTACAGGGTACAGGCTAGGTGTATATATACTATATAAGGTGTGTACAGCACTGAGCCGTCACAGCAGCCCCCGAGCTACAGTCTGTATAAGCCGGTTACAGGGCACAAGCTAGGTGTATATATACTATATAAGGTGTGTACAGCACTGACGCATCACAGCAGCCCCCGAGCTACAGTCTGTATAAGCCGGTTACAGGGCACAGGCTAGGTGTATATATACTATATAAGGTGTGTACAGCACTGAGCCGTCACAGCAGCCCCCGAGCTACAGTCTGTATAACACGGTTACAGGGCACAGGCTAGGTGTATATATACTATATAAGGTGTGTACAGCACTGACCCATCACAGCAGCCCCCGAGCTACAGTCTGTATAAGCCGGATACAGAGCACAGGCTAGGTGTATATATACTATATAAGGTGTGTACATTACTGACCTGTCACAGCAGCCCCCGAGCTACAGTCTGTATAAGCCGGTTACAGGGCACAGGCTAGGTGTATATATACTATATAAGGTGTGTACAGCACTGAGCCGTCACAGCAGCCCCCGAGCTACAGTCTGTATAACACGGTTACAGGGCACAGGCTAGGTGTATATATACTATATAAGGTGTGTACAGCACTGACCCATAACAGCAGCCCCCGAGCTACAGTCTGTATAAGCCGGTTACAGAGCACAGGCTAGGTGTATATATACTATATAAGGTGTGTACAGCACTGAGCCGTCACAGCAGCCCCCGAGCTACAGTCTGTATAAGCCGGTTACAGGGCACAGGCTAGGTGTATATATACTATATAAGGTGTGTACAGCACTGACCCATCACAGCAGCCCCCGAGCTACAGTCTGTATAAGCTGGTTACAGGGCACAGGCTAGGTGTATATATACTATATAAGGTGTGTACAGCACTGAGCCGTCACAGCAGCCCCCGAGCTACAGTCTGTATAACACGGTTACAGGGCACAGGCTAGGTGTATATATACTATATAAGGTGTGTACAGCACTGACCCATCACAGCAGCCCCCGAGCTACAGTCTGTATAACACGGTTACAGGGCACAGGCTAGGTGTATATATACTATATAAGGTGTGTACAGCACTGAGCCGTCACAGCAGCCCCCGAGCTACAGTCTGTATAACACGGTTAGAGGGCACAGGCTAGGTGTATATATACTATATAAGGTGTGTACAGCACTGACCCATCACAGCAGCCCCCGAGCTACAGTCTGTATAACACGGTTACAGGGCACAGGCTAGGTCTATATATACTATATAAGGTGTGTACATTACTGACCCGTCACAGCAGCCCCCGAGCTACAGTCTGTATAAGCCGGTTACAGGGCACAGGCTAGGTGTATATATACTATATAAGGTGTGTACAGCACTGACCCGTCACAGCAGCCCCCGAGCTACAGTCTGTATAAGCCGGTTACAGGGCACAGGCTAGGTGTATATATACTATATAAGGTGTGTACAGCACTGACCCATCACAGCAGCTCCAGAGCTACAGTCTGTAAAAGCCGGTTACAGGGCACAGGCTAGGTGTATATATACTATATAAGGTGTGTACAGCACTGACCAGTCACAGCAGCCCCCGAGCTACAGTCTGTATAAGCCGGTTACAGGGTACAGGCTAGGTGTATATATACTATATAAGGTGTGTACAGCACTGACCCGTCACAGCAGCCCCCGAGCTACAGTCTGTATAAGCCGGTTACAGGGCACAGGCTAGGTGTATATATACTATATATGGTGTGTACAGCACTGACCCGTCACAGCATCCCCCGAGCCCCCGATAAGCCGGTTACAGGGCACAGGCTAGGTGTATATATATTCTATATAAGGTGTGTACAGCACTGACCCGTCACAGCAGCCCCCGAGCTACAGTCTGTATAAGCTGGTTACAGGGCACAGGCTGGGTGTATATATACTATATAAGGTGTGTACAGCACTGACCCTTCACAGCAGCCCCCGAGCTACAGTCTGTATAACACGGTTACAGGGCACAGGCTAGGTGTATATATACTATATAAGGAGTGTACAGCACTGACCCATCACAGCAGCCTCCGAGCTACAGTCTGTATAAGCTTGTTACAGGGCACAGGCTAGAAGGATATATACTATATAAGGTGTGTACAGCACTGACCCATCACAGCAGCCCCCGAGCTACAGTCTGTATAAGCCGGTTAAAGGGGACAGGCTAGGTGTATATATACTATATAAGGTGTGTACAGCACTGAATTGTCACAGCAGCCCCCGAGCCTCCGAGCTACAGTCTGTATAAGCCGGTTACAGGGCACAGGCTAGGTGTATATATACTATATAAGGTGTGTACAGCACTGATCCATCACAGCAGCCCCCGAGCTACAGTCTGTATAAGCCGGTTACAGAGCACAGGCTAGGTGTATATATACTATATAAGGTGTGTACAGCACTGACCCGACACAGCAGCCCCCGAGCTACAGTCTGTATAAGCCAGTTACAGGGCACAGGCTAGGTGTATATATACTATATAATGTGTGTACAGCACTGACCCCGTCACAGCAGCCCCCGAGCTGCAGTCTGTATAAGCCGGTTACAGAGCACAGGCTAGGTGTATATATACTATATAAGGTGTGTACAGCACTGACCCATCACAGCAGCCCCCGAGCTACAGTCTGTATAAGCCGGTTACAGGGCACAGGCTAGGTGTATATATACTATATAAGGTGTGTACAGCACTGACCCGTCACAGCATCCCCCGAGCACCCGATAAGCCGGGTACAGGGCACAGGCTAGGTGTATATATATTCTATATAAGGTGTGTACAGCACTGACCCGTCACAGCAGCCCCCGAGCCCCCGAGCTACAGTCTGTATAAGCTGGTTACAGGGCACAGGCTAGGTGTAAATATACTATATAAGGTGTGTACAGCACTGACCCTTCACAGCAGCCCCCGAGCTACAGTCTGTATAACACGGTTACAGGGCACAGGCTAGGTGTATATATACTATATAAGGTGTGTACAGCACTGACTAATCACAGCAGCCTCCGAGCTACAGTCTGTATAAGCTTGTTACAGGGCACAGGCTAGGTGTATATATACTATATAAGGTGTGTACAGCACTGACCCATCACAGCAGCCCCCGAGCTACAGTCTGTATAAGCTGGTTAAAGGGGACAGGCTAGGTGTATATATACTATATAAGGTGTGTACAGCACTGACCCGACACAGCAGCCCCCGAACCTCCGAGCTGCAGTCTGTATAAGCCGGTTACAGGGCACAGGCTAGGTGTATATATACTATATAAGGTGTGTACAGCACTGACCCATCACAGCAGCCCCCGAGCTACAGTCTGTATAAGCCGGTCACATGGCACAGGCTAGGTGTATATATACTATATAAGGTGTGTACAGCACTGACCCATCACAGCAGCCCACGAGCTACAGTCTGTATAAGCCGGTTACAGAGCACAGGCTAGGTGTATATATACTATATAAGGTGTGTACAGCACTGACCCGTCACAGCAGCCCCCGAGCTACAGTCTGTATAAGCCGGTTACAGAGCACAGGCTATGTGTATATATACTATATAAGGTGTGTACAGCACTGACCCGACACAGCAGCCCCCGGGCTACAGTCTGTATAAGCCGGTTACAGGGCACAGGCTAGGTGTATATATACTATATAATGTGTGTACAGCACTGACCCATCACAGCAGCCCCCGAGCTACAGTCTGTATAAGCCGGTTACAGAGCACAGGCTAGGTGTATATATACTATATAAGGTGTGTACAGCACTGACCCATCACAGCAGCCCCCGAGCTACAGTCTGTATAAGCCGGTTACAGGGCACAGGCTAGGTGTATATATACTATATAAGGTGTGTACAGCACTGACCCGTCACAGCAGCCCCCGAGCTACAGTCTGTATAAGCCGGTTACAGGGCACAGGCTAGGTGTATATATACTATATAAGGTGTGTACAGCACTGACCCGTCACAGCAGCCCCCGAGCTACAGCCTGTATAACACGGTTACAGGGCACAGGCTAGGTGTATATATACTATATAAGGTGTGTACAGTACTGACCCGTCACAGCAGCCCCCGAGCTACAGTCTGTATAAGCTGGTTACAGGGCACAGGCTAGGTGTATATATACTATATAAGGTGTGTACAGTACTGACCTGTCACAGCAGCCCCCGAGCTACAGTCTGTATAAGCCGGTTACAGGGCACAGGCTAGGTGTATATATACTATATAAGGTGTGTACAGCACTGACCCGTCACAGCAGCCCCCGAGCTACAGTCTGTATAAGCCGGTTACAGAGCACAGGCTTGGTGTATATATACTATATAAGGTGTGTACAGCACTGACCCGTCACAGCAGCCCCCGAGCTATAGTATGTATAAGCCGGTTACAGGGCACAGGCTAGGTGTATATATACAATATAAGGTGTGTACAGCACTGACCCGTCACAGCAGCCCCCGAGCTACAGTCTGTATAAGCCGGTTACAGGGCACAAGCTAGGTGTATATATACTATATAAGGTGTGTACAGCACTGACGCATCACAGCAGCCCCCGAGCTACAGTCTGTATAAGCCGGTTACAGGGCACAGGCTAGGTGTATATATACTATATAAGGTGTGTACAGCACTGACCCATCACAGCAGCCCCCGAGCTACAGTCTGTATAAGCCGGTTACAGGGCACAGGCTAGGTGTATATATACTATATAAGGTGTGTACAGCACTGAGCCGTCACAGCAGCCCCCGAGCTACAGTCTGTATAAGCCGGTTACAGGGCACAGGCTAGGTGTATATATACTATATAAGGTGTGTACAGCACTGAGCCGTCACAGCAGCCCCCGAGCTACAGTCTGTAGCAGCCGGTTACAGGGTACAGGCTAGGTGTATATATACTATATAAGGTGTGTACAGCACTGAGCCGTCACAGCAGCCCCCGAGCTACAGTCTGTATAAGCCGGTTACAGGGCACAAGCTAGGTGTATATATACTATATAAGGTGTGTACAGCACTGACGCATCACAGCAGCCCCCGAGCTACAGTCTGTATAAGCCGGTTACAGGGCACAGGCTAGGTGTATATATACTATATAAGGTGTGTACAGCACTGAGCCGTCACAGCAGCCCCCGAGCTACAGTCTGTATAACACGGTTACAGGGCACAGGCTAGGTGTATATATACTATATAAGGTGTGTACAGCACTGACCCATCACAGCAGCCCCCGAGCTACAGTCTGTATAAGCCGGTTACAGAGCACAGGCTAGGTGTATATATACTATATAAGGTGTGTACATTACTGACCTGTCACAGCAGCCCCCGAGCTACAGTCTGTATAAGCCGGTTACAGGGCACAGGCTAGGTGTATATATACTATATAAGGTGTGTACAGCACTGAGCCGTCACAGCAGCCCCCGAGCTACAGTCTGTATAACACGGTTACAGGGCACAGGCTAGGTGTATATATACTATATAAGGTGTGTACAGCACTGACCCATCACAGCAGCCCCGGAGCTACAGTCTGTATAAGCCGGTTACAGAGCACAGGCTAGGTGTATATATACTATATAAGGTGTGTACAGCACTGAGCCGTCACAGCAGCCCCCGAGCTACAGTCTGTATAAGCCGGTTACAGGGCACAGGCTAGGTGTATATATACTATATAAGGTGTGTACAGCACTGACCCATCACAGCAGCCCCCGAGCTACAGTCTGTATAAGCTGGTTACAGGGCACAGGCTAGGTGTATATATACTATATAAGGTGTGTACAGCACTGAGCCGTCACAGCAGCCCCCGAGCTACAGTCTGTATAACACGGTTACAGGGCACAGGCTAGGTGTATATATACTATATAAGGTGTGTACAGCACTGACCCATCACAGCAGCCCCCGAGCTACAGTCTGTATAAGCCGGTTACAGGGCACAGGCTAGGTGTATATATACTATATAAGGTGTGTACAGCACTGACCCGTCACAGCAGCCCCCGAGCCCCCGAGCTACAGTCTGTATAAGCCGGTTACAGGGCACAGGCTAGGTGTATATATACTATAAAAGGTGTGTACAGCACTGACCCGTCACAGCAGCCCCTGAGCTACAGTCTGTATAAGCCGGTTACAGGGCACAGGCTAGGTGTATATATACTATATAAGGTGTGTACAGCACTGACCCGTCACAGCAGCCCCTGAGCTACAGTCTGTATAAGCCGGTTACAGGGCACAGGCTAGGTGTATATATACTATATAAGATGTGTACAGCACTGACGCATCACAGCAGCCCCCGAGCTACAGTCTGTATAAACCGGTTACAGGGCACAGGCTAGGTGTATATATAATATATAAGGTGTGTACAGCACTGACCCGTCACAGCAGCTCCCGAGCTACAGTCTGTATAAGCCGGTTACAGGGCACAGGCTAGGTGTATATATACTATATAAGGTGTGTACAGCACTGACCCATCACAGCAGCCCCCGAGCTACAGTCTGTATAACCCGGTTACAGGGCACAGGCTAGGTGTATATATACTATATAAGGTGTGTACAGCACTGACCCGTCACAGCAGCCCCTGAGCTACAGTCTGTATAAGCCGGTTACAGGGCACAGGCTAGGTGTATATATACTATATAAGGTGTGTACAGCACTGAGCTGTCACAGCAGCCCCCGAGCTACAGTCTGTATAAGCCGGTTACAGGGCACAGGCTAGGTGTATATATCCTATATAAGGTGTGTACAGCACTGACCCATCACAGCAGCCCCCGAGCTACAGTCTGTATAAGCCGGTTACAGGGTACAGGCTAGGTGTATATATACTATATAAGGTGTGTACAGCACTGACCCATCACAGCAGCCCCCAAGCTACAGTCTGTATAAGCCGGTTACAGGGCACAGGCTAGGTGTATATATACTATATAAGGGGTGTACAGCACTGACCCGTCACAGCAGCCCCCGAGCTACAGTCTGTATAAGCCGGTTACAGAGCACAGGCTAGGTGTATATATACTATATAAGGTGTGTACAGCACTGACCCGTCACAGCAGCCCCCGAGCTACAGTCTGTATAAGCCGGTTACAGGGCACAGGCTAGGTGTATATATACTATATAAGGTGTGTACAGCACTGACCCGTCACAGCAGCCCCTGAGCTACAGTCTGTATAAGCCGGTTACAGGGCACAGGCTAGGTGTATATATACTATATAAGGTGTGTACAGCACTGACGCATCACAGCAGCCCCCGAGCTACAGTCTGTATAAGCCGGTTACAGGGCACAGGCTAGGTGTATATATACTATATAAGGTGTGTACAGCACTGACCCGTCACAGCAGCTCCCGAGCTACAGTCTTTATAAGCCGGTTACAGGGCACAGGCTAGGTGTATATATACTATATAAGGTGTGTACAGCACTGACCCATCACAGCAGCCCTCGAGCTACAGTCTGTATAACCCGGTTACAGGGCACAGGCTAGGTGTATATATACTATATAAGGTGTGTACAGCACTGACCCGTCACAGCAGCCCCTGAGCTACAGTCTGTATAAGCCGGTTACAGGGCACAGGCTAGGTGTATATATACTATATAAGGTGTGTACAGCACTGAGCCGTCACAGCAGCCCCCGAGCTACAGTCTGTATAAGCCGGTTACAGGGCACAGGCTAGGTGTATATATACTATATAAGGTGTGTACAGCACTGACCCGTCACAGCAGCCCCCGAGCTACAGTCTGTATAAGCCGGTTACATGGCACAGGCTAGGTGTATATATACTATATAAGGTATGTACAGCACTGACCCGTCACAGCAGCCACCGAGCTACAGTCTGTATAAGCCGGTTACAGGGCACAGGCTAGGTGTATATATACTATATAAGGTGTGTACAGCACAGATCCATCACAGCAGCCCCCGAGCTACAGTCTGTATAAGCCGGTTACAGAGCACAGGCTAGGTGTATATATACTATATAAGGTGTGTACAGCACTGACCCGTCACAGCAGCCCCCGAGCTACAGTCTGTATAAGCCGGTTACAGAGCACAGGCTATGTGTATATATACTATATAAGGTGTGTACAGCACTGACCCGACACAGCAGCCCCCGAGCTACAGTCTGTATAAGCCAGTTACAGGGCACAGGCTAGGTGTATATATACTATATAATGTGTGTACAGCACTGACCCGTCACAGCAGCCCCCGAGCTACAGTCTGTATAAGCCGGTTACAGAGCACAGGCTAGGTGTATATGTACTATATAAGGTGTGTACAGCACTGACCCATCACAGCTGCCCCCGAGCTACAGTCTGTATAAGCCGGTTACAGGGCACAGGCTAGGTGTATATATACTATATAAGGTGTGTACAGCACTGACCCGTCACAGCATCCCCCGAGGACCCGATAAGCCGGGTACAGGGCACAGGCTAGGTGTATATATATTCTATATAAGGTGTGTACAGCACTGACCCGTCACAGCAGCCCCCGAGCCCCAGTCTGTATAAGCTGGTTACAGGGCACAGGCTAGGTGTATATATACTATATAAGGTGTGTACAGCACTGACCCTTCACAGCAGCCCCCGAGCTACAGTCTGTATAACACGGTTACAGGGCACAGGCTAGGTGTATATATACTATATAAGGTGTGTACAGCACTGACCCGTCACAGCAGCCCCCGAGCTACAGTCTGTATAAGCCGGTTACAGGGCACAAGCTAGGTGTATATATACTATATAATGTGTGTACAGCACTGACCCGTCACAGCAGCCCCCGAGCTACAGTCTGTATAAGCCGGTTACAGGGCACAGGCTAGGTGTATATATACTATATAAGGTGTGTACAGCACTGACCCATCACAGCAGCCTCCGAGCTACAGTCTGTATAAGCTTGTTACAGGGCACAGGTTAGGTGTATATATACTATATAAGGTGTGTACAGCACTGACCCATCACAGCAGCCCCCGAGCTACAGTCTGTATAAGCCGGTTAAAGGGGACAGGCTAGGTGTATATATACTATATAAGGTGTGTACAGCACTGACCCGACACAGCAGCCCCCGAGCCTCCGAGCTACAGTCTGTATAAGCCGGTTACAGGGCACAGGCTAGGTGTATATATACTATATAAGGTGTGTACAGCACTGACCCATCACAGCAGCCCCCGAGGCTACAGTCTGTATAAGCCGGTCACATGGCACAGGCTATGTGTATATATACTATATAAGGTGTGTACAGCACTGACCCGACACAGCAGCCCCCGAGCTACAGTCTGTATAAGCCGGTTACAGGGCACAGGCTAGGTGTATATATACTATATAATGTGTGTACAGCACTGACCCGTCACAGCAGCCCCCGAGCCCCTGAGCTACAGTCTGTATAAGCCGGTTACAGAGCACAGGCTAGGTGTATATATACTATATAAGGTGTGTACAGCACTGACCCATCACGGCAGCCCCCGAGCTACAGTCTGTATAAGCCGGTTACAGGGCACAGGCTAGGTGTATATATACTATATAAGGTGTGTACAGCACTGACCCGTCACAGCAGCCCCCGAGCTACAGTCTGCATAAGCCGGTTACATGGCACAGGCTAGGTGTATATATACTATATAAGGTGTGTACAGCACTGACCCGTCACAGCAGCCCCCGAGCTACAGTCTGTATAAGCCGGTTACAGAGCACAGGCTAGGTGTATATATACTATATAAGGTGTGTACAGCACTGACCCGTCACAGCAGCCCCCGAGCTATAGTATGTATAAGCCGGTTACAGGGCACAGGCTAGGTGTATATATACAATATAAGGTGTGTACAGCACTGACCCGTCACAGCAGCCCCCGAGCTACAGTCTGTATAAGCCGGTTACAGGGCACAGGCTAGGTGTATATATACTATATAAGGTGTGTACAGCACTGACCCATCACAGCAGCCCCCGAGCTACAGTCTGTATAAGCCGGTTACAGGGCACAGGCTAGGTGTATATATACTATATAAGGTGTGTACAGCACTGAGCCGTCACAGCAGCCCCCGAGCTACAGTCTGTATAAGCCGGTTACAGGGCACAGGCTAGGTGTATATATACTATATAAGGTGTGTACAGCACTGACCCATCACAGCAGCCCCCGAGCTACAGTCTGTATAAGCTGGTTACAGGGCACAGGCTAGGTGTATATATACTATATAAGGTGTGTACAGCACTGAGCCGTCACAGCAGCCCCCGAGCTACAGTCTGTATAACACGGTTACAGGGCACAGGCTAGGTGTATATATACTATATAAGGTGTGTACAGCACTGACCCATCACAGCAGCCCCCGAGCTACAGTCTGTATAACACGGTTACAGGGCACAGGCTAGGTGTATATATACTATATAAGGTGTGTACAGCACTGAGCCGTCACAGCAGCCCCCGAGCTACAGTCTGTATAACACGGTTACAGGGCACAGGCTAGGTGTATATATACTATATAAGGTGTGTACAGCACTGACCCATCACAGCAGCCCCCGAGCTACAGTCTGTATAACACGGTTACAGGGCACAGGCTAGGTCTATATATACTATATAAGGTGTGTACATTACTGACCCGTCACAGCAGCCCCCGAGCTACAGTCTGTATAAGCCGGTTACAGGGCACAGGCTAGGTGTATATATACTATATAAGGTGTGTACAGCACTGAGCCGTCACAGCAGCCCCCGAGCTACAGTCTGTATAACACGGTTACAGGGCACAGGCTAGGTGTATATATACTATATAAGGTGTGTACAGCACTGACCCATCACAGCAGCCCCCGAGCTACAGTCTGTATAAGCCGGTTACAGGGCACAGGCTAGGTGTATATATACTATATAAGGTGTGTACAGCACTGACCCGTCACAGCAGCCCCCGAGCCCCCGAGCTACAGTCTGTATAAGCCGGTTACAGGGCACAGGCTAGATGTATATATACTATATAATGTGTGTACAGCACTGACCCGTCACAGCAGCCCCTGAGCTACAGTCTGTATAAGCCGGTTACAGAGCACAGGCTAGGTGTATATATACTATATAAGGTGTGTACAGCACTGACCCATCACAGCTGCCCCCGAGCTACAGTCTGTATAAGCCGGTTACAGGGCACAGGCTAGGTGTATATATACTATATAAGGTGTGTACAGCACTGACCCGTCACAGCATCCCCCGAGCACCCGATAAGCCGGGTACAGGGCACAGGCTAGGTGTATATATATTCTATATAAGGTGTGTACAGCACTGACCCGTCACAGCAGCCCCCGAGCCCCAGTCTGTATAAGCTGGTTACAGGGCACAGGCTAGGTGTATATATACTATATAAGGTGTGTACAGCACTGACCCTTCACAGCAGCCCCCGAGCTACAGTCTGTATAACACGGTTACAGGGCACAGGCTAGGTGTATATATACTATATAAGGTGTGTACAGCACTGACCCGTCACAGCAGCCCCCGAGCTACAGTCTGTATAAGCCGGTTACAGGGCACAGGCTAGGTGTATATATACTATATAATGTGTGTACAGCACTGACCCGTCACAGCAGCCCCCGAGCTACAGTCTGTATAAGCCGGTTACAGGGCACAGGCTAGGTGTATATATACTATATAAGGTGTGTACAGCACTGACCCATCACAGCAGCCTCCGAGCTACAGTCTGTATAAGCTTGTTACAGGGCACAGGTTAGGTGTATATATACTATATAAGGTGTGCACAGCACTGACTCATCACAGCAGCCCCCGAGCTACAGTCTGTATAAGCCGGTTAAAGGGGACAGGCTAGGTGTATATATACTATATAAGGTGTGTACAGCACTGACCCGACACAGCAGCCCCCGAGCCTCCGAGCTACAGTCTGTATAAGCCGGTTACAGGGCACAGGCTAGGTGTATATATACTATATAAGGTGTGTACAGCACTGACCCATCACAGCAGCCCCCGAGCTACAGTCTGTATAAGCCGGTCACATGGCACAGGCTAGGTGTATATATACTATATAAGGTGTGTACAGCACTGACCCATCACAGCAGCCCACGAGCTACAGTCTGTATAAGCCGGTTACAGAGCACAGGTTAGGTGTATATATACTATATAAGGTGTGTACAGCACTGACCCGTCACAGCAGCCCCCGAGCTACAGTCTGTATAAGCCGGTTACAGAGCACAGGCTATGTGTATATATACTATATAAGGTGTGTACAGCACTGACCCGACACAGCAGCCCCCGAGCTACAGTCTGTATAAGCCGGTTACAGGGCACAGGCTAGGTGTATATATACTATATAATGTGTGTACAGCACTGACCCGTCACAGCAGCCCCCGAGCCCCTGAGCTACAGTCTGTATAAGCCGGTTACAGAGCACAGGCTAGGTGTATATATACTATATAAGGTGTGTACAGCACTGACCCATCACAGCAGCCCCCGAGCTACAGTCTGTATAAGCCGGTTACAGGGCACAGGCTAGGTGTATATATACTATATAAGGTGTGTACAGCACTGACCCGTCACAGCAGCCCCCGAGCTACAGTCTGTATAAGCCGGTTACAGGGCACAGGCTAGGTGTATATATACTATATAAGGTGTGTACAGCACTGACCCGTCACAGCAGCCCCCGAGCCCCTGAGCAACAGTCTGTATAAGCCGGTTACAGGGCACAGGCTAGGTGTATATATACTATATAAGGTGTGTACAGTACTGACCCGTCACAGCAGCCCCCGAGCTACAGTCTGTATAAGCTGGTTACAGGGCACAGGCTAGGTGTATATATACTATATAAGGTGTGTACAGTACTGACCTGTCACAGCAGCCCCCGAGCTACAGTCTGTATAAGCCGGTTACAGGGCACAGGCTAGGTGTATATATACTATATAAGGTGTGTACAGCACTGACCCGTCACAGATGCCCCCGAGCTACAGTCTGTATAAGCCGGTTACAGAGCACAGGCTAGGTGTATATATACTATATAAGGTGTGTACAGCACTGACCCGTCACAGCAGCCCCCGAGCTATAGTATGTATAAGCCGGTTACAGGGCACAGGCTAGGTGTATATATACTATATAAGGTGTGTACAGCACTGACCCGTCACAGCAGCCCCCGAGCTACAGTCTGTATAAGCCGGTTACAGGGCACAAGCTAGGTGTATATATACTATATAAGGTGTGTACAGCACTGACGCATCACAGCAGCCCCCGAGCTACAGTCTGTATAAGCCGGTTACAGGGCACAGGCTAGGTGTATATATACTATATAAGGTGTGTACAGCACTGAGCCGTCACAGCAGCCCCCGAGCTACAGTCTGTATAAGCCGGTTACAGGGCCCAGGCTAGGTGTATATATACTATATAAGGTGTGTACAGCACTGACCCATCACAGCAGCCCCCGAGCTACAGTCTGTATAAGCCGGTTACAGGGCACAGGCTAGGTGTATATATACTATATAAGGTGTGTACAGCACTGAGCCGTCACAGCAGCCCCCGAGCTACAGTCTGTATAAGCCGGTTACAGGGCACAGGCTAGGTGTATATATACTATATAAGGTGTGTACAGCACTGAGCCGTCACAGCAGCCCCCGAGCTACAGTCTGTATAAGCCGGTTACAGGGTACAGGCTAGGTGTATATATACTATATAAGGTGTGTACAGCACTGAGCCGTCACAGCAGCCCCCGAGCTACAGTCTGTATAAGCCGGTTACAGGGCACAAGCTAGGTGTATATATACTATATAAGGTGTGTACAGCACTGACGCATCACAGCAGCCCCCGAGCTACAGTCTGTATAAGCCGGTTACAGGGCACAGGCTAGGTGTATATATACTATATAAGGTGTGTACAGCACTGACCCGTCACAGCAGCCCCCGAGCTACAGTCTGTATAAGCCGGTTACAGGGCACAGGCTAGGTGTATATATACTATATAAGGTGTGTACAGCACTGACCCATCACAGCAGCCCCCGAGCTACAGTCTGTATAAGCCGGTTACAGGGCACAGGCTAGGTGTATATATACTATATAATGTGTGTACAGCACTGACCCGTCACAGCAGCCCCCGAGCTACAGTCTGTATAAGCCGGTTACAGAGCACAGGCTAGGTGTATATATACTATATAATGTGTGTACAGCACTGACCCGTCACAGCAGCCCCCGAGCTACAGTCTGTATAAGCCGGTTACAGGGCACAGGCTAGGTGTATATATACTATATAAGGTGTGTACAGCACTGACCCGTCACAGCAGCCCCCGAGCTACAGTCTGTATAAGCCGGTTACAGGGCACAGGCTAGGTGTATATATACTATATAAGGTGTGTACAGCACTGATCCGTCACAGCAGCTCCCGAGCTACAGTCTGTATAAGCCGGTTACAGGGCACAGGCTAGGTGTATATATACTATATAAGGTGTGTACAGCACTGACCCGTCACAGCAGCTCCCGAGCTACAGTCTGTATAAGCCGGTTACAGAGCACAGGCTAGGTGTATATATACTATATAAGGTGTGTACAGCACTGAGCCGTCACAGCAGCCCCCGAGCTACAGTCTGTATAAGCCGGTTACAGGGCACAGGCTAGGTGTATATATACTATATAAGGTGTGTACAGCACTGAGCCATCACAGCAGCCCCCGAGCTACACTCTGTATAAGCCGGTTACAGGGTACAGGCTAGGTGTATATATACTATATAAGGTGTGTACAGCACTGACGCATCACAGCAGCCCCCGAGCTACAGTCTGTATAAGCCGGTTACAGGGCACAGGCTAGGTGTATATATACTATATAAGGTGTGTACAGCACTGACCCGTCACAGCAGCTCCCGAGCTACAGTCTTTATAAGCCGGTTACAGGGCACAGGCTAGGTGTATATATACTATATAAGGTGTGTACAGCACTGACCCATCACAGCAGCCCTCGAGCTACAGTCTGTATAACCCGGTTACAGGGCACAGGCAAGGTGTATATATACTATATAAGGTGTGTACAGCACTGACCCGTCACAGCAGCCCCTGAGCTACAGTCTGTATAAGCCGGTTACAGGGCACAGGCAAGGTGTATATATACTATATAAGGTGTGTACAGCACTGAGCCGTCACAGCAGCCCACGAGCTACAGTCTGTATAAGCCGGTTACAGGGCACAGGCTAGGTGTATATATACTATATAAGGTGTGTACAGCACTGAGCCGTCACAGCAGCCCACGAGCTACAGTCTGTATAAGCCGGTTACAGGGCACAGGCTAGGTGTATATATACTATATAAGGTGTGTACAGCACTGACCCGTCACAGCAGCCCCCGAGCTACAGTCTGTATAAGCCGGTTACAGGGTACAGGCTAGGTGTATATATACTATATAAGGTGTGTACAGCACTGACCCATCACAGCAGCCCCCAAGCTACAGTCTGTATAAGCCGGTTACAGAGCACAGGCTAGGTGTATATATACTATATAAGGTGTGTACAGCACTGACCCGTCACAGCAGCCCCCGAGCTACAGTCTGTATAAGCCGGTTACAGGGCACAGGCTAGGTGTATATATACTATATAAGGTGTGTACAGCACTGACCCGTCACAGCAGCCCCCGAGCTACAGTCTGTATAAGCCGGTTACAGGGCACAGGCTAGGTGTATATATACTATATAAGGTGTGTACAGCACTGACCCGTCACAGCAGCCCCCGAGCTACAGTCTGTATAAGCCGGTTACATGGCACAGGCTAGGTGTATATATACTATATAAGGTATGTACAGCACTGACCCGTCACAGCAGCCACCGAGCTACAGTCTGTATAAGCCGGTTACAGGGCACAGGCTAGGTGTATATATACTATATAAGGTGTGTACAGCACTGACCCGTCACAGCAGCTCCCGAGCTACAGTCTGTATAAGCCGGTTACAGGGGCACAGGCTAGGTGTATATATACTATATAAGGTGTGTACAGCACTGACCCGTCACAGCAGCCCCCGAGCTACAGTCTGTATAAGCCGGTTACAGGGCACAGGCTAGGTGTATATATACTATATAAGGTGTGTACAGCACTGACCCATCACAGCAGCTCCAGAGCTACAGTCTGTAAAAGCCGGTTACAGGGCACAGGCTAGGTGTATATATACTATATAAGGTGTGTACAGCACTGACCAGTCACAGCAGCCCCCGAGCTACAGTCTGTATAAGCCGGTTACAGGGTACAGGCTAGGTGTATATATACTATATAAGGTGTGTACAGCACTGACCCGTCACAGCAGCCCCCGAGCTACAGTCTGTATAAGCCGGTTACAGGGCACAGGCTAGGTGTATATATACTATATAAGGTGTGTACAGCACTGACCCGTCACAGCATCCCCCGAGCCCCCGATAAGCCGGTTACAGGGCACAGGCTAGGTGTATATATATTCTATATAAGGTGTGTACAGCACTGACCCGTCACAGCAGCCCCCGAGCTACAGTCTGTATAAGCTGGTTACAGGGCACAGGCTGGGTGTATATCTACTATATAAGGTGTGTACAGCACTGACCCTTCACAGCAGCCCCCGAGCTACAGTCTGTATAACACGGTTACAGGGCACAGGCTAGGTGTATATATACTATATAAGGAGTGTACAGCACTGACCCATCACAGCAGCCTCCGAGCTACAGTCTGTATAAGCTTGTTACAGGCCACAGGCTAGGTGTATATATACTATATAAGGTGTGTACAGCACTGACCCATCACAGCAGCCCCCGAGCTACAGTCTGTATAAGCCGGTTAAAGGGGACAGGCTAGGTGTATATATACTATAGAAGGTGTGTACAGCACTGACCCGACACAGCAGCCCCCGAGCCTCCGAGCTACAGTCTGTATAAGCCGGTTACAGGGCACAGGCTAGGTGTATATATACTATATAAGGTGTGTACAGCACAGATCCATCACAGCAGCCCCCGAGCTACAGTCTGTATAAGCCGGTTACAGAGCACAGGCTAGGTGTATATATACTATATAAGGTGTGTACAGCACTGACCCGTCACAGCAGCCCCCGAGCTAAAGTCTGTATAAGCCGGTTACAGAGCACAGGCTATGTGTATATATACTATATAAGGTGTGTACAGCACTGACCCGACACAGCAGCCCCCGAGCTACAGTCTGTATAAGCCAGTTACAGGGCACAGGCTAGGTGTATATATACTATATAATGTGTGTACAGCACTGACCCGTCACAGCAGCCCCCTAACTACAGTCTGTATAAGCCGGTTACAGAGCACAGGCTAGGTGTATATATACTATATAAGGTGTGTACAGCACTGACCCATCACAGCTGCCCCCGAGCTACAGTCTGTATAAGCCGGTTACAGGGCACAGGCTAGGTGTATATATACTATATAAGGTGTGTACAGCACTGACCCGTCACAGCATCCCCCGAGCACCCGATAAGCCGTGTACAGGGCACAGGCTAGGTGTATATATATTCTATATAAGGTGTGTACAGCACTGACCCGTCACAGCAGCCCCCGAGCCCCAGTCTGTATAAGCTGGTTACAGGGCACAGGCTAGGTGTATATATACTATATAAGGTGTGTACAGCACTGACCCTTCACAGCAGCCCCCGAGCTACAGTCTGTATAACACGGTTACAGGGCACAGGCTAGGTGTTTATATACTATATAAGGTGTGTACAGCACTGACCCGTCACAGCAGCCCCCGAGCTACAGTCTGTATAAGCCGGTTACAGGGCACAGGCTAGGTGTATATATACTATATAATGTGTGTACAGCACTGACCCGTCACAGCAGCCCCCGAGCTACAGTCTGTATAAGCCGGTTACAGGGCACAGGCTAGGTGTATATATACTATATAAGGTGTGTACAGCACTGACCCATCACAGCAGCCTCCGAGCTACAGTCTGTATAAGCTTGTTACAGGGCACAGGTTAGGTGTATATATACTATATAAGGTGTGTACAGCACTGACCCATCACAGCAGCCCCCGAGCTACAGTCTGTATAAGCCGGTTAAAGGGGACAGGCTAGGTGTATATATACTATATAAGGTGTGTACAGCACTGACCCGACACAGCAGCCCCCGAGCCTCCGAGCTACAGTCTGTATAAGCCGGTTACAGGGCACAGGCTAGGTGTATATATACTATATAAGGTGTGTACAGCACTGACCCATCACAGCAGCCCCCGAGCTACAGTCTGTATAAGCCGGTCACATGGCACAGGCTAGGTGTATATATACTATATAAGGTGTGTACAGCACTGACGCATCACAGCAGCCCCCGAGCTACAGTCTGTATAAGCCGGTTACAGGGCACAGGCTAGGTGTATATATACTATATAAGGTGTGTACAGCACTGACCCGTCACAGCAGCCCCCGAGCTACAGTCTGTATAAGCCGGTTACAGGGCACAGGCTAGGTGTATATATACTATATAAGGTGTGTACAGCACTGACCCATCACAGCAGCCCCCGAGCTACAGTCTGTATAAGCCGGTTACAGGGCACAGGCTAGGTGTATATATACTATATAATGTGTGTACAGCACTGACCCGTCACAGCAGCCCCCGAGCTACAGTCTGTATAAGCCGGTTACAGAGCACAGGCTAGGTGTATATATACTATATAATGTGTGTACAGCACTGACCCGTCACAGCAGCCCCCGAGCTACAGTCTGTATAAGCCGGTTACAGGGCACAGGCTAGGTGTATATATACTATATAAGGTGTGTACAGCACTGACCCGTCACAGCAGCCCCCGAGCTACAGTCTGTATAAGCCGGTTACAGGGCACAGGCTAGGTGTATATATACTATATAAGGTGTGTACAGCACTGATCCGTCACAGCAGCTCCCGAGCTACAGTCTGTATAAGCCGGTTACAGGGCACAGGCTAGGTGTATATATACTATATAAGGTGTGTACAGCACTGACCCGTCACAGCAGCTCCCGAGCTACAGTCTGTATAAGCCGGTTACAGAGCACAGGCTAGGTGTATATATACTATATAAGGTGTGTACAGCACAGAGCCGTCACAGCAGCCCCCGAGCTACAGTCTGTATAAGCCGGTTACAGGGCACAGGCTAGGTGTATATATACTATATAAGGTGTGTACAGCACTGAGCCATCACAGCAGCCCCCGAGCTACACTCTGTATAAGCCGGTTACAGGGTACAGGCTAGGTGTATATATACTATATAAGGTGTGTACAGCACTGACGCATCACAGCAGCCCCCGAGCTACAGTCTGTATAAGCCGGTTACAGGGCACAGGCTAGGTGTATATATACTATATAAGGTGTGTACAGCACTGACCCGTCACAGCAGCTCCCGAGCTACAGTCTTTATAAGCCGGTTACAGGGCACAGGCTAGGTGTATATATACTATATAAGGTGTGTACAGCACTGACCCATCACAGCAGCCCTCGAGCTACAGTCTGTATAACCCGGTTACAGGGCACAGGCAAGGTGTATATATACTATATAAGGTGTGTACAGCACTGACCCGTCACAGCAGCCCCTGAGCTACAGTCTGTATAAGCCGGTTACAGGGCACAGGCTAGGTGTATATATACTATATAAGGTGTGTACAGCACTGAGCCGTCACAGCAGCCCACGAGCTACAGTCTGTATAAGCCGGTTACAGGGCACAGGCTAGGTGTATATATACTATATAAGGTGTGTACAGCACTGACCCGTCACAGCAGCCCCCGAGCTACAGTCTGTATAAGCCGGTTACAGGGTACAGGCTAGGTGTATATATACTATATAAGGTGTGTACAGCACTGACCCATCACAGCAGCCCCCAAGCTACAGTCTGTATAAGCCGGTTACAGAGCACAGGCTAGGTGTATATATACTATATAAGGTGTGTACAGCACTGACCCGTCACAGCAGCCCCCGAGCTACAGTCTGTATAAGCCGGTTACAGGGCACAGGCTAGGTGTATATATACTATATAAGGTGTGTACAGCACTGACCCGTCACAGCAGCCCCCGAGCTACAGTCTGTATAAGCCGGTTACAGGGCACAGGCTAGGTGTATATATACTATATAAGGTGTGTACAGCACTGACCCGTCACAGCAGCCCCCGAGCTACAGTCTGTATAAGCCGGTTACATGGCACAGGCTAGGTGTATATATACTATATAAGGTATGTACAGCACTGACCCGTCACAGCAGCCACCGAGCTACAGTCTGTATAAGCCGGTTACAGGGCACAGGCTAGGTGTATATATACTATATAAGGTGTGTACAGCACTGACCCGTCACAGCAGCTCCCGAGCTACAGTCTGTATAAGCCGGTTACAGGGGCACAGGCTAGGTGTATATATACTATATAAGGTGTGTACAGCACTGACCCGTCACAGCAGCCCCCGAGCTACAGTCTGTATAAGCCGGTTACAGGGCACAGGCTAGGTGTATATATACTATATAAGGTGTGTACAGCACTGACCCATCACAGCAGCTCCAGAGCTACAGTCTGTAAAAGCCGGTTACAGGGCACAGGCTAGGTGTATATATACTATATAAGGTGTGTACAGCACTGACCAGTCACAGCAGCCCCCGAGCTACAGTCTGTATAAGCCGGTTACAGGGTACAGGCTAGGTGTATATATACTATATAAGGTGTGTACAGCACTGACCCGTCACAGCAGCCCCCGAGCTACAGTCTGTATAAGCCGGTTACAGGGCACAGGCTAGGTGTATATATACTATATAAGGTGTGTACAGCACTGACCCGTCACAGCATCCCCCGAGCCCCCGATAAGCCGGTTACAGGGCACAGGCTAGGTGTATATATATTCTATATAAGGTGTGTACAGCACTGACCCGTCACAGCAGCCCCCGAGCTACAGTCTGTATAAGCTGGTTACAGGGCACAGGCTGGGTGTATATCTACTATATAAGGTGTGTACAGCACTGACCCTTCACAGCAGCCCCCGAGCTACAGTCTGTATAACACGGTTACAGGGCACAGGCTAGGTGTATATATACTATATAAGGTGTGTACAGCACTGACCCTTCACAGCAGCCCCCGAGCTACAGTCTGTATAACACGGTTACAGGGCACAGGCTAGGTGTATATATACTATATAAGGAGTGTACAGCACTGACCCATCACAGCAGCCTCCGAGCTACAGTCTGTATAAGCTTGTTACAGGGCACAGGCTAGAAGGATATATACTATATAAGGTGTGTACAGCACTGACCCATCACAGCAGCCCCCGAGCTACAGTCTGTATAAGCCGGTTAAAGGGGACAGGCTAGGTGTATATATACTATATAAGGTGTGTACAGCACTGAATTGTCACAGCAGCCCCCGAGCCTCCGAGCTACAGTCTGTATAAGCCGGTTACAGGGCACAGGCTAGGTGTATATATACTATATAAGGTGTGTACAGCACTGATCCATCACAGCAGCCCCCGAGCTACAGTCTGTATAAGCCGGTTACAGAGCACAGGCTAGGTGTATATATACTATATAAGGTGTGTACAGCACTGACCCGACACAGCAGCCCCCGAGCTACAGTCTGTATAAGCCAGTTACAGGGCACAGGCTAGGTGTATATATACTATATAATGTGTGTACAGCACTGACCCGTCACAGCAGCCCCCGAGCTGCAGTCTGTATAAGCCGGTTACAGAGCACAGGCTAGGTGTATATATACTATATAAGGTGTGTACAGCACTGACCCATCACAGCAGCCCCCGAGCTACAGTCTGTATAAGCCGGTTACAGGGCACAGGCTAGGTGTATATATACTATATAAGGTGTGTACAGCACTGACCCGTCACAGCATCCCCCGAGCACCCGATAAGCCGGGTACAGGGCACAGGCTAGGTGTATATATATTCTATATAAGGTGTGTACAGCACTGACCCGTCACAGCAGCCCCCGAGCCCCCGAGCTACAGTCTGTATAAGCTGGTTACAGGGCACAGGCTAGGTGTAAATATACTATATAAGGTGTGTACAGCACTGACCCTTCACAGCAGCCCCCGAGCTACAGTCTGTATAACACGGTTACAGGGCACAGGCTAGGTGTATATATACTATATAAGGTGTGTACAGCACTGACTAATCACAGCAGCCTCCGAGCTACAGTCTGTATAAGCTTGTTACAGGGCACAGGCTAGGTGTATATATACTATATAAGGTGTGTACAGCACTGACCCATCACAGCAGCCCCCGAGCTACAGTCTGTATAAGCTGGTTAAAGGGGACAGGCTAGGTGTATATATACTATATAAGGTGTGTACAGCACTGACCCGACACAGCAGCCCCCGAACCTCCGAGCTGCAGTCTGTATAAGCCGGTTACAGGGCACAGGCTAGGTGTATATATACTATATAAGGTGTGTACAGCACTGACCCATCACAGCAGCCCCCGAGCTACAGTCTGTATAAGCCGGTCACATGGCACAGGCTAGGTGTATATATACTATATAAGGTGTGTACAGCACTGACCCATCACAGCAGCCCACGAGCTACAGTCTGTATAAGCCGGTTACAGAGCACAGGCTAGGTGTATATATACTATATAAGGTGTGTACAGCACTGACCCGTCACAGCAGCCCCCGAGCTACAGTCTGTATAAGCCGGTTACAGAGCACAGGCTATGTGTATATATACTATATAAGGTGTGTACAGCACTGACCCGACACAGCAGCCCCCGGGCTACAGTCTGTATAAGCCGGTTACAGGGCACAGGCTAGGTGTATATATACTATATAATGTGTGCACAGCACTGACCCATCACAGCAGCCCCCGAGCTACAGTCTGTATAAGCCGGTTACAGAGCACAGGCTAGGTGTATATATACTATATAAGGTGTGTACAGCACTGACCCATCACAGCAGCCCCCGAGCTACAGTCTGTATAAGCCGGTTACAGGGCACAGGCTAGGTGTATATATACTATATAAGGTGTGTACAGCACTGACCCGTCACAGCAGCCCCCGAGCTACAGTCTGTATAAGCCGGTTACAGGGCACAGGCTAGGTGTATATATACTATATAAGGTGTGTACAGCACTGACCCGTCACAGCAGCCCCCGAGCTACAGTCTGTATAACACGGTTACAGGGCACAGGCTAGGTGTATATATACTATATAAGGTGTGTACAGTACTGACCCGTCACAGCAGCCCCCGAGCTACAGTCTGTATAAGCTGGTTACAGGGCACAGGCTAGGTGTATATATACTATATAAGGTGTGTACAGTACTGACCTGTCACAGCAGCCCCCGAGCTACAGTCTGTATAAGCCGGTTACAGGGCACAGGCTAGGTGTATATATACTATATAAGGTGTGTACAGCACTGACCCGTCACAGCAGCCCCCGAGCTACAGTCTGTATAAGCCGGTTACAGAGCACAGGCTTGGTGTATATATACTATATAAGGTGTGTACAGCACTGACCCGTCACAGCAGCCCCCGAGCTATAGTATGTATAAGCCGGTTACAGGGCACAGGCTAGGTGTATATATACAATATAAGGTGTGTACAGCACTGACCCGTCACAGCAGCCCCCGAGCTACAGTCTGTATAAGCCGGTTACAGGGCACAAGCTAGGTGTATATATACTATATAAGGTGTGTACAGCACTGACGCATCACAGCAGCCCCCGAGCTACAGTCTGTATAAGCCGGTTACAGGGCACAGGCTAGGTGTATATATACTATATAAGGTGTGTACAGCACTGACCCATCACAGCAGCCCCCGAGCTACAGTCTGTATAAGCCGGTTACAGGGCACAGGCTAGGTGTATATATACTATATAAGGTGTGTACAGCACTGAGCCGTCACAGCAGCCCCCGAGCTACAGTCTGTATAAGCCGGTTACAGGGCACAGGCTAGGTGTATATATACTATATAAGGTGTGTACAGCACTGAGCCGTCACAGCAGCCCCCGAGCTACAGTCTGTAGCAGCCGGTTACAGGGTACAGGCTAGGTGTATATATACTATATAAGGTGTGTACAGCACTGAGCCGTCACAGCAGCCCCCGAGCTACAGTCTGTATAAGCCGGTTACAGGGCACAAGCTAGGTGTATATATACTATATAAGGTGTGTACAGCACTGACGCATCACAGCAGCCCCCGAGCTACAGTCTGTATAAGCCGGTTACAGGGCACAGGCTAGGTGTATATATACTATATAAGGTGTGTACAGCACTGAGCCGTCACAGCAGCCCCCGAGCTACAGTCTGTATAACACGGTTACAGGGCACAGGCTAGGTGTATATATACTATATAAGGTGTGTACAGCACTGACCCATCACAGCAGCCCCCGAGCTACAGTCTGTATAAGCCGGTTACAGAGCACAGGCTAGGTGTATATATACTATATAAGGTGTGTACATTACTGACCTGTCACAGCAGCCCCCGAGCTACAGTCTGTATAAGCCGGTTACAGGGCACAGGCTAGGTGTATATATACTATATAAGGTGTGTACAGCACTGAGCCGTCACAGCAGCCCCCGAGCTACAGTCTGTATAACACGGTTACAGGGCACAGGCTAGGTGTATATATACTATATAAGGTGTGTACAGCACTGACCCATCACAGCAGCCCCGGAGCTACAGTCTGTATAAGCCGGTTACAGAGCACAGGCTAGGTGTATATATACTATATAAGGTGTGTACAGCACTGAGCCGTCACAGCAGCCCCCGAGCTACAGTCTGTATAAGCCGGTTACAGGGCACAGGCTAGGTGTATATATACTATATAAGGTGTGTACAGCACTGACCCATCACAGCAGCCCCCGAGCTACAGTCTGTATAAGCTGGTTACAGGGCACAGGCTAGGTGTATATATACTATATAAGGTGTGTACAGCACTGAGCCGTCACAGCAGCCCCCGAGCTACAGTCTGTATAACACGGTTACAGGGCACAGGCTAGGTGTATATATACTATATAAGGTGTGTACAGCACTGACCCATCACAGCAGCCCCCGAGCTACAGTCTGTATAAGCCGGTTACAGGGCACAGGCTAGGTGTATATATACTATATAAGGTGTGTACAGCACTGACCCGTCACAGCAGCCCCCGAGCCCCCGAGCTACAGTCTGTATAAGCCGGTTACAGGGCACAGGCTAGGTGTATATATACTATAAAAGGTGTGTACAGCACTGACCCGTCACAGCAGCCCCTGAGCTACAGTCTGTATAAGCCGGTTACAGGGCACAGGCTAGGTGTATATATACTATATAAGGTGTGTACAGCACTGACCCGTCACAGCAGCCCCTGAGCTACAGTCTGTATAAGCCGGTTACAGGGCACAGGCTAGGTGTATATATACTATATAAGATGTGTACAGCACTGACGCATCACAGCAGCCCCCGAGCTACAGTCTGTATAAACCGGTTACAGGGCACAGGCTAGGTGTATATATAATATATAAGGTGTGTACAGCACTGACCCGTCACAGCAGCTCCCGAGCTACAGTCTGTATAAGCCGGTTACAGGGCACAGGCTAGGTGTATATATACTATATAAGGTGTGTACAGCACTGACCCATCACAGCAGCCCCCGAGCTACAGTCTGTATAACCCGGTTACAGGGCACAGGCTAGGTGTATATATACTATATAAGGTGTGTACAGCACTGACCCGTCACAGCAGCCCCTGAGCTACAGTCTGTATAAGCCGGTTACAGGGCACAGGCTAGGTGTATATATACTATATAAGGTGTGTACAGCACTGAGCTGTCACAGCAGCCCCCGAGCTACAGTCTGTATAAGCCGGTTACAGGGCACAGGCTAGGTGTATATATCCTATATAAGGTGTGTACAGCACTGACCCATCACAGCAGCCCCCGAGCTACAGTCTGTATAAGCCGGTTACAGGGTACAGGCTAGGTGTATATATACTATATAAGGTGTGTACAGCACTGACCCATCACAGCAGCCCCCAAGCTACAGTCTGTATAAGCCGGTTACAGGGCACAGGCTAGGTGTATATATACTATATAAGGGGTGTACAGCACTGACCCGTCACAGCAGCCCCCGAGCTACAGTCTGTATAAGCCGGTTACAGAGCACAGGCTAGGTGTATATATACTATATAAGGTGTGTACAGCACTGACCCGTCACAGCAGCCCCCGAGCTACAGTCTGTATAAGCCGGTTACAGGGCACAGGCTAGGTGTATATATACTATATAAGGTGTGTACAGCACTGACCCGTCACAGCAGCCCCTGAGCTACAGTCTGTATAAGCCGGTTACAGGGCACAGGCTAGGTGTATATATACTATATAAGGTGTGTACAGCACTGACGCATCACAGCAGCCCCCGAGCTACAGTCTGTATAAGCCGGTTACAGGGCACAGGCTAGGTGTATATATACTATATAAGGTGTGTACAGCACTGACCCGTCACAGCAGCTCCCGAGCTACAGTCTTTATAAGCCGGTTACAGGGCACAGGCTAGGTGTATATATACTATATAAGGTGTGTACAGCACTGACCCATCACAGCAGCCCTCGAGCTACAGTCTGTATAACCCGGTTACAGGGCACAGGCTAGGTGTATATATACTATATAAGGTGTGTACAGCACTGACCCGTCACAGCAGCCCCTGAGCTACAGTCTGTATAAGCCGGTTACAGGGCACAGGCTAGGTGTATATATACTATATAAGGTGTGTACAGCACTGAGCCGTCACAGCAGCCCCCGAGCTACAGTCTGTATAAGCCGGTTACAGGGCACAGGCTAGGTGTATATATACTATATAAGGTGTGTACAGCACTGACCCGTCACAGCAGCCCCCGAGCTACAGTCTGTATAAGCCGGTTACATGGCACAGGCTAGGTGTATATATACTATATAAGGTATGTACAGCACTGACCCGTCACAGCAGCCACCGAGCTACAGTCTGTATAAGCCGGTTACAGGGCACAGGCTAGGTGTATATATACTATATAAGGTGTGTACAGCACTGACCCGTCACAGCAGCTCCCGAGCTACAGTCTGTATAAGCCGGTTACAGGGGCACAGGCTAGGTGTATATATACTATATAAGGTGTGTACAGCACTGACCCGTCACAGCAGCCCCCGAGCTACAGTCTGTATAAGCCGGTTACAGGGCACAGGCTAGGTGTATATATACTATATAAGGTGTGTACAGCACTGACCCATCACAGCAGCTCCAGAGCTACAGTCTGTAAAAGCTGGTTACAGGGCACAGGCTAGGTGTATATATACTATATAAGGTGTGTACAGCACTGACCAGTCACAGCAGCCCCCGAGCTACAGTCTGTATAAGCCGGTTACAGGGTACAGGCTAGGTGTATATATACTATATAAGGTGTGTACAGCACTGACCCGTCACAGCAGCCCCCGAGCTACAGTCTGTATAAGCCGGTTACAGGGCACAGGCTAGGTGTATATATACTATATAAGGTGTGTACAGCACTGACCCGTCACAGCATCCCCCGAGCCCCCGATAAGCTGGTTACAGGGCACAGGCTAGGTGTATATATATTCTATATAAGGTGTGTACAGCACTGACCCGTCACAGCAGCCCCCGAGCTACAGTCTGTATAAGCTGGTTACAGGGCACAGGCTGGGTGTATATATACTATATAAGGTGTGTACAGCACTGACCCTTCACAGCAGCCCCCGAGCTACAGTCTGTATAACACGGTTACAGGGCACAGGCTAGGTGTATATATACTATATAAGGAGTGTACAGCACTGACCCATCACAGCAGCCTCCGAGCTACAGTCTGTATAAGCTTGTTACAGGCCACAGGCTAGGTGTATATATACTATATAAGGTGTGTACAGCACTGACCCATCACAGCAGCCCCCGAGCTACAGTCTGTATAAGCCGGTTAAAGGGGACAGGCTAGGTGTATATATACTATATAAGGTGTGTACAGCACTGACCCGACACAGCAGCCCCCGAGCCTCCGAGCTACAGTCTGTATAAGCCGGTTACAGGGCACAGGCTAGGTGTATATATACTATATAAGGTGTGTACAGCACAGATCCATCACAGCAGCCCCCGAGCTACAGTCTGTATAAGCCGGTTACAGAGCACAGGCTAGGTGTATATATACTATATAAGGTGTGTACAGCACTGACCCGTCACAGCAGCCCCCGAGCTACAGTCTGTATAAGCCGGTTACAGAGCACAGGCTATGTGTATATATACTATATAAGGTGTGTACAGCACTGACCCGACACAGCAGCCCCCGAGCTACAGTCTGTATAAGCCAGTTACAGGGCACAGGCTAGGTGTATATATACTATATAATGTGTGTACAGCACTGACCCGTCACAGCAGCCCCCGAGCTACAGTCTGTATAAGCCGGTTACAGAGCACAGGCTAGGTGTATATGTACTATATAAGGTGTGTACAGCACTGACCCATCACAGCTGCCCCCGAGCTACAGTCTGTATAAGCCGGTTACAGGGCACAGGCTAGGTGTATATATACTATATAAGGTGTGTACAGCACTGACCCGTCACAGCATCCCCCGAGGACCCGATAAGCCGGGTACAGGGCACAGGCTAGGTGTATATATATTCTATATAAGGTGTGTACAGCACTGACCCGTCACAGCAGCCCCCGAGCCCCAGTCTGTATAAGCTGGTTACAGGGCACAGGCTAGGTGTATATATACTATATAAGGTGTGTACAGCACTGACCCTTCACAGCAGCCCCCGAGCTACAGTCTGTATAACACGGTTACAGGGCACAGGCTAGGTGTATATATACTATATAAGGTGTGTACAGCACTGACCCGTCACAGCAGCCCCCGAGCTACAGTCTGTATAAGCCGGTTACAGGGCACAAGCTAGGTGTATATATACTATATAATGTGTGTACAGCACTGACCCGTCACAGCAGCCCCCGAGCTACAGTCTGTATAAGCCGGTTACAGGGCACAGGCTAGGTGTATATATACTATATAAGGTGTGTACAGCACTGACCCATCACAGCAGCCTCCGAGCTACAGTCTGTATAAGCTTGTTACAGGGCACAGGTTAGGTGTATATATACTATATAAGGTGTGTACAGCACTGACCCATCACAGCAGCCCCCGAGCTACAGTCTGTATAAGCCGGTTAAAGGGGACAGGCTAGGTGTATATATACTATATAAGGTGTGTACAGCACTGACCCGACACAGCAGCCCCCGAGCCTCCGAGCTACAGTCTGTATAAGCCGGTTACAGGGCACAGGCTAGGTGTATATATACTATATAAGGTGTGTACAGCACTGACCCATCACAGCAGCCCCCGAGGCTACAGTCTGTATAAGCCGGTCACATGGCACAGGCTATGTGTATATATACTATATAAGGTGTGTACAGCACTGACCCGACACAGCAGCCCCCGAGCTACAGTCTGTATAAGCCGGTTACAGGGCACAGGCTAGGTGTATATATACTATATAATGTGTGTACAGCACTGACCCGTCACAGCAGCCCCCGAGCCCCTGAGCTACAGTCTGTATAAGCCGGTTACAGAGCACAGGCTAGGTGTATATATACTATATAAGGTGTGTACAGCACTGACCCATCACGGCAGCCCCCGAGCTACAGTCTGTATAAGCCGGTTACAGGGCACAGGCTAGGTGTATATATACTATATAAGGTGTGTACAGCACTGACCCGTCACAGCAGCCCCCGAGCTACAGTCTGCATAAGCCGGTTACATGGCACAGGCTAGGTGTATATATACTATATAAGGTGTGTACAGCACTGACCCGTCACAGCAGCCCCCGAGCTACAGTCTGTATAAGCCGGTTACAGAGCACAGGCTAGGTGTATATATACTATATAAGGTGTGTACAGCACTGACCCGTCACAGCAGCCCCCGAGCTATAGTATGTATAAGCCGGTTACAGGGCACAGGCTAGGTGTATATATACAATATAAGGTGTGTACAGCACTGACCCGTCACAGCAGCCCCCGAGCTACAGTCTGTATAAGCCGGTTACAGGGCACAGGCTAGGTGTATATATACTATATAAGGTGTGTACAGCACTGACCCATCACAGCAGCCCCCGAGCTACAGTCTGTATAAGCCGGTTACAGGGCACAGGCTAGGTGTATATATACTATATAAGGTGTGTACAGCACTGAGCCGTCACAGCAGCCCCCGAGCTACAGTCTGTATAAGCCGGTTACAGGGCACAGGCTAGGTGTATATATACTATATAAGGTGTGTACAGCACTGACCCATCACAGCAGCCCCCGAGCTACAGTCTGTATAAGCTGGTTACAGGGCACAGGCTAGGTGTATATATACTATATAAGGTGTGTACAGCACTGAGCCGTCACAGCAGCCCCCGAGCTACAGTCTGTATAACACGGTTACAGGGCACAGGCTAGGTGTATATATACTATATAAGGTGTGTACAGCACTGACCCATCACAGCAGCCCCCGAGCTACAGTCTGTATAACACGGTTACAGGGCACAGGCTAGGTGTATATATACTATATAAGGTGTGTACAGCACTGAGCCGTCACAGCAGCCCCCGAGCTACAGTCTGTATAACACGGTTACAGGGCACAGGCTAGGTGTATATATACTATATAAGGTGTGTACAGCACTGACCCATCACAGCAGCCCCCGAGCTACAGTCTGTATAACACGGTTACAGGGCACAGGCTAGGTCTATATATACTATATAAGGTGTGTACATTACTGACCCGTCACAGCAGCCCCCGAGCTACAGTCTGTATAAGCCGGTTACAGGGCACAGGCTAGGTGTATATATACTATATAAGGTGTGTACAGCACTGAGCCGTCACAGCAGCCCCCGAGCTACAGTCTGTATAACACGGTTACAGGGCACAGGCTAGGTGTATATATACTATATAAGGTGTGTACAGCACTGACCCATCACAGCAGCCCCCGAGCTACAGTCTGTATAAGCCGGTTACAGGGCACAGGCTAGGTGTATATATACTATATAAGGTGTGTACAGCACTGACCCGTCACAGCAGCCCCCGAGCCCCCGAGCTACAGTCTGTATAAGCCGGTTACAGGGCACAGGCTAGATGTATATATACTATATAATGTGTGTACAGCACTGACCCGTCACAGCAGCCCCTGAGCTACAGTCTGTATAAGCCGGTTACAGAGCACAGGCTAGGTGTATATATACTATATAAGGTGTGTACAGCACTGACCCATCACAGCTGCCCCCGAGCTACAGTCTGTATAAGCCGGTTACAGGGCACAGGCTAGGTGTATATATACTATATAAGGTGTGTACAGCACTGACCCGTCACAGCATCCCCCGAGCACCCGATAAGCCGGGTACAGGGCACAGGCTAGGTGTATATATATTCTATATAAGGTGTGTACAGCACTGACCCGTCACAGCAGCCCCCGAGCCCCAGTCTGTATAAGCTGGTTACAGGGCACAGGCTAGGTGTATATATACTATATAAGGTGTGTACAGCACTGACCCTTCACAGCAGCCCCCGAGCTACAGTCTGTATAACACGGTTACAGGGCACAGGCTAGGTGTATATATACTATATAAGGTGTGTACAGCACTGACCCGTCACAGCAGCCCCCGAGCTACAGTCTGTATAAGCCGGTTACAGGGCACAGGCTAGGTGTATATATACTATATAATGTGTGTACAGCACTGACCCGTCACAGCAGCCCCCGAGCTACAGTCTGTATAAGCCGGTTACAGGGCACAGGCTAGGTGTATATATACTATATAAGGTGTGTACAGCACTGACCCATCACAGCAGCCTCCGAGCTACAGTCTGTATAAGCTTGTTACAGGGCACAGGTTAGGTGTATATATACTATATAAGGTGTGCACAGCACTGACTCATCACAGCAGCCCCCGAGCTACAGTCTGTATAAGCCGGTTAAAGGGGACAGGCTAGGTGTATATATACTATATAAGGTGTGTACAGCACTGACCCGACACAGCAGCCCCCGAGCCTCCGAGCTACAGTCTGTATAAGCCGGTTACAGGGCACAGGCTAGGTGTATATATACTATATAAGGTGTGTACAGCACTGACCCATCACAGCAGCCCCCGAGCTACAGTCTGTATAAGCCGGTCACATGGCACAGGCTAGGTGTATATATACTATATAAGGTGTGTACAGCACTGACCCATCACAGCAGCCCACGAGCTACAGTCTGTATAAGCCGGTTACAGAGCACAGGCTAGGTGTATATATACTATATAAGGTGTGTACAGCACTGACCCGTCACAGCAGCCCCCGAGCTACAGTCTGTATAAGCCGGTTACAGAGCACAGGCTATGTGTATATATACTATATAAGGTGTGTACAGCACTGACCCGACACAGCAGCCCCCGAGCTACAGTCTGTATAAGCCGGTTACAGGGCACAGGCTAGGTGTATATATACTATATAATGTGTGTACAGCACTGACCCGTCACAGCAGCCCCCGAGCCCCTGAGCTACAGTCTGTATAAGCCGGTTACAGAGCACAGGCTAGGTGTATATATACTATATAAGGTGTGTACAGCACTGACCCATCACAGCAGCCCCCGAGCTACAGTCTGTATAAGCCGGTTACAGGGCACAGGCTAGGTGTATATATACTATATAAGGTGTGTACAGCACTGACCCGTCACAGCAGCCCCCGAGCTACAGTCTGTATAAGCCGGTTACAGGGCACAGGCTAGGTGTATATATACTATATAAGGTGTGTACAGCACTGACCCGTCACAGCAGCCCCCGAGCCCCTGAGCAACAGTCTGTATAAGCCGGTTACAGGGCACAGGCTAGGTGTATATATACTATATAAGGTGTGTACAGTACTGACCCGTCACAGCAGCCCCCGAGCTACAGTCTGTATAAGCTGGTTACAGGGCACAGGCTAGGTGTATATATACTATATAAGGTGTGTACAGTACTGACCTGTCACAGCAGCCCCCGAGCTACAGTCTGTATAAGCCGGTTACAGGGCACAGGCTAGGTGTATATATACTATATAAGGTGTGTACAGCACTGACCCGTCACAGATGCCCCCGAGCTACAGTCTGTATAAGCCGGTTACAGAGCACAGGCTAGGTGTATATATACTATATAAGGTGTGTACAGCACTGACCCGTCACAGCAGCCCCCGAGCTATAGTATGTATAAGCCGGTTACAGGGCACAGGCTAGGTGTATATATACTATATAAGGTGTGTACAGCACTGACCCGTCACAGCAGCCCCCGAGCTACAGTCTGTATAAGCCGGTTACAGGGCACAAGCTAGGTGTATATATACTATATAAGGTGTGTACAGCACTGACGCATCACAGCAGCCCCCGAGCTACAGTCTGTATAAGCCGGTTACAGGGCACAGGCTAGGTGTATATATACTATATAAGGTGTGTACAGCACTGAGCCGTCACAGCAGCCCCCGAGCTACAGTCTGTATAAGCCGGTTACAGGGCCCAGGCTAGGTGTATATATACTATATAAGGTGTGTACAGCACTGACCCATCACAGCAGCCCCCGAGCTACAGTCTGTATAAGCCGGTTACAGGGCACAGGCTAGGTGTATATATACTATATAAGGTGTGTACAGCACTGAGCCGTCACAGCAGCGCCCGAGCTACAGTCTGTATAAGCCGGTTACAGGGCACAGGCTAGGTGTATATATACTATATAAGGTGTGTACAGCACTGAGCCGTCACAGCAGCCCCCGAGCTACAGTCTGTATAAGCCGGTTACAGGGTACAGGCTAGGTGTATATATACTATATAAGGTGTGTACAGCACTGAGCCGTCACAGCAGCCCCCGAGCTACAGTCTGTATAAGCCGGTTACAGGGCACAAGCTAGGTGTATATATACTATATAAGGTGTGTACAGCACTGACGCATCACAGCAGCCCCCGAGCTACAGTCTGTATAAGCCGGTTACAGGGCACAGGCTAGGTGTATATATACTATATAAGGTGTGTACAGCACTGACCCGTCACAGCAGCCCCCGAGCTACAGTCTGTATAAGCCGGTTACAGGGCACAGGCTAGGTGTATATATACTATATAAGGTGTGTACAGCACTGACCCATCACAGCAGCCCCCGAGCTACAGTCTGTATAAGCCGGTTACAGGGCACAGGCTAGGTGTATATATACTATATAATGTGTGTACAGCACTGACCCGTCACAGCAGCCCCCGAGCTACAGTCTGTATAAGCCGGTTACAGAGCACAGGCTAGGTGTATATATACTATATAATGTGTGTACAGCACTGACCCGTCACAGCAGCCCCCGAGCTACAGTCTGTATAAGCCGGTTACAGGGCACAGGCTAGGTGTATATATACTATATAAGGTGTGTACAGCACTGACCCGTCACAGCAGCCCCCGAGCTACAGTCTGTATAAGCCGGTTACAGGGCACAGGCTAGGTGTATATATACTATATAAGGTGTGTACAGCACTGATCCGTCACAGCAGCTCCCGAGCTACAGTCTGTATAAGCCGGTTACAGGGCACAGGCTAGGTGTATATATACTATATAAGGTGTGTACAGCACTGACCCGTCACAGCAGCTCCCGAGCTACAGTCTGTATAAGCCGGTTACAGAGCACAGGCTAGGTGTATATATACTATATAAGGTGTGTACAGCACTGAGCCGTCACAGCAGCCCCCGAGCTACAGTCTGTATAAGCCGGTTACAGGGCACAGGCTAGGTGTATATATACTATATAAGGTGTGTACAGCACTGAGCCATCACAGCAGCCCCCGAGCTACACTCTGTATAAGCCGGTTACAGGGTACAGGCTAGGTGTATATATACTATATAAGGTGTGTACAGCACTGACGCATCACAGCAGCCCCCGAGCTACAGTCTGTATAAGCCGGTTACAGGGCACAGGCTAGGTGTATATATACTATATAAGGTGTGTACAGCACTGACCCGTCACAGCAGCTCCCGAGCTACAGTCTTTATAAGCCGGTTACAGGGCACAGGCTAGGTGTATATATACTATATAAGGTGTGTACAGCACTGACCCATCACAGCAGCCCTCGAGCTACAGTCTGTATAACCCGGTTACAGGGCACAGGCAAGGTGTATATATACTATATAAGGTGTGTACAGCACTGACCCGTCACAGCAGCCCCTGAGCTACAGTCTGTATAAGCCGGTTACAGGGCACAGGCTAGGTGTATATATACTATATAAGGTGTGTACAGCACTGAGCCGTCACAGCAGCCCACGAGCTACAGTCTGTATAAGCCGGTTACAGGGCACAGGCTAGGTGTATATATACTATATAAGGTGTGTACAGCACTGACCCGTCACAGCAGCCCCCGAGCTACAGTCTGTATAAGCCGGTTACAGGGTACAGGCTAGGTGTATATATACTATATAAGGTGTGTACAGCACTGACCCATCACAGCAGCCCCCAAGCTACAGTCTGTATAAGCCGGTTACAGAGCACAGGCTAGGTGTATATATACTATATAAGGTGTGTACAGCACTGACCCGTCACAGCAGCCCCCGAGCTACAGTCTGTATAAGCCGGTTACAGGGCACAGGCTAGGTGTATATATACTATATAAGGTGTGTACAGCACTGACCCGTCACAGCAGCCCCCGAGCTACAGTCTGTATAAGCCGGTTACAGGGCACAGGCTAGGTGTATATATACTATATAAGGTGTGTACAGCACTGACCCGTCACAGCAGCCCCCGAGCTACAGTCTGTATAAGCCGGTTACATGGCACAGGCTAGGTGTATATATACTATATAAGGTATGTACAGCACTGACCCGTCACAGCAGCCACCGAGCTACAGTCTGTATAAGCCGGTTACAGGGCACAGGCTAGGTGTATATATACTATATAAGGTGTGTACAGCACTGACCCGTCACAGCAGCTCCCGAGCTACAGTCTGTATAAGCCGGTTACAGGGGCACAGGCTAGGTGTATATATACTATATAAGGTGTGTACAGCACTGACCCGTCACAGCAGCCCCCGAGCTACAGTCTGTATAAGCCGGTTACAGGGCACAGGCTAGGTGTATATATACTATATAAGGTGTGTACAGCACTGACCCATCACAGCAGCTCCAGAGCTACAGTCTGTAAAAGCCGGTTACAGGGCACAGGCTAGGTGTATATATACTATATAAGGTGTGTACAGCACTGACCAGTCACAGCAGCCCCCGAGCTACAGTCTGTATAAGCCGGTTACAGGGTACAGGCTAGGTGTATATATACTATATAAGGTGTGTACAGCACTGACCCGTCACAGCAGCCCCCGAGCTACAGTCTGTATAAGCCGGTTACAGGGCACAGGCTAGGTGTATATATACTATATAAGGTGTGTACAGCACTGACCCGTCACAGCATCCCCCGAGCCCCCGATAAGCCGGTTACAGGGCACAGGCTAGGTGTATATATATTCTATATAAGGTGTGTACAGCACTGACCCGTCACAGCAGCCCCCGAGCTACAGTCTGTATAAGCTGGTTACAGGGCACAGGCTGGGTGTATATCTACTATATAAGGTGTGTACAGCACTGACCCTTCACAGCAGCCCCCGAGCTACAGTCTGTATAACACGGTTACAGGGCACAGGCTAGGTGTATATATACTATATAAGGAGTGTACAGCACTGACCCATCACAGCAGCCTCCGAGCTACAGTCTGTATAAGCTTGTTACAGGCCACAGGCTAGGTGTATATATACTATATAAGGTGTGTACAGCACTGACCCATCACAGCAGCCCCCGAGCTACAGTCTGTATAAGCCGGTTAAAGGGGACAGGCTAGGTGTATATATACTATAGAAGGTGTGTACAGCACTGACCCGACACAGCAGCCCCCGAGCCTCCGAGCTACAGTCTGTATAAGCCGGTTACAGGGCACAGGCTAGGTGTATATATACTATATAAGGTGTGTACAGCACAGATCCATCACAGCAGCCCCCGAGCTACAGTCTGTATAAGCCGGTTACAGAGCACAGGCTAGGTGTATATATACTATATAAGGTGTGTACAGCACTGACCCGTCACAGCAGCCCCCGAGCTAAAGTCTGTATAAGCCGGTTACAGAGCACAGGCTATGTGTATATATACTATATAAGGTGTGTACAGCACTGACCCGACACAGCAGCCCCCGAGCTACAGTCTGTATAAGCCAGTTACAGGGCACAGGCTAGGTGTATATATACTATATAATGTGTGTACAGCACTGACCCGTCACAGCAGCCCCCTAACTACAGTCTGTATAAGCCGGTTACAGAGCACAGGCTAGGTGTATATATACTATATAAGGTGTGTACAGCACTGACCCATCACAGCTGCCCCCGAGCTACAGTCTGTATAAGCCGGTTACAGGGCACAGGCTAGGTGTATATATACTATATAAGGTGTGTACAGCACTGACCCGTCACAGCATCCCCCGAGCACCCGATAAGCCGTGTACAGGGCACAGGCTAGGTGTATATATATTCTATATAAGGTGTGTACAGCACTGACCCGTCACAGCAGCCCCCGAGCCCCAGTCTGTATAAGCTGGTTACAGGGCACAGGCTAGGTGTATATATACTATATAAGGTGTGTACAGCACTGACCCTTCACAGCAGCCCCCGAGCTACAGTCTGTATAACACGGTTACAGGGCACAGGCTAGGTGTTTATATACTATATAAGGTGTGTACAGCACTGACCCGTCACAGCAGCCCCCGAGCTACAGTCTGTATAAGCCGGTTACAGGGCACAGGCTAGGTGTATATATACTATATAATGTGTGTACAGCACTGACCCGTCACAGCAGCCCCCGAGCTACAGTCTGTATAAGCCGGTTACAGGGCACAGGCTAGGTGTATATATACTATATAAGGTGTGTACAGCACTGACCCATCACAGCAGCCTCCGAGCTACAGTCTGTATAAGCTTGTTACAGGGCACAGGTTAGGTGTATATATACTATATAAGGTGTGTACAGCACTGACCCATCACAGCAGCCCCCGAGCTACAGTCTGTATAAGCCGGTTAAAGGGGACAGGCTAGGTGTATATATACTATATAAGGTGTGTACAGCACTGACCCGACACAGCAGCCCCCGAGCCTCCGAGCTACAGTCTGTATAAGCCGGTTACAGGGCACAGGCTAGGTGTATATATACTATATAAGGTGTGTACAGCACTGACCCATCACAGCAGCCCCCGAGCTACAGTCTGTATAAGCCGGTCACATGGCACAGGCTAGGTGTATATATACTATATAAGGTGTGTACAGCACTGACGCATCACAGCAGCCCCCGAGCTACAGTCTGTATAAGCCGGTTACAGGGCACAGGCTAGGTGTATATATACTATATAAGGTGTGTACAGCACTGACCCGTCACAGCAGCCCCCGAGCTACAGTCTGTATAAGCCGGTTACAGGGCACAGGCTAGGTGTATATATACTATATAAGGTGTGTACAGCACTGACCCATCACAGCAGCCCCCGAGCTACAGTCTGTATAAGCCGGTTACAGGGCACAGGCTAGGTGTATATATACTATATAATGTGTGTACAGCACTGACCCGTCACAGCAGCCCCCGAGCTACAGTCTGTATAAGCCGGTTACAGAGCACAGGCTAGGTGTATATATACTATATAATGTGTGTACAGCACTGACCCGTCACAGCAGCCCCCGAGCTACAGTCTGTATAAGCCGGTTACAGGGCACAGGCTAGGTGTATATATACTATATAAGGTGTGTACAGCACTGACCCGTCACAGCAGCCCCCGAGCTACAGTCTGTATAAGCCGGTTACAGGGCACAGGCTAGGTGTATATATACTATATAAGGTGTGTACAGCACTGATCCGTCACAGCAGCTCCCGAGCTACAGTCTGTATAAGCCGGTTACAGGGCACAGGCTAGGTGTATATATACTATATAAGGTGTGTACAGCACTGACCCGTCACAGCAGCTCCCGAGCTACAGTCTGTATAAGCCGGTTACAGAGCACAGGCTAGGTGTATATATACTATATAAGGTGTGTACAGCACTGAGCCGTCACAGCAGCCCCCGAGCTACAGTCTGTATAAGCCGGTTACAGGGCACAGGCTAGGTGTATATATACTATATAAGGTGTGTACAGCACTGAGCCATCACAGCAGCCCCCGAGCTACACTCTGTATAAGCCGGTTACAGGGTACAGGCTAGGTGTATATATACTATATAAGGTGTGTACAGCACTGACGCATCACAGCAGCCCCCGAGCTACAGTCTGTATAAGCCGGTTACAGGGCACAGGCTAGGTGTATATATACTATATAAGGTGTGTACAGCACTGACCCGTCACAGCAGCTCCCGAGCTACAGTCTTTATAAGCCGGTTACAGGGCACAGGCTAGGTGTATATATACTATATAAGGTGTGTACAGCACTGACCCATCACAGCAGCCCTCGAGCTACAGTCTGTATAACCCGGTTACAGGGCACAGGCAAGGTGTATATATACTATATAAGGTGTGTACAGCACTGACCCGTCACAGCAGCCCCTGAGCTACAGTCTGTATAAGCCGGTTACAGGGCACAGGCTAGGTGTATATATACTATATAAGGTGTGTACAGCACTGAGCCGTCACAGCAGCCCACGAGCTACAGTCTGTATAAGCCGGTTACAGGGCACAGGCTAGGTGTATATATACTATATAAGGTGTGTACAGCACTGACCCGTCACAGCAGCCCCCGAGCTACAGTCTGTATAAGCCGGTTACAGGGTACAGGCTAGGTGTATATATACTATATAAGGTGTGTACAGCACTGACCCATCACAGCAGCCCCCAAGCTACAGTCTGTATAAGCCGGTTACAGAGCACAGGCTAGGTGTATATATACTATATAAGGTGTGTACAGCACTGACCCGTCACAGCAGCCCCCGAGCTACAGTCTGTATAAGCCGGTTACAGGGCACAGGCTAGGTGTATATATACTATATAAGGTGTGTACAGCACTGACCCGTCACAGCAGCCCCCGAGCTACAGTCTGTATAAGCCGGTTACAGGGCACAGGCTAGGTGTATATATACTATATAAGGTGTGTACAGCACTGACCCGTCACAGCAGCCCCCGAGCTACAGTCTGTATAAGCCGGTTACATGGCACAGGCTAGGTGTATATATACTATATAAGGTATGTACAGCACTGACCCGTCACAGCAGCCACCGAGCTACAGTCTGTATAAGCCGGTTACAGGGCACAGGCTAGGTGTATATATACTATATAAGGTGTGTACAGCACTGACCCGTCACAGCAGCTCCCGAGCTACAGTCTGTATAAGCCGGTTACAGGGGCACAGGCTAGGTGTATATATACTATATAAGGTGTGTACAGCACTGACCCGTCACAGCAGCCCCCGAGCTACAGTCTGTATAAGCCGGTTACAGGGCACAGGCTAGGTGTATATATACTATATAAGGTGTGTACAGCACTGACCCATCACAGCAGCTCCAGAGCTACAGTCTGTAAAAGCCGGTTACAGGGCACAGGCTAGGTGTATATATACTATATAAGGTGTGTACAGCACTGACCAGTCACAGCAGCCCCCGAGCTACAGTCTGTATAAGCCGGTTACAGGGTACAGGCTAGGTGTATATATACTATATAAGGTGTGTACAGCACTGACCCGTCACAGCAGCCCCCGAGCTACAGTCTGTATAAGCCGGTTACAGGGCACAGGCTAGGTGTATATATACTATATAAGGTGTGTACAGCACTGACCCGTCACAGCATCCCCCGAGCCCCCGATAAGCCGGTTACAGGGCACAGGCTAGGTGTATATATATTCTATATAAGGTGTGTACAGCACTGACCCGTCACAGCAGCCCCCGAGCTACAGTCTGTATAAGCTGGTTACAGGGCACAGGCTGGGTGTATATCTACTATATAAGGTGTGTACAGCACTGACCCTTCACAGCAGCCCCCGAGCTACAGTCTGTATAACACGGTTACAGGGCACAGGCTAGGTGTATATATACTATATAAGGAGTGTACAGCACTGACCCATCACAGCAGCCTCCGAGCTACAGTCTGTATAAGCTTGTTACAGGCCACAGGCTAGGTGTATATATACTATATAAGGTGTGTACAGCACTGACCCATCACAGCAGCCCCCGAGCTACAGTCTGTATAAGCCGGTTAAAGGGGACAGGCTAGGTGTATATATACTATATAAGGTGTGTACAGCACTGACCCGACACAGCAGCCCCCGAGCCTCCGAGCTACAGTCTGTATAAGCCGGTTACAGGGCACAGGCTAGGTGTATATATACTATATAAGGTGTGTACAGCACAGATCCATCACAGCAGCCCCCGAGCTACAGTCTGTATAAGCCGGTTACAGAGCACAGGCTAGGTGTATATATACTATATAAGGTGTGTACAGCACTGACCCGTCACAGCAGCCCCCGAGCTAAAGTCTGTATAAGCCGGTTACAGAGCACAGGCTATGTGTATATATACTATATAAGGTGTGTACAGCACTGACCCGACACAGCAGCCCCCGAGCTACAGTCTGTATAAGCCAGTTACAGGGCACAGGCTAGGTGTATATATACTATATAATGTGTGTACAGCACTGACCCGTCACAGCAGCCCCCTAACTACAGTCTGTATAAGCCGGTTACAGAGCACAGGCTAGGTGTATATATACTATATAAGGTGTGTACAGCACTGACCCATCACAGCTGCCCCCGAGCTACAGTCTGTATAAGCCGGTTACAGGGCACAGGCTAGGTGTATATATACTATATAAGGTGTGTACAGCACTGACCCGTCACAGCATCCCCCGAGCACCCGATAAGCCGTGTACAGGGCACAGGCTAGGTGTATATATATTCTATATAAGGTGTGTACAGCACTGACCCGTCACAGCAGCCCCCGAGCCCCAGTCTGTATAAGCTGGTTACAGGGCACAGGCTAGGTGTATATATACTATATAAGGTGTGTACAGCACTGACCCTTCACAGCAGCCCCCGAGCTACAGTCTGTATAACACGGTTACAGGGCACAGGCTAGGTGTTTATATACTATATAAGGTGTGTACAGCACTGACCCGTCACAGCAGCCCCCGAGCTACAGTCTGTATAAGCCGGTTACAGGGCACAGGCTAGGTGTATATATACTATATAATGTGTGTACAGCACTGACCCGTCACAGCAGCCCCCGAGCTACAGTCTGTATAAGCCGGTTACAGGGCACAGGCTAGGTGTATATATACTATATAAGGTGTGTACAGCACTGACCCATCACAGCAGCGTCCGAGCTACAGTCTGTATAAGCTTGTTACAGGGCACAGGTTAGGTGTATATATACTATATAAGGTGTGTACAGCACTGACCCATCACAGCAGCCCCCGAGCTACAGTCTGTATAAGCCGGTTAAAGGGGACAGGCTAGGTGTATATATACTATATAAGGTGTGTACAGCACTGACCCGACACAGCAGCCCCCGAGCCTCCGAGCTACAGTCTGTATAAGCCGGTTACAGGGCACAGGCTAGGTGTATATATACTATATAAGGTGTGTACAGCACTGACCCATCACAGCAGCCCCCGAGCTACAGTCTGTATAAGCCGGTCACATGGCACAGGCTAGGTGTATATATACTATATAAGGTGTGTACAGCACTGACCCATCACAGCAGCCCACGAGCTACAGTCTGTATAAGCCGGTTACAGAGCACAGGCTAGGTGTATATATACTATATAAGGTGTGTACAGCACTGACCCGTCACAGCAGCCCCCGAGCTACAGTCTGTATAAGCCGGTTACAGAGCACAGGCTATGTGTATATATACTATATAAGGTGTGTACAGCACTGACCCGACACAGCAGCCCCCGAGCTACAGTCTGTATAAGCCGGTTACAGGGCACAGGCTAGGTGTATATATACTATATAATGTGTGTACAGCACTGACCCGTCACAGCAGCCCCCGAGCCCCTGAGCTACAGTCTGTATAAGCCGGTTACAGAGCACAGGCTAGGTGTATATATACTATATAAGGTGTGTACAGCACTGACCCATCACAGCAGCCCCCGAGCTACAGTCTGTATAAGCCGGTTACAGGGCACAGGCTAGGTGTATATATACTATATAAGGTGTGTACAGCACTGACCCGTCACAGCAGCCCCCGAGCTACAGTCTGTATAAGCCGGTTACAGGGCACAGGCTAGGTGTATATATACTATATAAGGTGTGTACAGCACTGAGCCGTCACAGCAGCCCCCGAGCTACAGTCTGTATAAGCCGGTTACAGGGTACAGGCTAGGTGTATATATACTATATAAGGTGTGTACAGCACTGAGCCGTCACAGCAGCCCCCGAGCTACAGTCTGTATAAGCCGGTTACAGGGCACAAGCTAGGTGTATATATACTATATAAGGTGTGTACAGCACTGACGCATCACAGCAGCCCCCGAGCTACAGTCTGTATAAGCCGGTTACAGGGCACAGGCTAGGTGTATATATACTATATAATGTGTGTACAGCACTGACCCGTCACAGCAGCCCCCGAGCTACAGTCTGTATAAGCCGGTTACAGGGCACAGGCTAGGTGTATATATACTATATAAGGTGTGTACAGCACTGACCCGTCACAGCAGCCCCCGAGCTACAGTCTGTATAAGCCGGTTACAGGGCACAGGCTAGGTGTATATATACTATATAAGGTGTGTACAGCACTGATCCGTCACAGCAGCTCCCGAGCTACAGTCTGTATAAGCCGGTTACAGGGCACAGGCTAGGTGTATATATACTATATAAGGTGTGTACAGCACTGACCCGTCACAGCAGCCCCCGAGCTACAGTCTGTATAAGCCGGTTACAGAGCACAGGCTAGGTGTATATATACTATATAAGGTGTGTACAGCACTGAGCCGTCACAGCAGCCCCCGAGCTACAGTCTGTATAAGCCGGTTACAGGGCACAGGCTAGGTGTATATATACTATATAAGGTGTGTACAGCACTGAGCCGTCACAGCAGCCCCCGAGCTACACTCTGTATAAGCCGGTTACAGGGCACAGGCTAGGTGTATATATACTATATAAGGTGTGTACAGCACTGAGCCGTCACAGCAGCCCCCGAGCTACAGTCTGTATAAGCCGGTTACAGGGCACAGGCTAGGTGTATATATACTATATAAGGTGTGTACAGCACTGAGCCGTCACAGCAGCCCCCGAGCTACAGTCTGTATAAGCCGGTTACAGGGCACAGGCTAGGTGTATATATACTATATAAGGTGTGTACAGCACTGACCCATCACAGCAGCCCCCGAGCTACAGTCTATATAAGCCGGTTACAGGGCACAGGCTAGGTGTATATATACTATATAAGGTGTGTACAGCACTGACCCGTCACAGCAGCCCCCGAGCTACAGTCTGTATAAGCCGGTTACAGGGCACAGGCTATGTGTATATATACTATATAAGGTGTGTACAGCACTGACCCATCACAGCAGCCCCCGAGCTACAGTCTGTATAAGCCGGTTACAGGGCACAGGCTAGGTGTATATATACTATATAAGGTGTGTACAGCACTGACCCGTCACAGCAGCCCCCGAGCTACAGTCTGTATAAGCCGGTTACAGGGCACAGGCTAGGTGTATATATACTATATAAGGTGTGTACAGCACTGACCCATCACAGCAGCCCCCGAGCTACAGTCTGTATAAGCCGGTTACATGGCACAGGCTAGGTGTATATATACTATATAAGGTGTGTACAGCACTGACCCATCACAGCAGCCCCCGAGCTACAGTCTGTATAAGCCGGTTACATGGCACAGGCTAGGTGTATATATACTATATAAGGTGTGTACAGCACTGACCCATCACAGCAGCCCCCGAGCTACAGTCTGTATAAGCCGGTTACAGGGCACAGGCTAGGTGTATATATACTATATAAGGTATGTACAGCACTGACCTGTCACAGCAGCCCCTGAGCTACAGTCTGTATAAGCCGGTTACAGGGCACAGGCTAGGTGTATATATACTATATAAGGTGTGTACAGCACTGACCCGTCACAGCATTCCCCGAGCCCCCGATAGGCCGGTTACAGGGCACAGGCTAGGTGTATATATACTATATAAGGTGTGTACAGCACTGACCCTTCACAGCAGCCCCCGGGCTACAGTCTGTATAACACGGTTACAGGGCACAGGCTAGGTGTATATATACTATATAAGGTGTGTACAGCACTGACCCGTCACAGCAGCCCCCGAGCTACAGTGTGTATAAGCCGGTTACAGGGTACAGGCTAGGTGTATATATACTATATAAGGTGTGTACAGCACTGACCCGTCACAGCAGCCCCCGAGCTACAGTCTGTATAAGCCGGTTACAGGGCACAGGCTAGGTGTATATATACTATATAAGGTGTGTACAGTACTGACCCGTCATAGCAGCCCCCGAGCTACAGTCTGTATAAGCCGGTTACAGGGCACAGGCTAGGTGTATATATACTATATAAGGTGTGTACAGCACTGACCCTTCACAGCAGCCCCCGAGCTACAGTCTGTATAAGCCGGTTACAGGGCACAGGCTAGGTGTATATATACTATATAAGGGGTGTACAGCACTGACCCGACACAGCAGCCCCCGAGCCCCCGAGCTACAGTCTGTATAAGCCGGTTACAGGGCACAGGCTAGGTGTATATATACTATATAAGGTGTGTACAGCACTGACCCATCACAGCAGCTCCCGAGCTACAGTCTGTATAAGCCGGTTACAGAGCACAGGCTAGGTGTATATATACTATATAAGGTATGTACAGCACTGACCCGTCACAGCAGGCCCCGAGCCCCCAAGCTACAGTCTGTATAAGCCGGTTACAGTGCACAGGCTAGGTGTATATATACTATATAAGGTGTGTACAGCACTGACCCGTCACAGCAGCCCCCGAGCTACAGTCTGTATAAGCCGGTTACAGGGCACAGGCTAGGTGTATATATACTATATAAGGTGTGTACAGCACTGACCCATCACAGCAGCCCCCGAGCTACAGTCTGTATAAGCCGGTTACAGGGCACAGGCTAGGTGTATATATACTATATAAGGTGTGTACAGCACTGACCCGTCACAGCAGGCCCCGAGCCCCCGAGCTACAGTCTGTATAAGCTGGTTACAGGGCACAGGCTTGGTATATATATTTTAGCCTGATCTGCCTAAAATGTATATATATAAAATCTTTGTATTTTAAATGCATAAGTAAAGTTAAAATTGCACTTACCTTGGTTTCCCTGGACGTCTCAGGGGATCCAGGGCTCTGGGTGGGTTGCTGGATCCCTCAGCCTCTTCCATGGAAACAAACTGTCCTCCTATGCAGCCTCATGCCTGAGAGTGCTATGAGGAGGTGCATGGGGGAACTGGATAATTCAGCCAGCTAATTGTTTTCAGGAAGCTCCAAAGAGCTTCCCCTCTGTGGCCAGGAAGCCCTGCCCGGGGACCTCGGTTGCCCACCTCTGGAGCTCAGATTCAGGCCAGAGGTACTAGGCTTGGTCCCTTAGCAGAATCCTGGAAGTACATTTTTGAGGGAACAATATGTTCATTCCGGGCGTGACGGACCCAGGGGCTTAGCTGAGCCCTGTGGGTGGGCTCTGGCACAGGGGAGATAGCACTCGCCACTGTCCATAGGGGACCATGGTAAAGGTGAGCATGCATTGGGCTTGCAAGGCACATGCACTTAATGTGATTGGGTAAAAACCACAGGGCGGACTTACCCCCTGTGGTAATATGGACTTACCCCCTGTGGTAATACGGACTTACCCCCTGTGGTAATATGGACTTACCCCCTGTGGTAATACGGACTTACCCCCTGTGGTAATATGGACTTACCCCCTGTGGTAATACGGACTTACCCCCTGTGGTAATATGGACTTACCCCCTGTGGTAATATGGACTTATTACCTGCAAATTGCCTGCAAAGGATTTGCAACAAAGTATTAAAAAGTGAAAGTTAGATTTAGGATTGTTTAGTTTGTCCCATTACTTTTGGCCCCTTAAAAAGTGGGAGGCAAATATAGAAACCGTTGTAATTCCTACACCGGTCACCTGATTTTATATGTAATTACCCTCAAATTAAATCTGAAAGTCTGCAGGTAAATCACATCTTGTTTGTTTCATTACACAGCCATTGTGGTGGTGAATACAGGCCAAAATATGAACATTCTGTCAATGTCCCAATATTTAGGCACCTGACTGTATTATATATACCATACAGTGTATAATATAACATACAGGATAATGTACACATGTAACATGTATGTAGTATAAATATAACACACAGTACATATAATATACATATATGGTGTGTAATATACAGTATAGTACAGATATATAATATATACCATACAGTGTATAATATAACATACAGGGTAATGTACACATGTAACATGTATGTAGTATAACATATAAAACACAGTACATATACATATATGGTGTGTAATATACAGTATAGTACATATATATAATATATACCATACAGTGTATAATATAACATACAGGGTAATGTACACATGTAACATGTATGTAGTATAACATATAAAACACAGTACATATACATATATGGTGTGTAATATACAGTATAGTACATATATATAATATATACCATACAGTGTATAATATAACATACAGGGTAATGTACACATGTAACATGTATGTAGTATAAATATAACACACAGTACATATAATATACATATATGGTGTGTAATATACAGTATAGTACAGATATATAATATATACCATACAGTGTATAATATAACATACAGGATAATGTACACATGTAACATGTATGTAGTATAAATATAACACACAGTACATATAATATACATATATGGTGTGTAATATACAGTATAGTACAGATATATAATATATACCATACAGTGTATAATATAACATACAGGGTAATGTACACATGTAACATGTATGTAGTATAACATATAAAACACAGTACATATACATATATGGTGTGTAATATACAGTATAGTACATATATATAATATATACCATACAGTGTAAAATATAACATACAGGGTAATGTACACATGTAACATGTATGTAGTATAACATATAAAACACAGTACATATACATATATGGTGTGTAATATACAGTATAGTACATATATATAATATATACCATACAGTGTATAATATAACATACAGGGTAATGTACACATGTAACATGTATGTGGTATAACATATAACACACAGTACATATAATATACATATATGGTGTGTAATATACAGTATAGTACATATATATAATATATACCATACAGTGTATAATATAACATACAGGGTAATGTACAAATGTAACATGTATGTAGTGTAACATATAACACACAGTACATATAATATACATATATGGTGTGTAATATACAGTATAGTACAGATATATACTATTTACCATACAGTGTATAATATAACATACAGGGTAATGTACACATGTAACATGTATGTAGTATAACATATAAAACACAGTACATATATATATATATATATATATGGTGTGTAATATACAGTATAGTACATATATATAATATATACCATACAGTGTATAATATAACATACAGGGTAATGTACACATATAACATGTATGTAGTATAACATATAAAACACAGTACATATACATATATGGTGTGTAATATACAGTATAGTACATATATATAATATATACCATACAGTGTATAATATAACATACAGGGTAATGTACACATGTAACATGTATGTAGTGTAACATATAACACACAGTACATATAATATACATATATGGTGTGTAATATACAGTACAGTACATATATATATATATAATATATACTATACAGTGTATAATATAACATACAGGGTAATGTACACATGTAACATGTATGTAGTATAACATATAACACACAGTACATATAATATACATATATGGTGTGTAATATACAGTATAATACAGATATATAATATATACCATACAGTGTATAATATAACATACAGGGTAATGTACACATAATATGTAACATGTATGTAGCATAACATATAACACACAGCACATGTAATATACATATATGGTGTGTAATATACAGTATAGTACAGATATATAATATATACCATACAGTGTATAATATAACATACAGTGTAATGTACACATATAACATGTATGTAGTATAATATATAACACACAGTACATATAATATACATACATGGTGTGTAATATACAGTATAGTACAGATCTATAATATATACCATACAGTGTATAATATAACATACAGGATAATGTACACATGTAACATGTATGTAGTATAACACACAGAACATATACATAGAGGAATAATAACCAGCAGCCTCTCACATCTCTGTTACACCCATTCATTATCCGGGGACATAATTATATCACCTCACCCTGTTAATCCCACTGCCCCAATCCAACATGGCCGCCGGGGTGTCACATCGGTTGCCGTAGTAACGCGCATGCGCGAAACAAGTAACAAAACTGGAAAGGTGAACACTAGAGACCGATCTATATGACGACAAATTGTAGTAAAAACTCGTTTAAATCGTCGGACGGCCATTTTCCTGTGGTTCACATACTGCTTAAGAAGGAAGCAGGCGGCGAGGAGGCCATGTTCTTGTAGTCCTGTACACAACAATGAGAAACGACGCTCGTGCTTTGATGTCATCACTCACTGACTGACTCCTCCTCCATCCTCTAAGAAGGTAATGTGTTATATGTCGTTATATTATTATTATTATATAGGGGGGAGAGGGGACTGTACAGTGATATATGAGGGGGAATAACACAGCTCCCAGCACATACTGATATGTGCTATTATTATTATATAGGGGAGAGGGGACCGTACAGTGATATATGAGGGGGAATAACACAGCACCCAGCACACACTGATATGTGGTATTATTATTATATAGGGGAGAGGGGACTGTACAGTGATATATGAGGGGGAATAACACAGCTCCCAGCACACAGTGATATGTGGTATTATTATTATATAGGGGAGAGGGGACCGTACAGTGATATATGAGGGGGAATAACACAGCTCCCAGCACACACTGATATGTGGTATTATTATTATATAGGGGAGAGGGGACTGTACAGTGATATATGAGGGGGAATAACACAGCTCCCAGCACACACTGATATGTGGTATTATTATTATATAGGGGGAGAGGGGACTGTACAGTGATATATGAGGGGGAATAACACAGCTCCCAGCACACACTGATATGTGCTATTATTATATAGGGGAGAGGGGACCGTACAGTGATATATGAGGGGGAATAACACAGCTCCCAGCACACACTGATATGTGCTATTATTATATAGGGGAGAGGGGACTGTACAGTGATATATGAGGGGGAATAATACAGCACCCAGCACACACTGATATATGCTATTATTATTATATAGGGGAGAGGGGACCGTACAGTGATATATGAGGGGGAATAACTCAAATCCCAGCACACACTGATATGTGCTATTATTATTATATAGGGGAGAGGGGACTGTACAGTGATATATGAGGGGGAATAACACAGCTCCCAGCACACAGTGATATGTGGTATTATTATTATATAGGGGAGAGGGGACCGTACAGTGATATATGAGGGGGAATAACACAGCTCCCAGCACACACTGATATGTGGTATTATTATTATATAGGGGAGAGGGGACTGTACAGTGATATATGAGGGGGAATAACACAGCTCCCAGCACACACTGATATGTGGTATTATTATTATATAGGGGGAGGGGACTGTACAGTGATATATGAGGGGGAATAACACAGCTCCCAGCACACACTGATATGTGGTATTATTATTATATAGGGGAGAGGGGACTGTACAGTAATATATGAGGGGGAATAACACAGCTCCCAGCACACACTGATATGTGGTATTATTATTATATAGGTGAGAGGGGACTGTACAGTGATATATGAGGGGGAATAACACAGCTCCCAGCACACACTATGTGGTATTATAATTATATAGGGGGAGAGGGGACTGTACAGTAATATATGAGGGGGAATAACACAGCTCCCAGCACACACTGATATGTGGTATTATTATTATATAGGGGAGAGGGGACCGTACAGTGATATATGAGGGGGAATAACACAGCTCCCAGCACACAGTGATATGTGGTATTATTATTATATAGGGGAGAGGGGACCGTACAGTGATATATGAGGGGGAATAACACAGCTCCCAGCACACACTGATATGTGGTATTATCTTTATATAGGGGAGAGGGGACTGTACAGTGATATATTAGGGGGAATAACACAGCTCCCAGCACACACTGATATGTGGTATTATTATTATATAGGGGAGAGGGGACTGTACAGTGATATATGAGGGGGAATAACACAGCTCCCAGCACACACTGATATGTGGTATTATTATTATATAGGGGGAGGGGACTGTACAGTGATATATGAGGGGGAATAACACAGCTCCCAGCACACACTGATATGTGGTATTATTATTATATAGGGGAGAGGGGACTGTACAGTAATATATGAGGGGGAATAACACAGCTCCCAGCACACACTGATATGTGGTATTATTATTATATAGGTGAGAGGGGACTGTACAGTGATATATGAGGGGGAATAACACAGCTCCCAGCATACACTATGTGGTATTATAATTATATAGGGGGAGAGGGGACTGTACAGTAATATATGAGGGGGAATAACACAGCTCCCAGCACACACTGATATGTGGTATTATTATTATATAGGGGAGAGGGGACTGTACAGTGATATATGAGGGGGAATAACACAGCTCCCAGCACACACTGATATGTGCTATTATTATATAGGGGAGAGGGGACCGTACAGTGATATATGAGGGGGAATAACACAGCTCCCAGCACACACTGATATGTGCTATTATTATATAGGGGAGAGGGGACTGTACAGTGATATATGAGGGGGAATAATACAGCACCCAGCACACACTGATATATGCTATTATTATTATATAGGGGAGAGGGGAATGTACAGTGATATATGAGGGGGAATAACTCAAATCCCAGCACACACTGATATGTGCTATTATTATTATATAGGGGAGAGGGGACCGTACAGTGATATATGAGGGGGAATAACACAGCTCCCAGCACACAGTGATATGTGGTATTATTATTATATAGGGGAGAGGGGACCGTACAGTGATATATGAGGGGGAATAACACAGCTCCCAGCACACACTGATATGTGGTATTATTATTATATAGGGGAGAGGGGACTGTACAGTGATATATGAGGGGGAATAACACAGCTCCCAGCACACACTGATATGTGGTATTATTATTATATAGGGGGAGGGGACTGTACAGTGATATATGAGGGGGAATAACACAGCTCCCAGCACACACTGATATGTGGTATTATTATTATATAGGGGAGAGGGGACTGTACAGTAATATATGAGGGGGAATAACACAGCTCCCAGCACACACTGATATGTGGTATTATTATTATATAGGTGAGAGGGGACTGTACAGTGATATATGAGGGGGAATAACACAGCTCCCAGCACACACTATGTGGTATTATAATTATATAGGGGGAGAGGGGACTGTACAGTAATATATGAGGGGGAATAACACAGCTCCCAGCACACACTGATATGTGGTATTATTATTATATAGGGGAGAGGGGACCGTACAGTGATATATGAGGGGGAATAACACAGCTCCCAGCACACACTGATATGTGCTATTATTATTATATAGGGGAGAGGGGACCGTACAGTGATATATGAGGGGGAATAACACAGCTCCCAGCACACAGTGATATGTGGTATTATTATTATATAGGGGAGAGGGGACCGTACAGTGATATATGAGGGGGAATAACACAGCTCCCAGCACACACTGATATGTGGTATTATCTTTATATAGGGGAGAGGGGACTGTACAGTGATATATTAGGGGGAATAACACAGCTCCCAGCACACACTGATATGTGGTATTATTATTATATAGGGGAGAGGGGACTGTACAGTGATATATGAGGGGGAATAACACAGCTCCCAGCACACACTGATATGTGGTATTATTATTATATAGGGGGAGGGGACTGTACAGTGATATATGAGGGGGAATAACACAGCTCCCAGCACACACTGATATGTGGTATTATTATTATATAGGGGAGAGGGGACTGTACAGTAATATATGAGGGGGAATAACACAGCTCCCAGCACACACTGATATGTGGTATTATTATTATATAGGTGAGAGGGGACTGTACAGTGATATATGAGGGGGAATAACACAGCTCCCAGCATACACTATGTGGTATTATAATTATATAGGGGGAGAGGGGACTGTACAGTAATATATGAGGGGGAATAACACAGCTCCCAGCACACACTGATATGTGGTATTATTATTATATAGGGGAGAGGGGACTGTACAGTGATATATGAGGGGGAATAACACAGCTCCAAGCTCACACTGATATGTGGTATTATTATTATATAGGGGAGAGGGGACTGTACAGTGATATATGAGGGGGAATAACACAGCTCCCAGCACACACTGATATGTGCTATTATTATTATATAGGTGAGAGGGGACTGTACAGTGATATATGAGGGGGGATAACACAGCTCCCAGCACACACTGATATGTGCTATTATTATTATATAGGGGAGAGGGGACTGTACAGTAATATATGAGGGGGAATAACACAGCTCCCAGCACACACTGATATGTAGTATTATTATTATATAGGGGAGAGGGGACTGTACAGTAATATATGAGGGGGAATAACACAGCTCCCAGCACACACTGATATGTGCTATTATTATTATATAGGGGAGAGGGGACTGTACAGTGATATATGAGGGGGAATAACACAGCTCCCAGCACACACTGATATGTGCTATTATTATTATATAGGGGGAGGGGACTGTACAGTGATATATGAGGGGGAATAACACCGCTCCCAGCACACACTATGTGCTATTATTATTATATAGGGGAGAGGGGACTGTAGAGTGATATATGAGGGGGAATAACACAGCTCCCAGCACACACTGATATGTGGTATTATTATTATATAGGGGGGAGTGGACTGTACAGTGATATATGAGGGGGAATAACACAGCTCCCAGCACACACTGATATATAGTATTATTATTATATAAGGGAGAGGGGACTGTACAGTGATATATGAGGGGGAATAACACAGCTCCCAGCACACACTGATATGTGGTATTATTATTATATAGGGGAGAGGGGACTGTACAGTGATATATGAGGGGGAATAACACAGCTCCCAGCACACACTGATATGTGGTATTATTATATAGGGGGGAGTGGACTGTACAGTGATATATGAGGGGGAATAACACAGCTCCCAGCACACACTGATATGTGCTATTATTATTATATAGGGGGAGGGGACTGTACAGTGATATATGAGGGGGAATAACACCGCTCCCAGCACACACTATGTGCTATTATTATTATATAGGGGAGAGGGGACTGTACAGTGATATATGAGGGGGAATAACACAGCTCCCAGCACACACTGATATGTGCTATTATTATTATATAGGTGAGAGGGGACTGTACAGTAATATATGAGGGGGAATAACACAGCTCCCAGCACACACTGATATGTGCTATTATTATTATATAGGGGAGAGGGGACTGTACAGTAATATATGAGGGGGAATAACACAGCTCCCAGCACACACTGATATGTAGTATTATTATTATATAGGGGAGAGGGGACTGTACAGTAATATATGAGGGGGAATAACAGCTCCCAGCACACACTGATATGTAGTATTATTATTATATAGGGGGAGAGAGGGGACTGTACAGTGATATATGAGGGGGAATAACAGCTCCCAGCACACACTGATATGTGGTATTATTATTATATAGGGGAGAGGGGACCGTACAGTGAAATATGAGGGGGAATAACACAGCTCCCAGCACACACTGATATGTGCTATTATTATTATATAGGGGAGAGGGGACTGTACAGTGATATATGAGGGGGAATAACACAGCTCCCAGCAGACACTGATATGTGGTATTATTATTATATAGGGGGAGAATGGACTGTACAGTGATATATGAGGGGGAATAAAACGGCTCCCAGCACACACTGATATGTGCTATTATTATTATATAGGGAGAGGGGACTGTACAGTGATATGAGGGGGAATAACACAGCTCCCAGCACACACTGATATGTTGTATTATTATTATATAGGGGGAGAGAGGGGACTGTACAGTGATATATGAGGGGGAATAACACAGCTCCCAGCACACACTGATATGTTGTATTATTAGGGGGAGAGAGGGGACTGTACAGTGATATATGAGGGGGAATAACAGCTCCCAGCACACACTGATATGTGGTATTATTATTATATAGGGGAGAGGGGACCGTACAGTGAAATATGAGGGGGAATAACACAGCTCCCAGCACACACTGATATGTGGTATTATTATTATATAGGGGAGAGGGGACTGTACAGTGATATGAGGGGGAATAACACAGCTCCCAGCACACACTATGTGGTATTATTATTATATAGCGGAGAGGGGACTGTACAGTGATATATGAGGGGGAATAACAAAGCTCCCAGCACACACTATGTGGTATTATTATTATATAGGGGAGAGGGGACTGTACACTGATATATGAGGGGGAATAACACAGCTCCCAGCACACACTGATATGTGTTATTATTATTATATAGGGAGAGGGGACCGTACAGTGATATATGGGGGGAAATAACACAGCTCCCAGCACACACTGATATGTGGTATTATTATTATATAGGGGAGAGGGGACTGTACAGTGATATATGAGGGGGAATAACACAGCTCCCAGCACACACTGATATGTGGTATTATTATTATATAGAGGAGAGGGGACTGTACAGTGATATATGAGGGGGAATAACACAGCTCCCAGCACACACTGATATGTGTTAGTATTATTATATAGGGGGAGAGGGGACTGTACAGCAATATATGAGGGGGAATAACACAGCTCCCAGCACCCACTGATATGTGGTAGTATTATTATATAGGGGAGAGGGGACTGTACAGTGATATATGAGGGTGAATAACACAGCTCCCAGCACCCACTGATATGTGGTATTATTATTATATAGGGAAGAGGGGATTGTGGAGTGATATATGAGGGGGAATAACACAGCTCCCAGCACACACTGATATGTGGTATTATTATTATATAGGGGGAGGGGACTGTACAGTGATATATGAGGTGGAATAAAACAGCTCCCAGCGCACACTGATATGTGGTATTATTATTATAGAGGGGAGAGGTGACTGTACAGTGATATATGAGGGGGAATAACACAGCTCCCAGCACACACTGATATGTGTTATTATTATTATTATATAGGGGAGAGGGGACTGTACAGTGATATATGAGGTGGAATAACACAGCTCCCAGCACACACTGATATGTGGTAGTATTATTATATAGGGGGAGAGGGTACTGTACTGTGATATATGAGGAGGAATAACACAGCTCCCAGCACACACTGATATGTGGTATTATTATTATATAGGGGAGAGGGGACTGTACAGTGATATATGAGGGAATAACACAGCTCCCAGCACACACTGAGATGTGATATTATTATTATATAGGGGAGAGGGGAATGTACAGTGATATATGAGGTGGAATAACACAGCTCCCAGCACACACTGATATGTGGTAGTATTATTATATAGGGGAGAGGGGACTGTACAGTGATATATGAGGGGGAATAACACAGCTCCCAGCACACACTGATATGTGGTATTATTATATAGGGGAGAGGGGACTGTACAGTGATATATGAGGGGGAATAACACAGCTCCCTACACACACTGATATGTGGTATTATTATATATAGGGGAGAGGGGACCGTACAGTGATATATGAGGGGGAATAACACAGCTCCCAACACACACTGATATGTGGTATTATTATTATGTAGGGGGGAGGGGACTGTACTGTGATATATGAGGGGGAATAACACAGCTCCCAGCACACACTGATATGTGGTATTATTATATAGGGGGAGGGGACTGTACAGTGATATATGAGGTGGTATAACACAGCTCCTAGCACACACTGATATGTGGTATTATTATATAGGGGGATGGGGCTGTACAGTGATTTGAGGGGGAATAACACAGCTCCCAGCACACACTTATATGTGGTATTATTATTATATAGGGGAGAGGCGGCTGTTCAGTGATACGAGGGGGAATAACACAGCTCCCAGCACACACTGATATGTGTATTATTATATAGGGGAGAGGGGACTGTACAGTGATATATGAGGAGGAATAACACAGCTCCCAGCACACACTGATATGTGGTATTATTATATAGGGTTAGGGGACTGTACAGTGATATATGAGGGGGAATAACAGAGCTCCCAGCACACACTGATATGTGCTATTATTATTATATAGGGGAGAGGGGACTGTACAGTGATATATGAGGGGGAATAACACAGCTCCCAGCACACACTGATATGTGGTATTATTATTATATAGGGGGAGAGGGGACTGTACAGTGATATATGAGGAGGAATAACACAGCTCCCATCACACACTGATATGTGCTATTATTATTATATAGGGGAGAGGGGACTGTACAGTGATATATGAGGAGGAATAACACAGCTTCCAGCACATACTGATATGTGGTATTATTATTATATAGGGGAGAGGGCACTGTACAGTGATATATGAGGAGGAATAACACAGCTCCCAGCACACACTGATATGTGGTATTATTATATAGGGTTAGGGGACTGTACAGTGATATATGAGGAGGAATAACACAGCTCCCATCACACACTGATATGTGCTATTATTATTATATAGGGGGATGGGGCTGTACAGTGATTTGAGGGGGAATAACAAAGCTCTCAGCACACACTTATATGTGGTATTATTATTATATAGGGGAGAGGGGACTGTACAGTCATATGTGAGGGGGAATAACACAGCTCCCAGCACACACTGATATGTGGTATTATTATTATATAGTGGGGATGGGACCGTACAGTGATATATGAGGGGGAATAACACAGTTACCGGCACACACTGATATTTGGCCTTTGCCACATATATCTAATATAGCAATATTATCATTTTGGTTCCATAATTCAATGAGATTTTTTTTTTTGTATGTTTGTGGAAAGTTATAATGAAAAGTCTTTATTAGATTTCGGTGATATGTTTTTTGGAAAAATTTAGACCATCACTACTTCGCAAAGTTATTTTGCCTGACCTGGTTATTGTAGAATAGGGGGTGCACCATGCCGTTTATTCCCCCTTTTTGTCAGTACTAGTTCAGGCTGACAGGTACAGGGCAGGTTACGGATTGGGGTGGGGGGGGGGGGGCACGTATTTATTTAACCCTTTATTTACAGTTGGCTGCTAGTGAACCCTGGTAAAACAGAGGCCCTGATTCAGAGCTGGACGCTCTGACAGAGCGCTCGCTCTGAATCAGGGCCGTCCTTCCTAATTTTAGAGCGGCCTCCTTGCCGCTCGCATAGCTGTGGGTGCTTTCGGCTCTATCAGAGCCGAGAGCACTCCCACTGACATCACTTGTGATGTCAGCGGGGCCGGCCCCAGACGGTAGGTGTTCCCATGGGAACGCCTCCGTCTGGGCAGCAACGCCCCCGGCACGCCCACCAAAGGGGACGTGCTCTCATTCAACATCGTCAGCACGCCCCCTTTGTAGCGAGACCCATAGCGACGGCTTGGCCGTCGCTATCCGGGTCTCGCGCATGCGCACGACGGAGCCGGCTCCCTTGTGCACTGGGCCAACATCGACCCGCTTGCGAGCGCTCAGCGCTCGCAAGCGGGTCTGAAATAGGCCCAGAGTTCCTTATGATAGGCTGCAGTTACATTTGGGCATAAAGAACATGTGCGGAATCTCGTTAGACACTTAGACATCAGGTATCAGCCACAATCAAATCCTCATTCCTTCATCTGAGGAACATAGCCAGAATCAAGCACAATTCCCTCAGAAGATCTGCCTTAAGTCATACATGCATTTATATCATCAGGCCTAGAGTATTGCAACGCCCTCTACCTGGTTCTCCCAGCAGAATAATTGCACCGCTTGCAGATGGTACAAAATGCAGCTGCCAGGCTATTAACCAACCAGCCCCGTTTCAGCCACATAACACCCACTCTCTTCTCCCTTATCTGTCTGCCTGTAAGATGGCGAATCATTTTCAAGATTGGCTTATTCATTGACTTTCACGGCCCTACATGACCAGGGCCCGAGATACCTGAAGCAGCTTCTGATCACTTTCTGCCCCACTCGATTACTGCGATCCATTGACGAAGGGCTATTACGAGTACCTAGACTCTCCCTGAATTCGATTGGGGGTCGGGCATTCAGCTTTGTGTTTCCGACTCTGTAGAACTCGCTTCCCCACACAGTTCGAGAAGACTCCACTCTGGAATCCATCAAAAATAGACTCAAGAGTTTCCAGTTCAAACAAGTGTCTCACTAATGTCCCTTCTTAAGCTTGTTTGTATTTTATGCTATAAAGGCAAATGTAAAGCACTTTGAGTCCTCTTAGGAGACACGTGCTTTATAGATAACATTTTTATCACATACTCAGGTCACGCAGTTCCAACACACAAAACGGAAGAGGGTGAGCCCCTCCTGGGTCCCTTAACTAATCAAGCAAAGTGTATGTGCTGTGCATGCACGCTTTTCACATTGTCCCTAATGGATAGTGTGGAGTGGTCACTACTCTGTGTCTGAGACCACCTGGCCAGATAGCCTCCGCCCAGGTGCCATCACGTCTGGACTGGGGAGATGATTCCCTCCAAGACTTTCCTTCCAAAATTCTGCTAAGGGACCTGACCACCCTTTCTGGCTGCATTTGGGCTCCAGAGGTAGGTAGACAAGATCCCCAGGCATCAGACTCCTGACCACCGAGTGTGGAACTCCAGTCAGCAATTAGCTGGCTGTACTGGCCAACTCTCTGCACCTCCTCATACCACTCTGAGCCTTGAGGCTGCAGGACAAGTTATTCTAGTTCCCTGGGATGGGGACAGGGGGAACCAGCAGCCCATGGAGGGCTCCAGATCCTCCTAGACGACCTCGGAAAAAAGTAAGTGCATATTTGGGATAGCAGTATGCAGAGGTAATGGTAAGTGTCGTCAACGTACTGTGACCTCTCCGAAATGCCTAAACCTGCATCATTTGTAATCTGACATCTCGTGAGTCAGTGTGAACACCGGCTAGGCCAATCTTGGCAAGAGTTTGAAAGGGGAATGATAGTGTCTCATGGATGGGACATTCCAATTCCGAAGTTAACATTCCATTATATATGGTGTGACACGGGTACCGGGAATACCTCATGGAAGGCATTACCACCCACTGTGGACAGCACAATGGCCAACCACAGGTGCTTAATGATCGTGACTAGCAGCATCTGTCCAGAATTGTCCATAGTAACAGACAAGTGACACTGGCTCAAATCACATCCACATTCAATGCAGGAGGTACCTGACGCATATCCAGCAGGTCAGTGCAGCGTTCTTTATCTTCCATGGGATATGGGAGCAGAAGACCCACCCGAAGTACTCTGTTACCACTATGACAGGGGACACTTTGTCTCACCTGGGCTCATGACATAGGATCCTGGAGGACTGGCAACATGTGGTGTGGTCCGATGGCAGGGTTCAGGTGTGGTGCAGAACCCATGAGGCCATGGATTCCAGTTGTCAACAAGGCACTGTGCAGGCTGGTGGTGGTTCCATAATAGTGTGTTCACGTGGCATGGGTTGAGTCCGCTGGTCTGCCTGAACCCGTCATTGACCGGTAACCGATATGTTGCTTTGCTTGATGACCATTTGCAGCCCTTCATCGACTTCATGTACCCCCCACAAAAATCGGTCTCACATTGTACAAAATTATTTTCAGGGTCATTCTGGAGAGTTCCGATAAATGGTATGGCCACCACATACACCCGCCATGAAACCAATGGAGCATCTTTGGAACGTGGTGGACAGGTCCATTTGCACCCTAGATCCCGTACTTACAAATATCATGTAACTGCGGGAAGCTATCCAGACAGTATGGGTCAGCATCTCTCCACAGGTCTTCCATCCACTTGTGGAATCGAGGCCACGTCGCGTTGCTACAATTTGCTGGGCTAGGATGGGTCCTACACGATACTAGGCACCTATCCCATGACTTTTGACACTTCAGTGTTTCAGGCACATTTTTATATACAATTACATTTAACCTTGTTTTTATATTACATTCTGTGCCTAATGCTCATCACACGGCTTCACATACCCAAGAGCTGCAGCGCTTTAGCGCAATATAAATTTTGAATACAGTTTATTTTATTATACTTGCCTTTGGTACACTAGTCCCAGCACTGTGAGTTTAACCATTTTCCTGCTGGCGGCAATGGGAGCTACTCCCCCTGTTCTCAGAACACTGCAGCACATACAGTGCCCGGCGCTGAGCGCCAGACTTCCCCCCCTGCAGTCTGGGAAGTGCTGGTACTGTTTCCCGGTGCAGCACGGCACCCCGGGGATTAACTGCGTACCGTCACAACCACCAGACTTGGTCCGGGCTGCAGCACACTTTTTCCCTTCTGCACACAGGTGCCGTCTGTCCCTCACCCCCATCGTGCCACACTCCTAACTCTGGAGCCTGGAACATTTGTTCCGGCGGCAGAGGCTCTGTGCCGCAGGTACTTGCAGCACATACAACACATTACATTTCATTTGTACTTATCCTAGCGCCTCCCTGACTTCCTTTGATGTGGATCTTCGTCCACAGCTTCTTACAGAATCGGGCCTCACTTCAGCTGCTCCCTCCTATGGGCACCGAGTTGCTCACCTACACCGCCTTCACCATTGGCATCTGGGAGAAGATCGGGTAGTGGATCGTTGTCTGGTACTTCCATCGGTAAGTAGCAAACCATCACATGCTCATGGTATGCCTCAAACATGTTACATGGTAGGCAATATGCCGCTTAAAATGAACATCACATGACACTTGGTATTTTGTGACCATGCATGGTTCAACTTGGGCAGTCAGGAACTCGGGCACCTTCAGCCCAACATCATGCACCCACGATCATGCCAAGATTCCTGCTTGGTCTGTGATGATCCAGGGTTTCTGCAAGACCCCTGAGGCTCTGTAACTGATCGCTGATCCTTTCTCATACTCCACCACAGAGACATCCTGTACAGGCAGTTTGAGGGCTCCCTGGACTCTGACCATATAGTAACTTGAAGGTGGACTCAGATTCTTGTTGAGCTGCCCTTTCGTCTGGGGTTGTATGGAGTAGCATGACTCTGCACTTTTCCCTGAGACATTGGGCAGTTGTCCCATGAACTGCATGCCTTCATCTGTTAGGACCTCACTGAGGAAATAGACCCTGTTGAATATTCCTCTGTGGTGTTCCTGGAAAGAGCTACAGTCTCAGGAATCTTCAAGGCACGATCTGGACACAATGCCGATATTCCACTTATCATGGTCAACGTTTTTCTACTGCACCTAAGTAGCTAAATAGTCGTACTGTGTGTCCAAAGTGTGTGCGTCCAGTCACAGGACCGATTGAGACGCACAGAGTCTAACATGTATTGGGCGGTGGCTGGGAAGCGGCTTCTAAGATGGACGGTGATGGTCCATCCTACGGGTTTGTAATGGAAGTGTTGCAGAAGTAGATGCTAACAGAGGGCGCTAAGTCACCAATATTGGAGATCATAGTCTGCTGAAGATTCTGCTCCTATCATGGGGCTGGTGCGGGTCACGGTGGTGTACGCTATGGGTGACATATGCTGTGCACTAAGACTCTGGGACCATCACTTGTTCCATGAAAGGTAAGTTTGGTGCCTCCATAGTTGGCTAGGAGACCGCTCTCCTGGATCTCTCAGTTTTTATTAGGGGGTGTATATTGGGTCTGCTGGGGTCATTCGTAAGTCGGGGGTCTATCACTAAGTCTTGGCTCTGAGATTTATTGGAGATCTGTTCCTGGGATTAGATCCTCCCCCTAAGCTGAAGGCAGCAGTATGTGTAAAAGTATATTGCTGGGACGTTCTCCTCCTTCAGAGTCAGTTTAAGCTTATACAGCAGTACTGACCTGAGAAGTACTGGCCATCATCCCTTCCAGGGTTACGCTGCCATTTGCAAGTTCCCAATTAGTTTTCCTCCAATTAACTCATCACCTCTCCCTTCTCTTCTCTTAGTTCTATTTAGGTCTTCAAGTCTTCTCTTTAAGTTGTTACATAGCCCATGTATCATTGTATTAGCTTTTCTATTGGCTTTTTTTTTGTGAAATACGTTTTCTACAACTGTACACAGTATTCAGGGGGAAGTATTACTAGTGCCCTGTATAGTGGTAATATAACCCCCCTCTCCCTGCTACTAATACCTCTTCCTATACACAGTACTCTTATACACAGTATTCAGGGGGAAGTATTACCAGTGCCCTATATAGTGGTAATATAACCCCCCTCTCCCTGCTACTAATACCTCTTCTTATACACAGTACTCTTATACACAGTACTCAGGGGGAAGTATTACCAGTGCCCTATATAGTGGTAATATAACCCCCCTCTCCCTGCTACTAATATCTCTTCCTATACACAGTACTCTTATACACAGTACTCAGGGGGAAGTATTACCAGTGCCCTATATAGTGGTAATATAACCCCCCTCTCCCTGCTACTAATACCTCTTCCTATACACAGTACTCTTATACACAGTACTCAGGGGGAAGTATTACCAGTGCCCTATATAGTGGTAATATAACCCCCCTCTCCCTGCTACTAATACCTCTTCCTATACACAGTACTCTTATACACAGTACTCAGGAGAAAGTATTACTAGTGCCCTGTATAGTGGTAATATAACCCCCCTCTCCCTGCTGCTAATACCTCTTCCTATACACAGTACTCTTATACACAGTACTCAGGGGGAAGTATTACCAGTGCCCTATATAGTGGTAATATAACCCCCCTCTCCCTGCTACTAATACCTCTTCCTATACACAGTACTCTTATACACAGTACTCAGGAGAAAGTATTACTAGTGCCCTGTATAGTGGTAATATAACCCCCCTCTCCCTGCTGCTAATACCTCTTCCTATACACAGTACTCTTATACACAGTACTCAGGGGGAAGTATTACCAGTGCCCTGTATAGTGGTAATATAACCCCCCTCTCCCTGCTACTAATACCTCTTCCTATACACAGTACTCTTATACACAGTACTCAGGGGGAAGTATTACCAGTGCCCTATATAGTGGTAATGTAACCCCCCTCTCCCTGCTACTAATACCTCTTCCTATACACAGTACTCTTATACACAGTACTCAGGGGGAAGTATTACCAGTGCCCTGTATAGTGGTAATGTAACCCCCCTCTTCCTATACACAGTACTCAGGGGGAAGTATTACCTGTGTCCTATATAGTGGTAATATAACCCCCCTCTCCCTGCTACTAATACCTCTTCCTATACACAGTACTCTTATACACAGTACTCAGGGGGAAGTATTACCAGTGCCCTATATAGTGGTAATGTAACCCCCCTCTTCCTATACACAGTACTCTTATACACAGTACTCAGGGGGAAGTATTACCAGTGCCCTATATAGTGGTAATGTAACCCCCCTCTTCCTATACACAGTACTCTTATACACAGTACTCAGGGGGAAGTATTACCAGTGCCCTATATAGTGGTAATGTAACCCCCCTCTTCCTATACACAGTACTCTTATACACAGTACTCAGGGGGAAGTATTACCAGTGCCCTATATAGTGGAAATATAACCCCCCTCTCCCTGCTACTAATACCTCTTCCTATACACAGTACTCAGGGGGAAGTATTACCAGTGCCCTGTATAGTGGTAATATAACCCTCCTCTCCCTGCTACTAATACCTCTTCCTATACACAGTACTCTTATACACAGTACTCTTATACACAGTACTCAGGGGGAAGTATTACCTGTGCCCTATATAGTGGTAATATAACCCCCCTCTCCCTGCTACTAATACCTCTTCCTATACACAGTACTCAGGGGGAAGTATTACCAGTGCCCTATATAGTGGTAATATAACCCCCCTCTCCCTGCTACTAATACCTCTTCTTATACACAGTACTCTTATACACCGTACTCAGGGGGAAGTATTACCAGTGCCCTATATAGTGGTAATATAACCCCCCTCTCCCTGCTACTAATACCTCTTCTTATACACAGTACTCTTATACACAGTACTCAGGGGGAAGTATTACCAGTGCCCTATATAGTGGTAATATAACCCCCCTCTCCCTGCTACTAATACCTCTTCTTATACACAGTACTCTTATACACAGTACTCAGGGGGAAGTATTACCAGTGCCCTATATAGTGGTAATATAACCCCCCTCTCCCTGCTACTAATACCTCTTCCTATACACAGTACTCTTATACACAGTACTCTTATACACAGTACTCAGGGGGAAGTATTACCAGTGCCCTATATAGTGGTAATATAACCCCCCTCTCCCTGCTACTAATACCTCTTCTTATACACAGTACTCTTATACACAGTACTCAGGGGGAAGTATTACCAGTGCCCTATATAGTGGTAATATAACCCCCCTCTCCCTGCTACTAATACCTCTTCTTATACACAGTACTCTTATACACAGTACTCAGGGGGAAGTATTACCAGTGCCCTATATAGTGGTAATATAACCCCCCTCTCCCTGCTACTAATACCTCTTCTTATACACAGTACTCTTATACACAGTAGTCAGGGGGAAGTATTACCAGTGCCCTGTATAGTGGTAATATAACCCCCCTCTACCTGCTACTAATACCTCTTCCTATACACAGTACTCAGGGGGAAGTATTACCAGTGCCCTATATAGTGGTAATATAACCCCCCTCTCCCTGCTACTAATACCTCTTCTTATACACAGTACTCTTATACACAGTAGTCAGGGGGAAGTATTACCAGTGCCCTGTATAGTGGTAATATAACCCCCCTCTACCTGCTACTAATACCTCTTCCTATACACAGTACTCAGGGGGAAGTATTACCAGTGCCCTATATAGTGGTAATATAACCCCCCTCTCCCTGCTACTAATACCTCTTCTTATACACAGTACTCTTATACACAGTACTCAGGGGGAAGTATTACCTGTGCCCTATATAGTGGTAATGTAACCCCCCTCTTCCTGCTACTAATACCTCTTCTTATACACAGTACTCTTATACACAGTACTCCGGGGTCAAGTATTACCTGTGCCCTATATAGTGGTAATGTAACCCCCCTCTTCCTGCTACTAATACCTCTTCCTATACACAGTACTCTTATACACAGTACTCAGGGGGAAGTATTACCAGTGCCCTGTATAGTGGTAATATAACCCCCCTCTCCCTGCTACTAATACCTCTTCTTATACACAGTACTCTTATACACAGTAGTCAGGGGGAAGTATTACCAGTGCCCTGTATAGTGGTAATATAACCCCCCTCTACCTGCTACTAATACCTCTTCCTATACACAGTACTCAGGGGGAAGTATTACCAGTGCCCTATATAGTGGTAATATAACCCCCCTCTCCCTGCTACTAATACCTCTTCTTATACACAGTACTCTTATACACAGTACTCAGGGGGAAGTATTACCAGTGCCCTATATAGTGGTAATGTAACCCCCCTCTACCTATACACAGTACTCTTATACACAGTACTCAGGGGGAAGTATTACCAGTGCCCTATATAGTGGTAATGTAACCCCCCTCTTCCTGCTACTAATACCTCTTCCTATACACAGTACTCTTATACACAGTACTCAGGGGGAAGTATTACCAGTGCCCTATATAGTGGTAATGTAACCCCCCTCTTCCTATACACAGTACTCTTATACACAGTACTCTTATACACAGTACTCAGGAGGAAGTATTACCAGTGCCCTATATAGTGGTAATGTAACCCCCCTCTACCTATACACAGTACTCTTATACACAGTACTCAGGGGGAAGTATTACCAGTGCCCGATATAGTGGTAATATAACCCCCCTCTCCCTGCTACTAATACCTCTTCCTATACACAGTACTCTTATACACAGTACTCGGGGGGAAGTATTACCAGTGCCCTATATAGTGGTGATATAACCCCCCTCTCCCTGCTACTAATACCTCTTCCTATACACAGTACTCTTATACACAGTACTCAGGGGGAAGTATTACCAGTGCCCTATATAGTGGTAATATAACCCCCCTCTCCCTGCTACTAATACCTCTTCTACACAGCACTCAGGAGGAAGTATTACCAGTGCCCTATATAGTGGTAATGTAACCCCCCTCTTCCTATACACAGTACTCTTATACACAATACTCAGCAGGAAGTATTACCAGTGCCCTATATAGTGGTAATATAACCCCCCTCTCCCTGCTACTAATACCTCTTCCTATACACAGTACTCTTCTACATAGTACTCAGGGGGAAGTATTACCAGTGCCCTATATAGTGGTAATATAACCCCCCTCTTCCTATACACAGTACTCTTATACACAGTACTCTTATACACAGTACTCAGGGGGAAGTATTACCAGTGCCCTGTATAGTGGTAATGTAACCCCCCTCTTCCTATACACAGTACTCAGGGGGAAGTATTACCTGTGTCCTATATAGTGGTAATATAACCCCCCTCTCCCTGCTACTAATACCTCTTCCTATACACAGTACTCTTATACACAGTACTCAGGGGGAAGTATTACCAGTGCCCTATATAGTGGTAATATAACCCCCCTCTCCCTGCTACTAATACCTCTTCCTATACACAGTACTCTTATACACAGTACTCAGGGGGAAGTATTACCAGTGCCCTATATAGTGGTGATATAACCCCCCTCTCCCTGCTACTAATACCTCTTCTTATACACAGTACTCTTATACACAGTACTCAGGGGGAAGTATTACCAGTGCCCTATATAGTGGTAATGTAACCCCCCTCTCCCTGCTACTAATACCTCTTCCTATACACAGTACTCTTATACACAGTACTCAGGGGGAAGTATTACCAGTGCCCTATATAGTGGTAATATAACCCCCCTCTTCCTATACACAGTACTCTTATACACAGTACTCAGGGGGAAATATTACCAGTGCCCTATATAGTGGTAATGTAACCCCCCTCTTCCTATACACAGTACTCTTATACACAGTACTCAGGGGGAAGTATTACCAGTGCCCTATATAGTGGTAATGTAACCCCCCTCTTCCTATACACAGTACTCTTATACACAGTACTCAGGGGGAAGTATTACCAGTGCCCTATATAGTGGTAATGTAACCCCCTTCTTCCTATACACAGTACTCTTATACACAGTACTCAGGGGGAAGTATTACCAGTGCCCTATATAGTGGTAATGTAACCCCCCTCTTCCTATACACAGTACTCTTATACACAGTACTCAGGGGGAAGTATTACCAATGCCCTATATAGTGGTAATATAACCCCCCTCTCCCTGCTACTAATACCTCTTCCTATACACAGTACTCTTATACACAGTACTCAGGGGGAAGTATTACCAGTGCCCTGTATAGTGGTAATATAACCCCCCTCTCCCTGCTACTAATACCTCTTCCTATACACAGTACTCTTATACACAGTACTCAGGGGGAAGTATTACCAGTGCCCTACATAGTGGTAATATAACCCCCCTCTCCCTGCTACTAATACCTCTTCTTATACACAGTACTCTTATACACCGTACTCAGGGGGAAGTATTACCAGTGCCCTATATAGTGGTAATATAACCCCCCTCTCCCTGCTACTAATACCTCTTCTTATACACAATACTCTTATACACAGTACTCAGGGGGAAGTATTACCAGTGCCCTATATAGTGGTAATATAACCCCCCTCTCCCTGCTACTAATACCTCTTCTTATACACAGTACTCTTATACACAGCACTCAGGAGGAAGTATTACCAGTGCCCTATATAGTGGTAATGTAACCCCCCTCTTCCTATACACAGTACTCTTATACACAGTACTCAGGGGGAAGTATTACCAGTGCCCTATATAGTGGTAATATAACCCCCCTCTCCCTGCTACTAATACCTCTTCCTATACACAGTACTCTTATACACAGTACTCAGGGGGAAGTATTACCAGTGCCCTATATAGTGGTAATATAACCCCCCTCTCCCTGCTACTAATACCTCTTCCTATACACAGTACTCTTATACACAGTACTCAGGAGAAAGTATTACTAGTGCCCTGTATAGTGGTAATATAACCCCCCTCTCCCTGCTGCTAATACCTCTTCCTATACACAGTACTCTTATACACAGTACTCAGGGGGAAGTATTACCAGTGCCCTATATAGTGGTAATATAACCCCCCTCTCCCTGCTACTAATACCTCTTCCTATACACAGTACTCTTATACACAGTACTCAGGAGAAAGTATTACTAGTGCCCTGTATAGTGGTAATATAACCCCCCTCTCCCTGCTGCTAATACCTCTTCCTATACACAGTACTCTTATACACAGTACTCAGGGGGAAGTATTACCAGTGCCCTGTATAGTGGTAATATAACCCCCCTCTCCCTGCTACTAATACCTCTTCCTATACACAGTACTCTTATACACAGTACTCAGGGGGAAGTATTACCAGTGCCCTATATAGTGGTAATGTAACCCCCCTCTCCCTGCTACTAATACCTCTTCCTATACACAGTACTCTTATACACAGTACTCAGGGGGAAGTATTACCAGTGCCCTGTATAGTGGTAATGTAACCCCCCTCTTCCTATACACAGTACTCAGGGGGAAGTATTACCTGTGTCCTATATAGTGGTAATATAACCCCCCTCTCCCTGCTACTAATACCTCTTCCTATACACAGTACTCTTATACACAGTACTCAGGGGGAAGTATTACCAGTGCCCTATATAGTGGTAATGTAACCCCCCTCTTCCTATACACAGTACTCTTATACACAGTACTCAGGGGGAAGTATTACCAGTGCCCTATATAGTGGTAATGTAACCCCCCTCTTCCTATACACAGTACTCTTATACACAGTACTCAGGGGGAAGTATTACCAGTGCCCTATATAGTGGTAATGTAACCCCCCTCTTCCTATACACAGTACTCTTATACACAGTACTCAGGGGGAAGTATTACCAGTGCCCTATATAGTGGAAATATAACCCCCCTCTCCCTGCTACTAATACCTCTTCCTATACACAGTACTCAGGGGGAAGTATTACCAGTGCCCTGTATAGTGGTAATATAACCCTCCTCTCCCTGCTACTAATACCTCTTCTATACACAGTACTCTTATACACAGTACTCTTATACACAGTACTCTTATACACAGTACTCAGGGGGAAGTATTACCTGTGCCCTATATAGTGGTAATATAACCCCCCTCTCCCTGCTACTAATACCTCTTCCTATACACAGTACTCAGGGGGAAGTATTACCAGTGCCCTATATAGTGGTAATATAACCCCCCTCTCCCTGCTACTAATACCTCTTCTTATACACAGTACTCTTATACACCGTACTCAGGGGGAAGTATTACCAGTGCCCTATATAGTGGTAATATAACCCCCCTCTCCCTGCTACTAATACCTCTTCTTATACACAGTACTCTTATACACAGTACTCAGGGGGAAGTATTACCAGTGCCCTATATAGTGGTAATATAACCCCCCTCTCCCTGCTACTAATACCTCTTCTTATACACAGTACTCTTATACACAGTACTCAGGGGGAAGTATTACCAGTGCCCTATATAGTGGTAATATAACCCCCCTCTCCCTGCTACTAATACCTCTTCCTATACACAGTACTCTTATACACAGTACTCTTATACACAGTACTCAGGGGGAAGTATTACCAGTGCCCTATATAGTGGTAATATAACCCCCCTCTCCCTGCTACTAATACCTCTTCTTATACACAGTACTCTTATACACAGTACTCAGGGGGAAGTATTACCAGTGCCCTATATAGTGGTAATATAACCCCCCTCTCCCTGCTACTAATACCTCTTCTTATACACAGTACTCTTATACACAGTACTCAGGGGGAAGTATTACCAGTGCCCTATATAGTGGTAATATAACCCCCCTCTCCCTGCTACTAATACCTCTTCTTATACACAGTACTCTTATACACAGTAGTCAGGGGGAAGTATTACCAGTGCCCTGTATAGTGGTAATATAACCCCCCTCTACCTGCTACTAATACCTCTTCCTATACACAGTACTCAGGGGGAAGTATTACCAGTGCCCTATATAGTGGTAATATAACCCCCCTCTCCCTGCTACTAATACCTCTTCTTATACACAGTACTCTTATACACAGTAGTCAGGGGGAAGTATTACCAGTGCCCTGTATAGTGGTAATATAACCCCCCTCTACCTGCTACTAATACCTCTTCCTATACACAGTACTCAGGGGGAAGTATTACCAGTGCCCTATATAGTGGTAATATAACCCCCCTCTCCCTGCTACTAATACCTCTTCTTATACACAGTACTCTTATACACAGTACTCAGGGGGAAGTATTACCTGTGCCCTATATAGTGGTAATGTAACCCCCCTCTTCCTGCTACTAATACCTCTTCTTATACACAGTACTCTTATACACAGTACTCCGGGGTCAAGTATTACCTGTGCCCTATATAGTGGTAATGTAACCCCCCTCTTCCTGCTACTAATACCTCTTCCTATACACAGTACTCTTATACACAGTACTCAGGGGGAAGTATTACCAGTGCCCTGTATAGTGGTAATATAACCCCCCTCTCCCTGCTACTAATACCTCTTCTTATACACAGTACTCTTATACACAGTAGTCAGGGGGAAGTATTACCAGTGCCCTGTATAGTGGTAATATAACCCCCCTCTACCTGCTACTAATACCTCTTCCTATACACAGTACTCAGGGGGAAGTATTACCAGTGCCCTATATAGTGGTAATATAACCCCCCTCTCCCTGCTACTAATACCTCTTCTTATACACAGTACTCTTATACACAGTACTCAGGGGGAAGTATTACCAGTGCCCTATATAGTGGTAATGTAACCCCCCTCTACCTATACACAGTACTCTTATACACAGTACTCAGGGGGAAGTATTACCAGTGCCCTATATAGTGGTAATGTAACCCCCCTCTTCCTGCTACTAATACCTCTTCCTATACACAGTACTCTTATACACAGTACTCAGGGGGAAGTATTACCAGTGCCCTATATAGTGGTAATGTAACCCCCCTCTTCCTATACACAGTACTCTTATACACAGTACTCTTATACACAGTACTCAGGAGGAAGTATTACCAGTGCCCTATATAGTGGTAATGTAACCCCCCTCTACCTATACACAGTACTCTTATACACAGTACTCAGGGGGAAGTATTACCAGTGCCCGATATAGTGGTAATATAACCCCCCTCTCCCTGCTACTAATACCTCTTCCTATACACAGTACTCTTATACACAGTACTCGGGGGGAAGTATTACCAGTGCCCTATATAGTGGTGATATAACCCCCCTCTCCCTGCTACTAATACCTCTTCCTATACACAGTACTCTTATACACAGTACTCAGGGGGAAGTATTACCAGTGCCCTATATAGTGGTAATGTAACCCCCCTCTCCCTGCTACTAATACCTCTTCTTATACACAGTACTCTTATACACAGTACACAGGGGGAAGTATTACCAGTGCCCTGTATAGTGGTAATATAACCCCCCTCTCCCTGCTACTAATACCTCTTCCTATACACAGTACTCTTATACACAGTACTCAGGGCGAAGTATTACCAGTGCCCTATATAGTGGTAATATAACCCCCCTCTCCCTGCTACTAATACCTCTTCCTATACACAGTACTCTTCTACATAGTACTCAGGGGGAAGTATTACCAGTGCCCTGTATAGTGGTAATATAACCCTCCTCTCCCTGCTACTAATACCTCTTCCTATACACAGTACTCTTATACACAGTACTCAGGTGGAAGTATTACCAGTGCCCTATATAGTGGTAATATAACCCCCCTCTCCCTGCTACTAATACCTCTTCCTATACACAGTACTCTTATACACAGTACTCAGGGGGAAGTATTACCAGTGCCCTATATAGTGGTAATATAACCCCCCTCTCCCTGCTACTAATACCTCTTCCTATACACAGTACTCAGGGGGGGAAGTATTACCAGTGCCCTATATAGTGGCAATATAACCCCCCTCTCCCTGCTACTAATACCTCTTCCTATACACAGTACTCTTATACACAGTACTCAGGGTGAAGTATTACCAGTGCCCTATATAGTGGTAATATAACCCCCCTCTCCCTGCTACTAATACCTCTTCTTATACACAGTACTCTTATACACCGTACTCAGGGGGAAGTATTACCAGTGCCCTATATAGTGGTAATGTAACCCCCCTCTTCCTGCTACTAATACCTCTTCTTATACACAGTACTCTTATACACAGTACTCAGGGGGAAGTATTACCAGTGCCCTGTATAGTGGTAATATAACCCCCCTCTACCTGCTACTAATACCTCTTCCTATACACAGTACTCAGGGGGAAGTATTACCAGTGCCCTATATAGTGGTAATATAACCCCCCTCTCCCTGCTACTAATACCTCTTCTTATACACAGTACTCTTATACACAGTACTCAGGGTGAAGTATTACCAGTGCCCTATATAGTGGTAATGTAACCCCCCTCTTCCTATACACAGTACTCTTATACACAGTACTTAGGAGGAAGTATTACCAGTGCCCTATATAGTGGTAATGTAACCCCCCTCTTCCTATACACAGTACTCTTATACACAGTACTCAGGGGGAAGTATTACCAGTGCCCTATATAGTGGTAATGTAACCCCCCTCTTCCTATACACAGTACTCTTATACACAGTACTCAGGGGGAAGTATTACCAGTGCCCTATATAGTGGTAATATAACCCCCCTCTTCCTATACACAGTACTCTTATACACAGTACTCAGGGGGAAGTATTACCAGTGCCCTATATAGTGGTAATGTAACCCCCCTCTTCCTATACACAGTACTCAGGGGGAAGTATTACCAGTGCCCTATATAGTGGAAATATAACCCCCCTCTCCCTGCTACTAATACCTCTTCCTATACACAGTACTCTTATACACAGTACTCTTATACATAGTACTCGGGGGGAAGTATTACCAGTGCCCTATATAGTGGTGATATAACCCCCCTCTCCCTGCTACTAATACCTCTTCCTATACACAGTACTCTTATACACAGTACTCAGGGGGAAGTATTACCAGTGCCCTATATAGTGGTAATTTAACCCCCCTCTCCCTGCTACTAATACCTCTTCCTATACACAGTACTCTTATACACAGTACTCAGGGGGAAGTATTACCAGTGCCCTATATAGTGGTAATATAACCCCCTCTCCCTGCTACTAATACCTCTTCCTATACACAGTACTCTTATACACAGTACTCTTATACACAGCACTCAGGGGGAAGTATTACCAGTGCCCTATATAGTGGTAATTTAACCCCCCTCTCCCTGCTACTAATACCTCTTCCTATACACATTACTCTTATACACAGTACTCAGGGGGAAGTATTACCAGTGCCCTATATAGTGGTGATATAACCCCCCTCTCCCTGCTACTAATACCTCTTCCTATACACATTACTCTTATACACAGTACTCAGGGGGAAGTATTACCAGTGCCCTATATAGTGGTAATGTAACCCCCCTCTCCCTGCTACTAATACCTCTTCCTATACACAGTACTCAGGGGGAAGTATTACCAGTGCCCTGTATAGTGGTAATATAACCCTCCTCTCCCTGCTACTAATACCTCTTCCTATACATAGTACTCTTATACACAGTACTCAGGGGGAAGTATTACCAGTGCCCTATATAGTGGCAATATAACCCCCCTCTCCTTGCTACTAATACCTCTTCCTATACACAGTACTCTTATACACAGTACTCTTATACACAGTACTCAAGGGGGAAGTATTACCAGTGCCCTATATAGTGGTAATATAACCCCCCTATTCCCTGCTACTAATACCTCTTCCTATACACAGTACTCTTATACACAGTACTCAGGGGGAAGTATTACCAGTGCCCTATATAGTGGTAATATAACCCCCCTCTCCCTGCTACTAATACCTCTTCCTATACACAGTACTCTTATACACAGTACTCAGGGGGAAGTATTACCAGTGCCCTATATAGTGGTAATATAATCCCCCTCTCCCTGCTACTAATACCTCTTCCTATACACAGTACTCTTATACACAGTACTCAGGGGGGAAGTATTACCAGTGCCCTATATAGTGGTAATATAACCCCCCTCTCCCTGCTACTAATACCTCTTCTACACAGCACTCAGGAGGAAGTATTACCAGTGCCCTATATAGTGGTAATGTAACCCCCCTCTTCCTATACACAGTACTCTTATACACAATACTCAGCAGGAAGTATTACCAGTGCCCTATATAGTGGTAATATAACCCCCCTCTCCCTGCTACTAATACCTCTTCCTATACACAGTACTCTTCTACATAGTACTCAGGGGGAAGTATTACCAGTGCCCTATATAGTGGTAATATAACCCCCCTCTTCCTATACACAGTACTCTTATACACAGTACTCTTATACACAGTACTCAGGGGGAAGTATTACCAGTGCCCTGTATAGTGGTAATGTAACCCCCCTCTTCCTATACACAGTACTCAGGGGGAAGTATTACCTGTGTCCTATATAGTGGTAATATAACCCCCCTCTCCCTGCTACTAATACCTCTTCCTATACACAGTACTCTTATACACAGTACTCAGGGGGAAGTATTACCAGTGCCCTATATAGTGGTAATATAACCCCCCTCTCCCTGCTACTAATACCTCTTCCTATACACAGTACTCTTATACACAGTACTCAGGGGGAAGTATTACCAGTGCCCTATATAGTGGTGATATAACCCCCCTCTCCCTGCTACTAATACCTCTTCTTATACACAGTACTCTTATACACAGTACTCAGGGGGAAGTATTACCAGTGCCCTATATAGTGGTAATGTAACCCCCCTCTCCCTGCTACTAATACCTCTTCCTATACACAGTACTCTTATACACAGTACTCAGGGGGAAGTATTACCAGTGCCCTATATAGTGGTAATATAACCCCCCTCTTCCTATACACAGTACTCTTATACACAGTACTCAGGGGGAAATATTACCAGTGCCCTATATAGTGGTAATGTAACCCCCCTCTTCCTATACACAGTACTCTTATACACAGTACTCAGGGGGAAGTATTACCAGTGCCCTATATAGTGGTAATGTAACCCCCCTCTTCCTATACACAGTACTCTTATACACAGTACTCAGGGGGAAGTATTACCAGTGCCCTATATAGTGGTAATGTAACCCCCTTCTTCCTATACACAGTACTCTTATACACAGTACTCAGGGGGAAGTATTACCAGTGCCCTATATAGTGGTAATGTAACCCCCCTCTTCCTATACACAGTACTCTTATACACAGTACTCAGGGGGAAGTATTACCAATGCCCTATATAGTGGTAATATAACCCCCCTCTCCCTGCTACTAATACCTCTTCCTATACACAGTACTCTTATACACAGTACTCAGGGGGAAGTATTACCAGTGCCCTGTATAGTGGTAATATAACCCCCCTCTCCCTGCTACTAATACCTCTTCCTATACACAGTACTCTTATACACAGTACTCAGGGGGAAGTATTACCAGTGCCCTACATAGTGGTAATATAACCCCCCTCTCCCTGCTACTAATACCTCTTCTTATACACAGTACTCTTATACACCGTACTCAGGGGGAAGTATTACCAGTGCCCTATATAGTGGTAATATAACCCCCCTCTCCCTGCTACTAATACCTCTTCTTATACACAATACTCTTATACACAGTACTCAGGGGGAAGTATTACCAGTGCCCTATATAGTGGTAATATAACCCCCCTCTCCCTGCTACTAATACCTCTTCTTATACACAGTACTCTTATACACAGCACTCAGGAGGAAGTATTACCAGTGCCCTATATAGTGGTAATGTAACCCCCCTCTTCCTATACACAGTACTCTTATACACAGTACTCAGGGGGAAGTATTACCAGTGCCCTATATAGTGGTAATATAACCCCCCTCTCCCTGCTACTAATACCTCTTCCTATACACAGTACTCTTATACACAGTACTCAGGGGGAAGTATTACCAGTGCCCTATATAGTGGTAATATAACCCCCCTCTCCCTGCTACTAATACCTCTTCCTATACACAGTACTCTTATACACAGTACTCGGGGAAGTATTACCAGTGCCCTATATAGTGGTGATATAACCCCCCTCTTCCTATACACAGTACTCTTATACACAGTACTCAGGGGGAAGTATTACCAGTGCCCTATATAGTGGTGATATAACCCCCCTCTCCCTGCTACTAATACCTCTTCCTATACACAGTACTCAGGGGGAAGTATTACCAGTGCCCTATATAGTGGTAATGTAACCCCCCTCTCCCTGCTACTAATACCTCTTCTTATACACAGTACTCTTATACACAGTACTCAGGGGGAAGTTTTACCAGTGCCCTATATAGTGGTAATATAACCCCCCTCTCCCTGCTACTAATACCTCTTCCTATACACAGTACTCTTATACACAGTACTCAGGGGGAAGTTTTACCAGTGCCCTATATAGTGGTAATGTAACCCCCCTCTCCCTGCTACTAATATCTCTTCCTATACACAGTACTCTTATACACAGTACTCAGGGGGAAGTATTACCAGTGCCCTGTATAGTGGTAATGTAACCCCCCTCTCCCTGCTACTAATACCTCTTCCTATACACAGTACTCTTATACACAGTACTCAGGGGGAAGTATTACCAGTGCCCTGTATAGTGGTAATATAACCCTCCTCTCCCTGCTACTAATACCTCTTCCTATACACAGTACTCTTATACACAGTACTCAGGGGGAAGTATTACCAGTGCCCTATATAGTGGTAATGTAACCCCCCTCTCCCTGCTACTAATACCTCTTCCTATACACAGTACTCTTATACACAGTACTCAGGGGGAAGTATTACCAGTGCCCTATATAGTGGTAATATAACCCCCCCTCTTCCTATACACAGTACTCTTATACACAGTACTCTTCTACACAGTACTCAGGGGGAAGTATTACCAGTGCCCTATATAGTGGTAATATAACCCCCCCTCTTCCTATACACAGTACTCTTATACACAGTACTCTTATACACAGTACTCAGGGGGAAGTATTACCAGTGCCCTGTATAGTGGTAATATAACCCCCCTCTCCCTGCTTCTAATACCTCTTCCTATACACAGTACTCTTATACACAGTACTCAGTGGGAAGTATTACCAGTGCCCTATATAGTGGTAATATAACCCCCCTCTCCCTGCTACTAATACCTCTTCCTATACACAGTACTCTTATACACAGTACTCAGGGGGAAGTATTACCAGTGCCCTGTATAGTGGTAATATAACCCCCCTCTACCTGCTACTAATACCTCTTCCTATACACAGTACTCGTATACACAGTACTCTTATACACAGTACTCAGGGGGAAGTATTACCAGTGCCCTTTATAGTGGTAATATAACCCCCCTCTCCCTGCTACTAATACCTCTTCCTATACACAGTACTCTTATACACAGTACTCAGGGGGAAGTATTACCAGTGCCCTATATAGTGGTAATATAACCCCCCCTCTCCCTGCTACTAATACCTCTTCCTATACACAGTACTCTTATACACAGTACTCAGGGGGAAGTATTACCAGTGCCCTATATAGTGGTAATATAACCCCCCTCTCCCTGCTACTAATACCTCTTCCTATACACAGTACTCTTATACATAGTACTCTTATACACAGTACTCAGGGGGAAGTATTACCAGTGCCCTGTATAGTGGTAATGTAACCCCCCTCTCCCTGCTACTAATACCTCTTCCTATACACAGTACTCTTATACACAGTACTCAGGGGGAAGTATTACCAGTGCCCTGTATAGTGGTAATATAACCCCCCTCTCCCTGCTACTAATACCTCTTCTTATACACAGTACTCAGGGGGAAGTATTACCAGTGCCCTATATAGTGGTAATATAACCCCCCTATCCCTGCTACTAATACCTCTTCCTATACACAGTACTCTTATACACAGTACTCAGGGGGAAGTATTACCAGTGCCCTATATAGTGGTAATATAACCCCCCTCTCCCTGCTACTAATACCTCTTCCTATACACAGTACTCTTATACATAGTACTCTTATACACAGTACTCAGGGGGAAGTATTACCAGTGCCCTATATAGTGGTAATATAACCCCCCTCTCCTTGCTACTAATACCTCTTCTTATACACAGTACTCTTATACACAGTACTCAAGGGGAAGTATTACCAGTGCCCTATATAGTGATAATATAACCCCCCTCATCCACTTACTAAATAGGGATCATTGTCTCCCCCAATGCTAGGGATTACACAGTAGTGAAGAAGACATCCGGTGAGTGTGAGACACCCAGCAGCCATCCCCATGTGTCAGGAGATCTGAGCAGGATCCAGCGTCCCAGCACGGTGCCTCCACCTCACTCACTGATACATTAGAGACACAATGACCAGAAGATCCTGGATCTCACCAACAAGATCATTCAGCTGCTGACTGGAGAGGTGACTGCTGGGAATGGGACATTATACAGTAACAATGGGGGATGTGTCTGGGTGATGACTGGAGTGGTGACTGCTGGGAATGGGACATTATACAGTAACACCGGGGGATGTGTCTGGGTGATGACTGGAGAGGTGACTGCTGGGAATGGGACATTATACAGTAACAATGGGGGATGTGTCTGGGTGATGACCGGAGAGGTGAGTGTTGGGAATAGGACATTATAAAGTAACACCAGGGGATGTGTCTGGGTGATGACTGGAGAGGTGACTGCTGGGAATGGGACATGATACAGTAACACCGGGGTATGTGTCTGGATGATGACTGGAGAGGTGGCTGCTGGGATGGGGACATTATACAATAACACCTGGGGATGTGTCTGGGTGATGACTGCTGGGAATGGGACATTATACAGTAACACCAGGGGATGTGTCTGGGTGATGACCTAGGAGGTGAATGCTGGGAATAGGACATATACAGTAATACCAGGGAATGTGTCTGGTTGATGACTGGAGAGGTGAATGCTGGGAATGGGATATTATACGGTAACACCAGGGGATGTCTCTGGGTTTTGACTGTAGAGGTGACTGCTGGGAATAGGACATTATACAGTAACACCAGGGGATGTGTCTGGGTAATGACTGGAGAGGTGACTGCTGGGAATGGGACATGATACAGTAACACTCTGGTATGTGTCTGGATGATGACTGGAGAGGTGGCTGCTGGGATGGGGACATTATACAATAACACCAGGGGATGTGTCTGGGTGATGACTGCTGGGAATGGGACATTATACAGTAACACCAGGGGATGTGTCTGGGTGATGACCGGAGAGGTGAGTGTTGGGAATGGGACATTATACAGTAACACCAGGGGAGGTGTCTGGGTGATGACTGCTGGGAATGGGACATTATACAGTAACCCCAGGGGATGGGACTGGGTGATGACTGGAGAGGTGACTGCTGGGAATGGGACATTATACAGTAACACCGGGGGATGTGTCTGGGTGATCACCTAGGAGGTGAATGCTGGGAATAGGACATATACAGTAATACCAGGGAATGTGTCTGGTTGATGACTGGAGAGGTGAATGCTGGGAATGGGATATTATACAGTAACACCAGGGGATGTCTCTGGGTTTTGACTGTAGAGGTGACTGCTGGGAATAGGACATTATACAGTAACACCAGGGGATGTGTCTGGGTGATGACTGGAGAGGTGACTGCTGGGAATGGGACATGATACAGTAACACCGGGGTATGTGTCTGGATGATGACTGGAGAGGTGGCTGCTGGGATGGGGACATTATACAATAACACCTGGGGATGTGTCTGGGTGATGACTGCTGGGAATGGGACATTATACAGTAACACCGGGGGATGTGTCTGGGTGATGACCTAGGAGGTGAATGCTGGGAATAGGACATATACAGTAATACCAGGGAATGTGTCTGGTTGATGACTGGAGAGGTGAATGCTGGGAATGGGATATTATACGGTAACACCAGGGGATGTCTCTGGGTTTTGACTGTAGAGGTGACTGCTGGGAATAGGACATTATACAGTAACACCAGGGGATGTGTCTGGGTGATGACTGGAGAGGTGACTGCTGGGAATGGGACATGATACAGTAACACCGGGGTATGTGTCTGGATGATGACTGGAGAGGTGACTGCTGGGAATGGGACATTATACAGTAACACCGGGGGATGTGTCTGGGTGATTACAGTATCATTGTGTGTGTCAGGTTCCTATAAGGTGTCAGGATGTCACTGTCTATGTCTCCATGCAGGAGGGGGAGTATATAGAGGAACTGAGTGGTCTGTACAAGGACATGATGATGGAGAATCACCGGCCCCTCACATCACTGGGTAAGAGGAGATTATATTATAGTCCTGTCTGTCTATATAGGAGATGTCACTACTATGTTTGTCTGTACATCCATCAGCTGTAAGATTAAAACCCCCGGCCTAATAGTGTGTCGGTACCCCTTTTGACGCACTGCTCCATGGAGGCATGGACTCCACATGACCTCTGAATGTGTCCTGTGGTATCTGGCACCAAGACGTTAGCAGCAGGTCCTATAAGTCCCGTAAGGTGTGAGGTGCGGCCTCCATGGCTCGGACTTCTTTCTCACAGATGCTGGATTGGAGTGTGAGCTGGGGATTTGGAGGCCAAGTCAACGCCTTAAACTTTTTGTCCTCTTCTTCATACCATGCCTGAACAATGTTATCCTGCTGAAGAGGTTCCTGCCACTAGGCAATAGCGCTGCCCTGATGGGGTGTACTTGGTCTGCAGCAATGGTTAGGTAGGTGGTACGTGCTACAGTAACATATACACGAATGGCAGAACCCAGGGTTTCCCAGTAGAACATTGCCCAGAGCGTCACACTCCCCCGCCGGCTTCCTTCTTCCCATAGTGCATCCTGGTGCCATCTCTTCTCCAGGTAAATGACTCACACCTGGCCGTAAAAGAAAACCTGATTAATTAGACCAGCCAGCCACCTACCTCCATTTCTCCATGGTGCAGTGATGCTCTTTTAGTAGGTACTAACCATTGCATACCGGTAAGACCCCACAAGGCCTGCCGTTTTGGAAATTATTATTATGATTATTATTATCCTTTATTTATATGGCGCCATAAGTGTTCCGCACCGCCTCACATAGTACATAAATAATTTGATAAGTGACTTACAGTACAAAATAGGACAAGGACATGGATAATATATATTGCTACATTAGTGACCATAACACCTAGATATGCAACAGAGCATAAGCAACCAAATGATAGGTGCCCTAGTGGGGGGTAAGAAGTAGGTGAAAGTAAAGTAAGGAATAGCACAAGAGGGTAGAGGGCCCTGCTCGTAAGAGCTTACATTCTAAAGAGGAGGGGCAGACAATCAGGTGTGACACAGATGGAGTAAACAGGGAGGAAGGAGCAGGTAGCAGGGGGTTAGGATGGGAGCTGGAAGGCTCTGATGAAGTAGTGGGTCTTGAGGGCCCGTTTGAAGGATTGTGGAGAGTTGATAGGGAGAGAGTTCCAAAGGTCGGGAGCAGCACGGGCAAAATCTTGTAGGCGGGAGTGGGAAGAAGTAATCAGTTGGCATGAGAGGCGGCGTGTATTAGTTGAGCGAAGGGGACGGACAGGAGAGTGGAGGCGATATGAGGTCAGAGATGTAAATGGGAGAGGAATGGGTGAGGGCTTTGTAAATGAGTGTGAGAACCTTGAATTGGGTTCTAAAAGGGAAGGGAAAAAAATGCTCTGACCTAGGCGTCTAGCCATCACAATTTTGCCCTGGACACAGTCCCTCAGATCCTTACACCCGCCCAGTAACGTCTGGCTATGGGTCGCCCCTGGATGCGTGCATTTAGTTACGGAACACCCGTCTTCAAAACCTCTTTACCTGCAGCCTCGCATCAGCACCTGAGTATATAATCAGCCTGAGGGTAACCGTTACCTTCATGTGCTCAGAATCACACAGGTAATACAACCAGAAGGATACTGATGGGTAACCGTTACCTCCATGTGCTCAGAATCACACAGGCAATACAACCAGAAAGACACCGATGGGTAACCGCTACCTCCATGTGCTCAGAATCACTCAGGCAATACAACCAGAGAGATACCGATGGGTAACCGTTATCTTCATGTGCTCAGAATCACACAGGCAATACAACCAGAGAGATACAGATGGGTAACTCTTACCTCCATGTGCTCAGAATCACACAGGCAATACAACCAGAGAGATACAGATGGGTAACTCTTACCTCCATGTGCTCAGAATCACACAGGCAATACAACCAGAAAGATACCGATGGGTAACCGTTACCTTCATGTGCTCAGAGTCACACAGGCAATACAACCAGAGAGATACCGATGGGTAACCTTAACCTCCATGTGCTCAGAATCACACAGGCAATACAACCAGAGAGATACCGATATGTAACCGTTACCTCCATGTGCTCAGAATCACTCAGGCAATACAACCAGAGAGATACCGATATGTAACCGTTACCTCCATGTGCTCAGAATCACTCAGGCAATACAACCAGAGAGATACAGATGGGTAACCGTTACCTCCATGTGCTCAGAATCACTCAGGCAATACAACCAGAGAGATACCGATGGGTAACCGTTACCTCCATGTGCTCAGAATCACACAGGCAATACAACCAGAGAGATACCGATGGGTAACCGTTACCTCCATGTGCTCAGAATCAGACAGGCAATACAACCAGAGAGATACCGATGGGTAACCGTTACCTCCATGTGCTCAGAATCACACAGGCAATACAACCAGAGAGATACCGATGGGTAACCGTTACCTCCATGTGCTCAGAATCACACAGGCAATACAACCAGAGAGATACCGATGGGTAACCGTTACCTCCATGTGCTCAGAATCACACAGGCAATACAACCAGAGAGATACCGATGGGTAACAGTTACCTCCATGTGCTCAGAATCACACAGGCAATACAACCAGAGAGATACCGATATGTAACCGTTACCTCCATGTGCTCAGAATCACTCAGGCAATACAACCAGAGAGATACCGATGGGTAACCGTTACCTCCATGTGCTCAGAATCACACAGGCAATACAACCAGAGAGATACCGATGGGTAACCGTTACCTCCATGTGCTCAGAATCACACAGGCAATACAACCGGAAAGATACCGATGGGTAACCGTTACCTCCATGTGCTCAGAGTCACACAGGCAATACAAACAGAGAGATACCGATGGGTAACCTTAACCTCCATGTGCTCAGAATCACACAGGCAATACAACCAGAGAGATACAGATGGGTAACCGTTACCTCCATGTGCTCAGAATCACTCAGGCAATACAACCAGAGAGATACCGATATGTAACCGTTACCTCCATGTGCTCAGAATCACTCAGGCAATACAACCAGAGAGACACCGATGGGTAACCGTTACCTCCATGTGCTCAGAATCACACAGGCAATACAACCAGAGAGATACCGATGGGTAACCGTTACCTCCATGTGCTCAGAATCGCACAGGCAATACAACCACAAAGATACTGATGGGGAACCGTTACCACCATGTGCTCAGAATCGCACAGGCAATACAACCAGAAAGATACCGATATGCAACAGTTACCTCCATGTGCTCAGAATCGCACAGGTAATACAACCAGAGAGATACCGATGGGTAACTGTTACCTCCATGTGCTCAGAATCACACAGGCAATACAACCAGAGAGATACCGATGAGTAACCGTTACCTCCATGTGCTCAGAATCACACAGGCAATACAACCAGAGAGATACCGATGAGGAACCGTTATCTCCATGTGCTCAGAATCACACAGGCAATACAACCAGAGAGATACCGATGGGTAACGGCTACCTCCATGTGCTCAGAATCACACAGGCAATACAACCAGAAAGATACAGATGGGTAACCGTTACCTCCATGTGCTCAGAATCACACAGGCAATACAACCAGAAAGATACCGATGGGTAACCGTTACCTCCATGTGCTCAGAATCACACAGGCAATACAACCAGAGAGATACCGATGGGTAACCGTTACCTCCATGTGCTCAGAATCACACAGGCAATACAACCAGAGAGATACCGATGGGTAACCGTTACCTCCATGTGCTCAGAATCACACAGGCAATACAACCAGAGAGATACCGATGAATAACCGTTACCTCCATGTGCTCAGAATCACTCAGGCAATACAACCAGAAAGATACCGATGAGTAACCGCTACCTCCATGAGCTCAGAATCACACAGGCAATACAACCAGAAAGATACCGATGAGTAACCGCTACCTCCATGTGCTGAGAATCACACATGCAATACAACCAGAGAGATACCGATATGTAACCGTTACCTCTATGTGCTCAGAATCACACATGCAATACAACCAGAGAGATACCGATGGGGAACAGTTACCTCCATGTGCTCAGAATCACACAGGCAATACAACCAGAGAGATACCGATGGGGAACCGTTACCTCCATGTGCTCAGAATCACACAGGCAATACAACCAGAGAGATACCGATGGGGAACCGTTACCTCCATGTGCTCAGAATCACACAGGCAATACAACCAGAGAGATACAGATGGGTAACTGTTACCTCCATGTGCTCAGAATCACTCAGGCAATATAACCAGAGAGATACCGATATGTAACCGTTACCTCCATGTGCTCAGAATCACACAGGCAATACAACCAGAAAGATACCGATGGGTAACCGTTACCTCCATGTGCTCAGAGTCACACAGGCAATACAACCAGAGAGATACCGATGGGTAACCTTAACCTCCATGTGCTCAGAATCACACAGGCAATACAACCAGAGAGATACAGATGGGTAACCGTTACCTCCATGTGCTCAGAATCACTCAGGCAATACAACCAGAGAGATACCGATATGTAACCGTTACCTCCATGTGCTCAGAATCACTCAGGCAATACAACCAGAGAGACACCGATGGGTAACCGTTACCTCCATGTGCTCAGAATCACACAGGCAATACAACCAGAGAGATACCGATGGGTAACAGTTACCTCCATGTGCTCAGAATCACACAGGCAATACAACCAGAGAGATACCGATGGGTAACCATTACCTCCATGTGCTCAGAATCGCACAGGCAATACAACCAGAAAGATACCGATATGCAACAGTTACCTCCATGTGCTCAGAATCGCACAGGTAATACAACCAGAGAGATACCGATGGGTAACCGTTACCTCCATGTGCTCAGAATCGCACAGGCAATACAACCAGAGAGATACCGATGAGTAACCGTTACCTCCATGTGCTCAGAATCACACAGGCAATACAACCAGAGAGATACCGATGAGGAACCGTTACCTCCATGTGCTCAGAATCACACAGGCAATACAACCAGAGAGATACCGATGGGTAACGGCTACCTCCATGTGCTCAGAATCACACAGGCAATACAACCAGAAAGATACCGATGGGTAACCGTTACCTCCATGTGCTCAGAATCACACAGGCAATACAACCAGAGAGATACCGATGGGTAACCGTTACCTCCATGTGCTCAGAATCACACAGGCAATACAACCAGAGAGATACCGATGGGTAACCGTTACCTCCATGTGCTCAGAATCACACAGGCAATACAACCAGAGAGATACCGATGAGTAACCGTTACCTCCATGTGCTCTGAATCACACAGGCAATACAACCAGAGAGATACCGATGAGTAACCGCTACCTCCATGAGCTCAGAGTCACACAGGCAATACAACCAGAGAGATACCGATGAGTAACCGCTACCTCCATGAGCTCAGAGTCACACAGGCAATACAACCAGAGAGATACCGATGGGTAACGGCTACCTCCATGTGCTGAGAATCACACATGCAATACAACCAGAGAGATACCGATATGTAACCGTTACCTCTATGTGCTCAGAATCACACATGCAATACAACCAGAGAGATACCGATGGGGAACAGTTACCTCCATGTGCTCAGAATCACACAGGCAATACAACCAGAGAGATACCGATGGGGAACCGTTATCTCCATGTGCTCAGAATCACACAGGCAATACAACCAGAGAGATACCGATGGGGAACCGTTACCTCCATGTGCTCAGAATCACACAGGCAATACAACCAGAGAGATACCGATGGGGAACAGTTACCTCCATGTGCTCAGAATCACACAGGCAATACCAACAGATAGATACCGATGGGTAACGGCTACCTCCATGTGCTCAGAATCACAGAGGCAATACCACCAGAAAGATACCGATGGGTAACCGTTACCCCCATGTGCTCAGAATCACACAGGCAATACAACCAGAGAGATACCGATGGGTAACCGTTACCTCCATGTGCTCAGAATCACACAGGCAATACAACCAGAGAGATACCGATGGGGAACCGTTACCTTCATGTGCTCTGAATCACACAGGCAATACAACCAGAAAGATAAGGTGGACATTTTAGTTTCTATCAGAAGGAGATGAATTATAAAGCACATAGGTATATGACACTGGTGGGATTACCGGGCAGGGAATATAACAGGGAGCACAAAAATCTCATCTGATGTTCTAGTAAAGTAACCATGGCAGAAAGCCGTCATTGCATGAGATTATAATAATATTTCATATATGGTCTAAATGTAATATTGGCAGCAGTACCGGCTGTTATTTCATATATGGATATAAATTAGAGATGTGCGCAAACCCCCGTGTTTTGGATCTCCCCTGGTTTTGGATCTGTATTGGTTTAGTCAAAACCTCACCTCCGTATTTTTTTTTTTTTCGGTTTTGGTTTTTGATCTGGATTTGTTCTTAAAAAAAATCATAAAAACAGCTAAAATCACATAAAATGAGCCTGTTTTTGTTCCTACAGTATTATTATCCTCAATAACATTTATTTCCACTCGTTTCCAGTCAATTTTGACCACCTCACAGCTCACTATATTGGTTTCATCCAGTTTGGGCCCAACATTTGCACCAAGCTGACTGAGCTATGCGGCAGCAGTGGGCGGTACAAAAACGTGGCAGTTCAACTTCCAACATGGCACATCAGGAAACAAATGTTTTTATTATTCAAGAGAGGCCTGAGGGAGTTGGAGTATGTATGTAGTTGAAGGCAGGGACAGGAAGGGTTTTGTAGTAAATTTAAGGGGAGGGGAGGAGGCATTTCCAAAAAAATATTTTACTCCTTCACATCAGTCCTTGGCCCAGAAGAATCCTTGAGCGCCATGCCTGCTGCTGGGAGTGGATTTTCTCATCCCAGGAGGAGACCAGGAAAATTTCTAGTAGTGCATTCTACATGAAAAAGCATTTCCCAACCTGTGCAGGGACATTAAAAAAACTTAGTTAGTGGCCTCCAAACTGCCACTTAACCAGCACAAAGATATTAAGGGGTAAATTTAATTTACTAAAGTGAGAGTTTTTAGAAGTGCGTTTTAGAAGTGATGTTGCCCATAACAACCAATCAGATTCTACTTAATATCACTTTCTAGAAGATAATAGCTAGAATCTGATTATTTTCTATGGGCAAGCAACATTACTTCTAGAACGCACTTCTAAAAAAATCTCACTTTAGTAAATTAAATTTACCCCTTAAGGTATTAGGTTGTGTCTTTCTTGAGAATCCTTTGCCAATTTCTGCTGCTAGGAGTGAATTTTCATCACAGAAGGGGACCAGGAAGGCTTCTTTCCAAAACAACTGACTGTAAAATAAGCCTTTGCAAAGCTTCCACATTGAACATTTCCCAACCTGTACGTACAGGGACATTAAAAAAAACATAGTTAGTGGCCTCAAAGTTCCACTTAACCAGCACAGATATGTGGACAAGCGTAAGATCTATGATTTATGGCAGGGGTAGCCAACCCTGGTCCTCGAGAGCTACCAACAGTGCATGTTTTCCAGGTCTCCTCACAGTATTACAACTGTAATAATTAGGGCAGCACAGATGGTGTAATGGTTAGCATTACTGCCTCACAGCACTGAGGTCATGGGTTCGATTCCCACCACGGCCCTACCTGTGTGGAGTTTGTATATTTTCCCTGTGCTTGCGTGGGTTTCCTCCGGGTACTCCGGTTTCCTCCCACACTCCAAAAATATACTGGTAGGTTAATTGGCTCCCAACACAAATAGTGTGTATAGGTGTGCGCATGTGATAGGGAATGATTGCAAGCTCCACTGGGGAAGGGACTGATGCGAATGGCCAAATATTCTCTGTAAAGCGCTGCGGAATATGTGTGCGCTATATAAATAACTGGTAATAAATAAATAATAAATAATAACTCCACCTGTGGATCTTTTCAAATGTGGTACTGAGTAATGAATACACCTGTGCACCTGCTAGGTTGTCTGGAAATCGTGAACTGTTAGTAGCTCTCGAGGACCGAGGTTGGCTACCCCTGATTTAAGGCCTTATATTGTCTTTCTTGAGAATCCTGCTTCTGCGGCTAGGAGTGGATTTTCATCCCAGAAGGGGACCAGGAAGAGTGCTTTCCAAAAACAATAGACTAAATAATCCTTTGCAAACCTTCCAAAAAAGCATTTCCCAATCTGTACAGGGACATTAAAAAAAACATAGTTAGTGGCCTTCAGTTCAAACTGCCGTTGTACCCACTGTCCACTTAACCGGAGCAGATATTGTGGACAAGCGGAACAGAGTAGATTTAAGATTTAAGTCTTACGTTGTGTCTTGAGCGCCATGCCTGCTGCTGGGAGTGGATATTCATCCTAGAAGACACAGATCTGAAGAGATGTAAATAACTACTGACAGGAAAAAGGCAATTTGGAGGCCCTTACACAAACTGCCTTTGCTTTACTTGAGCTGCCCACCTTCCAGTGTGTACTCAGAAAGAGTTTTCAGCACAGCCGGGAACGTTGTCAGTGATCGGCCTGAGAGTACTTCCCCAAAATGTGGAAAAGATGATGTCCATCAAAATGAACTACAAATTCTACGAGGAAGACCTTTACTGTCAATTACGGGCAAAAATTACAGAGGCACCTGTAATGGTGGATTCCAGCGGGGACAAATGAATATTGTGTGAAGAGGATGATGTATACATCACCCCAGATTATTCCAGCACCCAAGCCTATATCGTCATCCCATCCTGTGTTGTGTATAAATTACAGCTGCGTTCCCTGTTAGATTGGGGATTCATTGTCCACTTTAGTGGATGTGAGCTCCATTTTAGTCCATATCATCACCACACCCCCTACACATCTTCTGACCTGGGCTACAGGAGGAGCAGCTGCACTCTGGTATACGGTTGCATGGAGTTGCCCCTCTGCCTCGCTGAAATTCAGGTAGAGGGGCCATGGGTAGGGACTGGGAGTAGGGACACTATAGTCAGAACGCAGTTTTAGCTGCTTTATTCCATTTTTTTAAACCATATCCTCTAATTTCACCTTTGAAAATGTTTATGGAAATCTCAGCAAAGGCGTTTTGTGATGCCATGGCTAACGCTCGCACACACACAAAAAAACCAGATTGAGTAATTGAATTCATTTTTTGGGGCACTTGGGAGGGAGAACACCCGAACGAGGAACCAGCCTCTTGAAAACAGAAACAGGCAGCACAGCACCCTCCTGCGCACCTACGTTGCTGATAAATGGGGCTAACGCACACATACATTTTTTTTATTTTTTTTCAATGGTGGTGTTGACCTCTTCTGGTGACAGGTTTAACCTGCGTTTTCCAATCCTGCTGCTAGAGTCCAGCTCCGTATCACCACACCTCATACATATCACATCTAGTACACTGACGCTGGAAGGTGTCTCTAAGATCACTCCTGCAGGAGACGTCGTGTACCCATTTAGTGACCTCTTTTGGTGACCGGTATAACCTGAGTTTTCCATTCCTGTTGCTAGAGTCCAGCTCTGGATCACCACACCTCATATCACATCTAGTACACTGACGCTGGAATGTGTCTCTAAGATTGCTCCTGGAGGAGACGTTGTGTACCCATTTAGTGACCTCTTCTGGTGATAGGTATAAGCTGCGTTTTCCATTCCTGTTGCTAGAGTCCAGCTCCGTATCACCACACGTCATACACATCACATCTAGGACACTGGCGCTGGAATGTGTCTCTAAGATCGCTCCTGGAGGAGACGTCGTGTATCCATTTAGTGACCTCTTCTGGTGACAGGTTTAACCTGCGTTTTCCAATCCTGCTGCTAGAGTCCAGCTCCGTATCACCACACCTCATACATGTCACATCTAGTACACTGACGCTGGAAGGTGTCTCTAAGATCACTCCTGCAGGAGACGTCGTGTACCCATTTAGTGACCTCTTTTGGTGACCGGTATAACCTGCGTTTTCCAATCCTGCTGCTAGAGTCCAGCTCCGGATCACCACACCTCCTACATACCACATCTAGGACACTGACGCTGGAATGTGTCTCTAAGATCAGTCCTGGAGGAGACGTCGTGTACCCATTTAGTGACCTCTTCTGGTGACAGGTATAACCTGCGTTTTCCAATCCTGCTGCTAGAGTCCAGCTCCGGATCACCATACCTCATACATATCACATCTAGTACACTGGCGCTGGATTGTGTCTCTAAGATCAGTCCTGGAGGAGACGTCGTGTATCCGTTTAGTGACCTCTTCTGGTGACAGGTATAACCTGCGTTTTCCAATCCTGCTGCTAGAGTCCAGCTCCGGATCACCATACCTCATACATATCACATCTAGTACACTGGCGCTGGATTGTGTCTCTAAGATCAGTCCTGGAGGAGACGTCGTGTATCCATTTAGTGACCTCTTCTGGTGACAGGTATAACCTGCGTTTTCCAATCCTGCTGCTAGAGTCCAGCTCCGGATCACCACACGTCATACACATCACATCTAGGACACTGGTGCTGGAATGTGTCTCTAAGATCACTCCTGGAGGAGACATCGTGTACCCATTTAGTGACCTCTTCTGGTGACCGGTATAACCTGCGTTTTCCAATCCTGCTGCTAGAGTCCAGCTCCGTATCACCACACCTCATACATATCACATCTAGTACACTGACGCTGGAAGGTGTCTCTAAGATCACTCCTGGAGGAGACGTCGTGTACCCATTTAGTGACCTCTTCTGGTGGCCGGTATAACCTGCGTTTTCCAATCCTGCTGCTAGAGTCCAGCTCCGGATCACCACACCTCCTACATACCACATCTAGGACACTGGCGCTGGAATGTGTCTCTAAGATCACTCCTGAAGGAGACGTTGTGTACCCATTTAGTGACCTCTTCTGGTGAAAGGTGCATCAAGAGGGAACTGATTTACCCGGATATCAGCCCCAACATTGTGTCATGTCTTTTTTTGTGCCTTTCTGGACAGGCCACATATGGTACAAAGTGAATTCTTATGTTTAGATTTTGTGCCAATAAATGTGATACTATGAGAAGTTTCATGTGGAGAAAGATCACAACGGGAGGTAGAGATATTTCAGGAAGAAAAGAAACCTGTATGTACACGTTCTCATCTTTAGAAGGAGAGAAGCTCTGAGAAAACTAGGAATTTCTTTTTTTGATGTGGATAAAATCATTTGCTATAGTTTTCTTTTTTATAGTGATTTTAGAGACACATTCCAGTTCCAGTTGGTCTTCTCGTATTTTAAATTTGATAAATAATAAAGTACATTACCTCTTGGCACTGAGTTTCAATGTTTCCTTCTTCTTCAGCCACAGAATTAGTTCCCATACACATAAACATGAAACCATACAATAACAGAGTGTAGTAATTTAAAAACAAACTTTAGGAAATACCTTAGAGTCCACCCAATTTGAAATAAATGTGAGCAATGTGACATTAAGTCATCTGGCTTTCCCAAGGGTAAAGTTAGAAAGATTGACTAAGGTAAGGTAGTCAGTGTTTTACTCTTACTGGCCGGCAGATGGAAGCGTTTCCTTCACAGGTTCTATGATAGGTTCTATGATAACCTCAGAAGAGTCTTGATTTATTCATATTTATACTCTTAGTACATTTTTTTTATTCTAAACTTAGAGTATTTTTCACTGGACTGGTTGGTGTTTTGGTTGGCTGTGCTGGCGGTGCTCTGTTCTATGGGCCTGGTTGTGCTGGTGCAGATGAAGACTGCAGTTATGTAATTAGAGTGTTGAGGTTAGAACGTGATCCTGATTCCACCATCAGGATCATTTCCTAGTACTACATCATTTGGTTGGCTGTGCTGGCGGTGCTCTGTTCTATGGGCCTGGTTGTGCTGGTGCAGATGAAGACTGCAGTTATGTCATTAGAGTGTTGAGGTTAGAACGTGATCACGATTCCACCATCAGGATCATTTCCTAGTACTACATCATTTGGTTGGCTGTGCTGGCGGTGCTCTGTTCTATGGGCCTGGTTGTGCTGGTGCAGATGAAGACTGCAGTTATGTAATTAGAGTGTTGAGGTTAGAACGTGATCCCGATTCCACCATCAGGATCATTTCCTAGTACTACATCATTTGGTTGGCTGTGCTGGCGGTGCTCTGTTTCTATGGGCCTGGTTGTGCTGGTGCAGATGAAGACTGCAGTTATGTAATTAGAGTGTTGATGTTAGAATGTGATCACGATTCCACCATCAGGATAATTTCCTAGTACTACATCATTTGGGTGGCTGTGCTGGCGGTGCTCTGTTTCTATGGGCCTGGTTGTGCTGGTGCAGATGAAGACTGCAGTTATGTAATTAGAGTGTTGAGGTTAGAACGTGATCACGATTCCACCATCAGGATCATTTCCTAGTACTACATCATTTGATTGGCTGTGCTGGCGGTGCTCTGTTCTATGGGCCTGGTTGTGCTGGTGCAGATGAAGACTGCAGTTATGTAATTAGAGTGTTGAGGTTAGAACGTGATCACGATTCCACCATCAGGATCATTTCCTAGTACTACATCATTTGGGTGGCCATCCATAATCATAACATTTTTCAGCTCCCCAGTCCAGGTAGACACATGACATGGGTACCTCTGGCTCCAATCCATCTTTCACGGTAACTTTGGTGGTGCAACCCTACAGAAGGATCAACAAAGTGGGGGCACACTACAGTTATCGAGACCTCAAAATCACTTAGTCCTTTTCCCTAATGGGGGCGCCACTTGGACTGGCTAAAGGTGTTTCTACATATTTTGTGGTGGGCTTTTGGCTGTGCAGAGTTCTCCTCTTTCTATCCAGTCTTCATTGTACTGACTGGAGGGAAATTAATCTCTTTGTTCTCACCTTCACATGTTAAACATGCAAGCCTGGCTCTAATTCTTGGATTTGGGGCACAAAAATGTGATGCTTGGGGGGAGGAACAGTTCATCCTCAGGTGCCAACTTTTCCCATAATACTTCTGTTGTTGACCAAAACGATTAGTGGATACTTGTTTTGTAGGGTGACAAGAAGAAGAGCGGTGTCCATCTTATGTACAACCTGTCAAAGTGTGCCGGACACTGACCGTTACTTACCAGGTCCGGCAGCACTGGGGTTCAGATCGGTGGCGGGCAGTGGTCAGGGAATCCCCGGCGCCCACTGCTGGTGTGTTCCTGCTCCCGGCTCCTCCCCGCTGTCTCCTTATGCAGCTGTAAGTGCAGGTGGCCGTGGCTCTCCTAGGGGTGCGTGCGCCGACCAGCAGGAAGATTTAAAGTGACAGATACACCAAACGTGTCGTCACATTTGGTGCAAGATTTGAACTCCTCCCTATAAGAGGAGTCTCTGGGCACTAGACAGGTGCTGGAGTATAGGCTCCATTATCTTACTCCAGTGTCTAGTTCCTTCAGCTCATTCCTGACCCGACATTGTCTGATCCCTGGTACCGTCTTGTCCGTTTGGTTCTGACCTGGCTTTTCAACTATGTTTGACTCAGTGGCTCAGTACTGGGTTTCGTCAATCCCGAAATATGGGCTTGCATCTACTATCCATCCATGAGTTTGCGACACAACCATTTTTGGTGGTGGCTTGTGGTTGGGCTTTTTAGCTGGTCAAGTGGATGGCTTTATGGCTCTACCATGTTGTCACTGATGCCTTTACCCACGTTACCATGTGCTGCTTTAGCATGCATGCTAATGTTGCTTTTGTGGAAAAATAATGGTTAAAAGTATTGGGAGGGTGTATGACTCAATCTCCCCAACCACAGCACCTGGAAAGATGAAGTCTCCCTTTTTTGAAAATATAAGATCCATCTTTCAAATTAGGTGCCCCCATAAAATCTAATGTCTTGTGATCACCAGAGGTTTACCCCCTACATTACAGACTCATGGAGAAAGATCTCCCCCAAACTGTCTTCCAATAATTAAGGGGCACCTACATTGTAAAGAGGGGAGTCCTTTTTTTTTTCAAATGATGAGATCCCTTAGATTTATTACCTTCATGAACATTTCAGGGCTGCAGACACAGACTATCCCTGAAACGTTGGTTGTGTGCACCCAGAAAAAATGCCTCTGTGTAGTGCCCTGAAACTTTTGGTAGTTTTTTTTTTTTTGTACTTTCCTGGCGTCGGTAGCTGGGTCTCTCATCTGCTGTGCATGCATGGCCGATGGAATGACCACAAATGTAGCCGCGCGGGAGCGAGCAGTAGTGTATACACACACTAGACAATCCGGACAATGTCAGTCCAATTCACCATATTATCCAAGAAATCATCTAGCATGTACCCAGCATTACTCCCATCATGTAGAAGATCATCTGGTTTCTGGCTGTACACACATAAAGATTTTCTGTCCAACCATCCGACTAGTTGATTGGTTGGAATGAAAATCTGGTAACGTATGGGAGTAAATGATGATCAGCAATTTGCTCCTAAATGCCAGAAAACAGATGAAAATGGTCGTCAGACAAGTTTGTTAAATGTTTGATCTAAATAATTTGTTCAAAAACAGTTTTTGTCCATTTTCCGGTGTTTGGGAGAAAATTGCTGATTGAAAATCTGGTAAGGTATGAAAGCAAATGACAATCAAACCAAACAACTAGTTGGATGGTTGGCCAGAAAATCTTTACGTGTGTACCCAGCATAAGCTAAGGTGGTGGGATGGAGATTTGCCAAATGTTGACCAAGAGTTTTGAAGGACAGTGAATGTATTTACAATTGGAATCCTACATGTTGACACATATGGAAAGACCACATGATTTTAAAGTTTACGATGTGATTAGTAATAAAGATAAAATTAAATTTTATAAATCTAATCACCATACATTTTTTCCAACAGATCATTATGAAGATTCATCTCATGTTATGGAGGAACCAGTCTCATGTGATGGAGGAACCCTCACAGACACTGACATTTATAAACCCTCAGATCATACACAATATACATCTCATATTAAGGAGGAACCAGTTTCATGTGATGGAGGAAACCTCAAAGACACCAACATTTATACTCCCACAGATCATACATCTACTCATATTAAGAAGGAACCAGTCTCACGTGATGGAGCAAACCAAAGAGAGACTAATATTTATACACCCACAGATCATACACAATATACATCTTCTCATATTAAGGAGGAACCAGTCTCATGTGATGGAGGAACCGTCACAGACACCGTAATGTATACACCCACAGATCATACACCGTATACATCTACTCATATTAAGGAGGAACCAGCCTCATGTGATGGAGGAGACCGCACAGACACCGACATGTATACACCCACAGATCATATAGAATATACATCTTTTTATATTAAGGAGGAATCCGTCTCATGTGATGGTGAAAACTTCACAGACTCCGACATTAATACACTCACAGATCATACACAGTATACATCTACTCATATTAAGGAGGAACCAGCCTCATGTGATGGAGGAGACCTTACAGACAATGACATGTATACACCCACAGATCATATAGAATATACATCTTTTTATATTAAGGAGGAACCAGCCTCATGTGATGAAGAAAACCTCACAGACAGTGACATTTATACACCTACAGATCATACACGATATACATCTACTCATATTATTGAGGAACCAGAATTGTGTGATGGAGGAAACCTCAAAGACACCAACATTTTTATACCCACAGATCAATCACAATCTACTCATATTGAGGAGGAATCAAGATCATCATCGAATGATGATAAATGTCTTCAAAACAGGTTAAGCAATGTTAAACATCAGAGCAACCACTCTACAAACAAGTCTTGGCCCTGCTCAGAATGTGGTAAATGTTTTATTAAAAAATCACTTCTACTTAATCATCAGAAAACTCATATTGTAGAAAAGCCATTTTCTTGCTCTGAATGTGGGAAAGGGTTTAGAAGCAATTCACATCTTGTTGTACATCTGAGAAGTCACACAGGGGAGAAACCGTATTCCTGCTCTGAATGTGGGAAAGGGTTCAAACATAATTCGGGACGTGTTAGACATCAGAGACGTCACACAGGAGAGAAACCATATTCTTGCTCTGAATGTGGGAAATGTTTTATCCATAAGTCAAGTCTCACAGTACATGAGAGAAGTCACACAGGAGAAAGACCGTATATCTGTTCTGAATGTGGGAAATGTTTTAACAGTAACACAAAGCTTAATAAGCACCAGAGAATTCACACAGGAGAGAAGCCATATTCTTGCTTTGAATGTGGAAAATGTTTTACTTGTAACTCACAACTTATTGTACATAAGAGAAGTCACACAGGTGTTTACCCGTATTCCTGCTCAGAGTGTGGGAAAGGGTGTAGAAGCAATTCAGAACTTGTTGTACATCGGAGACGTCACACAGGGGAGAGGCCATATTCCTGTTCTGATTGTGGGAAATGTTTCATCAGTAACACGAAGCTTAATACACATCAGAAAATTCATACCAGAGAGAGGCCGTATTCCTGCACTGAATGTGGGGAATGTTTTACAGATAACTCAGAACTTGATAGACATCAGATGAGTCACACAGTACTACAGCTCTATTCCTGCTCGGAGTGTGGGGAAGGGTGTAGTAGCCATTCAGAGCTTGTTACTCATCAGAGAACCCACACAGGAGAGAGACCATATTCCTGCTCGGAGTGTGGGGAATGTTTTACACATGACTCGGAACTTGTTAGACATCAGAAAGTTCACAGAGCAGACAGATCGTATTCTTGCTCGGAATGTGGGAAATGTTTTACATGTAATTCACAACTTATTGCACATAAGATAAGTCACACTGGAGTATACCCATATTCCTGCTCGGAGTGTGGGAAAGGGTGTAGAAGCAATTCAGAACTTGTTATACACCAGAGACTACACACCGGAGAGAGACCGTATTCATGCTCCGCATGTGGAAAGGGCTGTAGGAGCAATGCGGAACTTATTAGACATCAGAGAAGCCACACAGGAGAGAAGCCATATTCCTGCTCTGATTGTGGGAAATGTTTTGTCACCAAAAGTGGTTTATACAAACATATAAAATCCCACAGCTAAAGTTCTTCTATTATTACTAATGTTATGTAGCAGTTTCTACATAGGTCCAGCTGGACAGTGGAGCCCCCCGGTGGTATACTGAGGAAATAATTACACATTGGAATCCAAGGATAAAACTTTACCCATGGGTATCGTCATAAGTGTATATTGGCACCTAAGATTCTCATGAGAAACACTTTATATTACCTATATTCTTCCATTAAAGTGCTTTATGTTTAATTTAACGTTCACGTATATCCTAATAAAAGTATACTAACTAACAATGTGTATTTGTCATTCCTTATTATCTCTTCCTTGGTGATGAGCTGCAGAATTCCTGCCTTAGCTAAGGGAGCTCGGCTTAGAGCTACATCCACATGACTATGTACATTATCAGCTCTGCTCCTTTTATTTTGGTTCCTGTAGATTAGTTACACTTCCTTGTATACGGTTATCTATTAGTTACTTGTCCTTTGGTCTTCGCTCAATTTGTTAACCAAGTTTGGAGATGATGTACGGTGACACAGATAAAGAATAGGAGATTAAAAAAAAGTGTTCAGAATAGGCTGTTTCAAATGAATTATTTTAATGAATAAACATTTAACTAGTTAACATTGCTTTGAGCTGTTAAGTAATTTTGCCATTTAGATTTTTCTATTACAAATGTATATTTCAGTGAGGCAGTGATGTGCTGCTATTCCGTGAGTAGTGTATCTGTGAGAGATGTTATTGTTTACAATTGTAGAGTGATACAACTGTGGCTTTGTGATGAGGTTTTGATAACAGTGGGAAGTAGATCAGGTGTCAGGTTGTTAGGAAATAATGCACGGTCATGTGATCTAGTGTGTCCAATCATGTTGGTGGGATCTATTCTAATATACCACATATAAAATTGTTTGTATGTTCCCAATAATCTCAAGAACTACTGAACCGATTTTGATCAGGTTTGCCCTGAAATGTTCCTTGAGACCCTCCCAGTAACATAGGCTATGAATCATCTCCTCTCATATTAATTGGCTACACACATACCACACCTATGCAGCTTCCAGTTTGTTTTGGTGATTTCATAATGCCAGTTGGTCGTGACAGTGCTGTGGGGAAAAGGACACGCACGACTTCCGTGACCACCGACGGGGTGGGGCCGGGCTCTTGTTAGCTGGTGGACTGTGACACCGCATGTTAATATAACCAGTTGTGAAGAGACGAGGGCAGCCCTAGAGATGTTTGTGTCTTGAACAGCCACTTCCAGCTCACAGTCTCCACCTATACCCGCACCCTGTCACACCAAGCGCCCCATATGGTGCAGGCTGCGTGATGTGCTGGGAGAAGTTTGCACGGCAGGACTGCACTGCCTGGCTCTGGTGCTCTGTGCCCGGGAGGCGGAGTAAGGACTGCACTGCCTGGCTCTGGTGCTCTGTGCCCCGGGAGGCGGAGAAGGGACTGCACTGCCTGGCTCTGGTGTTCTATCTATGCCCGGGAGGCGGAGTAAGGACTGCACTGCCTGGCTCTGGTGCTCTGTGCCCCGGGAGAAGGAGTAGGGACTGCACTGCCTGGCTCTGGTGCTCTATGCCCCAGGAGAAGGAGAAGGGACTGCACTACCTGGCTCTGGTGCTCTATGCCTGGGAGGCAGAGTAGGGACTGCACTACCTGGCTCTGGTGCACTGTGCCCAGGGAAGCGGAGAAGGGACTGCACTGCTTGGCTCTGGTGTTCTATCTATGCCCGGGAGGCGGAGAAGGGACTGCACTGCCTGGCTCTGGTGCTCTGTGCCTCGGGAGAAGGAGTAGGGACTGCACTGCCTGGCTCTGGTGCTCTATGCCCCGGGAGAAGGAGAAGGGACTGCACTACCTGGCTCTGGTGCTCTATGCCTGGGAGGCAGAGTAGGGACTGCACTACCTGGCTCTGGTGCACTGTGCCCAGGGAAGCGGAGAAGGGACTGCACTGCTTGGCTCTGGTGCTCTGTGCCCCGGTAGGTGGAGTAGGGACTGCACTGCCTGGTGCTCTGTGCCCCGGGAGGTGGAGTAGGGACTGCACTGCCTGGATCTGGTGCTCTGTGCCAGGGAGGCGGAGAAGGGACTGCACTGCCTGGCTCTGGTGCTCTATGCCCCGGGAGAAGGAGAAGGGACTGCACTACCTGGCTCTGGTGCTCTATGCCTGGGAGGCAGAGTAGGGACTGCACTACCTGGCTCTGGTGCACTGTGCCCAGGGAAGCGGAGAAGGGACTGCACTGCTTGGCTCTGGTGCTCTGTGCCCCGGTAGGTGGAGTAGGGACTGCACTGCCTGGTGCTCTGTGCCCCGGGAGGTGGAGTAGGGACTGCACTGCCTGGATCTGGTGCTCTGTGCCAGGGAGGCGGAGAAGGGACTGCACTGCCTGGCTCTGGTGCTTTGTGCCCCGGGAGGTGGAGAAGGGACTGCACTGCCTGGTTCTGGTGCTCTGTGCCCCGGGAGGTGGAGTAGGGACTGCACTGCCTGGTTCTGGTGCTCTATGCCCGGGAGGCGGAGTAGGGACTGCACTGCCTGGCTCTGGTGCTCTGTGCCCCGGGAGGTGGAGTAGGGACTGCACTGCCTGGTTCTGGTGCTCTGTGCCCCGGGAAGCGGAGAAGGGACTGCACTGCCTGGTTCTGGTGCTCTATGCCCAGGAGGCGAGGGACTGCACTGCCTGGCTCTGGTGCTCTGTGCCCCGGGAGGTGGAGTAGGGACTGCACTGCCTGGTTCTGGTGCTCTGTGCCCCGGGAGGCGGAGAAGGGACTGCACTGCCTGGCTCTGGTGCTTTGTGCCCCAGGAGGTGGAGTAGGGACTGCACTGTCTGGTTCTGGTGCTCTGTGCCCCGGGAGGTGGAGTAGGGACTGCACTGCCTGGTTCTGGTGCTCTGTGCCCCGGGAAGCAGAGAAGGGACTGCAGTGACTGGCTCTGGTGCTCTATGCCCGGGAGGAGGAGTAGGGACTGCACTGCCTGGCTCTGGTGCTCTGTGCCTCGGGAGACGGAGTAGGGACTGCACTACCTGGCTCTGGTGCTCTATGCCCGGGAGGCGGAGTAGGGACTGCACTGCCTGGCTCTGGTGCTTTGTGCCCAGGGAGGCGGAGAAGGGACTGCACTGCTTGGCTCTGGTGCTCTGTGCCCCGGGAGGCAGAGTAGGGACTGCACTGCCTGGCTCTGGAGCTCTGTGCCCCGGGAGGCAGAGAAGGGACTGCACTGCCTGCCTGGCTCTGGTGCTCTGTGCCCACGGGAGGTGGAGTAAGGACTGCACTGCCTGGTTCTGGTGCTCTGTGCCCCGGAAGGTGGAGTAAGGACTGCACTGCCTGGCTCTGGTGCTCTGTGCCCCGGGAGGTGGTGTAAGGACTGCACTGCCTGGCTCTGGTGCTCTGTGCCCTGGGAGACGGAGTAAGGACTGCACTGCCTGGCTCTGGTGCTCTGTGCCCCGGGAGGCGGAGTAGGGACTGCACTGCCTGGCTCTGGTGCTCTGTGCCCCGGGAGGCGGAGTAGGGACTGCACTGCCTGGCTCTGGTGCTCTGTGCCGCGGGAGGCGGAGTAGGGACTGCACTGCCTGGCTCTGGTGCTCTGTGCCCCGGGAGGTGGTGTAAAGACTGCACTGCCTGGCTCTGGTGCTCTGTGCCCCAGGAGGCGGAGTAGGGACTGCACTGCCTGGCTCTGGTGCTCTGTGCCCCGGGAGGCAGAGAAGGGACTGCACTGCCTGGCTCTGGTGCTCTGTACCCACGGGAGGTGGTGTAAGGACTGCACTGCCTGGCTCTGGTGCTCTGTGCCCCGTGAGGTGGTGTAAGGACTGCACTGCCTGGCTCTGGTGCTCTGTGCCCCAGGAGACGGAGTAAGGACTGCACTGCCTGGCTCTGGTGCTCTATGCCCCAGGAGACGGAGTAAGGACTGCACTGTCTGGCTCTGGTGCTCTGTGCCCCGGGAGGCGGAGTAGGTACTGCACTGCCTGGCTCTGGTGCTCTGTGCCCCGGGAAGCGGAGAAGGGACTGCACTGCCTGGCTCTGGTGCTCTGTGCCCGGGAGGCGGAGTAGGGACTGCACTGCCTGGCTCTGGTGCTCTGTGCCCCGGGAGGCAGAGAAGGGACTGCACTGCCTGGCTCTGGTGCTCTGTGCCCACGGGAGGTGGAGTAGGGACTGCACTACCTGGCTCTGGTGCTCTGTGCCTGGGAGGCGGAGAAGGGACTGCACTGCCTGGCTCTCTGGTACTCTATGCCCGGGAGGCGGAGTAGGGACTGCACTGCCTGGCTCTGGTGCTTTGTGCCCCGGGAGATGGAGTAAGGACTGCACTGCCTGGCTCTGGTGCTTTGTGCCCCGGGAGATGGAGTAAGGACTGCACTGCCTGGCTCTGGTGCTCTGTGCCCCGGAAGGTGGAGTAAGGACTGCACTACCTGGCTCTGGTGCTCTGTGCCTGGGAGGCGGAGAAGGGACTGCACTGCCTGGCTCTCTGGTGCTCTGTGCCCGGGAGGCGGAGTAGGGACTGCACTGCCTGGCTCTGGTGCTCTATGCCCGGGAGGCGGAGTAGGGACTGCACTGCCTGGCTCTGGTGCTCTGTGCCTAGGGAGGTGGAGTAGGGACGGCACTACCTGGTTCTGGTGTTCTGTGCCCGGGGAAGCGGAGAAGGGACTGCACTGCCTGGCTCTGTGCCCGGGAGGTGGAGTAAGGACTGCACTGCCTGGCTCTGGTGCTCTGTGCTCCGGAAGGTGGAGAAGGGACTGCACTGCTTGGCTCTGGTGCTCTGTGCCCCGGGAGATGGAGTAGGGACTGCACTGCCTGGCTCTGGTGCTCTATGCCCGGGAGGCGGAGAAGGGACTGCACTGCCTGGCTCTGGTGCTCTGTGTCCCGGGAGACAGAGTAAGGACTGCACTACCTGGCTCTGGTGCTCTGTGCTTGGGAGGCGGAGAAGGGACTGCACTGCCTGGCTCTCTGGTGCTTTGTGCCCCGGGAGGCGGAGAAGGGACTGCACTGCCTGGCTCTCTGGTGCTCTGTGCCCCGGGAGGCGGAGAAGGGACTGCACTGCCTGGCTCTCTGGTGCTCTGTGCCCGGGAGGCGGAGTAGGGACTGCACTGCCTGGCTCTGGTGCTCTATGCCCGGGAGGCGGAGTAGGGACTGACCTGCCTGGCTCTGGTGCTCTGTGCCTAGGGAGGTGGAGTAGGGACGGCACTACCTGGTTCTGGTGCTCTGTGCCCCGGGAGGTGGAGTAGGGACTGCACTGCCTGGTTCTGGTGCTCTATGCCCGGGAGGCGGAGTAGGGACTGCACTGCCTGGCTCTGGTGCTCTGTGCCCCGGGAGGTGGAGTAGGGACTGCACTGCCTGGTTCTGGTGCTCTGTGCCCCGGGAAGCGGAGAAGGGACTGCACTGCCTGGTTCTGGTGCTCTATGCCCAGGAGGCGAGGGACTGCACTGCCTGGCTCTGGTGCTCTGTGCCCCGGGAGGTGGAGTAGGGACTGCACTGCCTGGTTCTGGTGCTCTGTGCCCCGGGAGGCGGAGAAGGGACTGCACTGCCTGGCTCTGGTGCTTTGTGCCCCAGGAGGTGGAGTAGGGACTGCACTGCCTGGTTCTGGTGCTCTGTGCCCCGGGAGGTGGAGTAGGGACTGCACTGCCTGGTTCTGGTGCTCTGTGCCCCGGGAGGTGGAGTAGGGACTGCACTGCCTGGTTCTGGTGCTCTGTGCCCCGGGAAGCAGAGAAGGGACTGCAGTGACTGGCTCTGGTGCTCTATGCCCGGGAGGAGGAGTAGGGACTGCACTGCCTGGCTCTGGTGCTCTGTGCCTCGGGAGACGGAGTAGGGACTGCACTACCTGGCTCTGGTGCTCTATGCCCGGGAGGCGGAGTAGGGACTGCACTGCCTGGCTCTGGTGCTTTGTGCCCAGGGAGGCGGAGAAGGGACTGCACTGCTTGGCTCTGGTGCTCTGTGCCCCGGGAGGCAGAGTAGGGACTGCACTGCCTGGCTCTGGAGCTCTGTGCCCCGGGAGGCAGAGAAGGGACTGCACTGCCTGCCTGGCTCTGGTGCTCTGTGCCCACGGGAGGTGGAGTAAGGACTGCACTGCCTGGTTCTGGTGCTCTGTGCCCCGGAAGGTGGAGTAAGGACTGCACTGCCTGGCTCTGGTGCTCTGTGCCCCGGGAGGTGGTGTAAGGACTGCACTGCCTGGCTCTGGTGCTCTGTGCCCTGGGAGACGGAGTAAGGACTGCACTGCCTGGCTCTGGTGCTCTGTGCCCCGGGAGGCGGAGTAGGGACTGCACTGCCTGGCTCTGGTGCTCTGTGCCCCGGGAGGCGGAGTAGGGACTGCACTGCCTGGCTCTGGTGCTCTGTGCCGCGGGAGGCGGAGTAGGGACTGCACTGCCTGGCTCTGGTGCTCTGTGCCCCGGGAGGTGGTGTAAGGACTGCACTGCCTGGCTCTGGTGCTCTGTGCCCCAGGAGGCGGAGTAGGGACTGCACTGCCTGGCTCTGGTGCTCTGTGCCCCGGGAGGCAGAGAAGGGACTGCACTGCCTGGCTCTGGTGCTCTGTGCCCACGGGAGGTGGAGTAGGGACTGCACTACCTGGCTCTGGTGCTCTGTGCCTGGGAGGCGGAGAAGGGACTGCACTGCCTGGCTCTCTGGTACTCTATGCCCGGGAGGCGGAGTAGGGACTGCACTGCCTGGCTCTGGTGCTTTGTGCCCCGGGAGATGGAGTAAGGACTGCACTGCCTGGCTCTGGTGCTTTGTGCCCCGGGAGATGGAGTAAGGACTGCACTGCCTGGCTCTGGTGCTCTGTGCCCCGGAAGGTGGAGTAAGGACTGCACTACCTGGCTCTGGTGCTCTGTGCCTGGGAGGCGGAGAAGGGACTGCACTGCCTGGCTCTCTGGTGCTCTGTGCCCGGGAGGCGGAGTAGGGACTGCACTGCCTGGCTCTGGTGCTCTATGCCCGGGAGGCGGAGTAGGGACTGCACTGCCTGGCTCTGGTGCTCTGTGCCTAGGGAGGTGGAGTAGGGACGGCACTACCTGGTTCTGGTGTTCTGTGCCCGGGGAAGCGGAGAAGGGACTGCACTGCCTGGCTCTGTGCCCGGGAGGTGGAGTAAGGACTGCACTGCCTGGCTCTGGTGCTCTGTGCCCCGGAAGGTGGAGAAGGGACTGCACTGCTTGGCTCTGGTGCTCTGTGCCCCGGGAGATGGAGTAGGGACTGCACTGCCTGGCTCTGGTGCTCTATGCCCGGGAGGCGGAGAAGGGACTGCACTGCCTGGCTCTGGTGCTCTGTGTCCCGGGAGACAGAGTAAGGACTGCACTACCTGGCTCTGGTGCTCTGTGCTTGGGAGGCGGAGAAGGGACTGCACTGCCTGGCTCTCTGGTGCTTTGTGCCCCGGGAGGCGGAGAAGGGACTGCACTGCCTGGCTCTCTGGTGCTCTGTGCCCCAGGAGGCGGAGAAGGGACTGCACTGCCTGGCTCTCTGGTGCTCTGTGCCCGGGAGGCGGAGTAGGGACTGCACTGCCTGGCTCTGGTGCTCTATGCCCGGGAGGCGGAGTAGGGACTGACCTGCCTGGCTCTGGTGCTCTGTGCCTAGGGAGGTGGAGTAGGGACGGCATTACCTGGTTCTGGTGCTCTGTGCCCGGGGAGGTGGAGTAGGGACTGCACTGCCTGGCTCTGGTGCTCTGTGCCCCGGGAGGTGGAGTAGGGACTGCACTGCCTGGCTCTGGTGTTCTGTGCCCTGGGAGGTGAAGGGACTGCACTGCCTGGCTCTGGTGTTCTGTGCCCCGGGAGGTGAAGGGACTGCACTGCCTGGCTCTGGTGCTCTGTGCCCCGGGTGGTGGAGTAGGGACTGCACTGCTTGTTTCTGGTGCTCTGTGCCCCGGGAAGCGGAGAAGGGACTGCACTGCCTGGCTCTGGTGCTCTGTGCCTCGGGAGGTGGAGTAAGGACTGCACTGCCTGGCTCTGGTGCTCTGTGCCCCGGAAGGTGGAGTAAGGACTGCACTGCCTGGCTCTGGTGCTCTGTGCCCCGGGAGGTGGTGTAAGGACTGCACTGCCTGGCTCTGGTGCTCTGTGCCCTGGGAGACGGAGTAAGGACTGCACTGCCTGGCTCTCTGGTGCTTTGTGCCCCAGGAGGCGAAGGGACTGCACTGCCTGGCTCTGGTGCTCTGTGCCCCGGGAGGTGGAGTAAGGACTGGTCTGAGCTGTTCTTGTGTCTCTTCTGCCTGTTTGCAGGATTTCTGACCCCCCATCAGCTTCTTCCATCTTGATGTTTATGGACCGCTGCTGGGGCTGCATCCACCATGTCCCCATGCATGTGCGTCGTCCTTCCCTGCCTTTGCGCATGAGTCCCTGGGGGCGTTGCTGCTGCTGATTCCCTATCTGCTAGTTGGAGATGACCTGCTCTGAGCACCGGGCACACCGCTGCCTCTGGGATCTACCTGCCCAGCATCTGAAACTTCCCTGGGAAACATCAGACCGTGCACAGAGGAGCCGACAGCCGGGGGGTGATTGGGAGCACCCAGGGCATTAATCACTTGGCAGCGACTGGTAGGCATGGCTAGCATATAAAATATATATATATATATACACACACCCATCAGCCTTAACATTAAAACTACTAACAGGCGAATGGAATAGCGTTGATTATCTTACTACGATGGCACTGGTAGAGGAGGGTTATATTAAGCAGCAAGTGATATGAATGTGTTGTATGCAGGAAAACTGGGTGAGCGTAAGGATCTGACTTTGACAAGGGCCAAATTTGTTTTGCCAGTACGACTGGGTCAGAGCATTTTCACAACGACTGGTCTTGTGAGGGTATTGTCAGTATGCATTGGTTAGTGCCTATAAAAGATGGTGTAAGGAAGGACAACCGGAAAACTGGCAACAGGGTCACAGGTGCCCGAGGCTCAGTGATGTGCATAGGGAGGGAAGGCTAGCGCAAGTGGTCCGTACCCACAGAAGAGCTAACATTGCTGAAAAAGATCATGCTGGCTGTCAGAACATATAGCGCATTGCAGCTTGCTGTATATGGGGCTTCATAGCCACAGACCAGTTATAGTGCCCATGCTGACCCCTGTCCACCATTGAGCAATGAAAGTGTCCTGGTCTTATCAATCGCGTTTTCTTTTACATGATGTGGACGACTGTGCGTCATTTACCTGGGGAAGAGATGGCACCATGTTGCACATGGAAGGAAGACATGCTGTACGAGGGGGTCGCTCAGGGCAATGTTCTGCTGAGAAACCTTAGGTCCTGGCATTCATGTGGCTGTTACTTTGACATGTACCACCTACCTAAACATTGCTGTAGTCCAAGTCCACCCCGTCATGGTAATGGTATTCCCTGATGGCAGTGCCACACTGCAGCAATTGTTCAGGTATGGTATAAAAACATGACAAAGAGTTCAAGGTGTAGACTTGGCCTCCAAATTCCCCTGAGCTCAATCAGGAACTACGCTGCTCTGGTGTCTCCCACAACACATGACCAGACAATCCCAATACGGAATGGTCTCCAAATTCCCCTGAGCTCAATCAGGAACTACGCTGCTCTGGTGTCTCCCACAACACATGACCAGACAATCCCAATACGGAATGGTCTCCAAATTCCCCTGAGCTCAATCAGGGACTACGCTGCTCTGGTGTTTCCCACAACACATGACCAGACGATCCCAATACGGAATGGCCTCCAAATTCCCCTGAGCTCAATCAGGAACTACGCTGCTCTGGTGTCTCCCACAACACATGACCAGACGATCCCAATATGGAATGGTCTCCAAATTCCCCTGAGTTCAATCAGGAACTACGCTGCTCTAGTGTCTCCCACAACACATGACCAGACGATCCCAATACGGAATGGTCTCCAAAAGCAATTGAGCATTTCTCCATCTCAAATTTGCTTTTGTGTCATCTCCAATCCGGTGGCAATCCAATGTTATCCCCTATAGACTACAGCAGAAAAGTGGTCCTAACTGAGAGTGGCAGAAAAAACAACTGACAGTTGGAACATTAGATTTCTCCTAAATGCTTTTTATGTTTTTGCCCTGAAATCTGGCATGAAGCAATGACCGACAGTTCTACCCACCCAATTTCAGCTCAGCATTAGGGTGCCAGGACTTGGCAGGTCCACAGATCTTGTGCCCAGCTGTCTGTAAGCCTGAGTGGCAAACCTGGTACTGCTTTATCTTGTATGATATTTGTGACCTGCCGTAATACCAGACTTGGTGCTTCTTGTGCAGTAGCTACTAAGCTGAAGTGAATAAACCATCCAGTTTTACCGTACCGCCTTGTGACAATATAAGTTATACTGCATACATGTTACATGTGTACATTACACTGTATGTTATATTATACACTGTATGGTATAAATTGTATATCTGTACTATACTGTATATTACACACCTTGTATGTATATTATATGTACTGTGTGTTATATGTTATACTACATACATATTACATGTGTACATTACCCTGTATGTTATATTATACACTGTATGGTATATATTATATATCTGTACTGTATATTACACACCATATATGTATATTATATGTACTGTGTGTTATATGTTATACTACATACATGTTACATGTGTACATTACCCTGTATGTTATATTATACACTGTATGGTATATATTATATATCTGTACTGTATATTACACACCATATATGTATATTATATGTACTGTGTGTTATATGTTATACTACATACATGTTACATGTGTACATTACCCTGTGTTATATTATACACTGTATGGTATATATTATATATATATGTACTATACTGTATATTACACACCATATATGTATATTATATGTACTGTGTGTTATATGTTATACTACATACATGTTACATGTGTACATTACCCTGTATGTTATATTATACACTGTATGGTATATATTATATATCTGTACTGTATATTACACACCTTGTATGTATATTATATGTACTGTGTGTTATATGTTATACTACATACATGTTACATGTGTACATTACCCTGTATGTTATATTATACACTGTATGGTATATATATATCTGTACTGTATATTACACACCATATATGTATATTATATGTACTGTGTGTTATATGTTATACTACATACATGTTACATATGTACATTACCCTGTATGTTATATTATACACTGTATGGTATATATTATATATCTGTACTATACTGTATATTACACACCATATATGTATATTATATGTACTGTGTGTTATATGTTATACTTAATACATGTTACATGTGTACATTACCCTGTATGTTATATTATACACTGTATGGTATATATTATTTATCTGTACTATACTGTATATTACACACTATATGTGTATATTATATGTACTGTGTTATATGTTATACTACATACATGTGTACATTACCCTGTATGTTATATTATAAACTGTATGGTATATATTATATATATATATGTACTATACTGTATATTACACACCATATATGTATATTATATGTACTGTGTGTTATATATTATACTACATACATGTTACAGGTGTACATTACCCTGTATGTTATATTATACACTTAATGGTATATATTATATATATATGTACTATACTGTATATTACACACTATATATGTATATTATATGTACTGTGTGTTATATGTTATACTACATACATGTTACATGTGTACATTACCCTGTATGTTATATTATACACTGTATGGTATATATTATATATATGTGTACTATACTGTATATTACACACCATATATGTATATTATATGTACTATGTATTATATGTTTTACGACATACATGTTACATGTGTACATTATCCTGTATGTTATATTATACACTGTATGGTATATATTATATATCTGTACTATACTGTATATTACACACCATATATGTATATTATATGTTCTGTGTGCTATATGTTATACTACATACATGTTACATGTGTACATTACCCTGTATGTTATATTCTACACTGTATGGTATAAATTGTATATCTGTACTATACTGTATATTACACACCTTGTATGTATATTATATGTACTGTGTGTTATATGTTATACTGCATACATGTTACATGTGTACATTACCCTGTATGTTATATTATACATTGTATGGTATATATTATATATCTGTACTATACTGTATATTACACACCATATATGTATATTATATGTACTGTGTGTTATATGTTATACTACATACATATTACATGTGTACATTACCCTGTATGTTATATTATACACTGTATGGTATATATTATATATCTGTACTGTATATTACACACCATATATGTATATTATATGTACTGTGTGTTATATGTTATACTACATACATATTACATGTGTACATTACCCTGTATGTTATATTATACACTGTATGGTATATATTATATATCTGTACTGTATATTACACACTATATATGTATATTATATGTACTGTGTGTTATATGTTATACTACATACATGTTACATGTGTACATTACCCTGTATGTTACATTATACACTGTATGGTATATATTATATATCTGTACTATACTGTATATTACACACCATATATGTATATTATATGTACTGTGTGTTATATGTTATACTACATACATGTTACATGTGTACATTACCCTGTATGTTATATTATACACTGTATGGTATATATTATATATCTGTACTATACTGTATATTACACACCATATATGTATATTATATGTACTGTGTTATATGTTATACTACATACATGTTACATATGTACATTACCCTGTATGTTATATTATACACTGTATGGTATATATTATATATCTGTACTGTATATTACACACCATATATGTATATTACATTCATTATCCGGGGACATAATTATATCACCTCACCCTGTTATTCCCACTGCCCCAATCCAACATGGCCGCCGGGGCGTCACCCACGTTGCCGTAGTAACGCGCGTGCGCAGAGACAGGTCAGGGGAGTACAGGAAGCAGAGTGATGGGAGATTCCGGTTACTCAGCACACCGGGGCGGCTATCAGTGTGACACAGAGGGTCAGGCTATATACTGTATAACATGTCCTATAGTGCTGAGCGGTGGCCATTTCCTGTATCCCCCCCACAGACTCACATGGAGGAGGACTGAGACACGTGACGTGCTATAGGGGCGTGGCCACAGATAGTCACTGCCCATCATACCAGGAGGTGATGTATATTATTATATTATTACTATATATCCTGTCCTCTCCTGTATATTATGTGCCCCCACTCTCCTCCCTACCTGTCATCTGCCCTGTCCTTCCCTATACTCCTAATGCCCCCTGTCATCTGCCCTGTCCTTCCCTATACTCCTACTGCCCCCTGTCATCTGCCCTGTCCTTCCCTATACTCCTACTGCCCCCTATCATCTGCCCTGTCCTTCCCTATACTCCTACTGCACCCTATCATCTGCCCTGTCCTTCCTTATACTCCTACTGCCCCCTGTCATCTGCCCTGTCCTTCCCTATACTCCTACTGCCCCCATGTCATCTGCCCCTGTCCTTCCTTATACTCCTACTGCCCCCTGTCATCTGCCCTGTCCTTCCCTATACTCCTACTGCCCCCTGTCATCTGCCCTGTCCTTCCCTATACTCCTACTGCCCCCTGTCATCTGCCCTGTCCTTCCCTATACTCCTACTGCCCCCTATCATCTGCCCTGTCCTTCCCTATACTCCTACTGCCCCCATGTCATCTGCCCCTGTCCTTCCCTATACTCCTACTGCCCCCTGTCATCTGCCCCTGTCCTTCCTTATACTCCTACTGCCCCCTGTCATCTGCCCTGTCCTTCCTTATACTCCTACTGCCCCCTGTCATCTGCCCTGTCCTTCCCTATACTCCTACTGCCTCCCTGTCATCTGCCCTGACCTTCCTTATACTCCTACTGCCCCCTGTCATCTGCCCCTGTCCTTCCTTATACTCCTACTGCCTCCTGTCATCTGCCCTGTCCTTCCCTATACTCCTACTGCCCCCTGTCATCTGCCCCTGTCCTTCCTTATACTCCTACTGCCCCCTGTCATCTGCCCTGTCCTTCCCTATACTCCTACTGCCTCCCTGTCATCTGCCCTGTCCTTCCTTATACTCCTACTGCCCCCTGTCATCTGCCCTGTCCTTCCCTATACTCCTACTGCCCCGTCATCTGCCCTGTCCTTCCTTATACTCCTACTGCCCCGTCATCTGCCCTGACCTTCCCTATACTCCTACTGCCCCCTGTCATCTGCCCTGTCCTTCCTTATACTCCTACTTCCCCCTGTCATCTGCCCTGTCCTTCCTTATATTCCTACTGCCCCCTGTCATCTGCCCTGTCCTTCCCTATACTCCTACTGCCCCCTGTCATCTGCCCTGTCCTTCCTTATACTCCTACTGCCCCCTGTCATCTGCCCTGTCCTTCCCTATACTCCTACTGCCCCCCTGTCATCTGCCCCTGTCCTTCCTTATACTCCTACTGCCCCCTGTCATCTGCCCTGTCCTTCCCTATACTCCTACTGCCCCCTGTCATCTGCCCTGTCCTTCCTTATACTCCTACTGCCCCCTGTCATCTGCCCTGTCCTTCCCTATACTCCTACTGCCCCCCTGTCATCTGCCCTGTCCTTCCCTATACTCCTACTGCCCCCTGTCATCTGCTCTGTCCTTCCCTATACTCCTACTGCCCCCTGTCATCTGCCCTGTCCTTCCCTATACTCCTACTGCCCCCTGTCATCTGCCCTGTCCTTCCCTATACTCCTACTGCCCCCTGTCATCTGTCCTTCCTTACACTCCTACTGCCCCGTCATCTGCCCTGTCCTTCCTTACACTCCTACTGCCCATGTCATCTGCCCTGTCCTTCCCTATACTCCTACTGCCCCCTGTCATCTGCCCTGTCCTTCCCTATACTCCTACTGCCCCCTGTCATCTGCCCTGTCCTTCCCTATACTCCTACTGCCCCCTGTCATCTGCCCTGTCCTTCCTTATACTCCTACTGCCCCCTGTCATCTGCCCTGTCCTTCCTTATACTCCTACTGCCCTCCTGTCATCTGCCCTGTCCTTCCCTATACTCCTACTGCCCCCTGTCATCTGCCCTGTCCTTCCTTATACTCCTACTGCCCCCTGTCATCTGCCCTGTCCTTCCCTATACTCCTACTGCCTCCTGTCATCTGCCCTGTCCTTCCCTATACTCCTACTGCCCCCCTGTCATCTGTCCTGTCCTTCCTTATACTCCTACTGCCCCCTGTCATCTGCCCTGTCCTTCCCTATACTCCTACTGCCCCCCTGTCATCTGCCCCTGTCCTTCCCTATACTCCTACTGCCCCCCTGTCATCTGCCCTGTCCTTCCCTATACTCCTACTGCCCCCTGTCATCTGCCCTGTCCTTCCTTATACTCCTACTGCCCCCTGTCATCTGCCCTGTCCTTCCCTATACTCCTACTGCCCCCTGTCATCTGCCCTGTCCTTCCCTATACTCCTACTGCCCCCTGTCATCTGCCCTGTCCTTCCCTATACTCCTACTGCCCCCCTGTCATTTGCCCCTGTCCTTCATTATACTCCTACTGCCCCCTGTCATCTGCCCTGTCCTTCCCTATACTCCTACTGCCCCCTCTCATCTGCCCTGTCCTTCCTTATACTCCTACTGCCCCCTGTAATCTGCCCTGTCCTTCTCTATACTCCTACTGCCCCCCTGTCATCTGCCCTGTCCTTCCCTATACTCCTACTGCCCCCTGTCATCTGCCCTGTCCTTCCCTATACTCCTACTGCCCCCTGTCATCTGCCCTGTCCTTCCCTATACTCCTACTGCCCCCTGTCATCTGCCCTGTCCTTCCCTATACTCCTACTGCCCCCCTATCATCTGCTCTGTCCTTCCCTATACTCCTACTGCTCCCAAATACAGTTCTGTACCCGGGAATGGGAGCAGGTAATGCGTTGTGCGTGGGAGAGCATTCCACAGTGTGTGCAGCCCAAATACAGTCCTGTACGCGGGAATGGGAGCAGATAATGCGTTGTGCGTGGGAGAGCATTCCACAGTGTGTGCAGCCCAAATACAGTCCTGTACCCGGGAATGGGAGCAGGTAATGCGTTGTGCGTGGGAGAGCATTCCACAGTGTGTGTGCAGCCCAAATACAGTCCTGTACCCGGGAATGGGAGCAGGTAATGCGTTGTGCGTGGGAGAGCATTCTACAGTGTGTGTGCAGCCCAAATACAGTCCTGTACCCGGGAATGGGAGCAGATAATGCGTTGTGCGTAGGAGAGCATTCCACAGTGTGTGTGCAGCCCAAATACAGTCCTGTACCCGGGAATGGGAGCAGATAATGCGTTGTGCGTGGGAGAGCATTCCACAGTGTGTGTGCAGCCCAAATACAGTCCTGTACCCGGGAATGGGAGCAGGTAATGCGTTGTGCGTGGGAGAGCATTCCACAGTGTGTGTGCAGCCCAAATACAGTCCTGTACCCGGGAATGGGAGCAGATAATGCGTTGTGCGTGGGAGAGCATTCCACACTGTGTGTGCAGCCCAAATACAGTCCTGTACCCGGGAATGGGAGCAGATAATGCGTTGTGCGTGGGAGAGCATTCTACAGTGTGTGTGCAGCCCAAATACAGTCCTGTACCCGGGAATGGGAGCAGGTAATGCGTTGTGCGTGGGAGAGCATTCCACAGTGTGTGTGCAGCCCAAATACAGTCCTGTACCCGGGAATGGGAGCAGATAATGCGTTGTGCGTGGGAGAGCATTCCACACTGTGTGTGCAGCCCAAATACAGTCCTGTACCCGGGAATGGGAGCAGATAATGCGTTGTGCGTGGGAGAGCATTCTACAGTGTGTGTGCAGCCCAAATACAGTCCTGTACCCGGGAATGGGAGCAGGTAATGCGTTGTGCGTGGGAGAGCATTCCACAGTGTGTGTGCAGCCCAAATACAGTCCTGTACCCGGGAAAGGGAGCAGGTAATGCGTTGTGCGTGGGAGAGCATTCCACAGTGTGTGTGCAGCCCAAATACAGTCCTGTACCCGGGAAAGGGAGCAGGTAATGCGTTGTGCGTGGGAGAGCATTCCACAGTGTGTGTGCAGCCTAAATACAGTCCTGTACCCGGGAATGGGAGCAGATAATGCGTTGTGCGTGGGAGAGCATTCCACAGTGTGTGTGCAGCCCAAATACAGTCCTGTACCCGGGAAAGGGAGCAGGTAATGCGTTGTGCGTGGGAGAGCATTCCACAGTGTGTGTGCAGCCTAAATACAGTCCTGTACCCGGGAATGGGAGCAGGTAATGCGTTGTGCGTGGGAGAGCATTCCACAGTGTGTGTGCAGCCCAAATACAGTCCTGTACCCGGGAATGGGAGCAGGTAATGCGTTGTGCGTGGGAGAGCATTCTACAGTGTGTGTGCAGCCTAAATACAGTCCTGTACCCGGGAATGGGAGCAGATAATGCGTTGTGCGTGGGATAGCATTCCACAGTGTGTGTGCAGCCCAAATACAGTCCTGTACCCTGGAATGGGAGCAGATAATGCGTTGTGCGTAGCATTCGACAGTGTGTGTGCAGCCCAAATACAGTCCTGTACCCGGGAAAGGGAGCAGGTAAAGCGTTGTGCGTGGGAGAGCATTCTACAGTGTGTGTGCAGCCTAAATACAGTCCTGTACCCGGGAATGGGAGCAGGTAATGCGTTGTGCGTGGGAGAGCATTCCACAGTGTGTGTGCAGCCCAAATAGTCCTGTACCCAGGAAAGGGAGCAGGTGATGCGTTGTGCGTGGGAGAGCATTCTACAGTGTGTGTGCAGCCTAAATACAGTCCTGTACCCGGGAATGGGAGCAGGTAATGCGTTGTGCGTGGGAGAGCATTCCACAGTGTGTGTGCAGCCCAAATACAGTCCTGTACCCGGGAATGGGATCAGGTAATGCGTTGTGCGTGGGAGAGCCTACTACAGTGTGTGTGCAGCCTAAATACAGTCCTCTACCCGGGAATGGGAGCAGATAATGCGTTGTGCGTGGGAGAGCATTCTACAGTGTGTGTGCAGCCTAAATACAGTCCTGTACCCGGGAATGGGAGCAGGTAATGCGTTGTGCGTGGGAGAGCATTCTACAGAGCGTGACTGGAGAGGTGACTGCTGGGAATGGGACATTATACAGTAACACCAGGGGATGTGTCTGGGTGATGACCGGAGAGGTGACTGCTGGGAATGGGACATTATACAGTAACACCAGGGGATGTGTCTGGCTAATGACTGTGTCTGGGTGATGATCAGAGAGGTGACTGCTGGGAATGGGATATTATACAGTAACACAGGGGATGTGACTGGGTGATGACCGGAGAGGTGACTGCTGGGAATGGGACATTATACAGTAACACCGGGGGATGTGTCTGGGTGATGACCGGAGAGGTGACTGCTGGGAATGGGACATTATAGAGTAACACCAGGGGATGTGTCTGGGTGATGACTGGAGAGGTGACTGCTGGGAATGGGACATTATACAGTAACACCGGGGGATGTGTTTGGATGATGACCGGAGAGGTGACTGCTGGGAGTGGGACATTATACAGTAACACCGGGGGATGTGTCAGGCTGATGACTGGAGAGGTGACTGTTTGGAATGGGACATTATACAGTAACACCAGGGGATGTGTCTGAGTGATGACTGGAGAGGTGACTGCTGGGAATGGGACATTGTACAGTAACACCCGGGGATGTGTCTGGGTGACTGCTGGGAATAGGACATTGTACAGTAACACCAGGGGATGTGTCTGGTTGATGACTGGAGAGGTCACTACTGGGAATGGGACATTATACAGTAACACCAGGGGATGTGTCTGGGTGATGACTGGATAGGTGACTGCTGGGAATGGGATATTATACAGTAACACATGGGATGTGTCTGGGTCATGACTGGAGAGGTGACTGCTGGGAATGGGATATTATACAGTAACACAGGGGATGTGTCTGGGTGATGACCGGAGAGGTGACTGCTGGGAATGGGACATTATACAGTAACACCGGGGGATGTGTCTGGCTAATGACTGTGTCTGGGTGATGACAAGAGAGGTGACTGCTGGGAATGGGATATTATACAGTAACACAGGGGATGTGTCTGGGTGATGCCTGGAGAGGTGACTACTGGGAATGGGACATTATAGAGTAATACCAGGGGATGTGTCTGGGTGATGACTGGGGTGATGACTGCTGGGAATGGGACATTATACAGTAACACCAGGGGATGTGTCTGGGTGATGACTGGAGAGGTGACTGCTGGGAATGGGACATTATACAGTAACACCAGGGGATGTGTCTGGGTGATGACTGGAGAGGTGACTGCTGGGAATGGGATATTATACAGTAACACAGGGGATGTGTCTGGGTGATGACCGGAGAGGTGACTGCTGGGAATGGGACATTATACAGTAACACCGGGGGATGTGTCTGGGTGATGACCGGAGAGGTGACTGCTGGGGATGGGACATTATACAGTAACACCGGGGGATGTGTCTGGGTGATGACCGGAGAGGTGACTGCTGGGAATGGGACATTATAGAGTAACACCAGGGGATGTGTCTGGGTGATGACTGGAGAGGTGACTGCTGGGAATGGGACATTATACAGTAACACCGGGGGATGTGTTTGGATGATGACCGGAGTGGTGACTGCTGGGAGTGGGACATTATACAGTAACACCGGGGGATGTGTCAGGCTGATGACCGGAGAGGTGACTGCTGGGAATGGGACATTATACAGTAACACCAGGGGATGTGTCTGAGTGATGACTGGAGAGGAGACTGCTGGGAGTGGGACATTATACAGTAACACCAGGGGATGTGTCTGGGTGATGACTGGAGAGGTGACTGCTGGGAATGGGACATTGTACAGTAACACCCGGGGATGTGTCTGGGTGATGACTGGAGAGGTCAGTACTGGGAATGGGACATTATACAGTAACACCAGGGGATGTGTCTGGGTGATGACTGGATAGGTGACTGCTGGGAATGGGATATTATACAGTAACACAGGGGATGTGTCTGAGTCATGACTGGAGAGGTGACTGCTGAGAATGGGATATTATACAGTAACACAGGGGATGTGTCTGGGTGATGACCGGAGAGGTGACTGCTGGGAATGGGACATTATACAGTAACACCGGGGGATGTGTCTGGCTAATGACTGTGTCTGGGTGATGACCCGAGAGGTGACTGCTGGGAATGGGATATTATACATTAACACAGGGGATGTGTCTGGGTGATGCCTGGAGAGGTGACTACTGGGAATGGGACATTATAGAGTAATACAAGGGGATGTGTCTGGGTGATGACTGGAGAGGTGACTACTGGGAATGGGACATTATACAGTAACACCGGGGGATGTGTCTGGGTGATGACTGGAGAGGTGACTGTTGGGAATGGGACATTATACAGTAACACCAGGGGATGTGTCTGAGTGATGACTGGAGAGGAGACTGCTGGGAGTGGGACATTATACAGTAACACCAGGGGATGTGTCTGGGTGATGACTGGAGAGGTGACTGCTGGGAATGGGACATTGTACAGTAACACCCGGGGATGTGTCTGGGTGATGACTGGAGAGGTGACTGCTGGGAATGGGACATTGTAAAGTAACACCCGGGGATGTGTCTGGGTGATGACTGGAGAGGTGACTGCTGGGAATGGGACATTGTACAGTAACACCAGGGGATGTGTCTGGGTGATGACTGGAGAAGTGACTGCTGGGAAGGGGACATTATACAGTAACACCAGGGGACGTTTCTGGGTGATGACCGGAGAGGTGACTTGTGGGAATGGGACATTATACAGTAACACCAGGGGACGTTTCTGGGTGATGACCGGAGAGGTGACTGCTGGGAATGGGACATTATACAGTAACACCGGGGGATGTGTTTGGATGATGAACGGAGAGGTGACTGCTGGGAGTGGGACATTATACAGTAACACCGGGGGATGTGTCTGGCTGATGACCGGAGAGGTGACTGCTGGGAATGGGACATTATACAGTAACACCAGGGGATGTGTCTGGCTGATGACTGTGTCTGGGTGATGACCATAGAGGTGACTACTGGGAATGGGACATTATACAGTAACACCCGGGGATGTGTCGGGGTGATGACTGGATAGGTGACTGCTGGGAATGGGACATTGTACAGTAACACCAGGGGATGTCTCTGGGTGATGACTGGAGAGACTGCTGGGAATGGGACATTATACATTAACACCAGGGTATGTGTCTGGGTGATGACTGGAGAGGTGACTGCTGGGAAGGGGACATTATACAGTAACACCAGGGGATGTGTCTGGGTGATGACTGCTGGGAAGGGGACATTATACAGTAACACCAGGGGATGTGTCTGGTTGATGACTGGAGAGGTAACTACTGGGAATGGGACATTATACAGTAACACCAGGGGATGTGTCTGACTGATGACTGTGTCTGGGTGATGACCAGAGAGGTGACTTCTGGGAATGGGACATTATACAGTAACACCAGGGGATGTGTCTGGTTGATCACTGGAGAGGTGACTACTGGGAATGGGACATTTTACAGTAACACCAGGGGATGTGTCTGGCTGATGACTGTGTCTGGATGATGACTGGAGAGGTGACTGCTGGGAATAGGACATTATACAGTAACACCAGGGGATGTGTCTGGGTGATGACTGGAGAGGAGACTGCCAGGAAGGGGACATTATACAGTAACACCAGGGGATGTGTCTGGGTGATGACTGGAGAGATGATTACTGGGAATGGGACATTATACATTAACACCAGGGGATGTGTCTGGGTGATGACTGGGGAGGAAACTGCTGGGAATGGGACATTATACAGTAACACCAGGGGATGTGTCTGGGTGATGACTGGAGAGGTGACTACTGGGAATGGGATATTATACATTAACTCCAGGGGATGTGTCTGGGTGATGACTGGGGAGGAAACTGCTGGGAATGGGACATTATACAGTAACACCAGGGGATATGTCTGGGTGATGACTGGAGAGGTGACTACTGGGAATGATATATTATACAGTAACACCAGGGGATGTGTCTGGGTGATTACTGGGGAGGAAACTGCTGGGAATGGGACATTATACAGTAACACCAGGGATGTGTCTGGGTGATGACTGGAGAGGTGACTACTGGGAATGGGATATTATACAGTAACACCAGGGGATGTGTCTGGGTGATGACTGGGGAGGAAACTGCTGGGAATGGGACATTATACAGTAACACCAGGGAATGTGTCTGGGTGATGACTGGAGAGGTGACTGCTGGGAATGGGACATTATACAGTAACACCAGGGGATGTGTCTGGGTGATGACTGGATAGGTGACTGCTGGGAATGGGATATTATACAGTAACACATGGGATGTGTCTGGGTCATGACTGGAGAGGTGACTGCTGGGAATGGGATATTATACAGTAACACAGGGGATGTGTCTGGGTGATGACCGGAGAGGTGACTGCTGGGAATGGGACATTATACAGTAACACCGGGGGATGTGTCTGGCTAATGACTGTGTCTGGGTGATGACAAGAGAGGTGACTGCTGGGAATGGGATATTATACAGTAACACAGGGGATGTGTCTGGGTGATGCCTGGAGAGGTGACTACTGGGAATGGGACATTATAGAGTAATACCAGGGGATGTGTCTGGGTGATGACTGGGGTGATGACTGCTGGGAATGGGACATTATACAGTAACACCAGGGGATGTGTCTGGGTGATGACTGGAGAGGTGACTGCTGGGAATGGGACATTATACAGTAACACCAGGGGATGTGTCTGGGTGATGACTGGAGAGGTGACTGCTGGGAATGGGATATTATACAGTAACACAGGGGATGTGTCTGGGTGATGACCGGAGAGGTGACTGCTGGGAATGGGACATTATACAGTAACACCGGGGGATGTGTCTGGGTGATGACCGGAGAGGTGACTGCTGGGGATGGGACATTATACAGTAACACCGGGGGATGTGTCTGGGTGATGACCGGAGAGGTGACTGCTGGGAATGGGACATTATAGAGTAACACCAGGGGATGTGTCTGGGTGATGACTGGAGAGGTGACTGCTGGGAATGGGACATTATACAGTAACACCGGGGGATGTGTTTGGATGATGACCGGAGTGGTGACTGCTGGGAGTGGGACATTATACAGTAACACCGGGGGATGTGTCAGGCTGATGACCGGAGAGGTGACTGCTGGGAATGGGACATTATACAGTAACACCAGGGGATGTGTCTGAGTGATGACTGGAGAGGAGACTGCTGGGAGTGGGACATTATACAGTAACACCAGGGGATGTGTCTGGGTGATGACTGGAGAGGTGACTGCTGGGAATGGGACATTGTACAGTAACACCCGGGGATGTGTCTGGGTGATGACTGGAGAGGTCAGTACTGGGAATGGGACATTATACAGTAACACCAGGGGATGTGTCTGGGTGATGACTGGATAGGTGACTGCTGGGAATGGGATATTATACAGTAACACAGGGGATGTGTCTGAGTCATGACTGGAGAGGTGACTGCTGAGAATGGGATATTATACAGTAACACAGGGGATGTGTCTGGGTGATGACCGGAGAGGTGACTGCTGGGAATGGGACATTATACAGTAACACCGGGGGATGTGTCTGGCTAATGACTGTGTCTGGGTGATGACCCGAGAGGTGACTGCTGGGAATGGGATATTATACATTAACACAGGGGATGTGTCTGGGTGATGCCTGGAGAGGTGACTACTGGGAATGGGACATTATAGAGTAATACAAGGGGATGTGTCTGGGTGATGACTGGAGAGGTGACTACTGGGAATGGGACATTATACAGTAACACCGGGGGATGTGTCTGGGTGATGACTGGAGAGGTGACTGTTGGGAATGGGACATTATACAGTAACACCAGGGGATGTGTCTGAGTGATGACTGGAGAGGAGACTGCTGGGAGTGGGACATTATACAGTAACACCAGGGGATGTGTCTGGGTGATGACTGGAGAGGTGACTGCTGGGAATGGGACATTGTACAGTAACACCCGGGGATGTGTCTGGGTGATGACTGGAGAGGTGACTGCTGGGAATGGGACATTGTAAAGTAACACCCGGGGATGTGTCTGGGTGATGACTGGAGAGGTGACTGCTGGGAATGGGACATTGTACAGTAACACCAGGGGATGTGTCTGGGTGATGACTGGAGAAGTGACTGCTGGGAAGGGGACATTATACAGTAACACCAGGGGACGTTTCTGGGTGATGACCGGAGAGGTGACTTGTGGGAATGGGACATTATACAGTAACACCAGGGGACGTTTCTGGGTGATGACCGGAGAGGTGACTGCTGGGAATGGGACATTATACAGTAACACCGGGGGATGTGTTTGGATGATGAACGGAGAGGTGACTGCTGGGAGTGGGACATTATACAGTAACACCGGGGGATGTGTCTGGCTGATGACCGGAGAGGTGACTGCTGGGAATGGGACATTATACAGTAACACCAGGGGATGTGTCTGGCTGATGACTGTGTCTGGGTGATGACCATAGAGGTGACTACTGGGAATGGGACATTATACAGTAACACCCGGGGATGTGTCGGGGTGATGACTGGATAGGTGACTGCTGGGAATGGGACATTGTACAGTAACACCAGGGGATGTCTCTGGGTGATGACTGGAGAGACTGCTGGGAATGGGACATTATACATTAACACCAGGGTATGTGTCTGGGTGATGACTGGAGAGGTGACTGCTGGGAAGGGGACATTATACAGTAACACCAGGGGATGTGTCTGGGTGATGACTGCTGGGAAGGGGACATTATACAGTAACACCAGGGGATGTGTCTGGTTGATGACTGGAGAGGTAACTACTGGGAATGGGACATTATACAGTAACACCAGGGGATGTGTCTGACTGATGACTGTGTCTGGGTGATGACCAGAGAGGTGACTTCTGGGAATGGGACATTATACAGTAACACCAGGGGATGTGTCTGGTTGATCACTGGAGAGGTGACTACTGGGAATGGGACATTTTACAGTAACACCAGGGGATGTGTCTGGCTGATGACTGTGTCTGGATGATGACTGGAGAGGTGACTGCTGGGAATAGGACATTATACAGTAACACCAGGGGATGTGTCTGGGTGATGACTGGAGAGGAGACTGCCAGGAAGGGGACATTATACAGTAACACCAGGGGATGTGTCTGGGTGATGACTGGAGAGATGATTACTGGGAATGGGACATTTAAATTAACACCAGGGGATGTGTCTGGGTGATGACTGGGGAGGAAACTGCTGGGAATGGGACATTATACAGTAACACCAGGGGATGTGTCTGGGTGATGACTGGAGAGGTGACTACTGGGAATGGGATATTATACATTAACTCCAGGGGATGTGTCTGGGTGATGACTGGGGAGGAAACTGCTGGGAATGGGACATTATACAGTAACACCAGGGGATATGTCTGGGTGATGACTGGAGAGGTGACTACTGGGAATGATATATTATACAGTAACACCAGGGGATGTGTCTGGGTGATTACTGGGGAGGAAACTGCTGGGAATGGGACATTATACAGTAACACCAGGGATGTGTCTGGGTGATGACTGGAGAGGTGACTACTGGGAATGGGATATTATACAGTAACACCAGGGGATGTGTCTGGGTGATGACTGGGGAGGAAACTGCTGGGAATGGGACATTATACAGTAACACCAGGGAATGTGTCTGGGTGATGACTGGAGAGGTGACTGCTGGGAATGGGACATTATACAGTAACACCAGGGAATGTGTCTGGGTGATGACTGGAGAGGTGACTGCTGGGAATGGGACATTATACAGTAACACCAGGGGATGTGTCTGGGTGATGACTGGAGAGGTGACTACTGGGAATGGGATATTATACAGTAACAGGGGATGTGTCTGGGTGATTACAGTATCATTGTGTCAGGTTCCTATAAGGTGTCAGGATGTCACTGTCTATGTCTCCATGCAGGAGTGGGAGTATATAGAGGAACACGGGTCTGTAGAAGTACGTGATGATGGAGAATCACCGGCCCCTCACTTCACTGGGTAAGAGGAGACTATATCACTGTCCTGTCTGGGTAAATAGGAGATGTCCTCACTTTGGGGCTGATGCTTAGTTTCACAGAATTCGGTTTTGCAGATGGATCTATGAAAAACAACTCAGTGGAATTTCCACTTGCCCCTGAAGGCTAAACTCAGCAAGTGCGTTTGGAGGGTGTGCAGTCAGAATTGCGTGCAATGCTGAGTTGTGTGTAAACCAAGATCCATCTGGTGCAAATATGCGCTGATAATTATTTTTACAGTAGTGTGTTTATGAGATATACTGTACATTGTTTTGGTTGTGTGTGTGTATATAAGTTTTTTTATTTTATTTAATGTTTTCAGGTATACTTAGCTGAGACCACCTATCCGGGGCCCCCTTAGTATTAGGAGCCTATCACACCCTTTCCTGGCATTTACATCCCCCTCTGTGCCCTCCGTCATCTCTGGTATATAAGCAGCGCTTAGTGTTTCATCATCCCCTAGAATTGCAGTGGTATCAGACACTAGGGGGCAGTGCAGAGTGTTTCATCATCCCCTAGAATAGCAGTGGTATCAGACACTAGGGGGCAGTGCAGAGTGTTTCATCATCCCCTATAATTGCAGTGGTATCTGACACTAGGGGGCAGTGCAGAGTGTCTCATCATCCCCTATAATTGCAGTGGTATCAGACACTAGGGGGCAGTGCAGAGTGTCTCATCATCCCCTAGAATTGCAGTGGTATCAGACACTAGGGGGCAGTGCAGAGTGTCTCATCATCCCCTAGAATTGCAGTGGTATCTGACACTAGGGGGCAGTGCAGAGTGTTTCATCATCCCCTATAATTGCAGTGGTATCAGACACTAGGGGGCAGTGCAGAGTGTCTCATCATCCCCTAGAATTGCAGTGGTATCAGACACTAGGGGGCAGTGCAGAGTGTCTCATCATCCCCTAGAATTGCAGTGGTATCAGACACTAGGGGGCAGTGCAGAGTGTCTCATCATCCCCTAGAATTGCAGTGGTATCAGACACTAGGGGGCAGTGCAGAGTGTCTCATCATCCCCTAGAATTGCAGTGGTATCAGACACTATGGGGCAGTGCAGAGTGTCTCATCATCCCCTATAATTGCAGTGGTATCTGACACTAGGGGGCAGTGCAGAGTGTCTCATCATCCCCTATAATTGCAGTGGTATCTGACACTAGGGGGCAGTGCAGAGTGTCTCATCATCCCCTAGAATTGCAGTGGTATCAGACACTAGGGGGCAGTGCAGAGTGTCTCATCATCCCCTATAATTGCAGTGGTATCAGACACTAGGGGGCAGTGCAGAGTGTCTCATCATCCCCTAGAATTGCAGTGGTATCAGACACTAGGGGGCAGTGCAGAGTGTCTCATCATCCCCTAGAATTGCAGTGGTATCAGACACTAGGGGGCAGTGCAGAGTGTCTCATCATCCCCTAGAATTGCAGTGGTATCAGACACTAGGGGGCAGTGCAGAGTGTCTCATCATCCCCTAGAATTGCAGTGGTATCAGACACTATGGGGCAGTGCAGAGTGTCTCATCATCCCCTATAATTGCAGTGGTATCTGACACTAGGGGGCAGTGCAGAGTGTCTCATCATCCCCTATAATTGCAGTGGTATCTGACACTAGGGGGCAGTGCAGAGTGTCTCATCATCCCCTATAATTGCAGTGGTATCAGACACTAGGGGGCAGTGCAGAGTGTCTCATCATCCCCTATAATTGCAGTGGTATCAGACACTAGGGGGCAGTGCAGAGTGTCTCATCATCCCCTAGAATTGCAGTGGTATCAGACACTAGGGGGCAGTGCAGAGTGTCTCATCATCCCCTAGAATTGCAGTGGTATCAGACACTAGGGGGCAGTGCAGAGTGTCTCATCATCCCCTAGAATTGCAGTGGTATCAGACACTAGGGGGCAGTGCAGAGTGTCTCATCATCCCCTAGAATTGCAGTGGTATCAGACACTAGGGGGCAGTGCAGAGTGTCTCATCATCCCCGAGAATTGCAGTGGTATCAGACACTAGGGGGCAGTTCAGAGTGTCTCATCATCCCCTAGAATTGCAGTGGTATCAGACACTAGGGGGCAGTGCAGAGTGTCTCATCATCCCCTAGAATTGCAGTGGTATCAGACACTAGGGGGCAGTGCAGAGTGTCTCATCATCCCCTAGAATTGCAGTGGTATCAGACACTAGGGGGCAGTGCAGAGTGTCTCATCATCCCCTATAATTGCAGTGGTATCTGACACTAGGGGGCAGTGCAGAGTGTCTCATCATCCCCTATAATTGCAGTGGTATCTGACACTAGGGGGCAGTGCAGAGTGTCTCATCATCCCCTATAATTGCAGTGGTATCAGACACTAGGGGGCAGTGCAGAGTGTCTCATCATCCCCTATAATTGCAGTGGTATCAGACACTAGGGGGCAGTGCAGAGTGTCTCATCATCCCCTAGAATTGCAGTGGTATCAGACACTAGGGGGCAGTGCAGAGTGTCTCATCATCCCCTAGAATTGCAGTGGTATCAGACACTAGGGGGCAGTGCAGAGTGTCTCATCATCCCCTAGAATTGCAGTGGTATCAGACACTAGGGGGCAGTGCAGAGTGTCTCATCATCCCCTAGAATTGCAGTGGTATCAGACACTATGGGGCAGTGCAGAGTGTCTCATCATCCCCTATAATTGCAGTGGTATCTGACACTAGGGGGCAGTGCAGAGTGTCTCATCATCCCCTATAATTGCAGTGGTATCTGACACTAGGGGGCAGTGCAGAGTGTCTCATCATCCCCTATAATTGCAGTGGTATCAGACACTAGGGGGCAGTGCAGAGTGTCTCATCATCCCCTATAATTGCAGTGGTATCAGACACTAGGGGGCAGTGCAGAGTGTCTCATCATCCCCTATAATTGCAGTGGTATCAGACACTAGGGGGCAGTGCAGAGTGTCTCATCATCCCCTAGAATTGCAGTGGTATCAGACACTAGGGGGCAGTGCAGAGTGTCTCATCATCCCCTAGAATTGCAGTGGTATCAGACACTAGGGGGCAGTGCAGAGTGTCTCATCATCCCCTAGAATTGCAGTGGTATCAGACACTAGGGGGCAGTGCAGAGTGTCTCATCATCCCCTAGAATTGCAGTGGTATCAGACACTAGGGGGCAGTGCAGAGTGTCTCATCATCCCCTAGAATTGCAGTGGTATCAGACACTAGGGGGCAGTGCAGAGTGTCTCATCATCCCCTAGAATTGCAGTGGTATCAGACACTAGGGGGCAGTGCAGAGTGTCTCATCATCCCCTAGAATTGCAGTGGTATCAGACACTAGGGGGCAGTGCAGAGTGTCTCATCATCCCCTAGAATTGCAGTGGTATCAGACACTAGGGGGCAGTGCAGAGTGTCTCATCATCCCCTAGAATTGCAGTGGTATCAGACACTAGGGGGCAGTGCAGAGTGTCTCATCATCCCCTAGAATTGCAGTGGTATCAGACACTAGGGGGCAGTGCAGAGTGTCTCATCATCCCCTAGAATTGCAGTGGTATCAGACACTAGGGGGCAGTGCAGAGTGTCTCATCATCCCCTAGAATTGCAGTGGTATCAGACACTAGGGGGCAGTGCAGAGTGTCTCATCATCCCCTAGAATTGCAGTGGTATCAGACACTAGGGGGCAGTGCAGAGTGTCTCATCATCCCCTATAATTGCAGTGGTATCAGACACTAGGGGGCAGTGCAGAGTGTCTCATCATCCCCTATAATTGCAGTGGTATCAGACACTAGGGGGCAGTGCAGAGTGTTTCATCATCCCCTATAATTGCAGTGGTATCAGACACTAGGGGGCAGTGCAGAGTGTTTGGGAGCCCCTGGAGTTTCTCTGAGCCCCACCTATAGCCCAAATACCAGCGGGGTTAGCAGTGATTATTAAACAGGAAGTGGATGTGTTGCTACAATGGTGGAGAAACCCATCTGTTTCCTGTGAAAGAGCATAGGTGGTGGGACAGGGACTTACTAAAGTGTTGATGAAGAGTGTGGAATGCCACCTAATGCTATGGGAGCACCACAACTGGCTATCAGAAAGTCCTTGGTGAGGGATTTGAGACAATTTTATTTAGAATGACTTTGTTTTATGTTGTGAAATAAATAAATGTATTGTTAATATATCTATTATAAATCTAACTGATTTACATTTTTTTCCAGCAGAACAATCTAAACATCCATCAACTCATATCAAGGAGGAACCAGTCTCATGTGATGTAGAAAACCTCACACACACCAACATTTATACACCCACATATCATACACAGTATACATCTACTCATATTAAGGAGGAACCAGTCTCATGTGATGGAGGAACCCTCACAGACACCAACATTTATACACCCACAGATCATACACAGTATACATCTACTCTTATTATGGGGGAACCAGTCTCATGTGATGGAGGAAACCTCACAGACAGTGACATTTATACACCCACAGATCATACACAGTATACATCTACTCATATTAAGGAGGAACCAGCCTCATGTGATGGAGGAAATCTCACAGACAGTGACATTTATACACCCACAGATCATACACAGTATACATCTACTAATATTAAACCAGTATCATGTGATGAAGGAAACCTCACAGACACCAACATTTATACACCCACAGATCATACAGAATATACATCTACTCATATTAAGGAGGAACCAGTCTCATGTGATGGAGGAACCCTCACAGACACTGACATTTATACACCCACAGATCATACACAATATACATCTACTCATATTAAGGAGGAACCAGCCTCATGTGATGGAGGAAACCTCACAGACACCAACATTTATACACCCACAGATCATACACAATATACATCTACTCATATTAAGGAGGAACCAGCCTCATGTGATGGAGGAAACCTCACAGACAGTGACATTTATACACCCACAGATCATACACAGTATACATCTACTCTTATTATGGGGGAACCAGTCTCATGTGATGGAGGAGACCTCACAGACAGTGACATTTATACACCCACAGATCATACACAGTATACATCTACTAATATTAAGGAGGAACCAGCCTCATGTGATGGAGGAAACCTCACAGACAGTGACATTTATACACCGACAGATCATACACAGTATACATCTACTAATATTAAACCAGTCTCATGTGATGAAGGAAACCTCACAGACACCAACATTTATACACCCACAGATCATACAGAATATACATCTACTCATATTAAGGAGGAACCAGCCTCATGTGATGGAGGAAACCTCACAGACAGTGACATTTATACACCCACAGATCATACACAGTATACATCTACTCTTATTAAGGAGGAACCAGTCTCATGTGATGGAGGAAACCTCACAAACACCAACATTTATACACCCACAGATCATACACATTATACATCTCATATTAAGGAGGAACCAGTCTCATGTGATGGGGGAACCCTCACAGACACTGACATTTATACACCCACAGATCATACACAGTATACATCTACTCATATTATGGAGGAACCAGTCTCATGTGATGGAGGAAACCTCCCAGACAGTGACCTTTTTACACCCACAGATCATACATCTACTCATATTATGGAGGAACCAGGATCTTCCAAAGGTGATAGAAGCTTTAATAACCAGTTCATCTATGTTAAATCCCAGAAGAAAATACAAATTATTAACATTGGATACAAATCTTGGTCCTGTTCTGAATGTGGAAAATTTTTTAATAAGAAAGATCATTTTCTGGTACATCAGAGAGTCCACACAGGAGAAAAACCGTATTCTTGCTCTGAATGTGTGAAATGTTTTATTAGTAAATCATCCCTGAATAAGCATCTGAGACTCCATACAGGAGAGAAACCATATTATTGCTCAGAGTGCGGGAAATATTTTACCTGGATATCAGGTCTGAAAAAGCACCAGAGACTCCACACAGGAGAGAAACCGTATTCTTGCTCGGAGTGTGATAAATGTTTTATCTGTCCATCAAATCTAAAAAATCACCAGAGAATCCACACAGGAGAGAAACCATTTACTTGCTCTGAATGTGGAAAAAGTTTTACCAAAAAGACAGGATTGCAAAATCACCAGAGAAGCCACACTGGAGAGAAACCATATTCCTGTTGTGAATGTGGTGAAGGTTTTACTATCAAAAAAAGTCTCACAAAGCATCAGAGAACCCACACGTGAGAGAGATAATTTTTCATGCTCTGTATGTGGGAAATGGATTAAAAGTAATTTCCGAACTCGTTTAACATCAGAGAAGTCACACAGGACAAAAATTATACTCTTGCTCGGAGTGTGGGAAACAAATAACCAGTAATTCACATCTCGAAGTACATTGGAGAGCTCAGACGGGAAGAAAAGCCATATGCCTAGAATGAAAGTGGTAAATGTTTTACAAAAACATACTTTCTACTGCATCAGAGAAACCATATAAGTGAAACAGGAGTGATTTTTCAGTATATAATCTTTAATGAACACCTCCATGACAATATAATTTTATGATAAAGAAAAAAAATACATAGTAATTCCATTAATGTTATAAAAAAAAAAAAAAATTCAAATAATATAAAAACAAATAAAGAAAAATAATAAAGTGTAAAATTTAAATCATAATATTAAGACCCATTGTTTGGTGAATTCTCTAAATATATAATATAAAAAGAAAATAACACTATAAAACTAAATCGTAAATACATGACCCATTGGTGAATTCTCGAAACAAAAAAATTAATCTGTTTTAGCCCCTCTATTAAAATATGCATGAGATGTGTGGACCAGCAGTGCCGCTGGTCCACACATCTCATATTAACTAGTTCAAGTAACTGGTAACAATTTTTATTTAAGGAGAGAGCTACTGGTTTTGTCAATGTATTATGTATAGTTGCAGATGGCCGGCACTCAGTTGTTTCAATCCTCAAATACCTAGGTACCTCCAGAAACAATGTAATATCCACAACAACCACTGTGGCACTCTCAGGACTTAGCTGCACGAAGAAACTGGTGAAACTACACAGAAATGTACAACAAAAGCAGACCACCTACCGCATCAGAGAACCATACAGAAATTTTTTACAAGTGAAACAGGTGTGATTTTTTCAGTCTACCGTCATCTTTAATGAACACCTCCATGACAATATCTTTTTATGTGAAAGAAAAAAAATACATAGTGTTTCCATTAATGTTATAAAAAAAGAAAATTCCAAACAATATAAAAAAGAGAAAATAATAGAATAAAATGAATTCATAAAAATAGATCTGATTTAGTCCCTACCTCAAAAATAAAAAAATATATATATATATTGGAATCACAAGGGCTCTGCACTCACCATAATAACTATAAACAGTGAGGTTTTGGTTCATGAATTGATCAATGCATTTAAGCTTGCAGCCCCCATCACAGGACCCCACTTTACTGCAAGTCCCTACTCTATTGCTCAGAATTATAACATGGACATAGCCATCACATTAGTTTTTAAACTCAGGGTATGCTATCAAGGTTTAAAGGTCACAGCAACTTTGCTTTTAAATGTGAGACAGTTACCAAGCACACCTGTTGCAAAGCACCTAGGAAAACAGCTAGTTAAAAAGGGTGCATGAGAAAATGTGATCACAAAAATGATTAATTATAAAAATTAATCATAATAAACAAAAAGCACTAATCCACGGCACTCACCATTCCTAGATTTGGGGTGCAACATGGTATGTGACCACATTGTTTAAATAGGAATCACAAGGGCTCTGCACTCACCATAATAACTAACAATAATAATAATAAAAATAATAAACTGGGGTTTTGGTTCATGAATTGATCAATGCATTTAAGCTTGCAGCCCCCGTTTTATTTATATATTTATATATAATTTATTTATTTAATTACTTAAAAAATAATCTTGGCAAACTATTGGACCATAACTCAATCTTATATCAGGTCTAAGATGATAATTTGGATTTGCTGAAATATATTGAAATACATTTTGTGAGGTTTTATGATGTCGTTTGTAACTTTTAGATTATATAAGGCTCAAAATAGATGTAAGGAATCCCGTCAAATCATTATTGTGACCTTATCAGAGTTTCCACTTCAATCCAATAAAATGTATTTCTTGATAATTGTTTAATTTTATGGCATTTGTTTTCAGATGTTCTCACCATGTTTTTATCTATATATAGTCTAGAACTGTTCAATTTTTTTTATAAATCTGAATTTTTAATAGATAAGCCCACATTCATTATAAATTTATGTTCCACTTCTTATAGCTATAAAGGGAGACATTGGAAAACAAATACTTTTTATTAAATATTTACTACTGTAGAGCTTTTTAATTATCTCATTACTTAGTCGGGTAGATGGGGTCTGAAACATGATACTGCTGAGGGAATGCCACGAGGGTGGAGCTAGTAGGATATTCAGGAATAAGCAAACATAACCACAGAGTCACAGAGAAAGTACAGAATCGACAGGCAAATGGGGAAGGTCACACACAGGATCACTGGAGGTCGGGGGAGCTTGTGCTGGAGACCCTGGTATTTTTCTGTTCCCTGAGAGAGGCTAAAGTAGACTGGAACTTTTCAGCTCTGACATCCGCTGTCACATGACCACAAGTAGACAAAGTAGAGAATACTGCCAATATGCTCCTATATAGCGGGGCCAGAGATGCCAGACCCGGTAGGAGCATGTAGGGTTTCCGGTGAATTGTGGTGACTGCTTGGCATATGCAAACAGAGAGGACAAATAATATTACAGCAATGTTGGGGCACATTTGTGGTGCAGATTCCTAATATGACATTGGTTTTGCTAGATCGACTAATTCTTGAGATGCACGGATGAGGAACAAGAAAAACTCAATAGTCAACTGACTGCTGGTTGGTGGCCGCTCACTTATATATGGTGGGAGAATAATCTAGAATGACCATGGAGAATGTTCTGATTGCCTATTACTCGAGGGTATCCATTATTTTATGACCTACAGCCAATTTTAAAAGAAATACTTTTATTTTTGAATTCAGCATCCACAACATACCATACATTTTTTTAAATATCCTTGGTAACCAAACAATTTATTTTGTTGGGCTGTGTAATAAATAGTGCTGTGCACGTGGCTAGTACAGCTACCAGAAGACCTTGTGCCCTCCTATAACAACAAGTTGTGTGAACTCAGATGTGATGCAGGACAATGGCTAGAAATGTAGATGGAGGTTTCCCTTCTACTCACTGTGGATATTAATGGAAGACAAGTCTGTAGGAAACGCAGAGAAAGGGAGAGACCTACTCCACAACAAGCATCAGTGCTCTGAGGTACAATCATCACAACGCTTGGACCTCCCTAGATCACAGTCTGTATCTCCCCTCTTACTGGACTGTGGCACTCGAGCAGCTGTGGAACTGCACATCCCAGCATGTCCTGCCACAGGTTTAGCCTGCTGCAACAGCAAAACTTTTGGAGGACATGCTAGAGTGTGTAGTTCCACAGCAGCTGGAGTGTCCACGTTCAGGGTAAGTTCGGGAAGGTATTCCTATGCCTCTGATAATATGTACTAACCAGTTTCTAGTAGCACCCTGCCGCATGAATAGGGCAAAGTTCTTACCCACGGGGTCCAGAGAAGGACCCCAGTGGCAGGAATACAGATCGGTAAATGGAAGCAATCTGAGATCCTGGGACCATTAGGTCTGGAAGGTTAATATTAGAAAAGATAAATTAGTCTTCAATAGACAAAGGCATCCAGACAGTCTGGGTTTCTACACACGTGAAGGCAAGTGATTGTAACAAAGGGAGAGGCAATACCGTACTGAAGGCCATGCCATAGGTCTCTTACACTATATGGGCAAAGGAGCGTTGTCAGTGCCAGTGGCGGAACTTGTGAGTGGTGGGCCCAGGTGCAAAAATTTGCTTTGGGCCCCCTCCTCCGGCCCTACTCCAAGAGTGCAGTGGGTGACTGTGAGAGGGTGACATAGCGAAGCAATGGGTGACAGATAACAGGCAGTGGGTGACAGTGAGAGGCAAGATGGTGACAGGAAGAGGGTGACAGGGCGAAGCAATGGGTGACAGATAACAGGCAGTGGGTGACAGTGAGAGGCAAGATGGTGACAGGGAGAGGGTGACAGGGCGAAGCAATGGGTGACAGATAACAGGCAGTGGGTGACAGTGAGAGGCAAGATGGTGACAGGGAGAGGGTGACATGGCGAAGCAATGGGTGATGGAGAGAGATAACAGGCAGTGGGTGACAGTGAGAGGCAAGGTGGTGACGGAGAGGGTGTCATGGCAAAGCAATGGGTGATGGAGAGAGATAACAGGCAGTGGGTGACAGTAAGAGGCAAGAGGTAGACAAAGAGGCAAGATGGTGACGGAGAGAGTGGCAGGGCGAAACCGTTGGTGACGGAGAGGTGACTGGCAGAGGGTGACGGAGAGGGAAGAGGCAGTTGATGAGAGGATGATAGTGAGACAAGACAGGCAGTGGGTGACAGGGAGGTGACTGGCAGTGGGTGACAGGAGAGGGTGAGAGGTGACAGAAGCAATGGATGACAGAGAAGAGGCAGTGGGTGACGGAGAAGCAGTGGGTGACCGAGGGAAGAGGCAGTGGGTGAGAGGGTGATAGTGAGACGTGACAGGCAGTGGGTGACAAGGGTGAGGTGACGTAAAAGCAGTGGGTGACGAAGAGGGAAGATGCAGTGGGTGACAGCGGGGAGCTTGAGAGGTGATAGAGAGGGTGATGGATAGTTAAGCAATGGGTGAAAGGGAGGGGATAGGCAGTGGGTGACAGGGAAAAGCAGTGGGTGACAGAGGGTGATAGGAATAGGTGACAGGGAGAAGCGGTGAGTGTCCAACACATTATACCACACTAGTGCACCTCCACATTGTAACACTGTAGTGCCCCACACCACACTATAGTGCCCACATTATGCCACCTGTAGTGCCCTACCTTATGCTACACTGTAGTGTCCCCACATTGTAGTGCCCCCACATGCCACACTATAATGCTCCCAGCATTGTCACATTGTAGTGCCACCACATGCCACACTAGTCCCCACACATACCACAATGTAGTGCCCCACACATGCTACACTGTAGTGTCCCCACATTGTAGTGCTAGAGTGTAGTGATAGAGAGGGTGACGGATAGTTGAGAAGCAATGGGTGAAAGGGAGGGGATAGGCAGTGGGTGACAGGGAAAAGCAGTGGGTGATGGAGAGGGTGATAGGAATAGGTGACACGGAGAAGTGGTGAGTGTCAAACACATTAGACCACACTAGTGCCCCCCCACATTGTAACACTAGTGTCCCACACATGCCACACTATAGTGCCCACATTATGCCACCTGTAGTGCCCCTACATTATGCTACACTAGTGTCCCCACATTGTCACACTATAGTGCCAGACTTTGTCACATTGTAGTGCCCCCACATTATGCCACAGTAGTCCCCACACACATACCACATTGTAGTGCCCCACACATGCTGCACTGTAGTGCCCCCACATTGTAGTGCTAGAGTGTAGTGATAGGGTGACGGATAGTTGAGAAGCAATGGGTGAAAGGGAGGGGATAGGCAGTGGGTGACAGGTAAAAGCAGTGGGAGAGAGGGAAGAGCAGTGGGTGATGGAGAGGGTCATAGGAAGAGGTGACGCAGAAGCGGTGAGTGCCCCACACATGCCACATTATAGTGCCCACATTATGCCACCTGTAGTGCCCTTACATTATGCTACACTGTAGTGTCCCCACATTATGTCACATTGTAGTGCCCCCACATGCCACACTGTAAAGCCCCCCCCACATTGTCACACTATAGTGCCCCCACATTATGCCACACTAGTCCCCACACATATACCACACTGTAGTGCCCCACACATTATGCTACACTGTAGTGCCCCCACATTTTGCCACACTGTAGTACCCACACATGTCACCTGTAGTGCCCACACATGCCACCTTTAGTACCCACACATTTATGCCACATTGTAGTGCCCACACATTATGCCACACTAGTTTCTCCACATTGTTACTGCAGTACCCACAGATGATGCCACCTATAGTGCCCACACATTGTACTCACCAGCAGCATCCTCACAATGAGTCACACCCATGAGACTGCGCTGCTGCTACACTCCAGGTCAGAGGAGCAATTTATGGGCTACTCCAATAAGAGCTCAGCACATGCTCCTCTGACCCCACTGCACAGACTACTGGGATTTATTACCCAGTAGTGCACTGCAGTGCTGAGCCTGACTGCACTGTGCTTCAGTCCCCTGCGTGTAGCTGCCTGGTTTATAATAAACTGTATTAAAGTATATTTGTATTGCTGTAATACATTGCAGCTGATCTGAGTATATTTAATAGGCTATGCACTTATAGGAATATGGTTTAAGAGTATATTAGTGTAATGGGGATTGCACTCCTGACATAGGAAGTGATATGTTAATTATCCTGACCTATGGTTGTGGTCAAACCCTTGTGTAACAAAGCTTTGTTTGAAGTGCATTTGAGATTAGATCTGGCTGGAAGGTGTGAAGAGAGTCACATGGCCAAATTGTCCTTTGTTATGTCCCTGAGACTGTCTTCTGTGTGTCTGCACTTCCTGTGATATGTCCCTGAGACTGTCTCCTGTGTCTGCGCTTCCTGTGATATGTCCCTGAGACTGTCTCTTGTGTGTCTGCGCTTCCTGTGATATGTCCCTGAGACTGTCTCTTGTGTGTCTGCACTTCCTGTGATATGTCCCTGAGACTGTCTCTTGTGTGTCTGCGCTTCCTGTGATATGTCCCTGATATGTCCCTGAGACTGTCTCTTGTGTGTCTGCACTTCCTGTGATATGTCCCTGAGACTGTCTCTTGTGTGTCTGCGCTTCCTGTGATAGGTCCCTGAGACTGTCTCTTGTGTGTCTGCGATTCCTGTGATAGGTCCCTGAGACTGTCTCTTGTGTGTCTGCGCTTCCTGTGATATGTCCCTGAGACTGTCTCTTGTGTGTCTGCGCTTCCTGTGATAGGTCCCTGAGACTGTCTCTTGTGTGTCTGCGATTCCTGTGATAGGTCCCTGAGACTGTCTCTTGTGTGTCTGCGCTTCCTGTGATATGTCCCTGAGACTGTCTCTTGTGTGTCTGCGCTTCCTGTGATGTCCCTGAGATTGTCTCTTGTGTGTCTGCGCTTCCTGTGATATGTCCCTGAGACTGTCTCCTGTGTGTCTGCGCTTCCTGTGATAGGTCCCTGAGACTGTCTCTTGTGTGTCTGCGCTTCCTGTGATAGGTCCCTGAGACTGTCTCTTGTGTGTCTGCGCTTCCTGTGATAGGTCCCTGAGACTGTCTCTTGTGTGTCTGCGCTTCCTGTGATAGGTCCCTGAGACTGTCTCCTGTGTGTCTGCGCTTCCTGTGATAGGTCCCTGAGACTGTCTCTTGTGTGTCTGCGCTTCCTGTGATGTCCCTGAGATTGTCTCTTGTGTGTCTGCGCTTCCTGTGATATGTCCCTGAGATTGTCTCCTGTGTGTCTGCGCTTCCTGTGATAGGTCCCTGAGATTGTCTCCTGTGTGTCTGCGCTTCCTGTGATAGGTCCCTGAGACTGTCTCTTGTGTGTCTGCGCTTCCTGTGATAGGTCCCTGAGACTGTCTCTTGTGTGTCTGCGCTTCCTGTGATAGGTCCCTGAGACTGTCTCTTGTGTGTCTGCGCTTCCTGTGATAGGTCCCTGAGACTGTCTCTTGTGTGTCTGCGCTTCCTGTGATAGGTCCCTGAGACTGTCTCCTGTGTGTCTGCGCTTCCTGTGATAGGTCCCTGAGACTGTCTCTTGTGTGTCTGCGCTTCCTGTGATAGGTCCCTGAGATTGTCTCCTGTGTGTCTGCGCTTCCTGTGATAGGTCCCTGAGACTGTCTCTTGTGTGTCTGCGCTTCCTGTGATATGTCCCGGAGACTGTCTCTTGTGTGTCTGCGCTTCCTGTGATGTCCCTGAGATTGTCTCCTGTGTGTCTGCGCTTCCTATGATATGTCCCTGAGACTGTCTCCTGTGTGTCTGCACTTCCTGTGATCTGTCCCTGAGACTGTCTCCTGTGTGTCTGCGCTTCCTGTGATAGGTCCCTGAGACTGTGTCTTGTGTGTCTGCACTTCCTGTGATCTGTCCCTGAGACTGTCTCCTGTGTGTCTGCACTTCCTGTGATATGTCCCTGAGACTGTCTCCTGTGTGTCTGCGCTTCCTGTGATATGTCCCTGAGACTGTCTCTTGTGTGTCTGCGCTTCCTGTGATATGTCCCTGAGACTGTCTCCTGTGTGTCTGCGCTTCCTGTGATATGTCCCTGAGACTGTCTCTTGTGTGTCTACGCTTCCTGTGATGTCCCTGAGATTGTCTCTTGTGTGTCTGCGCTTCCTGTGATAGGTCCCTGAGATTGTCTCTTGAGTGTCTGCGCTTCCTGTGATAGGTCCCTGAGACTGGCTCTTGTGTGTCTGCGCTTCCTGTGATAGGTCCCTGAGACTGTCTCCTGTGTGTCTGCGCTTCCTGTGATAGGTCCCTGAGACTGTCTCTTGTGTGTCTGCACTTCCTGTGATAGGTCCCTGAGATTGTCTCCTGTGTGTCTGCGCTTCCTGTGATAGGTCCCTGAGACTGTCTCTTGTGTGTCTGCGCTTCCTGTGATGTCCCTGAGATTGTCTCCTGTGTGTCTGCGCTTCCTGTGATATGTCCCTGAGATTGTCTCCTGTGTGTCTGCGCTTCCTGTGATATGTCCCTGAGACTGTCTCTTGTGTGTCTGCGCTTCCTGTGATAGGTCCCTGAGACTGTCTCCTGTGTGTCTGCGCTTCCTGTGATAGGTCCCTGAGACTGTCTCTTGTGTGTCTGCGCTTCCTGTGATGTCCCTGAGATTGTCTCTTGTGTGTCTGCGCTTCCTGTGATATGTCCCTGAGATTGTCTCCTGTGTGTCTGCGCTTCCTGTGATAGGTCCCTGAGATTGTCTCCTGTGTGTCTGCGCTTCCTGTGATAGGTCCCTGAGACTGTCTCTTGTGTGTCTGCGCTTCCTGTGATAGGTCCCTGAGACTGTCTCTTGTGTGTCTGCGCTTCCTGTGATAGGTCCCTGAGACTGTCTCTTGTGTGTCTGCGCTTCCTGTGATAGGTCCCTGAAACTGTCTCTTGTGTGTCTGCGCTTCCTGTGATAGGTCCCTGAGACTGTCTCTTGTGTGTCTGCGCTTCCTGTGATAGGTCCCTGAGACTGTCTCCTGTGTGTCTGCGCTTCCTGTGATAGGTCCCTGAGACTGTCTCTTGTGTGTCTGCGCTTCCTGTGATAGGTCCCTGAGATTGTCTCCTGTGTGTCTGCGCTTCCTGTGATATGTCCCTGAGACTGTCTCTTGTGTGTCTGCGCTTCCTGTGATGTCCCTGAGATTGTCTCCTGTGTGTCTGCGCTTCCTATGATATGTCCCTGAGACTGTCTCCTGTGTGTCTACACTTCCTGTGATCTGTCCCTGAGACTGTCTCCTGTGTGTCTGCGCTTCCTGTGATAGGTCCCTGAGACTGTGTCTTGTGTGTCTGCACTTCCTGTGATCTGTCCCTGAGACTGTCTCCTGTGTGTCTGCACTTCCTGTGATATGTCCCTGAGACTGTCTCCTGTGTGTCTGCGCTTCCTGTGATATGTCCCTGAGACTGTCTCTTGTGTGTCTTCGCTTCCTGTGATATGTCCCTGAGACTGTCTCCTGTGTGTCTGCGCTTCCTGTGATATGTCCCTGAGACTGTCTCTTGTGTGTCTGCGCTTCCTGTGATGTCCCTGAGATTGTTTCTTGTGTGTCTGCGCTTCCTGTGATAGGTCCCTGAGATTGTCTCTTGAGTGTCTGCGCTTCCTGTGATAGGTCCCTGAGACTGGCTCTTGTGTGTCTGCGCTTCCTGTGATAGGTCCCTGAGACTGTCTCCTGTGTGTCTGCACTTCCTGTGATAGGTCCCTGAGACTGTCTCTTGTGTGTCTGCGCTTCCTGTGATAGGTCCCTGAGATTGTCTCCTGTGTGTCTGCGCTTCCTGTGATAGGTCCCTGAGACTGTCTCTTGTGTGTCTGCGCTTCCTGTGATGTCCCTGAGATTGTCTCCTGTGTGTCTGCGCTTCCTGTGATATGTCCCTGAGACTGTCTCCTGTGTGTCTGCGCTTCCTGTGATATGTCCCTGAGACTGTCTCTTGTGTGTCTGCGCTTCCTGTGATATGTCCCTGAGACTGTCTCTTGTGTGTCTGCGCTTCCTGTGATATGTCCCTGAGACTGTCTCTTGTGTGTCTGCGCTTCCTGTGATATGTCCCTGAGACTGTCTCCTGTGTGTCTGCGCTTCCTGTGATATGTCCCTGAGACTGTCTCTTGTGTGCACTTCCTGTGATATGTCCCTGAGACTGTCTCCTGTGTGTGCACTTCCTGTGATATGTCCCTGAGACTGTCTCCTGTGTGTCTGCGCTTCCTGTGATAGGTCCCTGAGACTGTCTCCTGTGTGTCTGCGGTTCCTGTGATATGTCCCTGAGACTGTCTCCTGTGTGTCTGCGCTTCCTGTGATAGGTCCCTGAGACTGTCTGCTGTGTCTGCGCTTCCTGTGATAGGTCACTGAGACTGTCTCCTGTGTGTCTGCGCTTCCTGTGATAGGTCCCTGAGACTGTCTCCTGTGTGTCTGCGCTTCCTGTGATAGGTCCCTGAGACTGTCTCTTGTGTGTCTGCGCTTCCTGTGATAGGTCCCTGAGACTGTCTCTTGTGTGTCTGCGCTTCCTGTGATAGGTCCCTGAGACTGTCTCCTGTGTGTCTGCGCTTCCTGTGATAGGTCCCTGAGACTGTCTCCTGTGTGTCTGCGCTTCCTGTGATAGGTCCCTGAGACTGTCTCTTGTGTGTCTGCGCTTCCTGTGAAAGGTCCCTGAGACTGTCTCCTGTGTGTCTGCGCTTCCTGTGATAGGTCCCTGAGACTGTCTCTTGTGTGTCTGCGCTTCCTGTGATAGGTCCCTGACACTGTCTCCTGTGTGTCTGTGCTTCCTGTGATAGGTCCCTGAGACTGTCTCCTGTGTGTCTGCGCTTCCTGTGATAGGTCCCTGAGACTGTCTCCTGTGTGTCTGCGCTTCCTGTGATAGGTCCCTGAGACTGTCTCTTGTGTGTCTGCGCTTCCTGTGATAGGTCCCTGAGACTGTCTCTTGTGTGTCTGCGCTTCCTGTGATAGGTCCCTGAGACTGTCTCTTGTGTGTCTGCGCTTCCTGTGATAGGTCCCTGAGACTGTCTCCTGTGTGTCTGCGCTTCCTGTGATAGGTCCCTGAGACTGTCTCCTGTGTGTCTGCGCTTCCTGTGATATGTCCCTGAGACTGTCTCCTGTGTGTCTGCGCTTCCTGTGATAGGTCCCTGAGACTGTCTGCTGTGTCTGCGCTTCCTGTGATAGGTCTCTGAGACTGTCTCCTGTGTGTCTGCGCTTCCTGTGATAGGTCCCTGAGACTGTCTCCTGTGTGTCTGCGCTTCCTGTGATAGGTCCCTGAGACTGTCTCTTGTGTGTCTGCGCTTCCTGTGATAGGTCCCTGAGACTGTCTCTTGTGTGTCTGCGCTTCCTGTGATAGGTCCCTGAGACTGTCTCTTGTGTGTCTGAGCTTCCTGTGATAGGTCCCTGAGACTGTCTCCTGTGTGTCTGCGCTTCCTGTGATAGGTCCCTGAGACTGTCTCTTGTGTGTCTGCGCTTCCTGTGATAGGTCCCTGAGACTGTCTCCTGTGTGTCTGCGCTTCCTGTGATAGGTCCCTGAGACTGTCTCTTGTGTGTCTGCGCTTCCTGTGATAGGTCCCTGACACTGTCTCCTGTGTGTCTGCACTTCCTGTGATAGGTCCCTGAGACTGTCTCCTGTGTGTCTGCGCTTCCTGTGATAGGTCCCTGAGACTGTCTCCTGTGTGTCTGCGCTTCCTGTGATAGGTCCCTGAGACTGTCTCTTGTGTGTCTGCGCTTCCTGTGATAGGTCCCTGAGACTGTCTCTTGTGTGTCTGCGCTTCCTGTGATAGGTCCCTGAGACTGTCTCTTGTGTGTCTGCGCTTCCTGTGATCGGTCCCTGAGACTGTCTCTTGTGTGTCTGTGCTTCCTGTGATATGTCCCTGAGACTGTCTCTTGTGTGTCTGCGCTTCCTGTGATATGTCCCTGAGACTGTCTCCTGTGTGTCTGCGCTTCCTGTGATATGTCCCTGAGATTGTCTCTTGTGTGTCTGCACTTCCTGTGATAGGTCCCTGAGACTGTCTCTTGTGTGTCTGCACTTCCTGTGCTATGTCCCTGAGACTGTCTCCTGTGTCTGCACTTCCTGTGATATGTCCCTGAGACTGTCTCTTGTGTGTCTGCGCTTCCTGTGATCTGTCCCTGAGACTGTCTCTTGTGTGTCTGCGCTTCCTGTGATAGGTCCCTGACACTGTCTCTTGTGTGTCTGCGCTTCCTGTGATGTGTCCCTGAGACTGTCTCTTGTGTGTCTGCGCTTCCTGTGATAGGTCCCTGAGATTGTCTCCTGTGTGTCTGCGCTTCCTGTGATAGGTCCCTGAGACTGTCTCCTGTGTCTGCGCTTCCTGTGATATGTCCCTGAGACTGTGTCTTGTGTGTCTGCACTTCCTGTGATGTGTCCCTGAGACTGTCTCCTGTGTCTGCGCTTCCTGTGATATGTCCCTGAGACTGTCTCCTGTGTGTCTGCACTGCCTGTGATATGTCCCTGAGACTGTCTCCTGTGTGTCTGCGCTTCCTTTGATATGTCCCTGAGACTGTCTCCTGTGGGTCTACGCTTCCTGTGATATGTCCCTGAGACTGTCTCCTGTGTCTGCACTTCCTGTGATATGTCACTGAGACTGTCTCTTGTGTGTCTGCACTTCCTGTGATAGGTCCCTGAGACTGTCTCTTGTGTGTCTGCGCTTCCTGTGATAGGTCCCTGAGACTGTCTCTTGTGTGTCTGCGCTTCCTGTGATAGGTCCCTGAGACTGTCTCTTGTGTGTCTGCGCTTCCTGTGATAGGTCCCTGAGACTGTCTCCTGTGTGTCTGCGCTTCCTGTGATCTGTCCCTGAGACTGTCTCCTGTGTGTCTGCGCTTCCTGTGATCTGTCCCTGAGACTGTCTCTTGTGTGTCTGCGCTTCCTGTGATCTGTCCCTGAGACTGTCTCCTGTGTGTCTGCGCTTCCTGTGATAGGTCCCTGAGACTGTCTCTTGTGTGTCTGTGCTTCCTGTGATCTGTCCCTGAGACTGTCTCCTGTGTGTCTGCGCTTCCTGTGATAGGTCCCTGAGACTGTCTCCTGTGTGTCTGCGCTTCCTGTGATCTGTCCCTGAGACTGTCTCCTGTGTGTCTGCGCTTCCTGTGATATGTCCCTGAGACTGTCGCTTGTGTGTCTGCGCTTCCTGTGTTATGTCCCTGAGACTGTCTCTTGTGTGTCTGCGCTTCCTGTGATATGTCCCTGAGACTGTCTCTTGTGTGTCTGCGCTTCCTGTGATATGTCCCTGAGACTGTCTCCTGTGTGTCTGCGCTTCCTGTGATATGTCCCTGAGACTGTCTCTTGTGTGTCTGCACTTCCTGTGATAGGTCCCTGAGACTGTCTCTTGTGTGTCTGCACTTCCTGTGCTATGTCCCTGAGACTGTCTCCTGTGTCTGCACTTCCTGTGATATGACCTTGAGACTGTCTCTTGTGTGTCTGCACTTCCTGTGATATGTCCCTGAGACTGTCTCTTGTGTGTCTGCGCTTCCTGTGATCTGTCCCTGAGACTGTCTCCTGTGTGTCTGCGCTTCCTGTGATCTGTCCCTGAGACTGTCTCTTGTGTGTCTGCGCTTCCTGTGATATGTCCTTGAGACTGTCTCCTGTGTGTCTGCGCTTCCTGTGATATGTCCCTGAGACTGTCTCTTGTGTGCACTTCCTGTGATATGTCCCTGAGACTGTCTCCTGTGTGTGCACTTCCTGTGATATGACCCTGAGACTGTCTCCTGTGTGTCTGCGCTTCCTGTGATAGGTCCCTGAGACTGTCTCCTGTGTGTCTGCGCTTCCTGTGATAGGTCCCTGAGACTGTCTGCTGTGTCTGCGCTTCCTGTGATAGGTCACTGAGACTGTCTCCTGTGTGTCTGCGCTTCCTGTGATAGGTACCTGAGACTGTCTCCTGTGTGTCTGCGCTTCCTGTGATAGGTCCCTGAGACTGTCTCTTGTGTGTCTGCGCTTCCTGTGATAGGTCCCTGAGACTGTCTCTTGTGTGTCTGCGCTTCCTGTGATAGGTCCCTGAGACTGTCTCCTGTGTGTCTGCGCTTCCTGTGATAGGTCCCTGAGACTGTCTCTTGTGTGTCTGCGCTTCCTGTGAAAGGTCCCTGAGACTGTCTCCTGTGTGTCTGCGCTTCCTGTGATAGGTCCCTGAGACTGTCTCTTGTGTGTCTGCGCTTCCTGTGATAGGTCCCTGACACTGTCTCCTGTGTGTCTGTGCTTCCTGTGATAGGTCCCTGAGACTGTCTCCTGTGTGTCTGCGCTTCCTGTGATAGGTCCGTGAGACTGTCTCCTGTGTGTCTGCGCTTCCTGTGATAGGTCCCTGAGACTGTCTCTTGTGTGTCTGCGCTTCCTGTGATAGGTCCCTGAGACTGTCTCTTGTGTGTCTGCGCTTCCTGTGATAGGTCCCTGAGACTGTCTCTTGTGTGTCTGCGCTTCCTGTGATAGGTCCCTGAGACTGTCTCCTGTGTGTCTGCGCTTCCTGTGATAGGTCCCTGAGACTGTCTCCTGTGTGTCTGCGCTTCCTGTGATAGGTCCCTGAGACTGTCTCCTGTGTGTCTGCGCTTCCTGTGATAGGTCCCTGAGACTGTCTGCTGTGTCTGCGCTTCCTGTGATAGGTCCCTGAGACTGTCTCCTGTGTGTCTGCGCTTCCTGTGATAGGTCCCTGAGACTGTCTCCTGTGTGTCTGCGCTTCCTGTGATAGGTCCCTGAGACTGTCTCTTGTGTGTCTGCGCTTCCTGTGATAGGTCCCTGAGACTGTCTCTTGTGTGTCTGCGCTTCCTGTGATAGGTCCCTGAGACTGTCTCTTGTGTGTCTGCGCTTCCTGTGATAGGTCCCTGAGACTGTCTCCTGTGTGTCTGCGCTTCCTGTGATAGGTCCCTGAGACTGTCTCTTGTGTGTCTGCGCTTCCTGTGATAGGTCCCTGAGACTGTCTCCTGTGTGTCTGCGCTTCCTGTGATAGGTCCCTGAGACTGTCTCTTGTGTGTCTGCGCTTCCTGTGATAGGTCCCTGACACTGTCTCCTGTGTGTCTGCGCTTCCTGTGATAGGTCCCTGAGACTGTCTCCTGTGTGTCTGCGCTTCCTGTGATAGGTCCCTGAGACTGTCTCCTGTGTGTCTGCGCTTCCTGTGATAGGTCCCTGAGACTGTCTCTTGTGTGTCTGCGCTTCCTGTGATAGGTCCCTGAGACTGTCTCTTGTGTGTCTGCGCTTCCTGTGATCGGTCCCTGAGACTGTCTCTTGTGTGTCTGCGCTTCCTGTGATATGTCCCTGAGACTGTCTCTTGTGTGTCTGCGCTTCCTGTGATATGTCCCTGAGACTGTCTCCTGTGTGTCTGCGCTTCCTGTGATATGTCCCTGAGATTGTCTCTTGTGTGTCTGCACTTCCTGTGATAGGTCCCTGAGACTGTCTCTTGTGTGTCTGCACTTCCTGTGCTATGTCCCTGAGAATGTCTCCTGTGTCTGCACTTCCTGTGATATGTCCCTGAGACTGTCTCTTGTGTGTCTGCGCTTCCTGTGATCTGTCCCTGAGACTGTCTCTTGTGTGTCTGCGCTTCCTGTGATAGGTCCCTGACACTGTCTCTTGTGTGTCTGCGCTTCCTGTGATGTGTCCCTGAGACTGTCTCTTGTGTGTCTGCGCTTCCTGTGATAGGTCCCTGAGATTGTCTCCTGTGTGTCTGCGCTTCCTGTGATAGGTCCCTGAGACTGTCTCCTGTGTCTGCGCTTCCTGTGATATGTCCCTGAGACTGTGTCTTGTGTGTCTGCACTTCCTGTGATGTGTCCCTGAGACTGTCTCCTGTGTCTGCGCTTCCTGTGATATGTCCCTGAGACTGTCTCCTGTGTGTCTGCACTGCCTGTGATATGTCCCTGAGACTGTCTCCTGTGTGTCTGCGCTTCCTTTGATATGTCCCTGAGACTGTCTCCTGTGGGTCTACGCTTCCTGTGATATGTCCCTGAGACTGTCTCCTGTGTCTGCACTTCCTGTGATATGTCACTGAGACTGTCTCTTGTGTGTCTGCACTTCCTGTGATAGGTCCCTGAGACTGTCTCTTGTGTGTCTGCGCTTCCTGTGATAGGTCCCTGAGACTGTCTCTTGTGTGTCTGCGCTTCCTGTGATAGGTCCCTGAGACTGTCTCTTGTGTGTCTGCGCTTCCTGTGATAGGTCCCTGAGACTGTCTCCTGTGTGTCTGCGCTTCCTGTGATCTGTCCCTGAGACTGTCTCCTGTGTGTCTGCGCTTCCTGTGATCTGTCCCTGAGACTGTCTCTTGTGTGTCTGCGCTTCCTGTGATCTGTCCCTGAGACTGTCTCCTGTGTGTCTGCGCTTCCTGTGATAGGTCCCTGAGACTGTCTCTTGTGTGTCTGTGCTTCCTGTGATCTGTCCCTGAGACTGTCTCCTGTGTGTCTGCGCTTCCTGTGATAGGTCCCTGAGACTGTCTCCTGTGTGTCTGCGCTTCCTGTGATCTGTCCCTGAGACTGTCTCCTGTGTGTCTGCGCTTCCTGTGATATGTCCCTGAGACTGTCGCTTGTGTGTCTGCGCTTCCTGTGATATGTCCCTGAGACTGTCGCTTGTGTGTCTGCGCTTCCTGTGTTATGTCCCTGAGACTGTCTCTTGTGTGTCTGCGCTTCCTGTGATATGTCCCTGAGACTGTCTCTTGTGTGTCTGCGCTTCCTGTGATATGTCCCTGAGACTGTCTCCTGTGTGTCTGCGCTTCCTGTGATATGTCCCTGAGACTGTCTCTTGTGTGTCTGCACTTCCTGTGATAGGTCCCTGAGACTGTCTCTTGTGTGTCTGCACTTCCTGTGCTATGTCCCTGAGACTGTCTCCTGTGTCTGCACTTCCTGTGATATGACCTTGAGACTGTCTCTTGTGTGTCTGCACTTCCTGTGATATGTCCCTGAGACTGTCTCTTGTGTGTCTGCGCTTCCTGTGATCTGTCCCTGAGACTGTCTCCTGTGTGTCTGCGCTTCCTGTGATCTGTCCCTGAGACTGTCTCTTGTGTGTCTGCGCTTCCTGTGATCTGTCCCTGAGACTGTCTCTTGTGTGTCTGCGCTTCCTGTGATCTGTCCCTGAGACTGTCTCTTGTGTGTCTGCGCTTCCTGTGATAGGTCCCTGAGACTGTCTCCTGTGTGTCTGCGCTTCCTGTGATAGGTCCCTGAGACTGTCTCTTGTGTGTCTGCGCTTCCTGTGATAGGTCCCTGAGACTGTCTCTTGTGTGTCTGCGCTTCCTGTGATAGGTCCCTCAGACTGTCTCTTGTGTGTCTGCGCTTCCTGTGATAGGTCCCTGAGACTGTCTCTTCTGTGTCTGCGCTTCCTGTGATAGGTCCCTGAGACTGTCTCCTGTGTGTCTGCGCTTCCTGTGATAGGTCCCTGAGACTGTCTCTTGTGTGTCTGCGCTTCCTGTGATATGTCCCTGAGACTGGCTCCTGTGTCTGCGCTTCCTGTGATAGGTCCCTGAGACTGTCTCCTGTGTGTCTGCGCTTCCTGTGATAGGTCCCTGAGACTGTCTCTTGTGTGTCTGCGCTTCCTGTGATAGGTCCCTGAGATTGTCTCCTGTGTGTCTGCGCTTCCTGTGATAGGTCCCTGAGATTGTCTCCTGTGTGTCTGCGCTTCCTGTGATAGGTCCCTGAGACTGTCTCTTGTGTGTCTGCGCTTCCTGTGATAGGTCCCTGAGACTGTCTCTTGTGTGTCTGCGCTTCCTGTGATAGGTCCCTGAGACTGTCTGCTGTGTCTGCACTTCCTGTGATAGGTCCCTGAGACTGTCTCCTGTGTGTCTGCGCTTCCTGTGATAGGTCCCTGAGACTGTCTCTTGTGTGTCTGCGCTTCCTGTGATAGGTCCCTGAGACTGTCTCTTGTGTGTCTGCGCTTCCTGTGATAGGTCCCTGAGACTGTCTGCTGTGTCTGCGCTTCCTGTGATAGGTCCCTGAGACTGTCTCCTGTGTGTCTGCGCTTCCTGTGATAGGTCCCTGAGACTGTCTCCTGTGTGTCTGCGCTTCCTGTGATAGGTCCCTGAGACTGTCTCTTGTGTGTCTGCGCTTCCTGTGATAGGTCCCTGAGACTGTCTCTTGTGTGTCTGCGCTTCCTGTGATAGGTCCCTGAGACTGTCTCCTGTGTCTGCGCTTCCTGTGATAGGTCCCTGAGACTGTCTCCTGTGTGTCTGCGCTTCCTGTGATAGGTCCCTGAGACTGTCTCTTGTGTGTCTGCGCTTCCTGTGAAAGGTCCCTGAGACTGTCTCCTGTGTGTCTGCGCTTCCTGTGATAGGTCCCTGAGACTGTCTCTTGTGTGTCTGCGCTTCCTGTGATAGGTCCCTGACACTGTCTCCTGTGTGTCTGCGCTTCCTGTGATAGGTCCCTGAGACTGTCTCCTGTGTGTCTGCGCTTCCTGTGATAGGTCCCTGAGACTGTCTCCTGTGTGTCTGCGCTTCCTGTGATAGGTCCCTGAGACTGTCTCTTGTGTGTCTGCGCTTCCTGTGATAGGTCCCTGAGACTGTCTCTTGTGTGTCTGCGCTTCCTGTGATAGGTCCCTGAGACTGTCTCTTGTGTGTCTGCGCTTCCTGTGATAGGTCCCTGAGACTGTCTCCTGTGTGTCTGCGCTTCCTGTGATATGTCCCTGAGACTGTCTCCTGTGTGTCTGCGCTTCCTGTGATATGTCCCTGAGACTGTCTCCTGTGTGTCTGCGCTTCCTGTTATAGGTCCCTGAGACTGTCTGCTGTGTCTGCGCTTCCTGTGATAGGTCCCTGAGACTGTCTCCTGTGTGTCTGCGCTTCCTGTGATAGGTCCCTGAGACTGTCTCCTGTGTGTCTGCGCTTCTTGTGATAGGTCCCTGAGACTGTCTCTTGTGTGTCTGCGCTTCCTGTGATAGGTCCCTGAGACTGTCTCTTGTGTGTCTGCGCTTCCTGTGATAGGTCCCTGAGACTGTCTCTTGTGTGTCTGCGCTTCCTGTGATAGGTCCCTGAGACTGTCTCCTGTGTGTCTGCGCTTCCTGTGATAGGTCCCTGAGACTGTCTCTTGTGTGTCTGCGCTTCCTGTGATAGGTCCCTGAGACTGTCTCCTGTGTGTCTGCGCTTCCTGTGATAGGTCCCTGAGACTGTCTCTTGTGTGTCTGCGCTTCCTGTGATAGGTCCCTGACACTGTCTCTTGTGTGTCTGCGCTTCCTGTGATAGGTCCCTGACACTGTCTCTTGTGTGTCTGCGCTTCCTGTGATGTGTCCCTGAGACTGTCTCTTGTGTGTCTGCGCTTCCTGTGATAGGTCCCTGAGATTGTCTCCTGTGTGTCTGCGCTTCCTGTGATAGGTCCCTGAGACTGTCTCCTGTGTCTGCGCTTCCTGTGATATGTCCCTGAGACTGTGTCTTGTGTGTCTGCACTTCCTGTGATGTGTCCCTGAGACTGTCTCCTGTGTCTGCGCTTCCTGTGATATGTCCCTGAGACTGTCTCCTGTGTGTCTGCACTGCCTGTGATATGTCCCTGAGACTGTCTCCTGTGTGTCTGCGCTTCCTTTGATATGTCCCTGAGACTGTCTCCTGTGGGTCTACGCTTCCTGTGATATGTCCCTGAGACTGTCTCCTGTGTCTGCACTTCCTGTGATATGTCACTGAGACTGTCTCTTGTGTGTCTGCACTTCCTGTGATAGGTCCCTGAGACTGTCTCTTGTGTGTCTGCGCTTCCTGTGATAGGTCCCTGAGACTGTCTCTTGTGTGTCTGCGCTTCCTGTGATAGGTCCCTGAGACTGTCTCTTGTGTGTCTGCGCTTCCTGTGATAGGTCCCTGAGACTGTCTCCTGTGTGTCTGCGCTTCCTGTGATAGGTCCCTGAGACATTCTCTTGTGTGTCTGCGCTTCCTGTGATAGGTCCCTGAGACTGTCTCCTGTGTGTCTGCGCTTCCTGTGATAGGTCCCTGAGACTGTCTCTTGTGTGTCTGCGCTTCCTGTGATCTGTCCCTGAGACTGTCTCTTGTGTGTCTGCGCTTCCTGTGATAGGTCCCTGACACTGTCTCTTGTGTGTCTGCGCTTCCTGTGATGTGTCCCTGAGACTGTCTCTTGTGTGTCTGCGCTTCCTGTGATAGGTCCCTGAGATTGTCTCCTGTGTGTCTGCGCTTCCTGTGATAGGTCCCTGAGACTGTCTCCTGTGTCTGCGCTTCCTGTGATATGTCCCTGAGACTGTGTCTTGTGTGTCTGCACTTCCTGTGATGTGTCCCTGAGACTGTCTCCTGTGTCTGCGCTTCCTGTGATATGTCCCTGAGACTGTCTCCTGTGTGTCTGCACTGCCTGTGATATGTCCCTGAGACTGTCTCCTGTGTGTCTGCGCTTCCTTTGATATGTCCCTGAGACTGTCTCCTGTGGGTCTACGCTTCCTGTGATATGTCCCTGAGACTGTCTCCTGTGTCTGCACTTCCTGTGATATGTCACTGAGACTGTCTCTTGTGTGTCTGCACTTCCTGTGATAGGTCCCTGAGACTGTCTCTTGTGTGTCTGCGCTTCCTGTGATAGGTCCCTGAGACTGTCTCTTGTGTGTCTGCGCTTCCTGTGATAGGTCCCTGAGACTGTCTCTTGTGTGTCTGCGCTTCCTGTGATAGGTCCCTGAGACTGTCTCCTGTGTGTCTGCGCTTCCTGTGATCTGTCCCTGAGACTGTCTCCTGTGTGTCTGCGCTTCCTGTGATCTGTCCCTGAGACTGTCTCTTGTGTGTCTGCGCTTCCTGTGATCTGTCCCTGAGACTGTCTCCTGTGTGTCTGCGCTTCCTGTGATAGGTCCCTGAGACTGTCTCTTGTGTGTCTGTGCTTCCTGTGATCTGTCCCTGAGACTGTCTCCTGTGTGTCTGCGCTTCCTGTGATAGGTCCCTGAGACTGTCTCCTGTGTGTCTGCGCTTCCTGTGATCTGTCCCTGAGACTGTCTCCTGTGTGTCTGCGCTTCCTGTGATATGTCCCTGAGACTGTCGCTTGTGTGTCTGCGCTTCCTGTGATATGTCCCTGAGACTGTCGCTTGTGTGTCTGCGCTTCCTGTGTTATGTCCCTGAGACTGTCTCTTGTGTGTCTGCGCTTCCTGTGATATGTCCCTGAGACTGTCTCTTGTGTGTCTGCGCTTCCTGTGATATGTCCCTGAGACTGTCTCCTGTGTGTCTGCGCTTCCTGTGATATGTCCCTGAGACTGTCTCTTGTGTGTCTGCACTTCCTGTGATAGGTCCCTGAGACTGTCTCTTGTGTGTCTGCACTTCCTGTGCTATGTCCCTGAGACTGTCTCCTGTGTCTGCACTTCCTGTGATATGACCTTGAGACTGTCTCTTGTGTGTCTGCACTTCCTGTGATATGTCCCTGAGACTGTCTCTTGTGTGTCTGCGCTTCCTGTGATCTGTCCCTGAGACTGTCTCCTGTGTGTCTGCGCTTCCTGTGATCTGTCCCTGAGACTGTCTCTTGTGTGTCTGCGCTTCCTGTGATCTGTCCCTGAGACTGTCTCTTGTGTGTCTGCGCTTCCTGTGATCGGTCCCTGAGACTGTCTCTTGTGTGTCTGCGCTTCCTGTGATCGGTCCCTGAGACTGTCTCTTGTGTGTCTGCGCTTCCTGTGATAGGTCCCTGAGACTGTCTCCTGTGTGTCTGCGCTTCCTGTGATAGGTCCCTGAGACTGTCTCTTGTGTGTCTGCGCTTCCTGTGATAGGTCCCTGAGACTGTCTCTTGTGTGTCTGCGCTTCCTGTGATAGGTCCCTGAGACTGTCTCTTGTGTGTCTGCGCTTCCTGTGATAGGTCCCTGAGACTGTCTCTTCTGTGTCTGCGCTTCCTGTGATAGGTCCCTGAGACTGTCTCCTGTGTGTCTGCGCTTCCTGTGATAGGTCCCTGAGACTGTCTCCTGTGTCTGCGCATCCTGTGATAGGTCCCTGAGACTGTCTCCTGTGTCTGCGCTTCCTGTGATATGTCCCTGAGACTGTCTCCTGTGTGTCTGCGCTTCCTGTGATGTGTCCCTGAGACTGTCTCCTGTGTGTGTGCACTTCCTGTGATATGTCCCTGAGACTGTCTCCTGTGTGTGTGCACTTCCTGTGATATGTCCCTGAGACTGTCTCCTGTGTGTGTGCACTTCCTGTGATATGTCCCTGAGACTGTCTCCTGTGTGTCTGCGCTTCCTGTGATATGTCCCTGAGACTGTCTCCTGTGTGTCTGCGCTTCCTGTGATATGCCCCTGAGACTGTCTCCTGTGTCTGCGCTTCCTGTGATATGTCCCTGAGACTGTCTCTTGTGTGTCTGCGCTTCCTGTGATATGTCCCTGAGACTGTCTCTTGTGTGTCTGCGCTTCCTGTGATATGTCCCTGAGACTGGCTCCTGTGTCTGCGCTTCCTGTGATAGGTCCCTGAGACTGTCTCCTGTGTGTCTGCGCTTCCTGTGATATGTCCCTGAGACTGTCTCTTGTGTGTCTGCGCTTCCTGTGATATGTCCCTGAGACTGTCTCCTGTGTGTGTGCACTTCCTGTGATATGTCCCTGAGACTGTCTCCTGTGTGTGTGCACTTCCTGTGATATGTCCCTGAGACTGTCTCCTGTGTGTGTGCACTTCCTGTGATATGTCCCTGAGACTGTCTCCTGTGTGTCTGCGCTTCCTGTGATATGTCCCTGAGACTGTCTCCTGTGTGTCTGCGCTTCCTGTGATATGCCCCTGAGACTGTCTCCTGTGTCTGCGCTTCCTGTGATATGTCCCTGAGACTGTCTCTTGTGTGTCTGCGCTTCCTGTGATATGTCCCTGAGACTGTCTCTTGTGTGTCTGCGCTTCCTGTGATATGTCCCTGAGACTGGCTCCTGTGTCTGCGCTTCCTGTGATAGGTCCCTGAGACTGTCTCCTGTGTGTCTGCGCTTCCTGTGATATGTCCCTGAGACTGTCTCTTGTGTGTCTGCACTTCCTGTGATATGTCCCTGAGACTGTCTCCTGTGTCTGCACTTCCTGTGATATGTCCCTGAGACTGTCTCCTGTGTGTCTGCGCTTCCTGTGATAGGTCCCTGAGATTGTCTCCTGTGTGTCTGCGCTTCCTGTGATAGGTCCCTGAGACTGTCTCTTGTGTGTCTGCGCTTCCTGTGATAGGTCCCTGAGACTGTCTCTTGTGTGTCTGCGCTTCCTGTGATAGGTCCCTGGGACTGTCTCTTGTGTGTCTGCGCTTCCTGTGATAGGTCCCTGAAACTGTCTCTTGTGTGTCTGCGCTTCCTGTGATAGGTCCCTGAGACTGTCTCTTGTGTGTCTGCGCTTTCTGTGATAGGTCCCTGAGACTGTCTCCTGTGTGTCTGCGCTTCCTGTGATAGGTCCCTGAGACTGTCTCTTGTGTGTCTGCGCTTCCTGTGATAGGTCCCTGAGATTGTCTCCTGTGTGTCTGCGCTTCCTGTGATAGGTCCCTGAGACTGTCTCTTGTGTGTCTGCGCTTCCTGTGATGTCCCTGAGATTGTCTCCTGTGTGTCTGCGCTTCCTATGATATGTCCCTGAGACTGTCTCCTGTGTGTCTGCACTTCCTGTGATCTGTCCCTGAGACTGTCTCCTGTGTGTCTGCGCTTCCTGTGATAGGTCCCTGAGACTGTGTCTTGTGTGTCTGCACTTCCTGTGATCTGTCCCTGAGACTGTCTCCTGTGTGTCTGCACTTCCTGTGATATGTCCCTGAGACTGTCTCCTGTGTGTCTGCGCTTCCTGTGATATGTCCCTGAGACTGTCTCTTGTGTGTCTGCGCTTCCTGTGATATGTCCCTGAGACTGTCTCCTGTGTGTCTGCGCTTCCTGTGATATGTCCCTGAGACTGTCTCTTGTGTGTCTGCGCTTCCTGTGATGTCCCTGAGATTGTCTCTTGTGTGTCTGCGCTTCCTGTGATAGGTCCCTGAGATTGTCTCTTGAGTGTCTGCGCTTCCTGTGATAGGTCCCTGAGACTGGCTCTTGTGTGTCTGCGCTTCCTGTGATAGGTCCCTGAGACTGTCTCCTGTGTGTCTGCGCTTCCTGTGATAGGTCCCTGAGACTGTCTCTTGTGTGTCTGCGCTTCCTGTGATAGGTCCCTGAGATTGTCTCCTGTGTGTCTGCGCTTCCTGTGATAGGTCCCTGAGACTGTCTCTTGTGTGTCTGCGCTTCCTGTGATGTCCCTGAGACTGTCTCCTGTGTGTCTGCGCTTCCTGTGATATGTCCCTGAGACTGTCTCTTGTGTGTCTGCGCTTCCTGTGATATGTCCCTGAGACTGTCTCTTGTGTGTCTGCGCTTCCTGTGATATGTCCCTGAGACTGTCTCTTGTGTGTCTGCGCTTCCTGTGATATGTCCCTGAGACTGTCTCCTGTGTGTCTGCGCTTCCTGTGATATGTCCCTGAGACTGTCTCTTGTGTGCTCTTCCTGTGATATGTCCCTGAGACTGTCTCCTGTGTGTGCACTTCCTGTGATATGTCCCTGAGACTGTCTCCTGTGTGTCTGCGCTTCCTGTGATATGTCCCTGAGACTGTCTCCTGTGTGTCTGCGCTTCCTGTGATATGTCCCTGAGACTGTCTCCTGTGTGTCTGCGCTTCCTGTGATAGGTCCCTGAGACTGTCTGCTGTGTCTGCGCTTCCTGTGATAGGTCCCTGAGACTGTCTCCTGTGTGTCTGCGCTTCCTGTGATAGGTCCCTGAGACTGTCTCCTGTGTGTCTGCGCTTCCTGTGATAGGTCCCTGAGACTGTCTCTTGTGTGTCTGCGCTTCCTGTGATAGGTCCCTGAGACTGTCTCTTGTGTGTCTGCGCTTCCTGTGATAGGTCCCTGAGACTGTCTCCTGTGTGTCTGCGCTTCCTGTGATAGGTCCCTGAGACTGTCTCCTGTGTGTCTGCGCTTCCTGTGATAGGTCCCTGAGACTGTCTCTTGTGTGTCTGCGCTTCCTGTGAAAGGTCCCTGAGACTGTCTCCTGTGTGTCTGCGCTTCCTGAGATAGGTCCCTGAGACTGTCTCTTGTGTGTCTGCGCTTCCTGTGATAGGTCCCTGACACTGTCTCCTGTGTGTCTGCGCTTCCTGTGATATGTCCCTGAGACTGTCTCCTGTGTGTCTGCGCTTCCTGTGATAGGTCCCTGAGACTGTCTCCTGTGTGTCTGCGCTTCCTGTGATAGGTCCCTGAGACTGTCTCTTGTGTGTCTGCGCTTCCTGTGATAGGTCCCTGAGACTGTCTCTTGTGTGTCTGCGCTTCCTGTGATAGGTCCCTGAGACTGTCTCTTGTGTGTCTGCGCTTCCTGTGATAGGTCCCTGAGACTGTCTCCTGTGTGTCTGCGCTTCCTGTGATAGGTCCCTGAGACTGTCTCCTGTGTGTCTGCGCTTCCTGTGATATGTCCCTGAGACTGTCTCCTGTGTGTCTGCGCTTCCTGTGATAGGTCCCTGAGACTGTCTGCTGTGTCTGCGCTTCCTGTGATAGGTCCCTGAGACTGTCTCCTGTGTGTCTGCGCTTCCTGTGATAGGTCCCTGAGACTGTCTCCTGTGTGTCTGCGCTTCCTGTGATAGGTCCCTGAGACTGTCTCTTGTGTGTCTGCGCTTCCTGTGATAGGTCCCTGAGACTGTCTCTTGTGTGTCTGCGCTTCCTGTGATAGGTCCCTGAGACTGTCTCTTGTGTGTCTGCGCTTCCTGTGATAGGTCCCTGAGACTGTCTCCTGTGTGTCTGCGCTTCCTGTGATAGGTCCCTGAGACTGTCTCTTGTGTGTCTGCGCTTCCTGTGATAGGTCCCTGAGACTGTCTCTTGTGTGTCTGCGCTTCCTGTGATAGGTCCCTGAGACTGTCTCTTGTGTGTCTGCGCTTCCTGTGATAGGTCCCTGACACTGTCTCCTGTGTGTCTGCGCTTCCTGTGATAGGTCCCTGAGACTGTCTCCTGTGTGTCTGCGCTTCCTGTGATAGGTCCCTGAGACTGTCTCCTGTGTGTCTGCGCTTCCTGTGATAGGTCCCTGAGACTGTCTCTTGTGTGTCTGCGCTTCCTGTGATAGGTCCCTGAGACTGTCTCTTGTGTGTCTGCGCTTCCTGTGATAGGTCCCTGAGACTGTCTCTTGTGTGTCTGCGCTTCCTGTGATAGGTCCCTGAGACTGTCTCTTGTGTGTCTGCGCTTCCTGTGATAGGTCCCTGAGACTGTCTCTTGTGTGTCTGCGCTTCCTGTGATATGTCCCTGAGACTGTCTCCTGTGTGTCTGCGCTTCCTGTGATATGTCCCTGAGATTGTCTCTTGTGTGTCTGCACTTCCCGTGATAGGTCCCTGAGACTGTCTCTTGTGTGTCTGCACTTCCTGTGCTATGTCCCTGAGACTGTCTCCTGTGTCTGCACTTCCTGTGATATGACCTTGAGACTGTCTCTTGTGTGTCTGCACTTCCTGTGATATGTCCCTGAGACTGTCTCTTGTGTGTCTGCGCTTCCTGTGATCTGTCCCTGAGACTGTCTCTTGTGTGTCTGCGCTTCCTGTGATAGGTCCCTGACACTGTCTCTTGTGTGTCTGCGCTTCCTGTGATGTGTCCCTGAGACTGTCTCTTGTGTGTCTGCGCTTCCTGTGATAGGTCCCTGAGATTGTCTCCTGTGTGTCTGCGCTTCCTGTGATAGGTCCCTGAGACTGTCTCCTGTGTCTGCGCTTCCTGTGATAGGTCCCTGAGACTGTCTCTTGTGTGTCTGCGCTTCCTGTGATATGTCCCTGAGACTGTGTCTTGTGTGTCTGCGCTTCCTGTGATATGTCCCTGACACTGTCTCCTGTGTCTGCGCTTCCTGTGATATGTCCCTGAGACTGTGTCTTGTGTGTCTGCACTTCCTGTGATGTGTCCCTGAGACTGTCTCCTGTGTCTGCGCTTCCTGTGATATGTCCCTGAGACTGTCTCCTGTGTGTCTGCACTGCCTGTGATATGTCCCTGAGACTGTCTCCTGTGTGTCTGCGCTTCCTTTGATATGTCCCTGAGACTGTCTCCTGTGGGTCTACGCTTCCTGTGATATGTCCCTGAGACTGTCTCCTGTGTCTGCACTTCCTGTGATATGTCACTGAGACTGTCTCTTGTGTGTCTGCACTTCCTGTGATAGGTCCCTGAGACTGTCTCTTGTGTGTCTGCGCTTCCTGTGATATGTCCCTGAGACTGTCTCTTGTGTGTCTGCGCTTCCTGTGATATGTCCCTGAGACTGTCTCTTGTGTGTCTGCGCTTCCTGTGATATGTCCGAGACTGTCTCTTGTGTGTCTGCGCTTCCTGTGATATGTCCCTGAGACTGTCTCCTGTGTGTCTGCGCTTCCTGTGATAGGTCCCTGAGACTGTCTCCTGTGTGTCTGCGCTTCCTGTGATAGGTCCCTGAGACTGTCTCCTGTGTGTCTTCGCTTCCTGTGATAGGTCCCTGAGACTGTCTCCTGTGTGTCTGCGCTTCCTGTGATAGGTCCCTGAGACTGTCTGCTGTGTCTGCGCTTCCTGTGATAGGTCCCTGAGACTGTCTCCTGTGTGTCTGCACTTCCTGTGATCGGTCCCTGAGACTGTCTCCTGTGTGTCTTCGCTTCCTGTGATAGGTCCCTGAGACTGTCTCTTGTGTGTCTGCGCTTCCTGTGATAGGTCCCTGAGACTGTCTCTTGTGTGTCTGCGCTTCCTGTGATAGGTCCCTGAGACTGTCTCTTGTGTGTCTGCGCTTCCTGTGATAGGTCCCTGAGACTGTCTCCTGTGTGTCTGCGCTTCCTGTGATAGGTCCCTGAGACTGTCTCTTGTGTGTCTGCGCTTCCTGTGATAGGTCCCTGAGACTGTCTCCTGTGTGTCTGCGCTTCCTGTGATAGGTCCCTGAGACAGTCTCTTGTGTGTCTGCGCTTCCTGTGATAGGTCCCTGACACTGTCTCCTGTGTGTCTGCGCTTTCTGTGATAGGTCCCTGAGACTGTCTCCTGTGTGTCTGCGCTTCCTGTGATAGGTCCCTGAGACTGTCTCTTGTGTGTCTGCGCTTCCTGTGATAGGTCCCTGAGACTGTCTCTTGTGTGTCTGCGCTTCCTGTGATAGGTCCCTGAGACTGTCTCCTGTGTGTCTGCGCTTCCTGTGATAGGTCCCTGAGACTGTCTCCTGTGTGTCTGCGCTTCCTGTGATAGGTCCCTGAGACTGTCTCCTGTGTGTCTGCGCTTCCTGTGATAGGTCCCAGAGACTGTCTCCTGTGTGTCTGCGCTTCCTGTGATAGGTCCCTGAGACTGTCTCCTGTGTCTGCGCTTCCTGTGATAGGTCCCTGAGACTGTCTCCTGTGTGTCTGCGCTTCCTGTGATAGGTCCCTGAGACTGTCTCTTGTGTGTCTGCGCTTCCTGTGATAGGTCCCTGAGACTGTCTCTTGTGTGTCTGCGCTTCCTGTGATAGGTCCCTGAGACTGTCTCTTGTGTGTCTGCGCTTCCTGTGATAGGTCCCTGAGACTGTCTCCTGTGTGTCTGCGCTTCCTGTGATAGGTCCCTGAGACTGTCTCTTGTGTGTCTGCGCTTCCTGTGATAGGTCCCTGAGACTGTCTCCTGTGTGTCTGCGCTTCCTGTGATAGGTACCTGAGACTGTCTCTTGTGTGTCTGCGCTTCCTGTGATAGGTCCCTGAGACTGTCTCCTGTGTGTCTGCGCTTCCTGTGATAGGTCCCTGAGACTGTCTCTTGTGTGTCTGCGCTTCCTGTGATAGGTCCCTGAGACTGTCTCCTGTGTGTCTGCGCTTCCTGTGATAGGTCCCTGAGACTGTCTCCTGTGTGTCTGCGCTTCCTGTGATAGGTCCCTGAGACTGTCTCCTGTGTGTCTGCGCTTCCTGTGATAGGTCCCTGAGACTGTCTCTTGTGTGTCTGCGCTTCCTGTGATAGGTCCCTGAGACTGTCTCCTGTGTGTCTGCGCTTCCTGTGATAGGTCCCTGAGACTGTCTCCTGTGTGTCTGCGCTTCCTGTGATAGGTCCCTGAGACTGTCTCTTGTGTGTCTGCGCTTCCTGTGATAGGTACCTGAGACTGTCTCTTGTGTGTCTGCGCTTCCTGTGATAGGTCCCTGAGACTGTCTCCTGTGTGTCTGCGCTTCCTGTGATAGGTCCCTGAGACTGTCTCTTGTGTGTCTGCGCTTCCTGTGATAGGTCCCTGAGACTGTCTCCTGTGTGTCTGCGCTTCCTGTGATAGGTCCCTGAGACTGTCTCCTGTGTGTCTGCGCTTCCTGTGATAGGTCCCTGAGACTGTCTCCTGTGTGTCTGCGCTTCCTGTGATAGGTCCCTGAGACTGTCTCTTGTGTGTCTGCGCTTCCTGTGATAGGTCCCTGAGACTGTCTCCTGTGTGTCTGCGCTTCCTGTGATAGGTCCCTGAGACTGTCTCCTGTGTGTCTGCGCTTCCTGTGATAGGTCCCTGAGACTGTCTCTTGTGTGTCTGCGCTTCCTGTGATAGGTCCCTGAGACTGTCTCCTGTGTGTCTGCGCTTCCTGTGATAGGTCCCTGAGACTGTCTCTTGTGTGTCTGCGCTTCCTGTGATAGGTCCCTGACACTGTCTCTTGTGTGTCTGCGCTTCCTGTGATGTGTCCCTGAGACTGTCGCTTGTGTGTCTGCGCTTCCTGTGATATGTCCCTGAGACTGTCTCTTGTGTGTCTGCGCTTCCTGTGATATGTCCCTGAGACTGTCTCCTGTGTGTCTGCGCTTCCTGTGATATGTCCCTGAGACTGTCTCTTGTGTGTCTGCACTTCCTGTGATAGGTCCCTGAGACTGTCTCTTGTGTGTCTGCACTTCCTGTGCTATGTCCCTGAGACTGTCTCCTGTGTCTGCACTTCCTGTGATATGACCTTGAGACTGTCTCTTGTGTGTCTGCGCTTCCTGTGATCTGTCCCTGAGACTGTCTCTTGTGTGTCTGCGCTTCCTGTGATAGGTCCCTGACACTGTCTCTTGTGTGTCTGCGCTTCCTGTGATGTGTCCCTGAGACTGTCTCTTGTGTGTCTGCGCTTCCTGTGATAGGTCCCTGAGATTGTCTCCTGTGTGTCTGCGCTTCCTGTGATAGGTCCCTGAGACTGTCTCCTGTGTCTGCGCTTCCTGTGATCTGTCCCTGAGACTGTGTCTTGTGTGTCTGCACTTCCTGTGATATGTCCCTGAGACTGTCTCCTGTGTCTGCGCTTCCTGTGATATGTCCCTGAGACTGTCTCCTGTGTGTCTGCACTGCCTGTGATATGTCCCTGAGACTGTCTCCTGTGTGTCTGCGCTTCCTTTGATATGTCCCTGAGACTGTCTCCTGTGGGTCTACGCTCCCTGTGATATGTCCCTGAGACTGTCTCCTGTGTCTGCCCTTCCTGTGATATGTCACTGAGACTGTCTCTTGTGTGTCTGCACTTCCTGTGATAGGTCCCTGAGACTGTCTCTTGTGTGTCTGCGCTTCCTGTGATAGGTCCCTGAGACTGTCTCTTGTGTGTCTGCGCTTCCTGTGATAGGTCCCTGAGACTGTCTCTTGTGTGTCTGCGCTTCCTGTGATAGGTCCCTGAGACTGTCTCCTGTGTGTCTGCGCTTCCTGTGATCTGTCCCTGAGACTGTCTCCTGTGTGTCTGCGCTTCCTGTGATCTGTCCCTGAGACTGTCTCTTGTGTGTCTGCGCTTCCTGTGATCTGTCCCTGAGACTGTCTCCTGTGTGTCTGCGCTTCCTGTGATAGGTCCCTGAGACTGTCTCTTGTGTGTCTGCGCTTCCTGTGATCTGTCCCTGAGACTGTCTCCTGTGTGTCTGCGCTTCCTGTGATAGGTCCCTGAGACTGTCTCCTGTGTGTCTGCGCTTCCTGTGATCTGTCCCTGAGACTGTCTCCTGTGTGTCTGCGCTTCCTGTGATATGTCCCTGAGACTGTCGCTTGTGTGTCTGCGCTTCCTGTGATATGTCCCTGAGACTGTCGCTTGTGTGTCTGCGCTTCCTGTGATATGTCCCTGAGACTGTCTCTTGTGTGTCTGCGCTTCCTGTGATATGTCCCTGAGACTGTCTCTTGTGTGTCTGCGCTTCCTGTGATATGTCCCTGAGACTGTCTCCTGTGTGTCTGCGCTTCCTGTGATATGTCCCTGAGATTGTATCTTGTGTGTCTGCACTTCCTGTGATAGGTCCCTGAGACTGTCTCTTGTGTGTCTGCACTTCCTGTGCTATGTCCCTGAGACTGTCTCCTGTGTCTGCACTTCCTGTGATATGACCTTGAGACTGTCTCTTGTGTGTCTGCACTTCCTGTGATATGTCCCTGAGACTGTCTCTTGTGTGTCTGCGCTTCCTGTGATCTGTCCCTGAGACTGTCTCCTGTGTGTCTGCGCTTCCTGTGATAGGTCCCTGAGACTGTCTCTTGTGTGTCTGCGCTTCCTGTGATAGGTCCCTGACACTGTCTCCTGTGTGTCTGCGCTTCCTGTGATAGGTCCCTGAGACTGTCTCCTGTGTGTCTGCGCTTCCTGTGATAGGTCCCTGAGACTGTCTCCTGTGTGTCTGCGCTTCCTGTGATAGGTCCCTGAGACTGTCTCTTGTGTGTCTGCGCTTCCTGTGATAGGTCCCTGAGACTGTCTCTTGTGTGTCTGCGCTTCCTGTGATAGGTCCCTGAGACTGTCTCTTGTGTGTCTGCGCTTCCTGTGATAGGTCCCTGAGACTGTCTCTTGTGTGTCTGCGCTTCCTGTGATATGTCCCTGAGACTGTCTCCTGTGTGTCTGCGCTTCCTGTGATATGTCCCTGAGATTGTCTCTTGTGTGTCTGCACTTCCTGTGATAGGTCCCTGAGACTGTCTCTTGTGTGTCTGCACTTCCTGTGCTATGTCCCTGAGACTGTCTCCTGTGTCTGCACTTCCTGTGATATGACCTTGAGACTGTCTCTTGTGTGTCTGCACTTCCTGTGATATGTCCCTGAGACTGTCTCTTGTGTGTCTGCGCTTCCTGTGATCTGTCCCTGAGACTGTCTCTTGTGTGTCTGCGCTTCCTGTGATAGGTCCCTGACACTGTCTCTTGTGTGTCTGCGCTTCCTGTGATGTGTCCCTGAGACTGTCTCTTGTGTGTCTGCGCTTCCTGTGATAGGTCCCTGAGATTGTCTCCTGTGTGTCTGCGCTTCCTGTGATAGGTCCCTGAGACTGTCTCCTGTGTCTGCGCTTCCTGTGATAGGTCCCTGAGACTGTGTCTTGTGTGTCTGCACTGCCTGTGATATGTCCCTGAGACTGTCTCCTGTGTGTCTGCGCTTCCTTTGATATGTCCCTGAGACTGTCTCCTGTGGGTCTACGCTTCCTGTGATATGTCCGTGAGACTGTCTCCTGTGTCTGCACTTCCTGTGATATGTCACTGAGACTGTCTCTTGTGTGTCTGCGCTTCCTGTGATGTGTCCCTGAGACTGTCTCCTGTGTCTGCGCTTCCTGTGATATGTCCCTGAGACTGTCTCCTGTGTGTCTGCACTGCCTGTGATATGTCCCTGAGACTGTCTCCTGTGTGTCTGCGCTTCCTTTGATATGTCCCTGAGACTGTCTCCTGTGGGTCTACGCTTCCTGTGATATGTCCCTGAGACTGTCTCCTGTGTCTGCACTTCCTGTGATATGTCACTGAGACTGTCTCTTGTGTGTCTGCACTTCCTGTGATAGGTCCCTGAGACTGTCTCTTGTGTGTCTGCGCTTCCTGTGATAGGTCCCTGAGACTGTCTCTTGTGTGTCTGCGCTTCCTGTGATATGTCCCTGAGACTGTCTCTTGTGTGTCTGCGCTTCCTGTGATATGTCCGAGACTGTCTCTTGTGTGTCTGCGCTTCCTGTGATATGTCCCTGAGACTGTCTCCTGTGTGTCTGCGCTTCCTGTGATATGTCCCTGAGACTGTCTCCTGTGTGTCTGCGCTTCCTGTGATATGTCCCTGAGACTGTCTCCTGTGTGTCTGCGCTTCCTGTGATAGGTCCCTGAGACTGTCTCCTGTGTGTCTGCGCTTCCTGTGATAGGTCCCTGAGACTGTCTGCTGTGTCTGCGCTTCCTGTGATAGGTCCCTGAGACTGTCTCCTGTGTGTCTGCGCTTCCTGTGATAGGTCCCTGAGACTGTCTGCTGTGTGTCTGCGCTTCCTGTGATAGGTCCCTGAGACTGTCTCTTGTGTGTCTGCGCTTCCTGTGATAGGTCCCTGAGACTGTCTCTTGTGTGTCTGCGCTTCCTGTGATAGGTCCCTGAGACTGTCTCTTGTGTGTCTGCGCTTCCTGTGATAGGTCCCTGAGACTGTCTCCTGTGTGTCTGCGCTTCCTGTGATAGGTCCCTGAGACTGTCTCTTGTGTGTCTGCGCTTCCTGTGATAGGTCCCTGAGACTGTCTCCTGTGTGTCTGCGCTTCCTGTGATAGGTCCCTGACACTGTCTCCTGTGTGTCTGCGCTTCCTGTGATAGGTCCCTGAGACTGTCTCCTGTGTGTCTGCGCTTCCTGTGATAGGTCCCTGAGACTGTCTCTTGTGTGTCTGCGCTTCCTGTGATAGGTCCCTGAGACTGTCTCCTGTGTGTCTGCGCTTCCTGTGATAGGTCCCTGAGACTGTCTCCTGTGTTTCTGCGCTTCCTGTGATAGGTCCCTGAGACTGTCTCCTGTGTGTCTGCGCTTCCTGTGATAGGTCCCTGAGACTGTCTCCTGTGTGTCTGCGCTTCCTGTGATAGGTCCCTGAGACTGTCTCCTGTGTGTCTGCGCTTCCTGTGATAGGTCCCTGAGACTGTCTCCTGTGTGTCTGCGCTTCCTGTGATAGGTCCCTGAGACTGTCTCCTGTGTGTCTGCGCTTCCTGTGATAGGTCCCTGAGACTGTCTCCTGTGTGTCTGCGCTTCCTGTTATTGGTCCCTGAGACTGTCTCTTGTGTGTCTGCGCTTCCTGTGATAGGTCCCTGAGACTGTCTCTTGTGTGTCTGCGCTTCCTGTGATAGGTCCCTGAGACTGTCTCTTGTGTGTCTGCGCTTCCTGTGATAGGTCCCTGAGACTGTCTCCTGTGTGTCTGCGCTTCCTGTGATAGGTCCCTGAGACTGTCTCCTGTGTGTCTGCGCTTCCTGTGATAGGTCCCTGAGACTGTCTCCTGTGTGTCTGCGCTTCCTGTGATAGGTCCCAGAGACTGTCTCTTGTGTGTCTGCGCTTCCTGTGATAGGTCCCTGAGACTGTCTCCTGTGTGTCTGCGCTTCCTGTGATAGGTCCCTGAGACTGTCTCCTGTGTGTCTGCGCTTCCTGTGATAGGTCCCTGAGACTGTCTCCTGTGTGTCTGCGCTTCCTGTGATAGGTCCCTGAGACTGTCTCTTGTGTGTCTGCGCTTCCTGTGATAGGTCCCTGAGACTGTCTCCTGTGTGTCTGCGCTTCCTGTGATAGGTCCCTGAGACTGTCTCCTGTTTGTCTGCGCTTCCTGTGATAGGTCCCTGAGACTGTCTCTTGTGTGTCTGCGCTTCCTGTGATAGGTCCCTGAGACTGTCTCCTGTGTGTCTGCGCTTCCTGTGATAGGTCCCTGACACTGTCTCTTGTGTGTCTGCGCTTCCTGTGATGTGTCCCTGAGACTGTCTCTTTTGTGTCTGCGCTTCCTGTGATGTGTCCCTGAGACTGTCGCTTGTGTGTCTGCGCTTCCTGTGATGTGTCCCTGAGACTGTCGCTTGTGTGTCTGCGCTTCCTGTGATGTGTCCCTGAGACTGTCTCTTGTGTGTCTGCACTTCCTGTGATATGTCCCTGAGACTGTCTCCTGTGTGTCTGCGCTTCCTGTGATATGTCCCTGAGACTGTCTCTTGTGTGTCTGCACTTCCTGTGATAGGTCCCTGAGACTGTCTCTTGTGTGTCTGCACTTCCTGTGCTATGTCCCTGAGACTGTCTCCAGTGTCTGCACTTCCTGTGATATGACCTTGAGACTGTCTCTTGTGTGTCTGCACTTCCTGTGATATGTCCCTGAGACTGTCTCTTGTGTGTCTGCGCTTCCTGTGATCTGTCCCTGAGACTGTCTCTTGTGTGTCTGCGCTTCCTGTGATAGGTCCCTGACACTGTCTCTTGTGTGTCTGCGCTTCCTGTGATGTGTCCCTGAGACTGTCTCTTGTGTGTCTGCGCTTCCTGTGATAGGTCCCTGAGATTGTCTCCTGTGTGTCTGCGCTTCCTGTGATAGGTCCCTGAGACTGTCTCCTGTGTCTGTGCTTCCTGTGATATGTCCGTGAGACTGTGTCTTGTGTGTCTGCACTTCCTGTGATATGTCCCTGAGACTGTCTCCTGTGTCTGCGCTTCCTGTGATATGTCCCTGAGACTGTCTCCTGTGTGTCTGCACTGCCTGTGATATGTCCCTGAGACTGTCTCCTGTGTGTCTGCGCTTCCTTTGATATGTCCCTGAGACTGTCTCCTGTGGGTCTACGCTTCCTGTGATATGTCCCTGAGACTGTCTCCTGTGTCTGCACTTCCTGTGATATGTCACTGAGACTGTCTCTTGTGTGTCTGCACTTCCTGTGATGGTCCCTGAGACTGTCTCTTGTGTGTCTGCGCTTCCTGTGATAGGTCCCTGAGACTGTCTCTTGTGTGTCTGCGCTTCCTGTGATAGGTCCCTGAGACTGTCTCTTGTGTGTCTGCGCTTCCTGTGATAGGTCCCTGAGACTGTCTCCTGTGTGTCTGCGCTTCCTGTGATCTGTCCCTGAGACTGTCTCCTGTGTGTCTGCGCTTCCTGTGATCTGTCCCTGAGACTGTCTCTTGTGTGTCTGCGCTTCCTGTGATCTGTCCCTGAGACTGTCTCCTGTGTGTCTGCGCTTCCTGTGATAGGTCCCTGAGACTGTCTCTTGTGTGTCTGCGCTTCCTGTGATCTGTCCCTGAGACTGTCTCCTGTGTGTCTGCGCTTCCTGTGATAGGTCCCTGAGACTGTCTCCTGTGTGTCTGCGCTTCCTGTGATCTGTCCCTGAGACTGTCTCCTGTGTGTCTGCGCTTCCTGTGATAGGTCCCTGAGACTGTCTCTTGTGTGTCTGCGCTTCCTGTGATAGGTCCCTGAGACTGTCTCCTGTGTGTCTGCGCTTCCTGTGATAGGTCCCTGAGACTGTCTCCTGTGTGTCTGCGCTTCCTGTGATAGGTCCCTGAGACTGTCTCCTGTGTGTCTGCGCTTCCTGTGATAGGTCCCTGAGACTGTCTCCTGTGTGTCTGCGCTTCCTGTGATAGGTCCCTGAGACTGTCTCCTGTGTGTCTGCGCTTCCTGTGATAGGTCCCTGAGACTGTCTCCTGTGTGTCTGCGCTTCCTGTGATAGGTCCCTGAGACTGTCTCCTGTGTGTCTGCGCTTCCTGTGATAGGTCCCTGAGACTGTCTCTTGTGTGTCTGCGCTTCCTGTGATAGGTCCCTGAGACTGTCTCCTGTGTGTCTGCGCTTCCTGTGATAGGTCCCTGAGACTGTCTCCTGTGTGTCTGCGCTTCCTGTGATAGGTCCCTGAGACTGTCTCCTGTGTGTCTGCGCTTCCTGTGATAGGTCCCTGAGACTGTCTCCTGTGTGTCTGCGCTTCCTGTGATAGGTCCCTGAGACTGTCTCTTGTGTGTCTGCGCTTCCTGTGATAGGTCCCTGAGACTGTCTCCTGTGTGTCTGCGCTTCCTGTGATAGGTCGCTGAGACTGTCTCCTGTGTGTCTGCGCTTCCTGTGATAGGTCCCTGAGACTGTCTCCTGTGTGTCTGCGCTTCCTGTGATAGGTCCCTGAGACTGTCTCTTGTGTGTCTGCGCTTCCTGTGATAGGTCCCTGAGACTGTCTCCTGTGTGTCTGCGCTTCCTGTGATAGGTCCCTGAGACTGTCTCCTGTGTGTCTGCGCTTCCTGTGATAGGTCCCTGAGACTGTCTCTTGTGTGTCTGCGCTTCCTGTGATAGGTCCCTGAGACTGTCTCCTGTGTGTCTGCGCTTCCTGTGATAGGTCCCTGAGACTGTCTCCTGTGTGTCTGCGCTTCCTGTGATAGGTCCCTGACACTGTCTCTTGTGTGTCTGCGCTTCCTGTGATGTGTCCCTGAGACTGTCTCTTTTGTGTCTGCGCTTCCTGTGATGTGTCCCTGAGACTGTCGCTTGTGTGTCTGCGCTTCCTGTGATGTGTCCCTGAGACTGTCGCTTGTGTGTCTGCGCTTCCTGTGATATGTCCCTGAGACTGTCTCTTGTGTGTCTGCACTTCCTGTGATATGTCCCTGAGACTGTCTCCTGTGTGTCTGCGCTTCCTGTGATATGTCCCTGAGACTGTCTCTTGTGTGTCTGCACTTCCTGTGATAGGTCCCTGAGACTGTCTCTTGTGTGTCTGCACTTCCTGTGCTATGTCCCTGAGACTGTCTCCTGTGTCTGCACTTCCTGTGATATGACCTTGAGACTGTCTCTTGTGTGTCTGCACTTCCTGTGATATGTCCCTGAGACTGTCTCTTGTGTGTCTGCGCTTCCTGTGATCTGTCCCTGAGACTGTCTCTTGTGTGTCTGCGCTTCCTGTGATAGGTCCCTGACACTGTCTCTTGTGTGTCTGCGCTTCCTGTGATGTGTCCCTGAGACTGTCTCTTGTGTGTCTGCGCTTCCTGTGATAGGTCCCTGAGATTGTCTCCTGTGTGTCTGCGCTTCCTGTGATAGGTCCCTGAGACTGTCTCCTGTGTCTGCGCTTCCTGTGATATGTCCCTGAGACTGTGTCTTGTGTGTCTGCACTTCCTGTGATATGTCCCTGAGACTGTCTCCTGTGTCTGCGCTTCCTGTGATATGTCCCTGAGACTGTCTCCTGTGTGTCTGCACTGCCTGTGATATGTCCCTGAGACTATCTCCTGTGTGTCTGCGCTTCCTTTGATATGTCCCTGAGACTGTCTCCTGTGGGTCTACGCTTCCTGTGATATGTCCCTGAGACTGTCTCCTGTGTCTGCACTTCCTGTGATATGTCACTGAGACTGTCTCTTGTGTGTCTGCACTTCCTGTGATGGTCCCTGAGACTGTCTCTTGTGTGTCTGCGCTTCCTGTGATAGGTCCCTGAGACTGTCTCTTGTGTGTCTGCGCTTCCTGTGATAGGTCCCTGAGACTGTCTCTTGTGTGTCTGCGCTTCCTGTGATAGGTCCCTGAGACTGTCTCCTGTGTGTCTGCGCTTCCTGTGATCTGTCCCTGAGACTGTCTCCTGTGTGTCTGCGCTTCCTGTGATCTGTCCCTGAGACTGTCTCTTGTGTGTCTGCGCTTCCTGTGATCTGTCCCTGAGACTGTCTCCTGTGTGTCTGCGCTTCCTGTGATAGGTCCCTGAGACTGTCTCTTGTGTGTCTGCGCTTCCTGTGATCTGTCCCTGAGACTGTCTCCTGTGTGTCTGCGCTTCCTGTGATAGGTCCCTGAGACTGTCTCCTGTGTGTCTGCGCTTCCTGTGATCTGTCCCTGAGACTGTCTCCTGTGTGTCTGCGCTTCCTTTGATATGTCCCTGAGACTGTCGCTTGTGTGTCTGCGCTTCCTGTGATATGTCCCTGAGACTGTCTCTTGTGTGTCTGCGCTTCCTGTGATATGTCCCTGAGACTGTCTCTTGTGTGTCTGCGCTTCCTGTGATATGTCCCTGAGACTGTCTCCTGTGTGTCTGCGCTTCCTGTGATATGTCCCTGAGATTGTCTCTTGTGTGTCTGCACTTCCTGTGATAGGTCCCTGAGACTGTCTCTTGTGTGTCTGCACTTCCTGTGCTATGTCCCTGAGACTGTCTCCTGTGTCTGCACTTCCTGTGATATGACCTTGAGACTGTCTCTTGTGTGTCTGCACTTCCTGTGATATGTCCCTGAGACTGTCTCTTGTGTGTCTGCGCTTCCTGTGATCTGTCCCTGAGACTGTCTCCTGTGTGTCTGCGCTTCCTGTGATCTGTCCCTGAGACTGTCTCTTGTGTGTCTGCGCTTCCTGTGATCTGTCCCTGAGACTGTCTCTTGTGTGTCTGCGCTTCCTGTGATCTGTCCCTGAGACTGTCTCTTGTGTGTCTGCGCTTCCTGTGATAGGTCCCTGAGACTGTCTCCTGTGTGTCTGCGCTTCCTGTGATAGGTCCCTGAGACTGTATCTTGTGTGTCTGCGCTTCCTGTGATAGGTCCCTGAGACTGTCTCTTGTGTGTCTGCGCTTCCTGTGATATGTCCCTGAGACTGTCTCTTGTGTGTCTGCGCTTCCTGTGATAGGTCCCTGAGACTGTCTCTTCTGTGTCTGCGCTTCCTGTGATAGGTCCCTGAGACTGTCTCCTGTGTGTCTGCGCTTCCTGTGATATGTCCCTGAGACTGTCTCCTGTGTCTGCGCTTCCTGTGATATGTCCCTGAGACTGTCTCCTGTGTGTCTGCGCTTCCTGTGATGTGTCCCTGAGACTGTCTCCTGTGTGTGTGCACTTCCTGTGATATGTCCCTGAGACTGTCTCCTGTGTGTGTGCACTTCCTGTGATATGTCCCTGAGACTGTCTCCTGTGTGTGTGCACTTCCTGTGATATGTCCCTGAGACTGTCTCCTGTGTGTCTGCGCTTCCTGTGATATGTCCCTGAGACTGTCTCCTGTGTGTCTGCGCTTCCTGTGATATGCCCCTGAGACTGTCTCCTGTGTCTGCGCTTCCTGTGATATGTCCCTGAGACTGTCTCTTGTGTGTCTGCGCTTCCTGTGATATGTCCTTGAGACTGTCTCTTGTGTGTCTGCGCTTCCTGTGATATGTCCCTGAGACTGTCTCCTGTGTCTGCGCTTCCTGTGATAGGTCCCTGGGACTGTCTCCTGTGTGTCTGCGCTTCCTGTGATAGGTCCCTGAGACTGTCTCTTGTGTGTCTGCGCTTCCTGTGATAGGTCCCTGAGACTGTCTCTTGTGTGTCTGCGCTTCCTGTGATAGGTCCCTGAGACTGTCTCTTGTGTGTCTGCGCTTCCTGTGATATGTCCCTGAGACTGTCTCTTGTGTGTCTGTGCTTCCTGTGATATGTCCGAGACTGTCTCTTGTGTGTCTGCGCTTCCTGTGATATGTCCCTGAGACTGTCTCCTGTGTGTCTGCGCTTCCTGTGATATGTCCCTGAGACTGTCTCTTGTGTGTCTGCGCTTCCTGTGATATGTCCCTGAGACTGTCTCCTGTGTGTCTGCACTTCCTGTGATATGTCCCTGAGACTGTCTCTTGTGTGTCTGCATTTCCTGTGATATGTCCCTGGGACTGTCTCCTGTGTCTGCGCTTCCTGTGATGTCCCTGAGATTGTCTCTTGTGTGTCTGCGCTTCCTGTGATATGTCCCTGAGACTGTCTCTTGTGTGTCTGCACTTCCTGTGATAGGTCCCTGAGACTGTCTCTTGTGTGTCTGCACTTCCTGTGATAGGTCTCTGAGACTGTCTCCTGTGTGTCTGCACTTCCTGTGATATGTCCCTGAGACTGTCTCCTGTGTGTCTGCACTTCCTGTGATATGTCCCTGAGACTGTCTCTTGTGTGTCTGCGCTTCCTGTGATATGTCCCTGAGACTGTCTCTTGTGTGTCTGCGCTTCCTGTGATATGTCCCTGAGACTGTCTCCTGTGTCTGCGCTTCCTGTGATATGTCCCTGAGACTGTCTCCTGTGTCTGCGCTTCCTGTGATATGTCCCTGAGACTGTCTCTTGTGTGTCTGCGCTTCCTGTGATATGTCCCTGAGACTGTCTCCTGTGTCTGCGCTTCCTGTGATATGTCCCTGAGACTGTCTCCTGTGTCTGCGCTTCCTGTGATATGTCCCCGAGACTGTCTCTTGTGTGTCTGCATTTCCTATGATATGTCCCCGAGACTGTCTCTTGTGTGTCTGCATTTCCTATGATATGTCCCCGAGACTGTCTCCTGTGTGTCTGCGCTTCCTGTGATATGTCCCTGAGACTGTCTCCTGTGTGTCTGCGCTTCCTGTGATAGGTCCCTGAGACTGTCTCCTGTGTGTCTGCGCTTCCTGTGATATGTCCCTGAGACTGTCTCCTGTGTGTCTGCGCTTCCTGTGATATGTCCCTGAGACTGTCTCCTGTGTGTCTGCGCTTCCTGTGATATGTCCCTGAGACTGTCTCCTGTGTGTCTGCGCTTCCTGTGCTATGTCCCTGAGACTGTCTCCTGTGTGTCTGCGCTTCCTGTGCTATGTCCCCGAGACTGTCTCCTGTGTGTCTGCGCTTCCTGTGATATGTCCCCGAGACTGTCTCTTGTGTGTCTGCATTTCCTGTGATATGTCCCCGAGACTGTCTCCTGTGTGTCTGCGCTTCCTGTGATATGTCCCTGAGACTGTCTCCTGTGTGTCTGCGCTTCCTGTGATAGGTCCCTGAGACTGTCTCTTGTGTGTCTGCGCTTCCTGTGATAGGTCCCTGAGACTGTCTCTTGTGTGTTTGCGCTTCCTGTGATAGGTCCCTGAGACTGTCTCCTGTGTGTCTGCGCTTCCTGTGATATGTCCCTGAGACTGTCTCTTGTGTGTCTGCGCTTCCTGTGATATGTCCCTGAGACTGTCTCCTGTGTCTGCGCTTCCTGTGATATGTCCCTGAGACTGTCTCCTGTGTGTCTGCGCTTCCTGTGATATGTCCCTGAGACTGTCTCCTGTGTGTGTGCACTTCCTGTGATATGTCCCTGAGACTGTCTCCTGTGTGTGTGCACTTCCTGTGATATGTCCCTGAGACTGTCTCCTGTGTGTCTGCGCTTCCTGTGATATGTCCCTGAGACTGTCTCCTGTGTGTCTGCGCTTCCTGTGATATGCCCCTGAGACTGTCTCCTGTGTCTGCGCTTCCTGTGATATGTCCCTGAGACTGTCTCTTGTGTGTCTGCGCTTCCTGTGATATGTCCTTGAGACTGTCTCTTGTGTGTCTGCGCTTCCTGTGATATGTCCCTGAGACTGTCTCCTGTGTCTGCGCTTCCTGTGATAGGTCCCTGGGACTGTCTCCTGTGTGTCTGCGCTTCCTGTGATAGGTCCCTGAGACTGTCTCTTGTGTGTCTGCGCTTCCTGTGATATGTCCCTGAGACTGTCTCTTGTGTGTCTGCGCTTCCTGTGATATGTCCCTGAGACTGTCTCTTGTGTGTCTGTGCTTCCTGTGATATGTCCGAGACTGTCTCTTGTGTGTCTGCGCTTCCTGTGATATGTCCCTGAGACTGTCTCCTGTGTGTCTGCGCTTCCTGTGATATGTCCCTGAGACTGTCTCTTGTGTGTCTGCGCTTCCTGTGATATGTCCCTGAGACTGTCTCCTGTGTGTCTGCACTTCCTGTGATATGTCCCTGAGACTGTCTCTTGTGTGTCTGCATTTCCTGTGATATGTCCCTGGGACTGTCTCCTGTGTCTGCGCTTCCTGTGATGTCCCTGAGATTGTCTCTTGTGTGTCTGCGCTTCCTGTGATATGTCCCTGAGACTGTCTCTTGTGTGTCTGCACTTCCTGTGATAGGTCCCTGAGACTGTCTCTTGTGTGTCTGCACTTCCTGTGATAGGTCTCTGAGACTGTCTCCTGTGTGTCTGCACTTCCTGTGATAGGTCCCTGAGACTGTCTCCTGTGTGTCTGCACTTCCTGTGATATGTCCCTGAGACTGTCTCTTGTGTGTCTGCGCTTCCTGTGATATGTCCCTGAGACTGTCTCTTGTGTGTCTGCGCTTCCTGTGATATGTCCCTGAGACTGTCTCCTGTGTCTGCGCTTCCTGTGATATGTCCCTGAGACTGTCTCCTGTGTCTGCGCTTCCTGTGATATGTCCCTGAGACTGTCTCTTGTGTGTCTGCGCTTCCTGTGATATGTCCCTGAGACTGTCTCCTGTGTCTGCGCTTCCTGTGATATGTCCCTGAGACTGTCTCCTGTGTCTGCGCTTCCTGTGATATGTCCCCGAGACTGTCTCTTGTGTGTCTGCATTTCCTATGATATGTCCCCGAGACTGTCTCTTGTGTGTCTGCATTTCCTATGATATGTCCCCGAGACTGTCTCCTGTGTGTCTGCGCTTCCTGTGATATGTCCCCGAGACTGTCTCCTGTGTGTCTGCGCTTCCTGTGATAGGTCCCTGAGACTGTCTCCTGTGTGTCTGCGCTTCCTGTGATATGTCCCTGAGACTGTCTCCTGTGTGTCTGCGCTTCCTGTGATATGTCCCTGAGACTGTCTCCTGTGTGTCTGCGCTTCCTGTGATATGTCCCTGAGACTGTCTCCTGTGTGTCTGCGCTTCCTGTGCTATGTCCCTGAGACTGTCTCCTGTGTGTCTGCGCTTCCTGTGCTATGTCCCTGAGACTGTCTCCTGTGTGTCTGCGCTTCCTGTGATATGTCCCCGAGACTGTCTCTTGTGTGTCTGCATTTCCTGTGATATGTCCCCGAGACTGTCTCCTGTGTGTCTGCGCTTCCTGTGATATGTCCATGAGACTGTCTCCTGTGTGTCTGCGCTTCCTGTGATAGGTCCCTGAGACTGTCTCTTGTGTGTCTGCGCTTCCTGTGATAGGTCCCTGAGACTGTCTCTTGTGTGTTTGCGCTTCCTGTGATAGGTCCCTGAGACTGTCTCCTGTGTGTCTGCGCTTCCTGTGATATGTCCCTGAGACTGTCTCCTGTGTGTCTGCGCTTCCTGTGATATGTCCCTGAGACTGTCTCCTGTGTCTGCGCTTCCTGTGATATGTCCCTGAGACTGTCTCCTGTGTGTCTGCGCTTCCTGTGATATGTCCCTGAGACTGTCTCCTGTGTGTCTGCGCTTCCTGTGATATGTCCCTGAGACTGTCTCCTGTGTGTCTGCGCTTCCTGTGATATGTCCCTGAGACTGTCTCCTGTGTGTCTGCGCTTCCTGTGCTATGTCCCTGAGACTGTCTCCTGTGTGTCTGCGCTTCCTGTGCTATGTCCCTGAGACTGTCTCCTGTGTGTCTGCACTTCCTGTGATATGTCCCTGAGACTGTCTCTTGTGTGTCTGCGCTTCCTGTGATATGTCCCTGAGACTGTCTCTTGTGTGTCTGCGCTTCCTGTGATATGTCCCTGAGACTGTCTCCTGTGTCTGCGCTTCCTGTGATATGTCCCTGAGACTGTCTCCTGTGTCTGCGCTTCCTGTGATATGTCCCTGAGACTGTCTCTTGTGTGTCTGCGCTTCCTGTGATATGTCCCTGAGACTGTCTCCTGTGTCTGCGCTTCCTGTGATATGTCCCTGAGACTGTCTCCTGTGTCTGCGCTTCCTGTGATATGTCCCCGAGACTGTCTCTTGTGTGTCTGCATTTCCTATGATATGTCCCCGAGACTGTCTCTTGTGTGTCTGCATTTCCTATGATATGTCCCCGAGACTGTCTCCTGTGTGTCTGCGCTTCCTGTGATATGTCCCTGAGACTGTCTCCTGTGTGTCTGCGCTTCCTGTGATAGGTCCCTGAGACTGTCTCCTGTGTGTCTGCGCTTCCTGTGATATGTCCCTGAGACTGTCTCCTGTGTGTCTGCGCTTCCTGTGATATGTCCCTGAGACTGTCTCCTGTGTGTCTGCGCTTCCTGTGATATGTCCCTGAGACTGTCTCCTGTGTGTCTGCGCTTCCTGTGCTATGTCCCTGAGACTGTCTCCTGTGTGTCTGCGCTTCCTGTGCTATGTCCCCGAGACTGTCTCCTGTGTGTCTGCGCTTCCTGTGATATGTCCCCGAGACTGTCTCTTGTGTGTCTGCATTTCCTGTGATATGTCCCCGAGACTGTCTCCTGTGTGTCTGCGCTTCCTGTGATATGTCCCTGAGACTGTCTCCTGTGTGTCTGCGCTTCCTGTGATAGGTCCCTGAGACTGTCTCTTGTGTGTCTGCGCTTCCTGTGATAGGTCCCTGAGACTGTCTCTTGTGTGTTTGCGCTTCCTGTGATAGGTCCCTGAGACTGTCTCCTGTGTGTCTGCGCTTCCTGTGATATGTCCCTGAGACTGTCTCTTGTGTGTCTGCGCTTCCTGTGATATGTCCCTGAGACTGTCTCCTGTGTCTGCGCTTCCTGTGATATGTCCCTGAGACTGTCTCCTGTGTGTCTGCGCTTCCTGTGATATGTCCCTGAGACTGTCTCCTGTGTGTGTGCACTTCCTGTGATATGTCCCTGAGACTGTCTCCTGTGTGTGTGCACTTCCTGTGATATGTCCCTGAGACTGTCTCCTGTGTGTCTGCGCTTCCTGTGATATGTCCCTGAGACTGTCTCCTGTGTGTCTGCGCTTCCTGTGATATGCCCCTGAGACTGTCTCCTGTGTCTGCGCTTCCTGTGATATGTCCCTGAGACTGTCTCTTGTGTGTCTGCGCTTCCTGTGATATGTCCTTGAGACTGTCTCTTGTGTGTCTGCGCTTCCTGTGATATGTCCCTGAGACTGTCTCCTGTGTCTGCGCTTCCTGTGATAGGTCCCTGGGACTGTCTCCTGTGTGTCTGCGCTTCCTGTGATAGGTCCCTGAGACTGTCTCTTGTGTGTCTGCGCTTCCTGTGATATGTCCCTGAGACTGTCTCTTGTGTGTCTGCGCTTCCTGTGATATGTCCCTGAGACTGTCTCTTGTGTGTCTGTGCTTCCTGTGATATGTCCGAGACTGTCTCTTGTGTGTCTGCGCTTCCTGTGATATGTCCCTGAGACTGTCTCCTGTGTGTCTGCGCTTCCTGTGATATGTCCCTGAGACTGTCTCTTGTGTGTCTGCGCTTCCTGTGATATGTCCCTGAGACTGTCTCCTGTGTGTCTGCACTTCCTGTGATATGTCCCTGAGACTGTCTCTTGTGTGTCTGCATTTCCTGTGATATGTCCCTGGGACTGTCTCCTGTGTCTGCGCTTCCTGTGATGTCCCTGAGATTGTCTCTTGTGTGTCTGCGCTTCCTGTGATATGTCCCTGAGACTGTCTCTTGTGTGTCTGCACTTCCTGTGATAGGTCCCTGAGACTGTCTCTTGTGTGTCTGCACTTCCTGTGATAGGTCTCTGAGACTGTCTCCTGTGTGTCTGCACTTCCTGTGATAGGTCCCTGAGACTGTCTCCTGTGTGTCTGCACTTCCTGTGATATGTCCCTGAGACTGTCTCTTGTGTGTCTGCGCTTCCTGTGATATGTCCCTGAGACTGTCTCTTGTGTGTCTGCGCTTCCTGTGATATGTCCCTGAGACTGTCTCCTGTGTCTGCGCTTCCTGTGATATGTCCCTGAGACTGTCTCCTGTGTCTGCGCTTCCTGTGATATGTCCCTGAGACTGTCTCTTGTGTGTCTGCGCTTCCTGTGATATGTCCCTGAGACTGTCTCCTGTGTCTGCGCTTCCTGTGATATGTCCCTGAGACTGTCTCCTGTGTCTGCGCTTCCTGTGATATGTCCCCGAGACTGTCTCTTGTGTGTCTGCATTTCCTATGATATGTCCCCGAGACTGTCTCTTGTGTGTCTGCATTTCCTATGATATGTCCCCGAGACTGTCTCCTGTGTGTCTGCGCTTCCTGTGATATGTCCCCGAGACTGTCTCCTGTGTGTCTGCGCTTCCTGTGATAGGTCCCTGAGACTGTCTCCTGTGTGTCTGCGCTTCCTGTGATATGTCCCTGAGACTGTCTCCTGTGTGTCTGCGCTTCCTGTGATATGTCCCTGAGACTGTCTCCTGTGTGTCTGCGCTTCCTGTGATATGTCCCTGAGACTGTCTCCTGTGTGTCTGCGCTTCCTGTGCTATGTCCCTGAGACTGTCTCCTGTGTGTCTGCGCTTCCTGTGCTATGTCCCTGAGACTGTCTCCTGTGTGTCTGCGCTTCCTGTGATATGTCCCCGAGACTGTCTCTTGTGTGTCTGCATTTCCTGTGATATGTCCCCGAGACTGTCTCCTGTGTGTCTGCGCTTCCTGTGATATGTCCATGAGACTGTCTCCTGTGTGTCTGCGCTTCCTGTGATAGGTCCCTGAGACTGTCTCTTGTGTGTCTGCGCTTCCTGTGATAGGTCCCTGAGACTGTCTCTTGTGTGTTTGCGCTTCCTGTGATAGGTCCCTGAGACTGTCTCCTGTGTGTCTGCGCTTCCTGTGATATGTCCCTGAGACTGTCTCTTGTGTGTCTGCGCTTCCTGTGATATGTCCCTGAGACTGTCTCCTGTGTCTGCGCTTCCTGTGATATGTCCCTGAGACTGTCTCCTGTGTGTCTGCGCTTCCTGTGATATGTCCCTGAGACTGTCTCCTGTGTGTCTGCGCTTCCTGTGATATGTCCCTGAGACTGTCTCCTGTGTGTCTGCGCTTCCTGTGATATGTCCCTGAGACTGTCTCCTGTGTGTCTGCGCTTCCTGTGCTATGTCCCTGAGACTGTCTCCTGTGTGTCTGCGCTTCCTGTGCTATGTCCCTGAGACTGTCTCCTGTGTGTCTGCGCTTCCTGTGATATGTCCCTGAGACTGTCTCCTGTGTGTCTGCGCTTCCTGTGATATGTCCCTGAGACTGTCTCCTGTGTGTCTGCGCTTCCTGTGCTATGTCCCTGAGACTGTCTCCTGTGTGTCTGCGCTTCCTGTGCTATGTCCCTGAGACTGTCTCCTGTGTGTCTGCACTTCCTGTGATATGTCCCTGAGACTGTCTCCTGTGTGTCTGCACTTCCTGTGCTATGTCCCTGAGACTGTCTCCTGTGTGTCTGCGCTTCCTGTGATATGTCCCTGAGACTGTCTCCTGTGTCTGCGCTTCCTGTGATATGTCCCTGAGACTGTCTCCTGTGTCTGCGCTTCCTGTGATATGTCCCTGAGACTGTCTCCTGTGTCTGCGCTTCCTGTGATATGTCCCTGAGACTGTCTCCTGTGTCTGCGCTTCCTGTGATATGTCCCCGAGACTGTCTCTTGTGTGTCTGCATTTCCTATGATATGTCCCCGAGACTGTCTCTTGTGTGTCTGCATTTCCTGTGCTATGTCCCCGAGACTGTCTCCTGTGTGTCTGCGCTTCCTGTGATATGTCCCTGAGACTGTCTCCTGTGTGTCTGCGCTTCCTGTGATAGGTCCCTGAGACTGTCTCCTGTGTGTCTGCGCTTCCTGTGATATGTCCCTGAGACTGTCTCCTGTGTGTCTGCGCTTCCTGTGATATGTCCCTGAGACTGTCTCCTGTGTGTCTGCGCTTCCTGTGATATGTCCCTGAGACTGTCTCCTGTGTGTCTGCGCTTCCTGTGCTATGTCCCTGAGACTGTCTCCTGTGTGTCTGCGCTTCCTGTGCTATGTCCCCGAGACTGTCTCCTGTGTGTCTGCGCTTCCTGTGATATGTCCCCGAGACTGTCTCTTGTGTGTCTGCATTTCCTGTGATATGTCCCCGAGACTGTCTCCTGTGTGTCTGCGCTTCCTGTGATATGTCCCTGAGACTGTCTCCTGTGTGTCTGCGCTTCCTGTGATAGGTCCCTGAGACTGTCTCTTGTGTGTCTGCGCTTCCTGTGATAGGTCCCTGAGACTGTCTCTTGTGTGTTTGCGCTTCCTGTGATAGGTCCCTGAGACTGTCTCCTGTGTCTGCGCTTCCTGTGATATGTCCCTGAGACTGTCTCTTGTGTGTCTGCGCTTCCTGTGATATGTCCCTGAGACTGTCTCCTGTGTCTGCGCTTCCTGTGATATGTCCCTGAGACTGTCTCCTGTGTGTCTGCGCTTCCTGTGATATGTCCCTGAGACTGTCTCCTGTGTGTCTGCGCTTCCTGTGATATGTCCCTGAGACTGTCTCCTGTGTGTCTGCGCTTCCTGTGATATGTCCCTGAGACTGTCTCCTGTGTGTCTGCGCTTCCTGTGCTATGTCCCTGAGACTGTCTCCTGTGTGTCTGCGCTTCCTGTGCTATGTCCCTGAGACTGTCTCCTGTGTGTCTGCGCTTCCTGTGATATGTCCCTGAGACTGTCTCCTGTGTGTCTGCGCTTCCTGTGATATGTCCCTGAGACTGTCTCCTGTGTGTCTGCGCTTCCTGTGCTATGTCCCTGAGACTGTCTCCTGTGTGTCTGCGCTTCCTGTGATATGTCCCTGAGACTGTCTCCTGTGTGTCTGCACTTCCTGTGATATGTCCCTGAGACTGTCTCCTGTGTGTCTGCACTTCCTGTGCTATGTCCCTGAGACTGTCTCCTGTGTGTCTGCACTTCCTGTGCTATGTCCCTGAGACTGTCTCTTGTGTGTCTGCGCTTCCTGTGATCTGTCCCTGAGACTGTCTCTTGTGTGTCTGCGCTTCCTGTGATCTGTCCCTGAGACTGTCTCTTGTGTGTCTGCGCTTCCTGTGATATGTCCCTGAGACTGTCTCCTGTGTGTCTGCACTTCCTGTGATATGTCCCTGAGACTGTCTCCTGTGTGTCTGCACTTCCTGTGATATGTCCCTGAGACTGTCTCTTGTGTGTCTGTGCTTCCTGTGATCTGTCCCTGAGACTGTCTCTTGTGTGTCTGCGCTTCCTGTGATATGTCCCTGAGACTGTCTCCTGTGTGTCTGCACTTCCTGTGATATGTCCCTGAGACTGTCTCCTGTGTGTCTGCACTTCCTGTGCTATGTCCCTGAGACTGTCTCCTGTGTGTCTGCACTTCCTGTGATATGTCCCTGAGACTGTCTCCTGTGTCTGCGCTTCCTGTGATAGGTCCCTGAGACTGTCTCCTGTGTGTCTGCGCTTCCTGTGATATGTCCCTGAGACTGTCTCCTGTGTGTCTGCGCTTCCTGTGATATGTCCCTGAGACTGTCTCCTGTGTGTCTGCACTTCCTGTGCTATGTCCCTGAGACTGTCTCCTGTGTCTGCGCTTCCTGTGATATGTCCCCGAGACTGTCTCTTGTGTGTCTGCATTTCCTGTGATATGTCCCCGAGACTGTCTCCTGTGTGTCTGCGCTTCCTGTGATATGTCCCTGAGACTGTCTCCTGTGTGTCTGCGCTTCCTGTGATAGGTCCCCGAGACTGTCTCTTGTGTGTCTGCGCTTCCTGTGATAGGTCCCTGAGACTGTCTCTTGTGTGTCTGCGCTTCCTGTGATATGTCCCTGAGACTGTCTCCTGTGTGTCTGCGCTTCCTGTGATATGTCCCTGAGACTGTCTCTTGTGTGTCTGCGCTTCCTGTGATATGTCCCTGAGACTGTCTCCTGTGTGTCTGCGCTTCCTGTGATATGTCCCTGAGACTGTCTCCTGTGTGTCTGCGCTTCCTGTGATATGTCCCTGAGACTGTCTCCTGTGTGTCTGCGCTTCCTGTGATATGTCCCTGAGACTGTCTCCTGTGTGTCTGCGCTTCCTGTGATATGTCCCTGAGACTGTCTCCTGTGTGTCTGCACTTCCTGTGATATGTCCCTGAGACTGTCTCCTGTGTGTCTGCGCTTCCTGTGCTATGTCCCTGAGACTGTCTCCTGTGTGTCTGCGCTTCCTGTGATAGGTCCCTGAGACTGTCTCCTGTGTGTCTGCACTTCCTGTGATAGGTCCCTGAGACTGTCTCTTGTGTGTCTGCACTTCCTGTGATATGTCCCTGAGACTGTCTCCTGTGTGTCTGCGCTTCCTGTGATATGTCCCTGAGACTGTCTCCTGTGTGTCTGCGCTTCCTGTGATATGTCCCTGAGACTGTCTCCTGTGTGTCTGCACTTCCTGTGATATGTCCCTGAGACTGTCTCCTGTGTGTCTGCACTTCCTGTGATATGTCCCTGAGACTGTCTCCTGTGTGTCTGCGCTTCCTGTGATATGTCCCTGAGACTGTCTCCTGTGTGTCTGCGCTTCCTGTGATATGTCCCTGAGACTGTCTCCTGTGTGTCTGCGCTTCCTGTGATATGTCCCTGAGACTGTCTCTTGTGTGTCTGCGCTTCCTGTGATATGTCCCTGAGACTGTCTCCTGTGTGTCTGCACTTCCTGTGCTATGTCCCTGAGACTGTCTCCTGTGTGTCTGCGCTTCCTGTGATATGTCCCTGAGACTGTCTCTTGTGTGTCTGCGCTTCCTGTGATATGTCCCTGAGACTGTCTCCTGTGTGTCTGCCCTTCCTGTGATATGTCCCTGAGACTGTCTCCTGTGTGTCTGCACTTCCTGTGCTATGTCCCTGAGACTGTCTCCTGTGTGTCTGCACTTCCTGTGCTATGTCCCTGAGACTGTCTCTTGTGTGTCTGCACTTCCTGTGATATGTCCCTGAGACTGTCTCCTGTGTGTCTGCGCTTCCTGTGATATGTCCCTGAGACTGTCTCTTGTGTGTCTGCGCTTCCTGTGATATGTCCCTGAGACTGTCTCCTGTGTGTCTGCCCTTCCTGTGATATGTCCCTGAGACTGTCTCCTGTGTGTCTGCACTTCCTGTGCTATGTCCCTGAGACTGTCTCCTGTGTGTCTGCACTTCCTGTGCTATGTCCCTGAGACTGTCTCTTGTGTGTCTGCACTTCCTGTGATATGTCCCTGAGACTGTCTCCTGTGTGTCTGCGCTTCCTGTGATATGTCCCTGAGACTGTCTCTTGTGTGTCTGCACTTCTGGGGAAATAACGTTAGTTTTGCACGATTCCCTGCACATTGCAGGATGACAAATGCTAATACTATTATTCTACATAGATATTTTGACACTGTGCGATAAATGTAGCAAAGGATGAAAGTAAATTGCCAGTTCCTGTGGATGACCAACGGTGGGAGGATGTCACCATGCTGTATTTTGTGCTCTGACTATATATACACAGGGCCTGCGAGCCTGGTTGTGTAGCTTCTTGAACATCAATGATTGAACTGCTGTAACATCTCTGTATGCTGTACCCCATAAACATATGCTGTACCCCATAAACATATTTGCCTTTACAACCACTGCATCCAAGTCCTGCGACAACAGAATTGTGCAAAACACTATTCCGTTCTCCGGCTCTTCTGGATTGAGCTCAGGTTCCTCCAAGCACAAGCCCTCTGCCAGCTACCGTACAGAGCCTGGTCCATTGCGAGGGATCAGGAGGAATCAGAAGGTGCGGCCGCGGCTCGTTAAGGCGTACACAGCAGTTCCAGGTGCTGGCGGGAGGATGTAAGAAGTGGTTCCAAATGGCGATTGCAGGAGTTTGGTGGTGGCTGCATTGTTACACGCCCACTGCGCAGTGGACGGAGTTAGTGACAGACGGTTACTGCCGATAAGCAGGATTCCCTGATACCCCAATATCCAGTGGGAATGAAACCCCAATCTGTGATCGGGTAGCGGGTGAGGTCATCCGATCACAGATATATTCTAATTGAAACCCTTACAAAGTCCAGAGACGTGGATCAACCACCTATATTTCTGACCACCAGCAGCAATGCCAACATGCTGGATTAACAAGCGCAGTGGGCGGAGACTTATGTAGCGGGGCTTTAATTGTGGGCAGACCCCGCATGGTGCTGCTGATGCCTCACTGACCACTTTGTAGCCAATTGCTACTGAAGACTTAATGCTGGTGATTACAATGTTCCATCTCCACCCCTGTATGATCTAACTGAGCAGACAAGCTCCGAGGGAAAGCACAGCTGCCTGTTATTATCATTTATTTATAAGGTGCCACTAGTGTTCCGCAGCGCCTTACATAGTACATAACCACATAGGTGACCAGTGACTTACAGAACAATACCATACAGGACATGGATAATATACATTGCTACATTAGCGACCATAACACCCAGATAAGCAACCAAGTGTTAGGTGCCCTAGTGGGGAGGAAGAAGTAGATAAAACTAAAGTAGGGAACAGCACAAGAGGGTAGAGGGCCCTGCTCGCAAGAGCTTACATTCTAAAGGGGAGGGGCAGACAACCAGGTGTGACAGATGGGTAGGCAGGGAGGAGCATGTAGCAGGGGGTAAGGAGGAGAGATGGAAGGCTGTGATGAAGTAGTGGGGTATTGAGAGCACATTTAAAGGATTGTAGAGAGGCTGAGAGTCTGATAGGGAGAGACATTAATTACTGTTAATTACTAATTTAGAACACCGTGGATCTCTAGTATCTGACCTTTTATATATAAGCGCTACTCCCCAACATCTTACTGGCTTCTAGATGGCGGCTTAGTTTCTTTGTGGGTAAACATCTGTATGTTCACTATCAGCTAATAACCTGTCCACGTTGACTCCACAGTCACTAATCACCTGTCCACAGTGACTCCACATTCACTAATCACCTGTCCACAGTGACTCCACATTCACTAATCACCTGTCCACAGTGACTCCACCTTCACTAATCACCGGTCCACAGTGACTCCACCTTCACTAATCACCGGTCCACAGTGACTCCACCTTCACTAATCACCGGTCCACAGTGACTCCACCTTCACTAATCACCTGTCCACAGTGACTCCACATTCACTAATCACCTGTCCACAGTGACTCCACATTCACTAATCACCTGTCCACAGTGACTCCGCATTCACTAATCACCTGTCCACGGTGACTCCGCATTCACTAATCACCTGTCCACGGTGACTCCGCATTCACTAATCACCTGTCCACGGTGACTCCGCATTCACTAATCACCTGTCCACGGTGACTCCGCATTCACTAATCACCTGTCCACAGTGACTCTGCATTCACTAATATTACCTGTCCACAGTGACTCCACATTCACTAATCACCTGTCCACAGTGACTCTACCTTCACTAATCACCTGTCCACGGTGACTCCGCATTCACTAATCACCTATCCACGGTGACTCTACCTTCACTAATCACCTGTCCACGGTGACTCTGCATTCACTAATATTACCTGTCCACAGTGACACTACATTCACTAATCACCTGTCCACAGTGACTCTGCATTCACTAATATTACCTGTCCACAGTGACTCTGCATTCACTAATCACCTGTCCTCAGTGACTCTACCTTCACTAATCACCTGTCCACGGTGACTCCACATTCACTAATCACCTGTCCACGGTGACTCCGCATTCACTAATCACCTGTCCACGGTGACTCCGCATTCACTAATCACCTGTCCACGGTGACTCCGCATTCACTAATCACCTATCCACGGTGACTCTACCTTCACTAATATTACCTGTCCACGGTGACTCCACATTCACTAATCACCTGTCCACTGTGACTCCGCATTCACTAATCACCTGTCCATGGTGACTCCGCATTCACTAATCACCTATCCACGGTGACTCTACCTTCACTAATCACCTGTCCACAGTGACTCTGTATTCACTAATAACCTGTCCACAGTGACTCTACCTTCACTAATATTACCTGTCCACAGTGACTCTGCATTCACTAATCACCTGTCCACAGTGACTCTACCTTAACTAATCACCTGTCCACAGTGACTCTGTATTCACTAATCACCTGTCCACAGTGACTCTACGTTCACTAATCACCTGTCCACAGTGACTCTGCCTTCACTAATCACCTGTCCACAGTGACTCTACCTTCACTAATATTACCTGTCCACAGTGACTCCACATTCACTAATAACCTGTCCACAGTGACTCCACGTTCACTAATATTACCTGTCCACAGTGACTCCACATTCACTAGTAACCTGTCCACAGTGACTCCACATTCACTATTCACCTGTCCACAGTGACCACTACATTAACTAATAACCTGTCCACAGTGACTCTACATTCACTAATAACCTGTCCACAGTGACTCCACATTCACTAATATCCTGTCCACAGTGACTCTGCATTCACTAATCACCTGTATACTGACTCTACATACACTAATCACCTGTCCACAGTGACTCCACATTCACTAATCACCTGTCCACAGTGACTCCACATTCACTAATCACCTGTCCACAGTGACTCTACCTTCACTAATCACCTGTCCACAGTGACTCTACCTTCACTAATCACCTGTCCACCATGACATTGACTCTCCTTCACTAATCACCTGTCTACAGTGACTCCGCCTTCACTAATCACCTGTCCACAGTGACTCCACCTTCACTAATCACCTATCCACAGTGACTCCACTTTCACTAATCACCTGTCCACAGTGACTCCACCTTCACTAATCACCTGTCCACAGTGACTCCACCTTCACTAATCACCTGTCCACAGTGACTCCACATTCACTGATCACCTGTCCACAGTGACTGCATTCACTAACATTACATGTCCACAGTGACCCTGCATTCACTAATATTACCTGTCCACAGTGACCCTGCATTCACTTCACCTGTACACAGTGACCCTACCTTCACTAATCACCTGTACACAGTGACTCTGCCTTCACTAATCACCTGTCCACAGTGACTCTGCCACTTTACCTTCACCAATCACCTGTCCACAGTGACTCCGCATTCACTAATCACCTGTCCACAGTGACTCCGCATTCACTAATCACCTGTCCACAGTGACCCCGCATTCACTAATCACCTGTCCACAGTGACCCCGCATTCACTAATCACCTGTCCACAGTGACTCTACCTTCACTAATCACCTGTCGACAGTGACTCTGCATTCACTAATCACCTGTCCACGGTGACTCTGCATTCACTAATGACCTGTTCACAGTGACCACTAATAACCTGTCCACAGTGACTCTACCTTCACTAATCACCTGTCCACAGTGACTCTACCTTCACTATTACCTGTCCACAGTGGCTCTACCTTCACCAATCACCTGTCCACAGTGACTTTACCTTCACCAATCACCTGTCCACAGTGACTCTGCATTCACTAATCACCTGTCCACAGTGACTCCACATTCACTAATCACCTGTCCACAGTGACTCTACCTTCACTATTACCTGTCCATAGTGACTCTACCTTCACCAATCACCTGTCCACAGTGACTCTGCATTCACTAATAACCTGTCCACAGTGACTCTACCTTCACTAATATCCTGTCCACAGTGACTCCACATTCACCAATAACCTGTCCACAGTGACTCCGCATTCACTAATACTTGTCCACAGTGACTCTGCATTCACTAATCACCTGTCCAGTGACTCCACTTTCACTAATCACCTGTCCACTATGACTATACATTCACTAACCACCTGTCCACTGTGACTCCACATTCACTAACCACCTGTCCACAGTGACTCCACATTCACTAATCACCAGTCCACTGTGACTCTACATTCACTAATAACCTATCCACATTGTCCTGTCCACTGTGACTCCGCATTCACTAATAACCTGTCCACAGTGACTCCACAGTGACTCTACATTCACTAATCACCTGTCCACAGTGACTCCACATTCACTAATCACCGGTCCACTGTACTCTACATCCACTAATCACCTGTCCACAGTGACTCTACATTCACTAATATCCTGTCCACAGTGAGTCTACATTCACTAATATTCTGTCCACAGTGACTCTACATTCACTAATAACCTGTCCACAGTGACTCCACCTTCACTAATAACCTGTCCACAGTGACTCTACCTTCACAAATATCCTGTCCAGTGACTCCACATTCACTAATATCCTGTCCACAGTGACTCCACATTCACTAATAACCTGTCCACAGTGACTCCACCTTCACTAATATCCTGTCCACAGTGACTCCACCTTCACTAATCACCTGTCCACAGTGACTCCACATTCACTAATCACCTGTCCACAGTGACTCCACATTCACTAATATTACCTGTCCACAGTGACCCTGCATTCACTAATATTACCTGTCCACAGTGACCCTACCTTCACTTCACCTGTACACAGTGACTCTGCCTTCACTAATCACCTGTCCACAGTGACTCCGCCTTCACTAATCACCTGTCCACAGTGACTCCGCCTTCACTAAACACCTGTCCTCAGTGACTCCACATTCACTAATAACCTGTCCACAGTGACTCCACCTTCACTAATATTACCTGTCCACAGTGACTCTACCTTCACAAATATCCTGTCCAGTGACTCCACATTCACTAATATCCTGTCCACAGTGACTCCACATTCACTAATATCCTGTCCACAGTGACTCCACATTCACTAATAACCTGTCCGCAGTGACTCCACCTTCACTAATATCCTGTCCGCAGTGACTCCACATTCACTAATCACCTGTCGACAGTGACTCTGCATTCACTAATCACCTGTCCACGGTGACTCTGCATTCACTAATGACCTGTTCACAGTGACCACTAATAACCTGTCCACAGTGACTCTACCTTCACTAATCACCTGTCCACAGTGACTCTACCTTCACTATTACCTGTCCACAGTGGCTCTACCTTCACCAATCACCTGTCCACAGTGACTTTACCTTCACCAATCACCTGTCCACAGTGACTCTGCATTCACTAATCACCTGTCCACAGTGACTCCACATTCACTAATCACCTGTCCACAGTGACTCTACCTTCACTATTACCTGTCCACAGTGACTCTACCTTCACCAATCACCTGTCCACAGTGACTCTGCATTCACTAATAACCTGTCCACAGTGACTCTACCTTCACTAATATCCTGTCCACAGTGACTCCACATTCACCAATAACCTGTCCACAGTGACTCCGCATTCACTAATACTTGTCCACAGTGACTCTGCATTCACTAATCACCTGTCCAGTGACTCCACTTTCACTAATCACCTGTCCACTATGACTATACATTCACTAACCACCTGTCCACTGTGACTCCACATTCACTAACCACCTGTCCACAGTGACTCCACATTCACTAATCACCAGTCCACTGTGACTCTACATTCACTAATAACCTATCCACATTGTCCTGTCCACTGTGACTCCGCATTCACTAATAACCTGTCCACAGTGACTCCACAGTGACTCTACATTCACTAATCACCTGTCCACAGTGACTCCACATTCACTAATCACCGGTCCACTGTACTCTACATCCACTAATCACCTGTCCACAGTGACTCTACATTCACTAATATCCTGTCCACAGTGAGTCTACATTCACTAATATTCTGTCCACAGTGACTCTACATTCACTAATAACCTGTCCACAGTGACTCCACCTTCACTAATAACCTGTCCACAGTGACTCTACCTTCACAAATATCCTGTCCAGTGACTCCACATTCACTAATATCCTGTCCACAGTGACTCCACATTCACTAATAACCTGTCCACAGTGACTCCACCTTCACTAATATCCTGTCCACAGTGACTCCACCTTCACTAATCACCTGTCCACAGTGACTCCACATTCACTAATCACCTGTCCACAGTGACTCCACATTCACTAATATTACCTGTCCACAGTGACCCTGCATTCACTAATATTACCTGTCCACAGTGACCCTACCTTCACTTCACCTGTACACAGTGACTCTGCCTTCACTAATCACCTGTCCACAGTGACTCCGCCTTCACTAATCACCTGTCCACAGTGACTCCGCCTTCACTAAACACCTGTCCTCAGTGACTCCACATTCACTAATAACCTGTCCACAGTGACTCCACCTTCACTAATATTACCTGTCCACAGTGACTCTACCTTCACAAATATCCTGTCCAGTGACTCCACATTCACTAATATCCTGTCCACAGTGACTCCACATTCACTAATATCCTGTCCACAGTGACTCCACATTCACTAATAACCTGTCCGCAGTGACTCCACCTTCACTAATATCCTGTCCGCAGTGACTCCACATTCACTAATCACCTGTCGACAGTGACTCTGCATTCACTAATCACCTGTCCACGGTGACTCTGCATTCACTAATGACCTGTTCACAGTGACCACTAATAACCTGTCCACAGTGACTCTACCTTCACTAATCACCTGTCCACAGTGACTCTACCTTCACTATTACCTGTCCACAGTGGCTCTACCTTCACCAATCACCTGTCCACAGTGACTTTACCTTCACCAATCACCTGTCCACAGTGACTCTGCATTCACTAATCACCTGTCCACAGTGACTCCACATTCACTAATCACCTGTCCACAGTGACTCTACCTTCACTATTACCTGTCCACAGTGACTCTACCTTCACCAATCACCTGTCCACAGTGACTCTGCATTCACTAATAACCTGTCCACAGTGACTCTACCTTCACTAATATCCTGTCCACAGTGACTCCACATTCACCAATAACCTGTCCACAGTGACTCCGCATTCACTAATACTTGTCCACAGTGACTCTGCATTCACTAATCACCTGTCCAGTGACTCCACTTTCACTAATCACCTGTCCACTATGACTATACATTCACTAACCACCTGTCCACTGTGACTCCACATTCACTAACCACCTGTCCACAGTGACTCCACATTCACTAATCACCAGTCCACTGTGACTCTACATTCACTAATAACCTATCCACATTGTCCTGTCCACTGTGACTCCGCATTCACTAATAACCTGTCCACAGTGACTCCACAGTGACTCTACATTCACTAATCACCTGTCCACAGTGACTCCACATTCACTAATCACCGGTCCACTGTACTCTACATCCACTAATCACCTGTCCACAGTGACTCTACATTCACTAATATCCTGTCCACAGTGAGTCTACATTCACTAATATTCTGTCCACAGTGACTCTACATTCACTAATAACCTGTCCACAGTGACTCCACCTTCACTAATAACCTGTCCACAGTGACTCTACCTTCACAAATATCCTGTCCAGTGACTCCACATTCACTAATATCCTGTCCACAGTGACTCCACATTCACTAATAACCTGTCCACAGTGACTCCACCTTCACTAATATCCTGTCCACAGTGACTCCACCTTCACTAATCACCTGTCCACAGTGACTCCACATTCACTAATCACCTGTCCACAGTGACTCCACATTCACTAATATTACCTGTCCACAGTGACCCTGCATTCACTAATATTACCTGTCCACAGTGACCCTACCTTCACTTCACCTGTACACAGTGACTCCGCCTTCACTAATCACCTGTCCACAGTGACTCCGCCTTCACTAATCACCTGTCCACAGTGACTCCGCCTTCACTAAACACCTGTCCACAGTGACTCCGCCTTCACTAAACACCTGTCCACAGTGACTCCGCCTTCACTAATCACCTGTCCACAGTGACTCCGCCTTCACTAATCACCTGTCCACAGTGACTCCACCTTCACTAATAACCTGTCCACAGTGACTCCACCTTCACTAATATTACCTGTCCACAGTGACTCTACCTTCACAAATATCCTGTCCAGTGACTCCACATTCACTAATATCCTGTCCACAGTGACTCCACATTCACTAATATCCTGTCCACAGTGACTCCACATTCACTAATAACCTGTCCGCAGTGACTCCACCTTCACTAATATCCTGTCCGCAGTGACTCCACATTCACTAATCACCTGTCCACAGTGACTCCACATTCACTATTCACCTGTCCACAGTGACTCCACATTCACAATTCACCTGTCCACAGTGACTCCACATTCACTAACCACCTGTCCACAGTGACTCCACATTCACTAATCACCAGTCCACTGTGACTCTACATTCACTAATAACCTATCCACATTGTCCTGTCCACTGTGACTCCGCATTCACTAATAACCTGTCCACAGTGACTCTACATTCACTAATAACCTGTCCACAGTAACTCCACATTCACTAATCACCTGTCCACTGTACTCTACATCCACTAATCACCTGTACACAGTGACTCCACATTTACGAATAACCTGTCCACAGTGACTCTACATTCACGAATATCCTGTCCACAGTGAGTCTACATTCACTAATATTCTGTCCACAGTGACTCTACATTCACTAATATTCTGTCCACAGTGACTTTACATTCACTAATAACCTGTCCACAGTGACTCCACCTTCACTAATAACCTGTCCACAGTGACTCCACCTTCACTAATATTACCTGTCCACAGTGACTCCACATTCACTAATATTACCTGTCCACAGTGACTCCACATTCACTAATCACCTGTCCACAGTGACTCCACATTCACTAATCACCTGTCCACAGTGACTCCACATTCACTAATCACCTGTCCACAGTGACTCCACATTCACTAATATTACTTGTCCACAGTGACCCTGCATTCACTAATATTACCTGTCCACAGTGACCCTACCTTCACTTCACCTGTCCACAGTGACTCTACCTTCTCTAATCACCTGTACACAGTGACTCTGCCTTCACTAATCACCTGTACACAGTGACTATGCTTTCACTAATCACCTGTCCACAGTGACTCTGCTTTCACTAATCACCTGTCCACAGTGATTCAGCCTTCACTAATCACCTGTCCACAGTGACTCCGCCTTCACTAATCACCTGTCCACAGTGACTCCGCCTTCACTAATCACCTGTCCACAGTGACTCTGTCTTCACTAGTCACCTGTCCACAGGAACTCCACTTTCACTAATGACCTGTCCACAGTGACTCTGCCTTCACTAATCACCTGTCCACAGTGACTCTGCCTTTACTAATAACCTGTCCACAGTGACTTTGCATTCTCTAATAACCTGTCCACAGTGACTCTACCTTCACTAATATCCTGTCCACAGTGACTCTACATTCACTAATAACCTGTCCACAGTGACTCTACCATCACTAATCACCTGTCCACAGTGACTCTACCTTCACTAATCACCTGTCCACAGTGACTCTGCCTTCACTAATCACCTGTCCACAGTGACTCTGCCTTTACTAATAACCTGTCCACAGTGACTTTGCATTCTCTAATAACCTGTCCACAGTAACTCTACCTTCACTAATATCCTGTCCACAGTGACTCTACATTCACTAATAACCTGTCCTAATCACCTGTCCACAGTGACTCCACATTCACTAATCACCTGTCCACGGTGACTCCACATTCACTAATCACCTGTCCACGGTGACTCCACCTTTCTAATCACCTGTCCACGGTGACTCTACCTTCACTATTACCTGTCCACGTTGACTCTACCTTCACCAATCACCTGTCCACAGTGACTCTACTTTAACCAATCACCTGTCCACAGAGACTCTGCATTCACTAATCACCTGTCCACAGTGACTCTGCATTCACTAATCACCTGTCCACAGTGACTCTACCTTCTCTAATCACCTGTCCACAGTGACTCTACATTCACTAATCACCTGTCCACAGTGACTCTACATTCACTAATCACCAGTCCACAGTGACCCTACATTCGCTAATCACCTGTCCACAGTGACTCTACATTCGCTAATCACCTGTACATAGTGACTCTACCTTCATTAATATTACCTGTCCACAGTGATTCTACCTTCACTAATATTACCTATCCACAGTGACTCTACCTTCACTAATAACCTGTCCACAGTGATTCTACCTTCACTAATATTACCTATCCACAGTGACTCTACCTTCACTAATCACCTGTGCACAGTGACTCTACATTCGCTAATCACCTGTCCACAGTGACTCTACATTCGCTAATCACCTGTCCACAGTGACTCCACCTTCGCTAATCATCTGTCCACAGTGTCTCCGCCTTCGCTAATCACCTGTTCACAGTGACTCTGCCTTCACTAATCACCTGTCCACAGTGACTCTGCCTTCACTAATCACCTGTCCACAGTGACTCTGCCTTCACTAATCACCTGTCCACAGTGACTCTTCCTTCACTAATATCCTGTCCACAGTGACTCTGCCTTCACTAATCACCTGTCCACAGTGACTCTACCTTCACTAATATCCTGTCCACAGTGACTCCACACTCACTAATCACATGTCCACAGTGACTCTCCGCATTCACTAACCACCTGTCCGCAGTGACTCTGCCTTCACTAATCACCTGTCCGCAGTGACTCTGCCTTCACTAATCACCTGTCCGCAGTGACTCTACCTTCACTAATCACCTGTCCGCAGTGACTCTACCTTCACTAATCACCTGTCCGTAGTGACTCTACCTTCACTAATCACCTGTCCACCGTGACCCTACTTTCAGTAATCACCTGTCCACCGTGACCCTACTTTCAGTAATCACCTGTCCACAGTGACCACTAATAACCTGTCCACAGTGACTCTACCTTCACTAATATTACCTGTCCACAGTGACTCTAACTTCACTAATCACCTGACCACAGTGACCCTACTTTGACTAATCACCTGTCCACAGTGACACTACATTCACTAATCACCTGACCACAGTGACTCTACCTTCACTAATATTACCTGTCCACAGTGATTCTACCTTCACTAATATTACCTGTCCACAGTGACTCTACATTCGCTAATCACCTGACCACAGTGACTCTACATTCGGTAATCACCTGTCCACAGTGACTCTACATTCGCTAATCACCTGTCCACAGTGATCCTACATTCGCTAATCACCTGTCCACAGTGACTCTACCTTCGCTAATCACCTGTCCACAGTGACTCTCCACATTCACTAATCACCTGTCCACAGTGACTCCACATTCACTAATCTCCTGTCCACAGTGACTCTACCTTCGCTAATCTCCTGTCCACAGTGACTCTACCTTCACCTGTCCACAGTAACTACATTCACTAATAACCTGTACACAGTGTCTCTACATTCACTAATAAACTGTTCACAGTGACTCTACATTCACTATTAACCTGTCCACAGTGACTCTGCATTCACTAACCACCTGTCCACAGTGACTCTGCATTCACTAATCACCTGTCCACAGTGACCCTGCATTCACTAATCACCTGTCCACAGTGACCCTGCATTCATTAATAACCTGTCCACAGTGATTCTGCATTCACTATTACCTGTCCACAGTGACTCTGCATTTACTAATCACCTGTCCACAGTGACTCTGCCTTCAATAATCACCTGTCCACAGTGACTCTGCCTTCTCTAATCACCTGTCCACCGTGACCCTACTTTCACTAATCACCTGTTCACAGTGACCACTAATAACCTGTCCACAGTGACTCTACCTTCACTAATATTACCTGTCCACAGTGACTACCTTCACTAATCATCTGACCACAGTGATCCTACTTTCACTAATCACCTGTCCACAGTGACCACTAATAACCTGTTCACAGTGACTCTACCTTCACTAATCACCTGTCCACAGTGACTCTACCTTCACTAATATTACCTGTCCACAGTGACTCTACCTTCACTAAAATTACTTGTACACAGTGACTGTACATTCGCTAATCACCTGTCCACAGTGACTCTACCTTCACTAATCATCTGTCCACAGTGACTCCGCCTTCACTAATCACCTGTCCACAGTGACTCTACATTCACTAATCACCTGTCCACAGTGACCTTACATTCACTAATCACCTGTACATAGTGACTCTACCTTCACTAGTATTACCTGTCCACAGTGACTCTACCTTCACTAATAACCTGTCCACAGTGACTCTACCTTCACTAAAATTACTTGTACACAGTGACTGTACATTCTCTAATCACCTGTGCACAGTGACTCTACATTCGCTAATCACCTGTCCACAGTGACTCTACATTCGCTAATCACCTGTCCACAGTGACTCTACATTCTCTAATCACCTGTCCACAGTGACTCCACCTTCACTAATCATCTGTCCACAGTGACTCCGCCTTCACTGATCACCTGTCCACAGTGACTCTACATTCACTAATCACCTGTACATAGTGACTCTACCTTCACTAATATTACCTGTCCACAGTGATTCTACCTTCACTAATATTACCTATCCACAGTGACTCTACCTTCACTAATCACCTGACCACAGTGACTCTACCTTCACTAATCACCTGTCCGCAGTGACTCTGCATTCACTAATCACCTGTCCCCAGTGACTCTACATTCACTAATAACCTGTACACAGTGATTCTGCCTTCACCCATCACCTGTACACCGTGACTCTGCCTTCACCCATCATCTGTCCACCGTAACTCTACATTTACCCATCACCTGTCCACCGTGACTCTACCTTCACCTGTCCACTGTGACTCTGCCTTCACTAATAAACTGTCCACAGTGACTACATTCACTAATAACCTGTCCACAGTGACTCTACCTTCACTAATATTACTTGTACACAGTGACTGTACATTCTCTAATCACCTGTCCACAGTGACTCTACATTCGCTAATCACCTGTCCACAGTGACTCTACATTCTCTAATCACCTGTCCACAGTGACTCCACCTTCACTAATCATCTGTCCACAGTGACTCCGCCTTCACTAATCACCTGTTCACAGTGACTCTACCTTCACTAATCACCTGTCCACAGTGACTCTACCTTCACTAATCACCTGACCACAGTGACTCTACCTTCACTAATATCCTGTTCACAATGACTCCACACTCACTAATCACATGTCCACAGTGACTCTCCGCATTAACTAATCACCTGTCCAGTGACTCTACTTTCACTAATCTCGGTCCACAGTGACTCTCCGCATTCACTAATAACCTGACCACAGTGAATCTACCTTCACTAATCACCTGTCCACAGTGACTCTGCATTCACTAATCACCTGTCCGCAGTGACTCTGCATTCACTAAACACCTGTCCGCAGTGTCTCTACCTTCTCTAATAACCTGTCCACAGTGACCCTACTTTCACTAATCACCTGTCCACCGTGACTCTACTTTCAGTAATCACCTCTCCACAGTGACCACTAACAACCAGTCCACAGTGACTCTACCTTCACTAATATTACCTGTCCACAGTGACACTACATTCACTAATCACCTGTCCATAGTGACTTTACCTTCACTAATGTCACCTGTCCACAGTGATTCTACCTTCACTAATATTACCTGTCCACAATGACTCTACATTCGCTAATAACCTGACGACAGTGACTCTACATTCGGTAATCACCTGTCCACAGTGACTCCACATTCACTAATATCCTGTCCACAGTGACTCTACCTTCGCTAATCACCTGTCCACAGTGACTCTACCTTCACTAATCTCCTGTCCACAGTGACTCTCCGCATTCACTAATCACCTGACCACATTGACTCTACCTTCACTAATCACCTGTCCACAGTGACTCTACCTTTACTAATCTCCTGTCCACAGTGACTCTCCGCATTCATTAAACACCTGACCACAGTGACTCTACCTTCACTAATCACCTGTCCGCAGTGACTCTGCATTCACTAATCACCTGTCCCCAGTGACTCTACATTGACTAATAACCTGTACACAGTGATTCTGCCTTCACCCATCACATGTCCACCGTGACTCTGCCTTCACCCATCACCTGTCCACCGTGACTCTGCCTTCACCCATCACCTGTCCACCGTGACTCTGCCTTCACCCATCACCTGTCCACCGTGACTCTGCCTTCACCCATCACCTGTCCACCGTGACTCTGCCTTCACCCATCACCTGTCCACCGTGACTCTGCCTTCACCCATCACCTGTCCACCGTAACTCTACATTTACCCATCACCTGTCCACCGTGACTCTACCTTCACCTGTCCACTGTGACTCTGCCTTCACTAATAAACTGTCCACAGTGACTACATTCACTAATAACTGTCCACAGTGACTCCGCATTCCCTAATAACCTGTCCACCGTGACTGTACATTCACTAATCACCTGTCCACTGTGACTCCGCATTCACTAATAACTGTCCAGTGACTCCGCATTCACTAATCACCTGTCCACAGTGACTCTGCCTTCGCTAATAACCTGTCCACAGTGATTCTACCTTTGCTAATCAGCTGTCCACAGTGACTCTACCTTCGCTAATCACCTGTCCACAGTGACTCCACATTCACTAATATTACCTGTCCACAGTGACCCTGCATTCACTAATATTACCTGTCCACAGTGACCCTACCTTCACTTCACCTGTCCACAGTGACTCTACCTTCTCTAATCACCTGTACACAGTGACTCTGCCTTCACTAATCACCTGTACACAGTGACTATGCTTTCACTAATCACCTGTCCACAGTGACTCTGCTTTCACTAATCACCTGTCCACAGTGATTCAGCCTTCACTAATCACCTGTCCACAGTGACTCCGCCTTCACTAATCACCTGTCCACAGTGACTCCGCCTTCACTAATCACCTGTCCACAGTGACTCTGTCTTCACTAGTCACCTGTCCACAGGAACTCCACTTTCACTAATGACCTGTCCACAGTGACTCTGCCTTCACTAATCACCTGTCCACAGTGACTCTGCCTTTACTAATAACCTGTCCACAGTGACTTTGCATTCTCTAATAACCTGTCCACAGTGACTCTACCTTCACTAATATCCTGTCCACAGTGACTCTACATTCACTAATCACCTGTCCACAGTGACTCTACCATCACTAATCACCTGTCCACAGTGACTCTACCTTCACTAATCACCTGTCCACAGTGACTCTGCCTTCACTAATCACCTGTCCACAGTGACTCTGCCTTTACTAATAACCTGTCCACAGTGACTTTGCATTCTCTAATAACCTGTCCACAGTGACTCTACCTTCACTAATATCCTGTCCACAGTGACTCTACATTCACTAATAACCTGTCCTAATCACCTGTCCACAGTGACTCCACATTCACTAATCACCTGTCCACGGTGACTCCACATTCACTAATCACCTGTCCACGGTGACTCCACCTTTCTAATCACCTGTCCACGGTGACTCTACCTTCACTATTACCTGTCCACGTTGACTCTACCTTCACCAATCACCTGTCCACAGTGACTCTACCTTCACCAATCACCTGTCCACAGAGACTCTGCATTCACTAATCACCTGTCCACAGTGACTCTGCATTCACTAATCACCTGTCCACAGTGACTCTACCTTCTCTAATCACCTGTCCACAGTGACTCTACATTCACTAATCACCTGTCCACAGTGACTCTACATTCACTAATCACCAGTCCACAGTGACCCTACATTCGCTAATCACCTGTCCACAGTGACTCTACATTCGCTAATCACCTGTACATAGTGACTCTACCTTCATTAATATTACCTGTCCACAGTGATTCTACCTTCACTAATATTACCTATCCACAGTGACTCTACCTTCACTAATAACCTGTCCACAGTGACTCTACCTTCACTAATATTACTTGTACACAGTTACTGTACATTCTCTAATCACCTGTGCACAGTGACTCTACATTCGCTAATCACCTGTCCACAGTGACTCTACATTCGCTAATCACCTGTCCACAGTGACTCCACCTTCGCTAATCACCTGTCCACAGTGTCTCCGCCTTCGCTAATCACCTGTTCACAGTGACTCTGCCTTCACTAATCACCTGTCCACAGTGACTCTGCCTTCACTAATCACCTGTCCACAGTGACTCTGCCTTCACTAATCACCTGTCCACAGTGACTCTTCCTTCACTAATATCCTGTCCACAGTGACTCTGCCTTCACTAATCACCTGTCCACAGTGACTCTACCTTCACTAATATCCTGTCCACAGTGACTCCACACTCACTAATCACCTGTCCACAGTGACTCTCCGCATTCACTAACCACCTGTCCGCAGTGACTCTGCCTTCACTAATCACCTGTCCGCAGTGACTCTGCCTTCACTAATCACCTGTCCGCAGTGACTCTACCTTCACTAATCACCTGTCCGCAGTGACTCTACCTTCACTAATCACCTGTCCGCAGTGACTCTACCTTCACTAATCACCTGTCCACCGTGACCCTACTTTCAGTAATCACCTGTCCACCGTGACCCTACTTTCAGTAATCACCTGTCCACAGTGACCACTAATAACCTGTCCACAGTGACTCTACCTTCACTAATATTACCTGTCCACAGTGACTCTAACTTCACTAATCACCTGACCACAGTGACCCTACTTTGACTAATCACCTGTCCACAGTGACACTACATTCACTAATCACCTGACCACAGTGACTCTACCTTCACTAATATTACCTGTCCACAGTGATTCTACCTTCACTAATATTACCTGTCCACAGTGACTCTACATTCGCTAATCACCTGACCACAGTGACTCTACATTCGGTAATCACCTGTCCACAGTGACTCTACATTCGCTAATCACCTGTCCACAGTGATCCTACCTTCGCTAATCACCTGTCCACAGTGACTCTACCTTCGCTAATCACCTGTCCACAGTGACTCTCCACATTCACTAATCACCTGTCCACAGTGACTCCACATTCACTAATCTCCTGTCCACAGTGACTCTACCTTCGCTAATCTCCTGTCCACAGTGACTCTACCTTCACCTGTCCACAGTAACTACATTCACTAATAACCTGTACACAGTGTCTCTACATTCACTAATAAACTGTACACAGTGACTCTACATTCACTATTAACCTGTCCACAGTGACTCTGCATTCACTAACCACCTGTCCACAGTGACTCTGCATTCACTAATCACCTGTCCACAGTGACTCTGCATTCACTAATCACCTGTCCACAGCGACCCTGCATTCACTAATCACCTGTCCACAGTGACCCTGCATTCATTAATCACCTGTCCACAGTGACCCTGCATTCACTAATAACCTGTACACAGTGTCTCTACATTCACTAATAAACTGTACACAGTGACTCTACATTCACTATTAACCTGTCCACAGTGACTCTGCATTCACTAATCACCTGTCCACAGTGACTCTGCATTCACTAATCACCTGTCCACAGTGACTCTGCATTCACTAATCACCTGTCCACAGCGACCCTGCATTCACTAATCACCTGTCCACAGTGACTCTGCCTTCAATAATCACCTGTCCACAGTGACTCTACCTTCAATAATCACCTGTCCACAGTGACTCTGCCTTCTCTAATCACCTGTCCACCGTGACCCTACTTTCACTAATCACCTGTTCACAGTGACCACTAATAACCTGTCCACAGTGACTCTACCTTCACTAATATTACCTGTCCACAGTGACTACCTTCACTAATCATCTGACCACAGTGATCCTACTTTCACTAATCACCTGTCCACAGTGACCACTAATAACCTGTTCACAGTGACTCTACCTTCACTAATCACCTGTCCTCAGTCACTCTACCTTCACTAATATTACCTGTCCACAGTGACTCTACCTTCACTAAAATTACTTGTACACAGTGACTGTACATTCGCTAATCACCTGTCCACAGTGACTCTACCTTCACTAATCATCTGTCCACAGTGACTCCGCCTTCACTAATCACCTGTCCACAGTGACTCTACATTCACTAATCACCTGTCCACAGCGACCTTACATTCACTAATCACCTGTACATAGTGACTCTACCTTCACTAGTATTACCTGTCCACAGTGATTTTACCTTCACTAATATTACCTATCCACAGTGACTCTACCTTCACTAATAACCTGTCCACAGTGACTCTACCTTCACTAAAATTACTTGTACACAGTGACTGTACATTCTCTAATCACCTGTGCACAGTGACTCTACATTCGCTAATCACCTGTCCACAGTGACTCTACATTCGCTAATCACCTGTCCACAGTGACTCTACATTCTCTAATCACCTGTCCACAGTGACTCCACCTTCACTAATCATCTGTCCACAGTGACTCCGCCTTCACTGATCACCTGTCCACAGTGACTCTACATTCACTAATCACCTGTACATAGTGACTCTACCTTCACTAATATTACCTGTCCACAGTGATTCTACCTTCACTAATATTACCTATCCACAGTGACCCTGCATTCACTAATATTACCTGTCCACAGTGACCCTACCTTCACTTCACCTGTTCACAGTGACTCTACCTTCTCTAATCACCTGTACACAGTGACTCTGCCTTCACTAATCACCTGTACACAGTGACTATGCTTTCACTAATCACCTGTCCACAGTGACTCTGCTTTCACTAATCACCTGTCCACAGTGATTCAGCCTTCACTAATCACCTGTCCACAGTGACTCCGCCTTCACTAATCACCTGTCCACAGTGACTCCGCCTTCACTAATCACCTGTCCACAGTGACTCTGTCTTCACTAGTCACCTGTCCACAGGAACTCCACTTTCACTAATGACCTGTCCACAGTGACTCTGCCTTCACTAATCACCTGTCCACAGTGACTCTGCCTTTACTAATAACCTGTCCACAGTGACTTTGCATTCTCTAATAACCTGTCCACAGTGACTCTACCTTCACTAATATCCTGTCCACAGTGACTCTACATTCACTAATAACCTGTCCACAGTGACTCTACCATCACTAATCACCTGTCCACAGTGACTCTACCTTCACTAATCACCTGTCCACAGTGACTCTGCCTTCACTAATCACCTGTCCACAGTGACTCTGCCTTTACTAATAACCTGTCCACAGTGACTTTGCATTCTCTAATAACCTGTCCACAGTAACTCTACCTTCACTAATATCCTGTCCATAGTGACTCTACATTCACTAATAACCTGTCCTAATCACCTGTCCACAGTGACTCCACATTCACTAATCACCTGTCCACGGTGACTCCACATTCACTAATCACCTGTCCACGGTGACTCCACCTTTCTAATCACCTGTCCACGGTGACTCTACCTTCACTATTACCTGTCCACGTTGACTCTACCTTCACCAATCACCTGTCCACAGTGACTCTACTTTAACCAATCACCTGTCCACAGAGACTCTGCATTCACTAATCACCTGTCCACAGTGACTCTGCATTCACTAATCACCTGTCCACAGTGACTTTACCTTCTCTAATCACCTGTCCACAGTGACTCTACATTCACTAATCACCTGTCCACAGTGACTCTACATTCACTAATCACCAGTCCACAGTGACCCTACATTCGCTAATCACCTGTCCACAGTGACTCTACATTCGCTAATCACCTGTACATAGTGACTCTACCTTCATTAATATTACCTGTCCACAGTGATTCTACCTTCACTAATATTACCTATCCACAGTGACTCTACCTTCACTAATAACCTGTCCACAGTGATTCTACCTTCACTAATATTACCTATCCACAGTGACTCTACCTTCACTAATCACCTGTGCACAGTGACTCTACATTCGCTAATCACCTGTCCACAGTGACTCTACATTCGCTAATCACCTGTCCACAGTGACTCCACCTTCGCTAATCATCTGTCCACAGTGTCTCCGCCTTCGCTAATCACCTGTTCACAGTGACTCTGCCTTCACTAATCACCTGTCCACAGTGACTCTGCCTTCACTAATCACCTGTCCACAGTGACTCTGCCTTCACTAATCACCTGTCCACAGTGACTCTTCCTTCACTAATATCCTGTCCACAGTGACTCTGCCTTCACTAATCACCTGTCCACAGTGACTCTACCTTCACTAATATCCTGTCCACAGTGACTCCACACTCACTAATCACATGTCCACAGTGACTGTCCGCATTCACTAATCACCTGTCCGCAGTGACTCTACCTTCACTAATCACCTGTCCGCAGTGACTCTACCTTCACTAATCACCTGTCCACCGTGACCCTACTTTCAGTAATCACCTGTCCACCGTGACCCTACTTTCAGTAATCACCTGTCCACAGTGACCACTAATAACCTGTCCACAGTGACTCTACCTTCACTAATATTACCTGTCCACAGTGACTCTAACTTCACTAATCACCTGACCACAGTGACCCTACTTTGACTAATCACCTGTCCACAGTGACACTACATTCACTAATCACCTGACCACAGTGACTCTACCTTCACTAATATTACCTGTCCACAGTGATTCTACCTTCACTAATATTACCTGTCCACAGTGACTCTACATTCGCTAATCACCTGACCACAGTGACTCTACATTCGGTAATCACCTGTCCACAGTGACTCTACATTCGCTAATCACCTGTCCACAGTGATCCTACATTCGCTAATCACCTGTCCACAGTGACTCTACCTTCGCTAATCACCTGTCCACAGTGACTCTCCACATTCACTAATCACCTGTCCACAGTGACTCCACATTCACTAATCTCCTGTCCACAGTGACTCTACCTTCGCTAATCTCCTGTCCACAGTGACTCTACCTTCACCTGTCCACAGTAACTACATTCACTAATAACCTGTACACAGTGTCTCTACATTCACTAATAAACTGTTCACAGTGACTCTACATTCACTATTAACCTGTCCACAGTGACTCTGCATTCACTAACCACCTGTCCACAGTGACTCTGCATTCACTAATCACCTGTCCACAGTGACCCTGCATTCACTAATCACCTGTCCACAGCGACCCTGCATTCACTAATCACCTGTCCACAGTGACCCTGCCTTCAATAATCACCTGTCCACAGTGACTCTGCCTTCTCTAATCACCTGTCCACCGTGACCCTACTTTCACTAATCACCTGTTCACAGTGACCACTAATAACCTGTCCACAGTGACTCTACCTTCACTAATATTACCTGTCCACAGTGACTACCTTCACTAATCATCTGACCACAGTGATCCTACTTTCACTAATCACCTGTCCACAGTGACCACTAATAACCTGTTCACAGTGACTCTACCTTCACTAATCACCTGTCCTCAGTGACTCTACCTTCACTAATATTACCTGTCCACAGTGACTCTACCTTCACTAAAATTACTTGTACACAGTGACTGTACATTCGCTAATCACCTGTCCACAGTGACTCTACCTTCACTAATCATCTTTCCACAGTGACTCCACCTTCACTAATCACCTGTCCACAGTGACTCTACATTCACTAATCACCTGTCCACAGTGACCTTACATTCACTAATCACCTGTACATAGTGACTCTACCTTCACTAGTATTACCTGTCCACAGTGACTCTACCTTCACTAATAACCTGTCCACAGTGACTCTACCTTCACTAAAATTACTTGTACACAGTGACTGTACATTCTCTAATCACCTGTGCACAGTGACTCTACATTCGCTAATCACCTGTCCACAGTGACTCTACATTCGCTAATCACCTGTCCACAGTGACTCTACATTCTCTAATCACCTGTCCACAGTGACTCCACCTTCACTAATCATCTGTCCACAGTGACTCCGCCTTCACTGATCACCTGTCCACAGTGACTCTACATTCACTAATCACCTGTACATAGTGACTCTACCTTCACTAATATTACCTGTCCACAGTGATTCTACCTTCACTAATATTACCTATCCACAGTGACTCTACCTTCACTAATCACCTGACCACAGTGACTCTACCTTCACTAATCACCTGTCCGCAGTGACTCTGCATTCACTAATCACCTGTCCCCAGTGACTCTACATTCACTAATAACCTGTACACAGTGATTCTGCCTTCACCCATCACCTGTACACCGTGACTCTGCCTTCACCCATCATCTGTCCACCGTAACTCTACATTTACCCATCACCTGTCCACCGTGACTCTACCTTCACCTGTCCACTGTGACTCTGCCTTCACTAATAAACTGTCCACAGTGACTACATTCACTAATAACCTGTCCACAGTGACTCTACCTTCACTAATATTACTTGTACACAGTGACTGTACATTCTCTAATCACCTGTCCACAGTGACTCTACATTCGCTAATCACCTGTCCACAGTGACTCTACATTCTCTAATCACCTGTCCACAGTGACTCCACCTTCACTAATCATCTGTCCACAGTGACTCCGCCTTCACTAATCACCTGTTCACAGTGACTCTACCTTCACTAATCACCTGTCCACAGTGACTCTACCTTCACTAATCACCTGACCACAGTGACTCTACCTTCACTAATATCCTGTTCACAATGACTCCACACTCACTAATCACATGTCCACAGTGACTCTCCGCATTAACTAATCACCTGTCCAGTGACTCTACTTTCACTAATCTCGGTCCACAGTGACTCTCCGCATTCACTAATAACCTGACCACAGTGACTCTACCTTCACTAATCACCTGTCCACAGTGACTCTGCATTCACTAATCACCTGTCCACAGTGACTCTGCATTCACTAAACACCTGTCCGCAGTGTCTCTACCTTCTCTAATAACCTGTCCACAGTGACCCTACTTTCACTAATCACCTGTCCACCGTGACTCTACTTTCAGTAATCACCTCTCCACAGTGACCACTAACAACCAGTCCACAGTGACTCTACCTTCACTAATATTACCTGTCCACAGTGACACTACATTCACTAATCACCTGTCCATAGTGACTTTACCTTCACTAATGTCACCTGTCCACAGTGATTCTACCTTCACTAATATTACCTGTCCACAATGACTCTACATTCGCTAATAACCTGACGACAGTGACTCTACATTCGGTAATCACCTGTCCACAGTGACTCCACATTCACTAATATCCTGTCCACAGTGACTCTACCTTCGCTAATCACCTGTCCACAGTGACTCTACCTTCACTAATCTCCTGTCCACAGTGACTCTCCGCATTCACTAATCACCTGACCACATTGACTCTACCTTCACTAATCACCTGTCCACAGTGACTCTACCTTTACTAATCTCCTGTCCACAGTGACTCTCCGCATTCATTAAACACCTGACCACAGTGACTCTACCTTCACTAATCACCTGTCCGCAGTGACTCTGCATTCACTAATCACCTGTCCCCAGTGACTCTACATTGACTAATAACCTGTACACAGTGATTCTGCCTTCACCCATCACATGTCCACCGTGACTCTGCCTTCACCCATCACCTGTCCACCGTGACTCTGCCTTCACCCATCACCTGTCCACCGTGACTCTGCCTTCACCCATCACCTGTCCACCGTGACTCTGCCTTCACCCATCACCTGTCCACCGTGACTCTGCCTTCACCCATCACCTGTCCACCGTGACTCTGCCTTCACCCATCACCTGTCCACCGTAACTCTACATTTACCCATCACCTGTCCACCGTGACTCTACCTTCACCTGTCCACTGTGACTCTGCCTTCACTAATAAACTGTCCACAGTGACTACATTCACTAATAACTGTCCACAGTGACTCCGCATTCCCTAATAACCTGTCCACCGTGACTGTACATTCACTAATCACCTGTCCACTGTGACTCCGCATTCACTAATAACTGTCCAGTGACTCCGCATTCACTAATCACCTGTCCACAGTGACTCTGCCTTCGCTAATAACCTGTCCACAGTGATTCTACCTTTGCTAATCAGCTGTCCACAGTGACTCTACCTTCGCTAATCACCTGTCCACAGTGACTCCACATTCACTAATATTACCTGTCCACAGTGACCCTACCTTCACTTCACCTGTCCACAGTGACTCTACCTTCTCTAATCACCTGTACACAGTGACTCTGCCTTCACTAATCACCTGTACACAGTGACTATGCTTTCACTAATCACCTGTCCACAGTGACTCTGCTTTCACTAATCACCTGTCCACAGTGATTCAGCCTTCACTAATCACCTGTCCACAGTGACTCCGCCTTCACTAATCACCTGTCCACAGTGACTCCGCCTTCACTAATCACCTGTCCACAGTGACTCTGTCTTCACTAGTCACCTGTCCACAGGAACTCCACTTTCACTAATGACCTGTCCACAGTGACTCTGCCTTCACTAATCACCTGTCCACAGTGACTCTGCCTTTACTAATAACCTGTCCACAGTGACTTTGCATTCTCTAATAACCTGTCCACAGTGACTCTACCTTCACTAATATCCTGTCCACAGTGACTCTACATTCACTAATAACCTGTCCACAGTGACTCTACCATCACTAATCACCTGTCCACAGTGACTCTACCTTCACTAATCACCTGTCCACAGTGACTCTGCCTTCACTAATCACCTGTCCACAGTGACTCTGCCTTTACTAATAACCTGTCCACAGTGACTTTGCATTCTCTAATAACCTGTCCACAGTGACTCTACCTTCACTAATATCCTGTCCACAGTGACTCTACATTCACTAATAACCTGTCCTAATCACCTGTCCACAGTGACTCCACATTCACTAATCACCTGTCCACGGTGACTCCACATTCACTAATCACCTGTCCACGGTGACTCCACCTTTCTAATCACCTGTCCACGGTGACTCTACCTTCACTATTACCTGTCCACGTTGACTCTACCTTCACCAATCACCTGTCCACAGTGACTCTACCTTCACCAATCACCTGTCCACAGAGACTCTGCATTCACTAATCACCTGTCCACAGTGACTCTGCATTCACTAATCACCTGTCCACAGTGACTCTACCTTCTCTAATCACCTGTCCACAGTGACTCTACATTCACTAATCACCTGTCCACAGTGACTCTACATTCACTAATCACCAGTCCACAGTGACCCTACATTCGCTAATCACCTGTCCACAGTGACTCTACATTCGCTAATCACCTGTACATAGTGACTCTACCTTCATTAATATTACCTGTCCACAGTGATTCTACCTTCACTAATATTACCTATCCACAGTGACTCTACCTTCACTAATAACCTGTCCACAGTGACTCTACCTTCACTAATATTACTTGTACACAGTTACTGTACATTCTCTAATCACCTGTGCACAGTGACTCTACATTCGCTAATCACCTGTCCACAGTGACTCTACATTCGCTAATCACCTGTCCACAGTGACTCCACCTTCGCTAATCATCTGTCCACAGTGTCTCCGCCTTCGCTAATCACCTGTTCACAGTGACTCTGCCTTCACTAATCACCTGTCCACAGTGACTCTGCCTTCACTAATCACCTGTCCACAGTGACTCTGCCTTCACTAATCACCTGTCCACAGTGACTCTTCCTTCACTAATATCCTGTCCACAGTGACTCTGCCTTCACTAATCACCTGTCCACAGTGACTCTACCTTCACTAATATCCTGTCCACAGTGACTCCACACTCACTAATCACATGTCCACAGTGACTCTCCGCATTCACTAACCACCTGTCCGCAGTGACTCTGCCTTCACTAATCACCTGTCCGCAGTGACTCTGCCTTCACTAATCACCTGTCCGCAGTGACTCTGCCTTCACTAATCACCTGTCCGCAGTGACTCTACCTTCACTAATCACCTGTCCGCAGTGACTCTACCTTCACTAATCACCTGTCCACCGTGACCCTACTTTCAGTAATCACCTGTCCACCGTGACCCTACTTTCAGTAATCACCTGTCCACAGTGACCACTAATAACCTGTCCACAGTGACTCTACCTTCACTAATATTACCTGTCCACAGTGACTCTAACTTCACTAATCACCTGACCACAGTGACCCTACTTTGACTAATCACCTGTCCACAGTGACACTACATTCACTAATCACCTGACCACAGTGACTCTACCTTCACTAATATTACCTGTCCACAGTGATTCTACCTTCACTAATATTACCTGTCCACAGTGACTCTACATTCGCTAATCACCTGACCACAGTGACTCTACATTCGGTAATCACCTGTCCACAGTGACTCTACATTCGCTAATCACCTGTCCACAGTGATCCTACATTCGCTAATCACCTGTCCACAGTGACTCTACCTTCGCTAATCACCTGTCCACAGTGACTCTCCACATTCACTAATCACCTGTCCACAGTGACTCCACATTCACTAATCTCCTGTCCACAGTGACTCTACCTTCGCTAATCTCCTGTCCACAGTGACTCTACCTTCACCTGTCCACAGTAACTACATTCACTAATAACCTGTACACAGTGTCTCTACATTCACTAATAAACTGTACACAGTGACTCTACATTCACTATTAACCTGTCCACAGTGACTCTGCATTCACTAACCACCTGTCCACAGTGACTCTGCATTCACTAATCACCTGTCCACAGTGACCCTGCATTCACTAATCACCTGTCCACAGCGACCCTGCATTCACTAATCACCTGTCCACAGTGACCCTGCATTCATTAATAACCTGTTCACAGTGATCCTGCATTCACTATTATCCTGTCCACAGTGATTCTGCATTCACTATTACCTGTCCACAGTGACTCTGCATTTACTAATCACCTGTCCACAGTGACTCTGCCTTCAATAATCACCTGTCCACAGTGACTCTGCCTTCTCTAATCACCTGTCCACCGTGACCCTACTTTCACTAATCACCTGTTCACAGTGACCACTAATAACCTGTCCACAGTGACTCTACCTTCACTAATATTACCTGTCCACAGTGACTACCTTCACTAATCATCTGACCACAGTGATCCTACTTTCACTAATCACCTGTCCACAGTGACCACTAATAACCTGTTCACAGTGACTCTACCTTCACTAATCACCTGTCCTCAGTGACTCTACCTTCACTAATATTACCTGTCCACAGTGACTCTACCTTCACTAAAATTACTTGTACACAGTGACTGTACATTCGCTAATCACCTGTCCACAGTGACTCTACCTTCACTAATCATCTGTCCACAGTGACTCCGCCTTCACTAATCACCTGTCCACAGTGACTCTACATTCACTAATCACCTGTCCACAGCGACCTTACATTCACTAATCACCTGTACATAGTGACTCTACCTTCACTAGTATTACCTGTCCACAGTGATTCTACCTTCACTAATATTACCTATCCACAGTGACTCTACCTTCACTAATAACCTGTCCACAGTGACTCTACCTTCACTAAAATTACTTGTACACAGTGACTGTACATTCTCTAATCACCTGTGCACAGTGACTCTACATTCGCTAATCACCTGTCCACAGTGACTCTACATTCGCTAATCACCTGTCCACAGTGACTCTACATTCTCTAATCACCTGTCCACAGTGACTCCACCTTCACTAATCATCTGTCCACAGTGACTCCGCCTTCACTGATCACCTGTCCACAGTGACTCTACATTCACTAATCACCTGTACATAGTGACTCTACCTTCACTAATATTACCTGTCCACAGTGATTCTACCTTCACTAATATTACCTATCCACAGTGACTCTACCTTCACTAATCACCTGACCACAGTGACTCTACCTTCACTAATCACCTGTCCGCAGTGACTCTGCATTCACTAATCACCTGTCCCCAGTGACTCTACATTCACTAATAACCTGTACACAGTGATTCTGCCTTCACCCATCACCTGTACACCGTGACTCTGCCTTCACCCATCATCTGTCCACCGTAACTCTACATTTACCCATCACCTGTCCACCGTGACTCTACCTTCACCTGTCCACTGTGACTCTGCCTTCACTAATAAACTGTCCACAGTGACTACATTCACTAATAACCTGTCCACAGTGACTCTACCTTCACTAATATTACTTGTACACAGTGACTGTACATTCTCTAATCACCTGTCCACAGTGACTCTACATTCGCTAATCACCTGTCCACAGTGACTCTACATTCTCTAATCACCTGTCCACAGTGACTCCACCTTCACTAATCATCTGTCCACAGTGACTCCGCCTTCACTAATCACCTGTCCACAGTGACTCTACCTTCACTAATCACCTGTCCACAGTGACTCTACCTTCACTAATCACCTGACCACAGTGACTCTACCTTCACTAATATCCTGTTCACAATGACTCCACACTCACTAATCACATGTCCACAGTGACTCTCCGCATTAACTAATCACCTGTCCAGTGACTCTACTTTCACTAATCTCGGTCCACAGTGACTCTCCGCATTCACTAATAACCTGACCACAGTGACTCTACCTTCACTAATCACCTGTCCACAGTGACTCTGCATTCACTAATCACCTGTCCGCAGTGACTCTGCATTCACTAAACACCTGTCCGCAGTGTCTCTACCTTCTCTAATAACCTGTCCACAGTGACCCTACTTTCACTAATCACCTGTCCACCGTGACTCTACTTTCAGTAATCACCTCTCCACAGTGACCACTAACAACCAGTCCACAGTGACTCTACCTTCACTAATATTACCTGTCCACAGTGACACTACATTCACTAATCACCTGTCCATAGTGACTTTACCTTCACTAATGTCACCTGTCCACAGTGATTCTACCTTCACTAATATTACCTGTCCACAATGACTCTAAATTCGCTAATAACCTGACGACAGTGACTCTACATTCGGTAATCACCTGTCCACAGTGACTCCACATTCACTAATATCCTGTCCACAGTGACTCTACCTTCGCTAATCACCTGTCCACAGTGACTCTACCTTCACTAATCTCCTGTCCACAGTGACTCTCCGCATTCACTAATCACCTGACCACATTGACTCTACCTTCACTAATCACCTGTCCACAGTGACTCTACCTTTACTAATCTCCTGTCCACAGTGACTCTCCGCATTCATTAAACACCTGACCACAGTGACTCTACCTTCACTAATCACCTGTCCGCAGTGACTCTGCATTCACTAATCACCTGTCCCCAGTGACTCTACATTGACTAATAACCTGTACACAGTGATTCTGCCTTCACCCATCACATGTCCACCGTGACTCTGCCTTCACCCATCACCTGTCCACCGTGACTCTGCCTTCACCCATCACCTGTCCACCGTGACTCTGCCTTCACCCATCACCTGTCCACCGTGACTCTGCCTTCACCCATCACCTGTCCACCGTGACTCTGCCTTCACCCATCACCTGTCCACCGTGACTCTGCCTTCACCCATCACCTGTCCACCGTAACTCTACATTTACCCATCACCTGTCCACCGTGACTCTACCTTCACCTGTCCACTGTGACTCTGCCTTCACTAATAAACTGTCCACAGTGACTACATTCACTAATAACTGTCCACAGTGACTCCGCATTCCCTAATAACTTGTCCACCGTGACTGTACATTCACTAATCACCTGTCCACTGTGACACCGCATTCACTAATAACTGTCCACAGTGACTCTGCCTTCGCTAATAACCTGTCCACAGTGATTCTACCTTTGCTAATCAGCTGTCCACAGTGACTCTACCTTCGCTAATCACCTGTCCACAGTGACCCTGCATTCACTATTATCCTGTCCACAGTGATTCTGCATTCACTATTACCTGTCCACAGTAACTCTGCATTTACTAATCACCTGTCCACCGTGACTCTGCCTTCACCCATCACCTGTCCACCGTGACTCTACCTTCACCTGTCCACCGTGACTCTGCCTTCACTAATAACCTGTCCACAGTGACTCTGCCTTCACTAATCACCTGTCCACAGTGACTCTACCTTCACTAATCACCTGTCCACAGTGACTCTACCTTCACTAATCACCTGTCCACAGTGACTCTACCTTCACTAATATCCTGTCCACAGTGACTCTGCATTCACTAATCACCTGTCCACCGTGACTCTGCATTCACTAATAACCTGTCCACCGTGACTCTGCCTTCACTAATAACCTGTCCAGAGTGACCCTACCTTCACTAATAACCTGTCCACAGTGACCACTAATATTACCGGTCCACAGTGACTCTACCTTCACTAATAACCTGTCCACGGTGACTCTAGCTTCACTAAAAACCTGTCCACGGTGACTCTACATTCACTAATCACCTGTCCACGGTGACTCTGCATTCACTAATCACCTGTCCACGGTGACTCTGCATTCACTAATCACCTGTCCACGGTGACTCTGCATTCACTAATCACCTGTCCACGGTGACTCTACCTTCACTAATATCCTGTCCACGGTGACTCTACCTTCACTAATATCCTGTCCACGGTGACTCTGCCTTCACTAATCACCTGTCCACAGTGACTCTACCTTCACTAATAACCTGTCCAGTGACTACATTCACTAATAACCTGTCCACAGTAACTCTATCTTCACTAATAAACTGTCCACCGTGACTCTGCCTTCACCCATCACCTGTCCACCGTAACTCTACATTCACCCATCACCTGTCCACCGTGACTCTGCCTTCACCCATCACCTGTCCACCGTGACTCTGCCTTCACTAATAACCTGTCCACAGTGACTCTGCCTTCACTAATCACCTGTCCACAGTGACTCTACCTTCACTAATCACCTGTCCACAGTGACTCTACCTTCACTAATATCCTGTCCACAGTGACTCTGCATTCACTAATCACCTGTCCACCGTGACTCTGCATTCACTAATAACCTGTCCACCGTGACTCTGCCTTCACTAATAACCTGTCCAGAGTGACCCTACCTTCACTAATAACCTGTCCACAGTGACCACTAATATTACCTGTCCACAGTGACTCTACCTTCACTAATAACCTGTCCACGGTGACTCTAGCTTCACTAATAACCTGTCCACGGTGACTCTACATTCACTAATCACCTGTCCACGGTGACTCTGCATTCACTAATCACCTGTCCACGGTGACTCTGCATTCACTAATCACCTGTCCATGGTGACTCTGCATTCACTAATCACCTGTCCACGGTGACTCTACCTTCACTAATATCCTGTCCACGGTGACTCTACCTTCACTAATATCCTGTCCACGGTGACTCTACCTTCACTAATATCCTGTCCACGGTGACTCTGCCTTCACTAATCACCTGTCCACAGTGACTCTACCTTCACTAATAACCTGTCCAGTGACTACATTCACTAATAACCTGTCCACAGTAACTCTATCTTCACTAATAAACTGTCCACCGTGACTCTGCCTTCACCCATCACCTGTCCACCGTAACTCTACATTCACCCATCACCTGTCCACCGTGACTCTGCCTTCACCCATCACCTGTCCACCGTGACTCCACCTTCACTAATAACCTCTCCACAGTGACTCTGCCTTCACTAATCACCTGTCCACAGTGACTCTACCTTCACTAATCACCTGTTCACAGTGACTACATTCACTAATAAACTGTCCACTGTGACTCTGCCTTCACCCATCACCCATCCACCGTAACTCTACATTCACCCATCACCTGTCCACCGTGACTCTACCTTCACCTGTCCACAGTGACTACATTCACTAATCACCTGTCCACAATGACTCTACCTTCACTAATCACCTGTCCACAGTGACTCTACCTTCACTAATAACCTGTTCACAGTGACCCTACCTTCACTAATAACCTGTCCACAGTGACCACTAATATTACCTGTCCACAGTGACTCTACCTTCACTAATATTACCTGTCCACAGTGACACTACATTCACTAATCACCTGTCCACAGTGACTCTACATTCACTAATTACCTGTCCACAGTGACTCTACCTTCACTAATAACCTGTCCACAGTGACCACTAATAACCTGTCCACAGTGACTCTTCCTTCACTAATCACCTGTCCACAGTGACTCTACATTCACTAATCACCTGTCCACGGTGACTCTGCATTCACTAGTAACCTGTCTACAGTGACTACTAATAACCTGTCCACAGCGACTCTACATTCACTAATCACCTGTACATAGTGACTCTACCTTCACTAATATTACCTGTGCACAGTGATTCTACCTTCACTAATATTACCTATCCACAGTGACTCTACCTTCACTAATCACCTGTCCACAGTGACTCTACATTCACTAATCACCTGTCCAAAGTGACTCTACCTTCACTAATCACCTGTCCACGGTGACTCTACCTTCACTAATCACCTGTTCACAGTGACTACATTCACTAATAATCTGTCCACAGTGACTCTGCCTTCACTAATAACCTGTCCACAGTGACTACATTCACTAATAAACTGTCCACCGTGACTCTGCCTTCACCCATCACCCATCCACCGTAACTCTACATTCACCCATCACCTGTCCACCATGACTCTACCTTCACCTGTCCACAGTGACTACATTCACTAATCACCTGTCCACAATGACTCTACCTTCACTAATCACCTGTCCACAGTGACTCTACCTTCACTAATAACCTGTTCACAGTGACCCTACCTTCACTAATAACCTGTCCACAGTGACCACTAATATTACCTGTCCACAGTGACTCTACCTTCACTAATATTACCTGTCCACAGTGACACTACATTCACTAATCACCTGTCCACAGTGACTCTACCTTCACTAATCACCTGTCCACAGTGACCACTAATAACCTGTCCACAGTGACTCTTCCTTCACTAATCACCTGTCCACAGTGACTCTACATTCACTAATCACCTGTCCACGGTGACTCTGCATTCACTAATAACCTGTCTACAGTGACCACTAATAACCTGTCCACAGCGTCTCTACATTCACTAATCACCTGTACATAGTGACTCTACCTTCACTAATATTACCTGTGCACAGTGATTCTACCTTCACTAATATTACCTATCCACAGTGACTCTACCTTCACTAATCACCTGTCCACAGTGACTCTACATTCACTAATCACCTGTCCAAAGTGACTCTACCTTCACTAATCACCTGTCCACGGTGACTCTACCTTCACTAATCACCTGTTCACAGTGACTACATTCACTAATAATCTGTCCACAGTGACTCTGCCTTCACTAATAACCTGTCCACAGTGACTACATTCACTAATAAACTGTCCACCGTGACTCTGCCTTCACCCATCACCCATCCACCGTAACTCTACATTCACCCATCACCTGTCCACAGTGACTACATTCACTAATCACCTGTCCACAATGACTCTACCTTCACTAATCACCTGTCCACAGTGACTCTACCTTCACTAATAACCTGTTCACATTGACCCTACCTTCACTAATAACCTGTCCACAGTGACCACTAATATTACCTGTCCACAGTGACTCTACCTTCACTAATATTACCTGTCCACAGTGACACTACATTCACTAATCACCTGTCCACAGTGACTCTACATTCACTAATCACCTGTCCACGGTGACTCTGCATTCACTAATAACCTGTCTACAGTGACCACTAATAACCTGTCCACAGCGACTCTACATTCACTAATCACCTGTACATAGTGACTCTACCTTCACTAATATTACCTGTGCACAGTGATTCTACCTTCACTAATATTACCTATCCACAGTGACTCTACCTTCACTAATCACCTGTCCACAGTGACTCTACATTCACTAATCACCTGTCCAAAGTGACTCTACCTTCACTAATCACCTGTCCACGGTGACTCTACCTTCACTAATCACCTGTTCACAGTGACTACATTCACTAATAATCTGTCCACAGTGAGTCTGCCTTCACTAATAACCTGTCCACAGTGACTACATTCACTAATAAACTGTCCACCGTGACTCTGCCTTCACCCATCACCCATCCACCGTAACTCTACATTCACCCATCACCTGTCCACAGTGACTACATTCACTAATCACCTGTCCACAATGACTCTACCTTCACTAATCACCTGTTCACAGTGACTCTACCTTCACTAATAACCTGTTCACAGTGACCCTACCTTCACTAATAACCTGTCCACAGTGACCACTAATATTACCTGTTCACAGTGACTCTACCTTCACTAATATTACCTGTCCACAGTGACACTACATTCACTAATCACCTGTCCACAGTGACTCTACATTCACTAATCACCTGTCCACAGTGACTCTACCTTCACTAATCACCTGTCCACAGTGACCACTAATAACCTGTCCACAGTGACTCTTCCTTCACTAATCACCTGTCCACAGTGACTCTACATTCACTAATCACCTGTCCACGGTGACTCTGCATTCACTAATAACCTGTCTACAGTGACCACTAATAACCTGTCCACAGCGACTCTACATTCACTAATCACCTGTACATAGTGACTCTACCTTCACTAATATTACCTGTGCACAGTGATTCTACCTTCACTAATATTACCTATCCACAGTGACTCTACCTTCACTAATCACCTGTCCACAGTGACTCTACATTCACTAATCACCTGTCCAAAGTGACTCTACCTTCACTAATCACCTGTCCACAGTGACTCTACCTTCCCAAATCACCTGTCCACGGTGACCCTACCTTCACTAATAACCTGTCCTCTAGCTTCACTAATCACCTGTCCACGGTGACTCTACATTCACTAATCACCTGTCCACGGTGACTCTGCATTCACTAATCACCTGTCCACGGTGACTCTGCATTCACTAATCACCTGTCCACGGTGACTCTGCATTCACTAATCACCCTTTACGGTGACTCTGCATTCACTAATCACCTGTCCACGGTGACTCTACCTTCACTAATATCCTGTCCACGGTGACTCTGCATTCACTAATAACCTGTCCACAGTGACACTACATTCACTAATCACCTGTACATAGTGACTCTACCTTCACTAATATTACCTGTCCACAGTGATTCTACCTTCACTAATAACCTGTCCACAGTGACTCTACCTTCACTAATAACCTGTCCACAGTGACACTACATTCACTAATCACCTGTCCAAAGTGACTCTACCTTCACTAATCACCTGTCCACAGTGACTCTAACTTCTGTAGTCACCTGTCCACAGTGACTCTACCTTCCCTAATCACCTGTCCACGGTGACCCTACCTTCACTAATCACCTGTCCACAGTGACTCTACATTCACTAATCACCTGTCCACGGTGACTCTGCATTCACTAATAACCTGTCTACAGTGACCACTAATAACCTGTCCACAGCGACTCTACATTCACTAATCACCTGTACATAGTGACTCTACCTTCACTAATATTACCTGTGCACAGTGATTCTACCTTCACTAATATTACCTATCCACAGTGACTCTACCTTCACTAATCACCTGTCCACAGTGACTCTACATTCACTAATCACCTGTCCAAAGTGACTCTACCTTCACTAATCACCTGTCCACAGTGACTCTACCTTCCCAAATCACCTGTCCACGGTGACCCTACCTTCACTAATAACCTGTCCTCTAGCTTCACTAATCACCTGTCCACGGTGACTCTACATTCACTAATCACCTGTCCACGGTGACTCTGCATTCACTAATCACCTGTCCACGGTGACTGTGCATTCACTAATCACCTGTCCACGGTGACTCTGCATTCACTAATCACCCTTTACGGTGACTCTGCATTCACTAATCACCTGTCCACGGTGACTCTACCTTCACTAATATCCTGTCCACGGTGACTCTGCATTCACTAATAACCTGTCCACAGTGACACTACATTCACTAATCACCTGTACATAGTGACTCTACCTTCACTAATATTACCTGTCCACAGTGATTCTACCTTCACTAATAACCTGTCCACAGTGACTCTACCTTCACTAATAACCTGTCCACAGTGACACTACATTCACTAATCACCTGTCCAAAGTGACTCTACCTTCACTAATCACCTGTCCACAGTGACTTTAACTTCTGTAGTCACCTGTCCACAGTGACTCTACCTTCCCTAATCACCTGTCCACGGTGACCCTACCTTCACTAATCACCTGTCCACAGTGACTCTACATTCACTAATCACCTTTCCACGGTGACTCTGCATTCACTAATAACCTGTCTACAGTGACCACTAATAACCTGTCCACAGCGACTCTACCTTCACTAATCACCTGTACATAGTGACTCTACCTTCACTAATATTACCTGTCCACAGTGATTCTACCTTCACTAATATTACCTATCCACAGTGACTCTATCTTCACTAATAACCTGTCCACAGTGACTCTACCTTCTCTAATCACCTGTCCACAGTGACTCTACATTCACTAATCACCTGTCCACAGTGACTCTACATTCACTAATCACCAGTCCACAGTGACCCTACATTCGCTAATCACCTGTCCACAGTGACTCTACATTCGCTAATCACCTGTACATAGTGACTCTACCTTCATTAATATTACCTGTCCACAGTGATTCTACCTTCACTAATATTACCTATCCACAGTGACTCTACCTTCACTAATAACCTGTCCACAGTGACTCTACCTTCACTAATATTACTTGTACACAGTTACTGTACATTCTCTAATCACCTGTGCACAGTGACTCTACATTCGCTAATCACCTGTCCACAGTGACTCTACATTCGCTAATCACCTGTCCACAGTGACTCCACCTTCGCTAATCATCTGTCCACAGTGTCTCCGCCTTCGCTAATCACCTGTTCACAGTGACTCTGCCTTCACTAATCACCTGTCCACAGTGACTCTGCCTTCACTAATCACCTGTCCACAGTGACTCTGCCTTCACTAATCACCTGTCCACAGTGACTCTTCCTTCACTAATATCCTGTCCACAGTGACTCTGCCTTCACTAATCACCTGTCCACAGTGACTCTACCTTCACTAATATCCTGTCCACAGTGACTCCACACTCACTAATCACATGTCCACAGTGACTCTCCGCATTCACTAACCACCTGTCCTCAGTGACTCTGCCTTCACTAATCACCTGTCCGCAGTGACTCTGCCTTCACTAATCACCTGTCCGCAGTGACTCTACCTTCACTAATCACCTGTCCGCAGTGACTCTACCTTCACTAATCACCTGTCCGCAGTGACTCTACCTTCACTAATCACCTGTCCACCGTGACCCTACTTTCAGTAATCACCTGTCCACCGTGACCCTACTTTCAGTAATCACCTGTCCACAGTGACCACTAATAACCTGTCCACAGTGACTCTACCTTCACTAATATTACCTGTCCACAGTGACTCTAACTTCACTAATCACCTGACCACAGTGACCCTACTTTGACTAATCACCTGTCCACAGTGACACTACATTCACTAATCACCTGACCACAGTGACTCTACCTTCACTAATATTACCTGTCCACAGTGATTCTACCTTCACTAATATTACCTGTCCACAGTGACTCTACATTCGCTAATCACCTGACCACAGTGACTCTACATTCGGTAATCACCTGTCCACAGTGACTCTACATTCGCTAATCACCTGTCCACAGTGATCCTACATTCGCTAATCACCTGTCCACAGTGACTCTACCTTCGCTAATCACCTGTCCACAGTGACTCTCCACATTCACTAATCACCTGTCCACAGTGACTCCACATTCACTAATCTCCTGTCCACAGTGACTCTACCTTCGCTAATCTCCTGTCCACAGTGACTCTACCTTCACCTGTCCACAGTAACTACATTCACTAATAACCTGTACACAGTGTCTCTACATTCACTAATAAACTGTACACAGTGACTCTACATTCACTATTAACCTGTCCACAGTGACTCTGCATTCACTAACCACCTGTCCACAGTGACTCTGCATTCACTAATCACCTGTCCACAGTGACCCTGCATTCACTAATCACCTGTCCACAGTGACCCTGCATTCATTAATAACCTGTTCACAGTGATCCTGCATTCACTATTATCCTGTCCACAGTGATTCTGCATTCACTATTACCTGTCCACAGTGACTCTGCATTTACTAATCACCTGTCCACAGTGACTCTGCCTTCAATAATCACCTGTCCACAGTGACTCTGCCTTCTCTAATCACCTGTCCACCGTGACCCTACTTTCACTAATCACCTGTTCACAGTGACCACTAATAACCTGTCCACAGTGACTCTACCTTCACTAATATTACCTGTCCACAGTGACTACCTTCACTAATCATCTGACCACAGTGATCCTACTTTCACTAATCACCTGTCCACAGTGACCACTAATAACCTGTTCACAGTGACTCTACCTTCACTAATCACCTGTCCTCAGTGACTCTACCTTCACTAATATTACCTGTCCACAGTGACTCTACCTTCACTAATCATCTGTCCACAGTGACTCTACCTTCACTAATCATCTGTCCACAGTGACTCTACCTTCACTAATCATCTGTCCACAGTGACTCCGCCTTCACTAATCACCTGTCCACAGTGACTCTACATTCACTAATCACCTGTCCACAGCGACCTTACATTCACTAATCACCTGTACATAGTGACTCTACCTTCACTAGTATTACCTGTCCACAGTGATTCTACCTTCACTAATATTACCTATCCACAGTGACTCTACCTTCACTAATAACCTGTCCACAGTGACTCTACCTTCACTAAAATTACTTGTACACAGTGACTGTACATTCTCTAATCACCTGTGCACAGTGACTCTACATTCGCTAATCACCTGTCCACAGTGACTCTACATTCGCTAATCACCTGTCCACAGTGACTCTACATTCTCTAATCACCTGTCCACAGTGACTCCACCTTCACTAATCATCTGTCCACAGTGACTCCGCCTTCACTGATCACCTGTCCACAGTGACTCTACATTCACTAATCACCTGTACATAGTGACTCTACCTTCACTAATATTACCTGTCCACAGTGATTCTACCTTCACTAATATTACCTATCCACAGTGACTCTACCTTCACTAATCACCTGACCACAGTGACTCTACCTTCACTAATCACCTGTCCGCAGTGACTCTGCATTCACTAATCACCTGTCCCCAGTGACTCTACATTCACTAATAACCTGTACACAGTGATTCTGCCTTCACCCATCACCTGTACACCGTGACTCTGCCTTCACCCATCATCTGTCCACCGTAACTCTACATTTACCCATCACCTGTCCACCGTGACTCTACCTTCACCTGTCCACTGTGACTCTGCCTTCACTAATAAACTGTCCACAGTGACTACATTCACTAATAACCTGTCCACAGTGACTCTACCTTCACTAATATTACTTGTACACAGTGACTGTACATTCTCTAATCACCTGTCCACAGTGACTCTACATTCGCTAATCACCTGTCCACAGTGACTCTACATTCTCTAATCACCTGTCCACAGTGACTCCACCTTCACTAATCATCTGTCCACAGTGACTCCGCCTTCACTAATCACCTGTCCACAGTGACTCTACCTTCACTAATCACCTGTCCACAGTGACTCTACCTTCACTAATCACCTGACCACAGTGACTCTACCTTCACTAATATCCTGTTCACAATGACTCCACACTCACTAATCACATGTCCACAGTGACTCTCCGCATTAACTAATCACCTGTCCAGTGACTCTACTTTCACTAATCTCGGTCCACAGTGACTCTCCGCATTCACTAATAACCTGACCACAGTGACTCTACCTTCACTAATCACCTGTCCACAGTGACTCTGCATTCACTAATCACCTGTCCGCAGTGACTCTGCATTCACTAAACACCTGTCCGCAGTGTCTCTACCTTCTCTAATAACCTGTCCACAGTGACCCTACTTTCACTAATCACCTGTCCACCGTGACTCTACTTTCAGTAATCACCTCTCCACAGTGACCACTAACAACCAGTCCACAGTGACTCTACCTTCACTAATATTACCTGTCCACAGTGACACTACATTCACTAATCACCTGTCCATAGTGACTTTACCTTCACTAATGTCACCTGTCCACAGTGATTCTACCTTCACTAATATTACCTGTCCACAATGACTCTAAATTCGCTAATAACCTGACGACAGTGACTCTACATTCGGTAATCACCTGTCCACAGTGACTCCACATTCACTAATATCCTGTCCACAGTGACTCTACCTTCGCTAATCACCTGTCCACAGTGACTCTACCTTCACTAATCTCCTGTCCACAGTGACTCTCCGCATTCACTAATCACCTGACCACATTGACTCTACCTTCACTAATCACCTGTCCACAGTGACTCTACCTTTACTAATCTCCTGTCCACAGTGACTCTCCGCATTCATTAAACACCTGACCACAGTGACTCTACCTTCACTAATCACCTGTCCGCAGTGACTCTGCATTCACTAATCACCTGTCCCCAGTGACTCTACATTGACTAATAACCTGTACACAGTGATTCTGCCTTCACCCATCACATGTCCACCGTGACTCTGCCTTCACCCATCACCTGTCCACCGTGACTCTGCCTTCACCCATCACCTGTCCACCGTGACTCTGCCTTCACCCATCACCTGTCCACCGTGACTCTGCCTTCACCCATCACCTGTCCACCGTGACTCTGCCTTCACCCATCACCTGTCCACCGTGACTCTGCCTTCACCCATCACCTGTCCACCGTAACTCTACATTTACCCATCACCTGTCCACCGTGACTCTACCTTCACCTGTCCACTGTGACTCTGCCTTCACTAATAAACTGTCCACAGTGACTACATTCACTAATAACTGTCCACAGTGACTCCGCATTCCCTAATAACTTGTCCACCGTGACTGTACATTCACTAATCACCTGTCCACTGTGACACCGCATTCACTAATAACTGTCCAGTGACTCCGCATTCACTAATCACCTGTCCACAGTGACTCTGCCTTCGCTAATAACCTGTCCACAGTGATTCTACCTTTGCTAATCAGCTGTCCACAGTGACTCTACCTTCGCTAATCACCTGTCCACAGTGACTCCACATTCACTAATATTACCTGTCCACAGTGATTCTACCTTTGCTAATCAGCTGTCCACAGTGACTCTACCTTCGCTAATCACCTGTCCACAGTGACCCTGCATTCACTATTATCCTGTCCACCGTGACTCTGCCTTCACCCATCACCTGTCCACCGTGACTCTACCTTCACCTGTCCACCGTGACTCTGCCTTCACTAATAACCTGTCCACAGTGACTACATTCACTAATAACTGTCCACAGTGACTCCGCATTCCCTAATAACTTGTCCACCGTGACTGTACATTCACTAATCACCTGTCCACTGTGACACCGCATTCACTAATAACTGTCCAGTGACTCCGCATTCACTAATCACCTGTCCACAGTGACTCTGCCTTCGCTAATAACCTGTCCACAGTGATTCTACCTTTGCTAATCAGCTGTCCACAGTGACTCTACCTTCGCTAATCACCTGTCCACAGTGACCCTGCATTCATTAATAACCTGTCCACAGTGATTCTGCATTCACTATTACCTGTCCACAGTAACTCTGCATTTACTAATCACCTGTCCACCGTGACTCTGCCTTCACCCATCACCTGTCCACCGTGACTCTACCTTCACCTGTCCACCGTGACTCTGCCTTCACTAATAACCTGTCCACAGTGACTCTGCCTTCACTAATCACCTGTCCACAGTGACTCTACCTTCACTAATCACCTGTCCACAGTGACTCTACCTTCACTAATCACCTGTCCACAGTGACTCTACCTTCACTAATATCCTGTCCACAGTGACTCTGCATTCACTAATCACCTGTCCACCGTGACTCTGCATTCACTAATAACCTGTCCACCGTGACTCTGCCTTCACTAATAACCTGTCCAGAGTGACCCTACCTTCACTAATAACCTGTCCACAGTGACCACTAATATTACCGGTCCACAGTGACTCTACCTTCACTAATAACCTGTCCACGGTGACTCTAGCTTCACTAAAAACCTGTCCACGGTGACTCTACATTCACTAATCACCTGTCCACGGTGACTCTGCATTCACTAATCACCTGTCCACGGTGACTCTGCATTCACTAATCACCTGTCCACGGTGACTCTGCATTCACTAATCACCTGTCCACGGTGACTCTACCTTCACTAATATCCTGTCCACGGTGACTCTACCTTCACTAATATCCTGTCCACGGTGACTCTGCCTTCACTAATCACCTGTCCACAGTGACTCTACCTTCACTAATAACCTGTCCAGTGACTACATTCACTAATAACCTGTCCACAGTAACTCTATCTTCACTAATAAACTGTCCACCGTGACTCTGCCTTCACCCATCACCTGTCCACCGTAACTCTACATTCACCCATCACCTGTCCACCGTGACTCTGCCTTCACCCATCACCTGTCCACCGTGACTCTGCCTTCACTAATAACCTGTCCACAGTGACTCTGCCTTCACTAATCACCTGTCCACAGTGACTCTACCTTCACTAATCACCTGTCCACAGTGACTCTACCTTCACTAATATCCTGTCCACAGTGACTCTGCATTCACTAATCACCTGTCCACCGTGACTCTGCATTCACTAATAACCTGTCCACCGTGACTCTGCCTTCACTAATAACCTGTCCAGAGTGACCCTACCTTCACTAATAACCTGTCCACAGTGACCACTAATATTACCTGTCCACAGTGACTCTACCTTCACTAATAACCTGTCCACGGTGACTCTAGCTTCACTAATAACCTGTCCACGGTGACTCTACATTCACTAATCACCTGTCCACGGTGACTCTGCATTCACTAATCACCTGTCCACGGTGACTCTGCATTCACTAATCACCTGTCCATGGTGACTCTGCATTCACTAATCACCTGTCCACGGTGACTCTACCTTCACTAATATCCTGTCCACGGTGACTCTACCTTCACTAATATCCTGTCCACGGTGACTCTACCTTCACTAATATCCTGTCCACGGTGACTCTGCCTTCACTAATCACCTGTCCACAGTGACTCTACCTTCACTAATAACCTGTCCAGTGACTACATTCACTAATAACCTGTCCACAGTAACTCTATCTTCACTAATAAACTGTCCACCGTGACTCTGCCTTCACCCATCACCTGTCCACCGTAACTCTACATTCACCCATCACCTGTCCACCGTGACTCTGCCTTCACCCATCACCTGTCCACCGTGACTCCACCTTCACTAATAACCTCTCCACAGTGACTCTGCCTTCACTAATCACCTGTCCACAGTGACTCTACCTTCACTAATCACCTGTTCACAGTGACTACATTCACTAATAAACTGTCCACTGTGACTCTGCCTTCACCCATCACCCATCCACCGTAACTCTACATTCACCCATCACCTGTCCACCGTGACTCTACCTTCACCTGTCCACAGTGACTACATTCACTAATCACCTGTCCACAATGACTCTACCTTCACTAATCACCTGTCCACAGTGACTCTACCTTCACTAATAACCTGTTCACAGTGACCCTACCTTCACTAATAACCTGTCCACAGTGACCACTAATATTACCTGTCCACAGTGACTCTACCTTCACTAATATTACCTGTCCACAGTGACACTACATTCACTAATCACCTGTCCACAGTGACTCTACATTCACTAATTACCTGTCCACAGTGACTCTACCTTCACTAATAACCTGTCCACAGTGACCACTAATAACCTGTCCACAGTGACTCTTCCTTCACTAATCACCTGTCCACAGTGACTCTACATTCACTAATCACCTGTCCACGGTGACTCTGCATTCACTAGTAACCTGTCTACAGTGACTACTAATAACCTGTCCACAGCGACTCTACATTCACTAATCACCTGTACATAGTGACTCTACCTTCACTAATATTACCTGTGCACAGTGATTCTACCTTCACTAATATTACCTATCCACAGTGACTCTACCTTCACTAATCACCTGTCCACAGTGACTCTACATTCACTAATCACCTGTCCAAAGTGACTCTACCTTCACTAATCACCTGTCCACGGTGACTCTACCTTCACTAATCACCTGTTCACAGTGACTACATTCACTAATAATCTGTCCACAGTGACTCTGCCTTCACTAATAACCTGTCCACAGTGACTACATTCACTAATAAACTGTCCACCGTGACTCTGCCTTCACCCATCACCCATCCACCGTAACTCTACATTCACCCATCACCTGTCCACCATGACTCTACCTTCACCTGTCCACAGTGACTACATTCACTAATCACCTGTCCACAATGACTCTACCTTCACTAATCACCTGTCCACAGTGACTCTACCTTCACTAATAACCTGTTCACAGTGACCCTACCTTCACTAATAACCTGTCCACAGTGACCACTAATATTACCTGTCCACAGTGACTCTACCTTCACTAATATTACCTGTCCACAGTGACACTACATTCACTAATCACCTGTCCACAGTGACTCTACCTTCACTAATCACCTGTCCACAGTGACCACTAATAACCTGTCCACAGTGACTCTTCCTTCACTAATCACCTGTCCACAGTGACTCTACATTCACTAATCACCTGTCCACGGTGACTCTGCATTCACTAATAACCTGTCTACAGTGACCACTAATAACCTGTCCACAGCGTCTTTACATTCACTAATCACCTGTACATAGTGACTCTACCTTCACTAATATTACCTGTGCACAGTGATTCTACCTTCACTAATATTACCTATCCACAGTGACTCTACCTTCACTAATCACCTGTCCACAGTGACTCTACATTCACTAATCACCTGTCCAAAGTGACTCTACCTTCACTAATCACCTGTCCACGGTGACTCTACCTTCACTAATCACCTGTTCACAGTGACTACATTCACTAATAATCTGTCCACAGTGACTCTGCCTTCACTAATAACCTGTCCACAGTGACTACATTCACTAATAAACTGTCCACCGTGACTCTGCCTTCACCCATCACCCATCCACCGTAACTCTACATTCACCCATCACCTGTCCACAGTGACTACATTCACTAATCACCTGTCCACAATGACTCTACCTTCACTAATCACCTGTCCACAGTGACTCTACCTTCACTAATAACCTGTTCACATTGACCCTACCTTCACTAATAACCTGTCCACAGTGACCACTAATATTACCTGTCCACAGTGACTCTACCTTCACTAATATTACCTGTCCACAGTGACACTACATTCACTAATCACCTGTCCACAGTGACTCTACATTCACTAATCACCTGTCCACGGTGACTCTGCATTCACTAATAACCTGTCTACAGTGACCACTAATAACCTGTCCACAGCGACTCTACATTCACTAATCACCTGTACATAGTGACTCTACCTTCACTAATATTACCTGTGCACAGTGATTCTACCTTCACTAATATTACCTATCCACAGTGACTCTACCTTCACTAATCACCTGTCCACAGTGACTCTACATTCACTAATCACCTGTCCAAAGTGACTCTACCTTCACTAATCACCTGTCCACGGTGACTCTACCTTCACTAATCACCTGTTCACAGTGACTACATTCACTAATAATCTGTCCACAGTGAGTCTGCCTTCACTAATAACCTGTCCACAGTGACTACATTCACTAATAAACTGTCCACCGTGACTCTGCCTTCACCCATCACCCATCCACCGTAACTCTACATTCACCCATCACCTGTCCACAGTGACTACATTCACTAATCACCTGTCCACAATGACTCTACCTTCACTAATCACCTGTTCACAGTGACTCTACCTTCACTAATAACCTGTTCACAGTGACCCTACCTTCACTAATAACCTGTCCACAGTGACCACTAATATTACCTGTTCACAGTGACTCTACCTTCACTAATATTACCTGTCCACAGTGACACTACATTCACTAATCACCTGTCCACAGTGACTCTACATTCACTAATCACCTGTCCACAGTGACTCTACCTTCACTAATCACCTGTCCACAGTGACCACTAATAACCTGTCCACAGTGACTCTTCCTTCACTAATCACCTGTCCACAGTGACTCTACATTCACTAATCACCTGTCCACGGTGACTCTGCATTCACTAATAACCTGTCTACAGTGACCACTAATAACCTGTCCACAGCGACTCTACATTCACTAATCACCTGTACATAGTGACTCTACCTTCACTAATATTACCTGTGCACAGTGATTCTACCTTCACTAATATTACCTATCCACAGTGACTCTACCTTCACTAATCACCTGTCCACAGTGACTCTACATTCACTAATCACCTGTCCAAAGTGACTCTACCTTCACTAATCACCTGTCCACAGTGACTCTACCTTCCCAAATCACCTGTCCACGGTGACCCTACCTTCACTAATAACCTGTCCTCTAGCTTCACTAATCACCTGTCCACGGTGACTCTACATTCACTAATCACCTGTCCACGGTGACTCTGCATTCACTAATCACCTGTCCACGGTGACTCTGCATTCACTAATCACCTGTCCACGGTGACTCTGCATTCACTAATCACCCTTTACGGTGACTCTGCATTCACTAATCACCTGTCCACGGTGACTCTACCTTCACTAATATCCTGTCCACGGTGACTCTGCATTCACTAATAACCTGTCCACAGTGACACTACATTCACTAATCACCTGTACATAGTGACTCTACCTTCACTAATATTACCTGTCCACAGTGATTCTACCTTCACTAATAACCTGTCCACAGTGACTCTACCTTCACTAATAACCTGTCCACAGTGACACTACATTCACTAATCACCTGTCCAAAGTGACTCTACCTTCACTAATCACCTGTCCACAGTGACTCTAACTTCTGTAGTCACCTGTCCACAGTGACTCTACCTTCCCTAATCACCTGTCCACGGTGACCCTACCTTCACTAATCACCTGTCCACAGTGACTCTACATTCACTAATCACCTGTCCACGGTGACTCTGCATTCACTAATAACCTGTCTACAGTGACCACTAATAACCTGTCCACAGCGACTCTACATTCACTAATCACCTGTACATAGTGACTCTACCTTCACTAATATTACCTGTGCACAGTGATTCTACCTTCACTAATATTACCTATCCACAGTGACTCTACCTTCACTAATCACCTGTCCACAGTGACTCTACATTCACTAATCACCTGTCCAAAGTGACTCTACCTTCACTAATCACCTGTCCACAGTGACTCTACCTTCCCAAATCACCTGTCCACGGTGACCCTACCTTCACTAATAACCTGTCCTCTAGCTTCACTAATCACCTGTCCACGGTGACTCTACATTCACTAATCACCTGTCCACGGTGACTCTGCATTCACTAATCACCTGTCCACGGTGACTCTGCATTCACTAATCACCTGTCCACGGTGACTCTGCATTCACTAATCACCCTTTACGGTGACTCTGCATTCACTAATCACCTGTCCACGGTGACTCTACCTTCACTAATATCCTGTCCACGGTGACTCTGCATTCACTAATAACCTGTCCACAGTGACACTACATTCACTAATCACCTGTACATAGTGACTCTACCTTCACTAATATTACCTGTCCACAGTGATTCTACCTTCACTAATAACCTGTCCACAGTGACTCTACCTTCACTAATAACCTGTCCACAGTGACACTACATTCACTAATCACCTGTCCAAAGTGACTCTACCTTCACTAATCACCTGTCCACAGTGACTCTAACTTCTGTAGTCACCTGTCCACAGTGACTCTACCTTCCCTAATCACCTGTCCACGGTGACCCTACCTTCACTAATCACCTGTCCACAGTGACTCTACATTCACTAATCACCTTTCCACGGTGACTCTGCATTCACTAATAACCTGTCTACAGTGACCACTAATAACCTGTCCACAGCGACTCTACCTTCACTAATCACCTGTACATAGTGACTCTACCTTCACTAATATTACCTGTCCACAGTGATTCTACCTTCACTAATATTACCTATCCACAGTGACTCTATCTTCACTAATAACCTGTCCACAGTGACTCTACCTTCACTAATAACCTGTCCACAGAGACCACTAATATTACCTGTCCACAGTGACTCTACCTTCACTGATATTACCTGTCCACAGTGACTCCACATTCACTAATCACCTGTCCACAGTGACTCTACCTTCACTAATCACCTGTCCACAGTGACTCTACCTTCACTAATCACCTGTCCACAGTGACTCTACATTCACTAATCACCTGTCCACGGTGACTCTGCCTTCACTAATAACCTGTCTACAGTGACCACTAATAACCTGTCCACAGCGACTCTACCTTCACTAATCACCTGTACATAGTGACTCTACCTTCACTAATATTACCTGTCCACAGTGATTCTACCTTCACTAATAACCTGTCCACAGTGACTCTACCTTCACTAATAACCTGTCCACAGTGACACTACATTCACTAATCACCTGTCCAAAGTGACTCTACCTTCACTAATCACCTGTCCACAGTGACACTACATTCACTAATCACCTGTCCAAAGTGACTCTACATTCACTAATCACCCGTCCACGTTGATTCTGCATTCACTAATCACCCATCCACGGTGACCCTACCTTCACTAATCACCCATCCACGGTGACCCTTCCTTCACTAATCACCCATCCACGGTGACCCTACCTTCACTAATCACCCGTCCACGGTGACTCTACATTCACTAATCACCCGTCCACGGTGACCCTTCCTTCACTAATCACCCGTCCATGGTGACCCTACCTTCACTTATCACCCATCCACGGTGACTCTACCTTCACTAATCACCCGTCCACGGTGACTCTACCTTCCCTAATCACCCGTCCACGGTGACCCTAGCTTCACTAATAACCTGTCCACGGTGACTCTACCTTCACTAATATTACCTGTCCACAGTGACTCTACATTCACTAATCACCTGTCCACGGTGACTCTAGCTTCACTAGTAACCTGTCCACGGTGACTCTAGCTTCACTAATCACCTGTCCACGGTGACTCTGCATTCACTAATCACCTGTCCATGGTGACATTCGCTAATCACCTGTCCACGGTGACTCTGCATTCTCTAATCACCTGTCCAAGGTGACTCTGCATTCGCTAATAACCTGTCCACGGTGACTCTGCATTCGCTAATCACCTGTCCACGGTGACTCTGCATTCGCTAATCACCTGTCCACGGTGACCCTACATTCGCTAATCACCTGTCCACGGTCACCCTGCATTCGCTAATCACCTGTCCACGGTGACCCTGCATTCGCTAATCACCTGTCCACTGTGACTCTACCTTCACTAATCACATGTCCACGGTGAGTCTACCTTCACTAATAACCTGTCCACGGTGACTCTACCTTCACTAATAACCTGTCCACAGTGACTCTACCTTCACTAATAACCTGTCCACAGTGACTCTACATTCACTAATATCCTGTCCACAGTGACTCTACATTCACTAATATCCTGTCCACAGTGACTCTACATTCACTAATCACATGTCCACAGTGACTCTACATTCACTAATAACCTGTCCACAGTGACTCTACATTCACTAATATCCTGTCCAGTGACTCTACATTCACTAATCACATGTCCACAGTGAGTCTACATTCACTAATAACCTGTCCACAGTGACTCTGCATTCACTAATCACCTGTCCACGGTGACTCTGCCTTCACTAATAACCTGTCCACGGTGACTCTACCTTCACTAATAACCTGTCCACAGTGACTCTACCTTCACTAATATCCTGTCCACAGTGACTCTACATTCACTAATCACATGTCCACAGTGACTCTACATTCACTAATAACCTGTCCACAGTGACTCTACATTCACTAATATCCTGTCCAGTGACTCTACATTCACTAATCACATGTCCACAGTGAGTCTACATTCACTAATAACCTGTCCACAGTGACTCTGCATTCACTAATCACCTGTCCACAGTGACTCTGCCTTCACTAATATCCTGTCCACAGTGACTCTACATTCACTAATCACCTGTCCACAGTGACTCTACCTTCACTAATCATCTGTCCACAGTGACTCTACCTTCACATACTTCACAAGTTAAAATTGATGGTAACGTTGATGGCTTAATCCTATGACCTAGGTACCTATTTATTGTCACATTTGGCATTTACCTGGTGCCCCCCAAGACTTAGTGACTGTGGAAATTCAGAGTGACATATATATTAGAGTGGTCACGCACACAGGATGCAGCTAATTATGGCACTTTATACAAAGGTCGGGCATTTTACCATTATCTCAGGGGTGATTCAGCTCAGGACAGGATTGCTAAGATGCACACAAGTATCTCTGCAATTCCGTCCTTACTAATATACAGGTATCTCAGGGGTGATACAGCTCCGGACGGGATTGCTAAGATGCACACAAGTATCTCTGCAATTCCGTCCTTACTAATATACAGGTATCTCAGGGGTGATACAGCTCAGGACGGGATTGCTAAGATGCACACAAGTATCTCTGCAATTCCGTCCTTACTAATATACAGGTATCTCAGGGGTGATACAGCTCAGGACGGGATTGCTAAGATGCACACAAGTATCTCTGCAATTCCGTCCTTACTAATATACAGGTATCTCAGGGGTGATACAGCTCAGGACGGGATTGCTAAGATGCACACAAGTATCTCTGCAATTCCGTCCTTACTAATATACAGGTATCTCAGGGGTGATACAGCTCAGGACGGGATTGCTAAGATGCACACAAGTATCTCTGCAATTCCGTCCTTACTAATATACAGGTATCTCAGGGGTGATACAGCTCAGGACGGGATTGCTAAGATGCACACAAGTATCTCTGCAATTCCGTCCTTACTAATATACAGGTATCTCAGGGGTGATACAGCTCAGGACGGGATTGCTAAGATGCACACAAGTATCTCTGCAATTCCGTCCTTACTAATATACAGGTATCTCAGGGGTGATACAGCTCCGGACGGGATTGCTAAGATGCACACAAGTATCTCTGCAATTCCGTCCTTACTAATATACAGGTATCTCAGGGGTGATACAGCTCAGGATGGGATTGCTAAGATGCACACAAGTATCTCTGCAATTCCGTCCTTACTAATATACAGGTATCTCAGGGGTGATACAGCTCAGGACGGGATTGCTAAGATGCACACAAGTATCTCTGCAATTCCGTCCTTACTAATATACAGGTATCTCAGGGGTGATACAGCTCAGGACGGGATTGCTAAGATCCACACAAGTATCTCTGCAATTCCATCCTTACTAATATACAGGTATCTCAGGGGTGATACAGCTCCGGACGGGATTGCTAAGATGCACACAAGTATCTCTGCAATTCCGTCCTTACTAATATACAGGTATCTCAGGGGTGATACAGCTCAGGACGGGATTGCTAAGATGCACACAAGTATCTCTGCAATTCCGTCCTTACTAATATACAGGTATCTCAGGGGTGATACAGCTCAGGACGGGATTGCTAAGATGCACACAAGTATCTCTGCAATTCCGTCCTTACTAATATACAGGTATCTCAGGGGTGATACAGCTCAGGACGGGATTGCTAAGATGCACACAAGTATCTCTGCAATTCCGTCCTTACTAATATACAGGTATCTCAGGGGTGATACAGCTCAGGACGGGATTGCTAAGATGCACACAAGTATCTCTGCAATTCCGTCCTTACTAATATACAGGTATCTCAGGGGTGATACAGCTCAGGACGGGATTGCTAAGATGCACACAAGTATCTCTGCAATTCCGTCCTTACTAATATACAGGTATCTCAGGGGTGATACAGCTCAGGACGGGATTGCTAAGATGCACACAAGTATCTCTGCAATTCCGTCCTTACTAATATACAGGTATCTCAGGGGTGATACAGCTCAGGACGGGATTGCTAAGATGCACACAAGTATCTCAGCAATTCCATCCTTACTAATATACAGGTATCTCAGGGGTGATACAGCTCAGGACGGGATTGCTAAGATGCACACAAGTATCTCTGCAATTCCGTCCTTACTAATATACAGGTATCTCAGGGGTGATACAGCTCCGGACGGGATTGCTAAGATGCACACAAGTATCTCTGCAATTCCGTCCTTACTAATATACAGGTATCTCAGGGGTGATACAGCTCAGGACGGGATTGCTAAGATGCACACAAGTATCTCTGCAATTCCATCCTTACTAATATACAGGTATCTCAGGGGTGATACAGCTCAGGACGGGATTGCTAAGATGCACACAAGTATCTCTGCAATTCCGTCCTTACTAATATACAGGTATCTCAGGGGTGATACAGCTCAGGACGGGATTGCTAAGATGCAGCACAAGTATCTCTGCAATTCCGTCCTTACTAATATACAGGTATCTCAGGGGTGATACAGCTCCGACGGGATTGCTAAGATGCACACAAGTATCTCTGCAATTCCGTCCTTACTAATATACAGTTATCTCAGGGGTGATACAGCTCAGGACGGGATTGCTAAGATGCACACAAGTATCTCTGCAATTCCATCCTTACTAATCTCAGGGGTGATACAGCTCAGGACGGGGATTGCTAAGATGCACACAAGTATCTCTGCAATTCCGTCCTTACTAATATACAGGTATCTCAGGGGTGATACAAGCTCAGGAGGGGATTGCTAAGATGCACACAAGTATCTCTGCAATTCCGTCCTTACTAATATACAGGTATCTCAGGGGTGATACAGCTCAGGACGGGATTGCTAAGATGCACACAAGTATCTCTGCAATTCCGTCCTTACTAATATACAGGTATCTCAGGGGTGATACAGCTCCGGACGGGATTGCTAAGATGCACACAAGTATCTCTGCAATTCCGTCCTTACTAATATACAGGTATCTCAGGGGTGATACAGGTCAGACGGGATTGCTAAGATCCACACAAGTATCCTGCAATTCCGTCCTTACTAATATACAGGTATCTCAGGGGTGATACAGCTCAGGACGGGATTACTAAGATGCACACAAGTATCTCTGCAATTCCGTCCTTACTAATATACAGGTATCTCAGGGGTGATACAGCTCAGGACGGGATTGCTAAGATGCACACAAGTATCTCTGCAATTCCGTCCTTACTAATATACAGGTATCTCAGGGGTGATACAGCTCAGGACGGGATTGCTAAGATCCACACAAGTATCTCTGCAATTCCGTCCTTACTAATATACAGGTATCTCAGGGGTGATACAGCTCAGGACGGGATTGCTAAGATGCACACAAGTATCTCTGCAATTCCGTCCTTACTAATATACAGGTATCTCAGGGGTGATACAGCTCAGGACGGGATTGCTAAGATGCACACAAGTATCTCTGCAATTCCGTCCTTACTAATATACAGGTATCTCAGGGGTGATACAGCTCAGGACGGGATTGCTAAGATGCACACAAGTATCTCTGCAATTCCGTCCTTACTAATATACAGGTATCTCAGGGGTGATACAGCTCAGGACGGGATTGCTAAGATGCACACAAGTATCTCTGCAATTCCGTCCTTACTAATATACAGGTATCTCAGGGGTGATACAGCTCAGGACGGGATTGCTAAGATGCACACAAGTATCTCTGCAATTCCATCCTTACTAATATACAGGTATCTCAGGGGTGATACAGCTCCGGACGGGATTGCTAAGATGCACACAAGTATCTCTGCAATTCCGTCCTTACTAATATACAGGTATCTCAGGGGTGATACAGCTCAGGACGGGATTGCTAAGATGCACACAAGTATCTCTGCAATTCCGTCCTTACTAATATACAGGTATCTCAGGGGTGATACAGCTCAGGACGGGATTGCTAAGATGCACACAAGTATCTCTGCAATTCCGTCCTTACTAATATACAGGTATCTCAGGGGTGATACAGCTCAGGACGGGATTACTAAAATGCACACAAGTATCTCTGCAATTCCGTCCTTACTAATATACAGGTATCTCAGGGGTGATACAGCTCAGGACGGGATTGCTAAGATGCACACAAGTATCTCTGCAATTCCGTCCTTACTAACATACAGGTATCTCAGGGGTGATACAGCTCATGACGGGATTGCTAAGATGCACACAAGTATCTCTGCAATTCCGTCCTTACTAATATACAGGTATCTCAGGGGTGATACAGCTCAGGACGGGATTGCTAAGATCCACACAAGTATCTCTGCAATTCCGTCCTTACTAATATACAGGTATCTCAGGGGTGATACAGCTCAGGACGGGATTGCTAAGATGCACACAAGTATCTCTGCAATTCCGTCCTTACTAACATACAGGTATCTCAGGGGTGATACAGCTCAGGACGGGATTGCTAAGATGCACACAAGTATCTCTGCAATTCTGTCCTTACTAATATACAGGTATCTCAGGGGTGATACAGCTCAGGACGGGATTGCTAAATGCACACAAGTATCTCTGCAATTCCATCCTTACTAATATACAGGTATCTCAGGGGTGATACAGCTCAGGACGGGATTGCTAAGATGCACACAAGTATCTCTGCAATTCCGTCCTTACTAATATACAGGTATCTCAGGGGTGATACAGCTCAGGACGGGATTGCTAAGATGCACACAAGTATCTCTGCAATTCCGTCCTTACTAATATACAGGTATCTCAGGGGTGATACAGCTCAGGACGGGATTGCTAAGATGCACACAAGTATCTCTGCAATTCCGTCCTTACTAATATACAGGTATCTCAGGGGTGATACAGCTCAGGACGGGATTACTAAGATGCACACAAGTATCTCTGCAATTCCGTCCTTACTAATATACAGGTATCTCAGGGGTGATACAGCTCAGGACGGGATTGCTAAGATGCACACAAGTATCTCTGCAATTCCGTCCTTACTAATATACAGGTATCTCAGGGGTGATACAGCTCAGGACGGGATTGCTAAGATGCACACAAGTATCTCTGCAATTCCGTCCTTACTAATATACAGGTATCTCAGGGGTGATACAGCTCAGGACGGGATTGCTAAGATGCACACAAGTATCTCTGCAATTCTGTCCTTACTAATATACAGGTATCTCAGGGGTGATACAGCTCAGGACGGGATTGCTAAGATGCACACAAGTATCTCTGCAATTCCATCCTTACTAATATACAGGTATCTCAGGGGTGATACAGCTCAGGACGGGATTGCTAAGATGCACACAAGTATCTCTGCAATTCCGTCCTTACTAATATACAGGTATCTCAGGGGTGATACAGCTCAGGACGGGATTACTAAGATGCACACAAGTATCTCTGCAATTCCGTCCTTACTAATATACAGGTATCTCAGGGGTGATACAGCTCAGGACGGGATTGCTAAGATGCACACAAGTATCTCTGCAATTCCGTCCTTACTAATATACAGGTATCTCAGGGGTGATACAGCTCAGGACGGGATTGCTAAGATGCACACAAGTATCTCTGCAATTCCGTCCTTACTAATATACAGGTATCTCAGGGGTGATACAGCTCAGGACGGGATTGCTAAGATGCACACAAGTATCTCTGCAATTCCGTCCTTACTAACATACAGGTATCTCAGGGGTGATACAGCTCAGGACGGGATTGCTAAGATGCACACAAGTATCTCTGCAATTCCGTCCTTACTAATATACAGGTATCTCAGGGGTGATACAGCTCCGGACGGGATTGCTAAGATGCACACAAGTATCTCTGCAATTCCGTCCTTACTAATATACAGTTATCTCAGGGGTGATACAGCTCAGGACGGGATTGCTAAGACGCACACAAGTATCTCTGCAATTCCGTCCTTACTAACATACAGGTATCTCAGGGGTGATACAGCTCAGGGCGGGATTGCTAAAATGCACACAAGTATCTCTGCAATTCCGTCCTTACTAATATACAGGTATCTCAGGGGTGATACAGCTCAGGACGGGATTGCTAAGATGCACACAAGTATCTCTGCAATTCCGTCCTTACTAATATACAGTTATCTCAGGGGTGATACAGCTCAGGATGGGATTGCTAAGATGCACACAAGTATCTCTGCAATTCCGTCCTTACTAATATACAGGTATCTCAGGGGTGATACAGCTCCGGACGGGATTGCTAAGATGCACACAAGTATCTCTGCAATTCCGTCCTTACTAATATACAGGTATCTCAGGGGTGATACAGCTCAGGACGGGATTGCTAAGATGCACACAAGTATCTCTGCAATTCCGTCCTTACTAACATACAGGTATCTCAGGGGTGATACAGCTCAGGACGGGATTGCTAAGATGCACACAAGTATCTCTGCAATTCTGTCCTTACTAATATACAGGTATCTCAGGGGTGATACAGCTCAGGACGGGATTGCTAAGATGCACACAAGTATCTCTGCAATTCCATCCTTACTAATATACAGGTATCTCAGGGGTGATACAGCTCAGGACGGGATTGCTAAGATGCACACAAGTATCTCTGCAATTCCGTCCTTACTAATATACAGGTATCTCAGGGGTGATACAGCTCAGGACGGGATTGCTAAGATGCACACAAGTATCTCTGCAATTCCGTCCTTACTAATATACAGGTATCTCAGGGGTGATACAGCTCAGGACGGGATTGCTAAGATGCACACAAGTATCTCTGCAATTCCGTCCTTACTAATATACAGGTATCTCAGGGGTGATACAGCTCAGGACGGGATTACTAAGATGCACACAAGTATCTCTGCAATTCCGTCCTTACTAATATACAGGTATCTCAGGGGTGATACAGCTCAGGACGGGATTGCTAAGATGCACACAAGTATCTCTGCAATTCCGTCCTTACTAATATACAGGTATCTCAGGGGTGATACAGCTCAGGACGGGATTGCTAAGATGCACACAAGTATCTCTGCAATTCCGTCCTTACTAATATACAGGTATCTCAGGGGTGATACAGCTCAGGACGGGATTGCTAAGATGCACACAAGTATCTCTGCAATTCCGTCCTTACTAACATACAGGTATCTCAGGGGTGATACAGCTCAGGACGGGATTGCTAAGATGCACACAAGTATCTCTGCAATTCCGTCCTTACTAATATACAGGTATCTCAGGGGTGATACAGCTCCGGACGGGATTGCTAAGATGCACACAAGTATCTCTGCAATTCCGTCCTTACTAATATACAGTTATCTCAGGGGTGATACAGCTCAGGACGGGATTGCTAAGACGCACACAAGTATCTCTGCAATTCCGTCCTTACTAACATACAGGTATCTCAGGGGTGATACAGCTCAGGGCGGGATTGCTAAAATGCACACAAGTATCTCTGCAATTCCTTCCTTACTAATATACAGGTATCTCAGGGGTGATACAGCTCAGGACGGGATTGCTAAGATGCACACAAGTATCTCTGCAATTCCGTCCTTACTAATATACAGTTATCTCAGGGGTGATACAGCTCAGGATGGGATTGCTAAGATGCACACAAGTATCTCTGCAATTCCGTCCTTACTAATATACAGGTATCTCAGGGGTGATACAGCTCAGGACGGGATTGCTAAGATCCACACAAGTATCTCTGCAATTCCGTCCTTACTAATATACAGGTATCTCAGGGGTGATACAGCTCCGGACGGGATTGCTAAGATGCACACAAGTATCTCTGCAATTCCGTCCTTACTAATATACAGGTATCTCAGGGGTGATACAGCTCAGGACGGGATTGCTAAGATGCACACAAGTATCTCTGCAATTCCGTCCTTACTAATATACAGGTATCTCAGGGGTGATACAGCTCAGGACGGGATTGCTAAGATGCACACAAGTATCTCTGCAATTCCGTCCTTACTAATATACAGGTATCTCAGGGGTGATACAGCTCAGGACGGGATTGCTAAGATGCACACAAGTATCTCTGCAATTCCGTCCTTACTAATATACAGGTATCTCAGGGGTGATACTGCTCAGGACGGGATTGCTAAAATGCACACAAGTATCTCTGCAATTCCGTCCTTACTAATATACAGGTATCTCAGGGGTGATACAGCTCAGGACGGGATTGCTAAGATGCACACAAGTATCTCTGCAATTCCGTCCTTACTAATATACAGGTATCTCAGGGGTGATACAGCTCCGGACGGGATTGCTAAGATGCACACAAGTATCTCTGCAATTCCGTCCTTACTAATATACAGGTATCTCAGGGGTGATACAGCTCAGGACGGGATTGCTAAGATGCACACAAGTATCTCTGCAATTCCGTCCTTACTAATATACAGGTATCTCAGGGGTGATACAGCTCAGGACGGGATTGCTAAGATGCACACAAGTATCTCTGCAATTCCGTCCTTACTAATATACAGGTATCTCAGGGGTGATACAGCTCAGGACGGGATTGCTAAGATGCACACAAGTATCTCTGCAATTCCGTCCTTACTAATATACAGGTATCTCAGGGGTGATACTGCTCAGGACGGGATTGCTAAAATGCACACAAGTATCTCTGCAATTCCGTCCTTACTAATATACAGGTATCTCAGGGGTGATACAGCTCAGGACGGGATTGCTAAGATGCACACAAGTATCTCTGCAATTCCGTCCTTACTAATATACAGGTATCTCAGGGGTGATACAGCTCCGGACGGGATTGCTAAGATGCACACAAGTATCTCTGCAATTCCGTCCTTACTAATATACAGGTATCTCAGGGGTGATACAGCTCAGGACGGGATTGCTAAGATGCACACAAGTATCTCTGCAATTCCGTCCTTACTAATATACAGGTATCTCAGGGGTGATACAGCTCAGGACGGGATTGCTAAGATGCACACAAGTATCTCTGCAATTCCATCCTTACTAATATACAGGTATCTCAGGGGTGATACAGCTCAGGACGGGATTGCTAAGATGCACACAAGTATCTCTGCAATTCCGTCCTTACTAATATACAGGTATCTCAGGGGTGATACAGCTCAGGACGGGATTGCTAAGATGCACACAAGTATCTCTGCAATTCCGTCCTTACTAATATACAGGTATCTCAGGGGTGATACAGCTCAGGACGGGATTGCTAAGATGCACACAAGTATCTCTGCAATTCCGTCCTTACTAATATACAGGTATCTCAGGGGTGATACAGCTCAGGACGGGATTGCTAAGATGCACACAAGTATCTCTGCAATTCCGTCCTTACTAATATACAGGTATCTCAGGGGTGATACAGCTCAGGACGGGATTGCTAAGATGCACACAAGTATCTCTGCAATTCCGTCCTTACTAATATACAGGTATCTCAGGGGTGATACAGCTCAGGACGGGATTGCTAAGATGCACACAAGTATCTCTGCAATTCCGTCCTTACTAATATACAGGTATCTCAGGGGTGATACAGCTCAGGACGGGATTGCTAAGATGCACACAAGTATCTCTGCAATTCCGTCCTTACTAATATGCAAATGCAGCTCGTGTATGACACCCACTGTTCCCAGCACTGTGACCGAGCCTCAGCTTACACAGGCTGGCCAACCCACCCCCACACCTTAAATGCCTCTGTCTGCCAATCTGCCAGAGAGATAGCAGGGGCTGCGTGCGATCACCCAGGACCCCCTTCTGTGCATGCACAGGCTCCTGATAATCTGGAATCTGGGTCCAGCCGTGTACTTACCTGCAATGCTGAATCAGCCCCTAAGAGTCTGTTATGTAGTTTACGAACCGATACCATTTAGGTGCTATATTAGTTTATTATTTAAGTTTTATCTGTTTCACATTCATGTATATTGTTATGTTTTGAATGTTTCTGTGATTTTTTTTATATATTTTATTTACTATTATATCTATATTGAGCATTTTTTATATATACTGAAAGTTTTGTGATTGTGAGACAGCGGCTCAGTCCCCTAAAAGTGGGACTATCTACCGAAATTGGGACTCTTGTACAAGGTGTAATGCACACATTCTATGTGATACAGTCATATAACTATATGTATAATGTAACATACACGGTAATGATCACATAATATGTAACATGTATGTAGTATAACATATAACACACAGTACATATAATATACATATATGGTGTGTAATATACAGTATAGTACAGATATATAATATATACCATACAGTGTATAATATAACATACAGGATAATGTACACATGTAACATGTATGTAGTATAACACACAGAACATATACATAGAGGAATAATAACCAGCAGCCTCTCACATCTCTGTTACACCCATTCATTATCCGGGGACATAATTATATCACCTCACCCTGTTATTCCCACTGCCCCAATCCAACATGGCCGCCGGAGCGTCACCCTGGTTGCCGTAGCAACGCGCATGCGCAGAGCAATTAATCAGCTGAACAATAGAGGACGATCTGTATACAACAATCTGTAGCAACATCTTTTCATTCAGAAACCCAGGCAGCCATAGTCTTGTGGCTTATATTGCGTTTAATAAATATAAAGTTCGCAAAGCAGCCATGTTCTTATAGTCCCCACACATAGATCTAAAGGAAAAGACGCACGTGTGATGATGTCATCATTCACTGACTGACTCCTCCTCCATGTTGTAAGAAGGTAATGTATTATATGTCGTTATATTATTATTATATAGGGGAGAGGGGACCATATAGTGATATTTGAGGGGCAATAACACAGCTCCCAGCACACACTGATATGTGGTTATTATTATTATTATTATTATATAGGGGAGAGGGGACTGTACAGTGATATATGAGGGGGAATAACACAGCTTCCAGCACACACTGATATGTGGTATTATTATTATATAGGGGGGGAGAGGGGACTGTACAGTGATATATGAGGGGGAATAACACAGCTCCCAGCACACACTGATATGTGGTATTATTATATAGGGGAGAGGGGACTGTACAGTGATATATGAGGGGGAATAACACAGCTTCCAGCACACACTGATATGTGGTATTATTATTATATAGGGGAGAGGGGGCCATACAGTGATATATGAGGGGGAATAACACAGCTCCCAGCACACACTGATATGTGCTATTATTATTATATAGGGGAGAGGGGACTGTACAGTGATATATGAGGGGGAATAACACAGCTCCCAGCACACACTGATATGTGGTATTATTATTATATAGGGGAGAGGGGACTGTACAGTGATATATGAGGAGGAATAACACAGCTCCCAGCACACACTGATATGTGGTATTATTATTATATAGGGGAGAGGGGCCTGTACAGTGATATATGAGGAGGAATAACACAGCTCCCAGCACACACTGATATGTGGTATTATTATTATATAGGGGAGAGGGGACTGTACAGTGATATATGAGGGGGAATAACACAGCTCCCAGCACACACTGATATGTGGTATTATTATTATATAGGGGAGAGGGGACTGTACAGTGATATATGAGGGGGAATAACACAGCTCCCAGCACACACTGATATGTAGTATTATTATTTTATAGGGGAGAGGGGACTGTACAGTGATATATGAGGGGGAATAACACAGCTCCCAGCACACACTGATATGTGGTATCATTATTATATAGGGGAGAGGTGACTGTACAGTGATATATGAGGGGGAATAACACAGCTTCCAGCACACACTGATATGTGGTATTATTATTATATAGGGGGGGAGAGGGGACTGTACAGTGATATATGAGGGGGAATAACACAGCTCCCAGCACACACTGATATGTGGTATTATTATATAGGGGAGAGGGGACTGTACAGTGATATATGAGGGGGAATAACACAGCTTCCAGCACACACTGATATGTGGTATTATTATTATATAGGGGAGAGGGGGCCATACAGTGATATATGAGGGGGAATAACACAGCTCCCAGCACACACTGATATGTGCTATTATTATTATATAGGGGAGAGGGGACTGTACAGTGATATATGAGGGGGAATAACACAGCTCCCAGCACACACTGATATGTGTTATTATTATTATATAGGGGAGAGGGGACCGTACAGTGATATATGAGGGGGAATAACACAGCTCCCAGCACACACTGATATGTGGTATTATTATTATATAGGGGAGAGGGGACTGTACAGTGATATATGAGGAGGAATAACACAGCTCCCAGCACACACTGATATGTGGTATTATTATTATATAGGGGAGAGGGGCCTGTACAGTGATATATGAGGAGGAATAACACAGCTCCCAGCACACACTGATATGTGGTATTATTATTATATAGGGGAGAGGGGACTGTACAGTGATATATGAGGGGGAATAACACAGCTCCCAGCACACACTGATATGTACTATCATTATTATATAGGGGAGAGGGGACTGTACAGTGATATATGAGGGGGAATAACACAGCTCCCAGCACACACTGATATGTGTTATTATATAGGGGAGAGGGGACTGTACAGTGATATATGAGGGGGAATAACACAGCTCCCAGCACACACTATGTGGTATTATTATTATATAGGGGAGAGGGGACTGTACAGTGATATATGAGGGGGAATAACACAGCACCCAGCACACACTGATATGTGGTATTATTATTATATAAGGGAGAGGGGACAGTACAGTGATATATGAGGGGGAATAACACAGCTCCCAGCACACACTGATATGTGGTATTATTATTATATAGGGGAGAGGGGACTGTACAGTGATATATGAGGGGGAATAACACAGCTCCCAGCACACACTGATATGTGCTATTATTATTATATAAGGGAGAGGGGACTGTACAGTGATATATGAGGGGGAATAACACAGCTTCCAGCACACACTGATATGTGGTATTATTATTATATAGGGGAGAGGGGACTGTACAGTGATATATGAGGGGGAATAACACAGCTCCCAGCACACACTGATATGTGGTGTTATTATTATATAGGGGGAGAGGGGACTGTACAGTGATATATGAGGGGGAATAACACAGCTCCCAGCACACACTGATATGTGGTGTTATTATTATATAGGGGAGAGGGGACTGTACAGTGATATATGAGGGGGAATAACGCAGCACCCAGCACACACTGATATGTGGTATTATTATTATATAAGGGAGAGGGGACAGTACAGTGATATATGAGGGGGAATAACGCAGCTCCCAGCACACACTGATATGTGGTATTATTATTATATAGGGGAGAGGGGACTGTACAGTGATATATGAGGGGGAATAACACAGCTCCCAGCACACACTGATATGTGGTATTATTATTATATAGGGGAGAGGGGACTGTACAGTGATATATGAGGGGGAATAACACAGCTCCCAGCACACACTGATATGTGGTATTATTATTATATAGGGAGAGGGGACCGTACAGTGATATATGAGGGGGAATAACCCAGCTCCCAGCACACACTGATATGTGGTGTTATTATTATATAGGGGAGAGGGGACTGTACAGTGATATATGAGGGGGAATAACACAGCTCCCAGCACACACTGATATGTGGTATTATTATTATATAGGAGAGAGAGGACAGTACAGTGATATGAGGGGGAATAACACAGCTCCCAGCACACACTGATATGTGGTATTATTATTATATAGGGGAGAGGGGACTGTACAGTGATATATGAGGGGGAATAACACAGCTCCCAGCACACACTGATATGTGGTGTTATTATTATATAGGGGAGAGGGGACTGTACAGTGATATATGAGGGAATAACACAGCTCCCAGCACACACTGATATGTGGTATTATTATTATATAAGGAGAGGGGACCGTACAGTGATATATGAGGGGGAATAACACAGCTCCCAGCACACACTGATATGTGGTATTATTATTATATAGGGGAGAGGGGACTGTACACTGATATATGAGGGGGAATAACAGAGCTCCCAGCACACACTGATATGTGGTATTATTATATAGGGGAGAGGGGACAGTACAGTGATATATGAGGGGGAATAACACAGCTCCCAGCACACACTGATATGTGGTATTATTATTATATAGGGGAGAGGGGACTGTACAGTGATATATGAGGGGGAATAACACAGCTCCCAGCACACACTGATATGTGGTATTATTATTATATAGGGGAGAGGGGACTGTACAGTGATATATGAGGGGGCATAACACAGCTCCCAGCACACACTGATATGTGGTATTATTATATAGGGGAGAGGGGACTGTACAGTGATATATGAGGGGGAATTACACAGCTCCCAGCACACACTGATATGTGGTATTATTATATAGGAGAGAGGGGACAGTACAGTGATATATGAGGGGGAATAACACAGCTCCCAGCACACACTGATTTGTGGTATTATTATTATATAGGGGAGAGGGGACTGTACAGTGATATATGAGGGGGAATAACACAGCTCCCAGCACACACTGATATGTGGTATTATTATTATATAGGGGAGAGGGGACTGTACAGTGATATATGAGGGGGAATAACACAGCTCCCAGCACACACTGATATGTTGTGTTATTATTATATAGGGGAGAGGGGACTGTACAGTGATATATGTGGGAATAACACAGCTCCCAGCACACACTGATATGTGGTATTATTATTATATAGGGAGAGGGGACCGTACAGTGATATATGAGGTGGAATAACACAGCTCCCAGCACACACTGATATGTGGTATTATTATTATATAGGGGAGAGGGGACTGTACACTGATATATGAGGGGGAATAACAGAGCTCCCAGCACACACTGATATGTGGTATTATTATATAGGGGAGAGGGGACAGTACAGTGATATATGAGGGGGAATAACACAGCTCCCAGCACACACTGATATGTGGTATTATTATTATATAGGGGAGAGGGGACTGTACAGTGATATATGAGGGGGAATAACACAGCTCCCAGCACACACTGATATGTGGTATTATTATTATATAGGGGAGAGGGGACTGTACAGTGATATATGAGGGGGCATAACACAGCTCCCAGCACACACTGATATGTGATATTATTATATAGGGGAGAGGGGACTGTACAGTTATATATGAGGGGGAATAACACAGCTCCCAGCATAAACTGATATGTGGTATTATTATTATATAGGGGAGAGGGGACTATACAGTGATATATGAGGGGGAATAACACAGCTCCCAGCACACACTGATATGTGCTATTATTATTATATAGGGTGAGTGGGGACTGTACAGTGATATATGAGGGGGAATAACACCGCTCCCAGCATACACTGATATATGGTATTATTATTATATAGGAGGAAGGGGACTGTACAGTGATATATGAGGGGGAAAAACAAAGCTCCCAGCACACACTGATATGTGGTATTATTATTATATAGGGGAGAGGGGACTGTACAGTGATATATGAGGAGGAAGAACGCAGCACCCAGCACACACTGATATGTGGTATTATTATATAGGGGAGAGGGGACTGTACAGTGATATATGAGGGGGAATAACACAGCTCCCAGCACATACTGATATATACTATTATTATTATATAGGGGAGAGGGGACCGTACAGTGATATATGAGGGGAATAACACAGCTCCCAGCACACACTGATATGTGGTATTATTATATATGGGAGAGGGGACTGTACAGTGATATATGAGGGGGAATAACAGCTCACAGCACACACTGATATGTGGTATTATTATAATATAGGGGAAGAGGGGACCATACAGTGATATATGAGGAGGAATAACACAGCTCCCAGCACACACTGATATGTGGTATTATTATATAGGGGAGAGGGGACCGTACAGTAAGATATGAGGGGGAATAACTCAGCTCCCAGCACACACTGATATGTGGTATTAATATTATATAGGTGAGAGGGGACTGTACAGTGATATATGAGGGGGAATAACACAGCTCCCAGCACACACTGTGTCGTGATGAGTGAGGTAGGTGAGGGTTGGTGTGACAGAATGTAGAGTGACGTGATTAGTGAGGTATGTGATGGTTGTTGGTGTGATTGATAGAATGTAGAGTATCGTGATGAGTGAGGTATGTGATGGTTGGTGTGACTGACAGAAAGTAGAGTGTCATGATGAGTGAGGTATGTGAAGGTTGATGTGACTGACAGAATGTAGAGTGACGTGATGAGTGAGGTATGTGAGGGTTGGTGTGACTGACAGAATGTAGAGTGATGTGATTAGTGAGGTATGTGAGGGTTGGTGTGACTGACAGAATGTAGAGTGGCGTGATGAGTGAGGTAGGTGAGGGTTGGTGTGACTGACAGAATGTAGAATGACGTGATGAGTGAGGTATGTGAGGGTTGGTGTGACTGACAGAATGTAGAGTGACGTGAGGGTTGATGTGACTGACAGAATGTAGAGTGAGGTATGTGAGGGTTGGTGTGACTGACAGAATGTAGAGTGATGTGATGAGTGAGGTATGTGAGGTTTGGTGTGACTGACAGAATGTAGAGTGTCGTGATGAGTGAGGTATATGAGGGTTGTTGGTGTGAGTGACAGAATGTAGAGTGTCGTGATGAGTGAGGTATGTGAGGGTTGGTGTGACTGACAGAATGTAGAGTGACGTGATGAGTGAGGTAGGTGAGGGTTGGTGTGACTGACAGAATGTAGAGTGACGTGATGAGTGAGGTATGTGAGGGTTGGTGTGACTGACAGAATGTAGAGTGACGTGATGAGTGAGGTATGTGAGGGTTGGTGTGACTGACAGAATGTAGAGTGTCGTGATGAGTGAGGTATGTGAGGGTTGGTGTGACTGACAGAATGTAGAGTGATGTGATGAGTGAGTTGTGTGAGGGTTGGTGTGACTGACAGAATGTAGAGTGATATGATGAGTGAGGTATGTGAGGGTTGGTGTGACTGACAGAATGTAGAGTGACGTGATGAGTGAGGTATGTGAGGGTTGGTGTGACTGACAGAATGTAGAGTATCGTGATGAGAGAGGTATGTGAGGGTTAGTGTGACTGACAGAAAGTAGAGTGTCGTGATGAGTGAGGTATGTGAGGGTTGGTGTGACTGACAGAATGTAGAGTGACGTGATGAGTGAGGTATGTGAGGGTTGGTGTGACTGACAGAATGTAGAGTGACGTGATGAGTGAGGTAGGTGGGGGTTGGTGTGACTGACAGAATGTAGAGTGATGTGATGAGTGAGGTATGTGAGGGTTGGTGTGACTAACAGAATGTAGAGTGATGTGATGAGTGAGATATGTGAGGGTTGGTGTGACTGACAGAAAGTAGAGTGTCATGATGAGTGAGGTATGTGAAGGTTGATGTGACTGACAGAATGTAGAGTGACGTGATGAGTGAGGTATGTGAGGGTTGGTGTGACTGACAGAATGTAGAGTGACGTGATGAGTGAGGTAGGTGAGGGTTGGTGTGACTGACAGAATGTAGAGAGACGTGATGAGTGAGGTATGTGAGGGTTGGTGTGACAGAATGTAGAGTGACGTGATGAGTGAGATATGTTTGGGTTGGTGTGACTGACAGAAAGTAGAGTGTCATGATGAGTGAGGTATGTGAAGGTTGGTGTGACTGACAGAATGTAGAGTGACATGACGAGTGAGGTATGTGAGGGTTGGTGTGACTGACAGAATGTAGAGTGACGTGATGAGTGAGGTAGGTGAGGGTTGGTGTGACTGACAGAATGTAGAGTGACGTGATGAGTGAGGTAGGTGAGGGTTGGTGTGACAGAATGTAGAGTGACGTGATGAGTGAGGTATGTGAGGGTTGGTGTGATTGACAGAATGTAGAGTGACGTGATGAGTGAAGTATGTGAGGGTTGGTGTGACTGACAGAAGAGTGGCGTGATGAGTGAGGTAGGTGAGGGTTGGTGTGACTGACAGAATGTAGAATGACGTGATGAGTGAGGTATGTGAAGGTTGGTGTGACTGACAGAATGTAGAGTGACGTGATGAGTGAGGTAGGTGAGGGTTGGTGTGACTGACAGAATGTAGAGTGACGTGATGAGTGAGGTATGTGAGGGTTGGTGTGACTGACAGAATGTAAAGTGATGTGATGAGTTAGGTATGTGAGGGTTGGTGTGACTGACAGAATGTAGAGTGGCGTGATGAGTGAGGTAGGTGAGGGTTGGTGTGACTGACAGAATGTTGAATGACGTGATGAGTGAGGTATGTGAGGGTTGGTGTGACTGACAGAATGTAGAGTGACGTGAGGGTTGGTGTGACTGACAGTATGTAGAGTGACGTGATGAGTGAGGTATGTGAGGGTTGGTGTGACTGACAGAATGTAGAGTGATGTGATGAGTGAGGTATGTGAGGGTTGGTGTGACTGACAGAATGTAGAGTGATGTGATGAGTGAGGTATGTGAGGGTTGGTGTGACTGACAGAATGTAGAGTGATGTGATGAGTGAGGTATGTGATGGTTGGTGTGACTGACAGAATGTAGAGTGACGTGATGAGTGAGGTATGTGAGTGTTTGTGTGACTGACAGAAAGTAGAGTGTCATGATGAGTGAGGTATGTGAAGGTTGGTGTGACTGACAGAATGTAGAGTGAGGTGATGAGTGAGGTATGTGAGGGTTGGTGTGACTGACAGAATGTAGAGTGACGTGATGAGTGAGGTATGTGAGGGTTGGTGTGACTGACAGAATGTAGAGTGACGTGATGAGTGAGGTATGTGAGGTTGGTGTGAGTGACAGAATGTAGAGTGGCGTGATGAGTGAGTTATGTGAGGTTGGTGTGAGTGACAGAATGTAGAGTGACGTGATGAGTGAGGTATGTGAGGTTGGTGTGAGTGACAGAATGTAGAGTGGCGTCATGAGTGAGTTATGTGAGGTTGGCGTGAGTGACAGAATGTACAGTGACGTGATGAGTGATGTATGTGAGGGTTGGTGTGACTGACAGAATGTAGAGTGGCGTGATGAGTGAGTTATGTGAGGTTGGTGTGAGTGACAGAATGTAGAGTGACGTGATGAGTGAGGTATGTGAGGGTTGGTGTGACTGACAGAATGTAGAGTGGCGTGATGAGTGAGTTATGTGAGGTTGGTGTGAGTGACAGAATGTAGAGTGACGTGATGAGAGAGGTATGTGAGGGTTGGTGTGACTGACAGAATGTAGAGTGACGTGATGAGTGAGGTATGTGGGGGTTGGTGTGACTGACAGAATGTAGAGTGACGTGATGAGTGAGGTATGTGAGGGTTGGTGTGACAGAATGTAGAGTGACGTGATGAGTGAGGTATGTGAGGGTTGGTGTGACTGACAGAATGTAGAGTGACGTGATGAGTGAGGTATGTGAGGGTTGGTGTGACTAACAGAATGTAGAGTGATGTGATGAGTGAGGGTTGGTGTGACTAACAGAATGTAGAGTGATGTGATGAGTGAGGTATGTGAGGGTTGTTGGTGTGACTGACAGAATGTAGAGTGACGTGATGAGTGAGGTATGGGAGGGTTGGTGTGACTGACAGAATGTAGAGTGACGTGATGAGTGAGGTATGTGAGGGTTGGTGTGAGTGACAGAATGTAGAGTGACGTGATGAGTGAGGTATGTGAGGGTTGGTGTGACTGACAGAATGTAGAGTGACGTGATGAGTGAGGTATGTGAGTTTTGGTGTGACTGACAGAATGTAGAGTGACGTGATGAGTGAGGTATGTGAGGGTTGGTGTGACTGACAGAATGTAGAGTGATGAGTGAGGTATGTGAGGGTTGGTGTGACTGACAGAATGTAGAGTGATGTGATGAGTGAGGTATGTGAGGGTTGTTGGTGTGACTGGCAGAATGTAGAGTGACGTGATGAGTGAGGTATGTGAGGGTTGGTGTGACTGACAGAATGTAGAGTGACGTGATGAGTGAGGTATGTGAGGGTTGGTGTGACAGAATGTAGTGACGTGATGAGTGAGGTATGTGAGGGTTGGTGTGAGTGACAGAATGTAGAGTGACGTGATGAGTGAGGTATGTGAGGGTTGGTGTGAGTGACAGAATGTAGAGTGACGTGATGAGTGAGGTATGTGAGGGCTGTTGGTGTGACTGACAGAAAGTAGAGTGAAGTGATGAGTGAGGTATGTGAGGGTTGGTGTGACTGACAATGTAGAGTGACGTGATGAGTGAGGTATGTGAGGGTTGGTGTGACTGATAGAATGTAAAGTGACGTGATGAGTGAGGTATGTGAGGGTTGGTGTGACAGAATGTAGAGTGATGTGATGAGTGAGGTATGTGAGGGTTGGTGTGAGTGACAGAATGTAGAGTGACGTGATGAGTGAGGTATGTGAGGGTTGGTGTGACTGACAGAATGTAGAGTGACGTGATGAGTGAGGTATGTGAGGGTTGGTGTGACTGACAGAATGTAGAGTGACGTGATGAGTGAGGTATGTGAGTGTTGGTGTGACTGACAGAATGTAGTGACGTGATGAGTGAGATATGTGAGGGCTGTTGGTGTGACTGACAGAATGTAGAGTGACGTGATGAGTGAGGTATGTGAGGGCTGTTGGTGTGACTGACAGAATGTAGAGTGATGTGATGAGTGAGGTATGTGAGGGTTGGTGTGACAGAATGTAGAGTGATGTGATGAGTGAGGTATGTGAGGGTTGGTGTGAGTGACAGAATGTAGAGTGACGTGATGACTGAGGTATGTGAGGGTTGGTGTGACTGACAGAATGTAGAGTGACGTGATGAGTGAGGTATGTGAGGGTTGTTGGTGTGACTGACAGAATGTAGAGTGACGTGATGAGTGAGGTATGTGAGGGTTGTTGGTGTGACTGACAGAATGTAGAGTGACGTGATGAGTGAGGTATGTGAGGGTTGTTGGTGTGACTGACAGAATGTAGAGTGACGTGATGAGTGAGGTATGTGAGGGTTGTTGGTGTGACTGACAGAATGTAGAGTGACGTGATGAGTGAAGTATGTGAGGGTTGTTGGTGTGACTGACAGAATGTAGAGTGACATGATGAGTGAGGTATGTGAGGGTTGGTGTGACTGACAGAATGTAGAGTGACGTGATGAGTGAGGTATGTGGGGGTTGGTGTGACTGACAGAATGTAGAGTGACGTGATGAGTGAGGTATGTGAGGGTTGGTGTGACAGAATGTAGAGTGACGTGATGAGTGAGGTATGTGAGGGTTGGTGTGACTGACAGAATGTAGAGTGACGTGATGAGTGAGGTATGTGAGGGTTGGTGTGACTGACAGAATGTAGAGTGACGTGATGAGTGAGGTATGTGAGTGTTGGTGTGAGTGACAGAATGTAGAGTGACGTAATGAGTGAGGTATGTGATGGTTGGTGTGACAGAATGTAGAGTGATGTGATGAGTGAGGTATGTGAGTGTTGGTGTGACTGACAGAAAGTAGAGTGTCATGATGCGTGAGGTATGTGAGGGTTGGTGTGACTGACAGAATGTAGAGTGACGTGATGAGTGAGGTATGTGAGGGTTGGTGTGATTGACAGAATGTAGAGTGACGTGATGAGTGAGGTATGTGAGGGTTGGTGTGACTGACAGAATGTAGAGTGACGTGATGAGTGAGGTATGTGAGGTTGGTGTGACTGACAGAATGTAGAGTGACGTGATGAGTGAGGTACACCAACAACCATCACATACCTCACTCATCACGTCACTCTACATTCTGTCAGTCACACCAACAATCACCTTTGAGACAGAAGAGTGACGGCTCCTACCTGTCCAGGTGGTCTCAGCGACAGAAGAGTGACAGTTGCTACCTGTCCAGGTGGTCTCAGCGTTAGAAGATTGACGGCTCCTACCTGCCCAGGTGGTCTCAGCGACAGAAGAGTGACAGTTGCTACCAGTCCAGGTGGTCTCAGCGACAGAAGAGTGACATTCACAATGCTATCACAGTGGCTAATTTATGCACGTCCATTAAACGGCGTTCTATCTTACAGACACGCCTGTGCTTTTCTGACCACCCCCGTTACCACCCCCAAACGCAATTCACCTGTCACTTTGTGATGGCTTCCCATGAGCGTCTGTAATCGCAATGCTATCGCTGTGCACGCGCCGTGTGGCTTATACGCATACGCGATGGCAAACCATCGCTCGATCTGCGTATGTAATCTCGATGGCGTTCATCTCTGTATCTAGCTCATCGTGTAAGTGTACACGCACTTAGCTTGATTGGATAAGGGACCCAGGGCCGGCTCACCCCCGTGGTATTATGTGTTAGAACTGGATAAGAAGATAACCCTGAATGTGTGTATCTTCTGAACCTCAGGAAGAATTGTACAACATCTGTACGCTGTGATTGTCTCAGGCACCTTTAGCAAGGGACTAGTCTTTTTAAAGACATTGAACAATAAACATCTTGAATTAAGACGCCTGCCAGAGTGAGGTTATCGAGTTACACAGGAATTTGGGAGAGTAGACAAACATGACCTAACATTGCATGTTTTAGATTAATTTGCTAACCATGCAACGTCCCCGGCACACTGTACACTCACCCACTCGTTTCTTATCTATCGACAGCTAGGATCTGGTTCCCCTCTTCCCTGCTGCTTTGTTGTGTCAGTCGAGACCCCATCTTCTGGGTGGGGGTTGCGGGCACTGCTCAACATTCTTATAAAGGGGTCTTGGTTAGGCCATGGGTAACACCTGGTCTTGTTGATCAGGTTCGGCTATCTGTAAGTGCATAGCATCACAGATGCTGACCTGGTTTGCCCAGTAATCATTGGATCCTCCTCTACTCAGTCTGCAGCTGTGGACCTGGCGACAGGGCTAATAACTTCTTGGATGTGGCCGTGGATACGGCCAAGTTTTCATCCCTGCCCTGCCGGTGGCTTCAGCCACTGGGGCCGTAGAGGTTATCTAGCTGGTCGGGTGCTGGTAACTGAGGTGTTATATGGGATTGTGAGTGTGTGCACATTGTAGTTCTCCCCTGTCATTGACTCCTGTTCTCCCACGGTGGGACGGTAGCCAGGGGGTGTAAAGACCGGTGTGCGCTCATTAAATTTTTTGGCGTGGCCCTTACCCTGGATCGTTTCCTGTGTCTCCCGATAGTAATGCTATGGCAAGGGTATCCAGAACCCCAACACTGCCGTTTCCTTGTTGCTGTGCACCCCATAGTGCAGGGTGGTGAGCTTCTCCTTAGGCCTCACTCCCCGTATGTGCATGGTGGCTTGCTGTGGTGATGTGTACTGTCACTGTAGGTTTTGTGGGGTGGCCTCTCTTACAGGTAGTGACTGGGAAGTCGGGGAGCTCCCAGGTACTCTCTCCCTAGTCTTGCTGGCAGTTGGTGGGGCTGTGGTGACCTAGGTGGATACCCGCACAATCCTCCCTGGGCTGCAGCTCTGCTACAGCACTTTCTCCAGGCTCACCTGTGTTTCAGCTTCAGGGGCAGCTGAACTCTCTGGCGGGGCAGCTGCTTCACCCTTAGGACTTCAGTTTGCTGTTCCCATCTCTGTTCCCCCTGTGTCTCCCTCCTTTGCATTGCGCTCCCGAGCTGTGTAGTCTCTGCCACCTCACAGGTTCTGCCCAGTGAGGGTTCTGTTCCGCCTCTGACCACTGCAGTGTCTTCTGTTTCAGGTTCAGTATCTGTTTCCCATCCTGGCCAAGAGGGCATGTCTGGTGCTGGTTTGTCCGGGTGCATCTCTGTGGCTGATCATCCTGGGACCTCAGGTGAATTGGTGGCCAATGTCCTTTCAGTTGTGTCTTCTACGTACAGTGAGTTTTTCAGTGGGTCGCACAAGCATGCTTTTAAGAACGCAAGGCATGACAGCCACGATAGGCGTAGGTCCTTTGGTAGTTCCAGCGAGCGTAGTTTAGATGCTGTGGGCAGCCCCTTGGGTGGTGAGGTGTGCTCTGATAATGTAGCAGTGCTCCTCTGCCCTTGAATACGTGAGCGCGTATAGATTGTGTGCTCTAACCTGCCCTATATTATTTGGCTCGGGATATGTGTTCAAAGCTAGTGACCTGAAGCAAATGCAATGTAATCAGACTTCCATTTGGTGCGTGCCATGTTCAAGTCAACTAGAGGCTCTCGACTTCAAAGTTTGGTTGGGACATCACGCTGCCAGCTCGGGTGGAGTAGGCAGTGCTAAGTAAGGGTTAGGGTAACCCTAACCCCATCTCCCATTGGTATAATGGACAAGTTGATTGAATGGTTCTTTTACAGTACACTTGTGGACTAGTGACCGTGCTGCTCCCCAGAATCTGTAGTGGAACTGTCCCTTGACGTTAAAAATAAGGGGATAAAAGGAGGAGGGGCTGGTGCTTCAGTGATTGACACCATTCCGATTGAATTGTGTCACATTCAGAGCTAGTGCACTCCTGATGGTTAAGTCCAGGTGCATAATTGGGGAAGATAGATGATGAGTTGTCCCTGTACCCTGATTCCTTCAGGTTCATGGGCTTGCCTCTAGCACCACGGTTGCTGTAGAACTATACATCTCAGGCTGTCCTGCCAATAGTCTTGCTATTAGAGCATGCTAAAACTATGGAAGGGCATGCTGGGATGCGTAGTTGTACAGTAGCTGAAGTGTTGGAGGTTGCACATCCATTGTCTAGCTGAACATATTCTGAAGGCCCTGTTGCACCAACTCTTGGCCGGCAGAATGGGTCTGAACCATTTCTTGCGCATGTGCTTCCCAATCATGGGGGTATAGTTACTAAAGTGAGAGTTTTTACAAGTGGAGATGTTGCCCATAGCAACCAATCAGATTCTAGCTATTATCTTCTCGAAGGTGCTAGATGTGGTTGGTTGCTATGGGCAACATCTCCACTTCTAAAAACCTGCACTTTAGTAACTATACCCCATTGGTGACAATGGAGTTGTAGGGAAGTGCCTAATACCGGCATTATTTGGTGCGACAATCTAGGCGACTAACTCATTGCTGTGGTCTGGCTGTTCGCAACACTCATGTTATGTTGCATATCCTTCCATGTGCTTTTTCAAGAGCTCCATGACCTAGGGTATGAGAACTTGATCTCTGATGTGCTGTATAGTATACAGTGCATCCGGAAAGTATTCACAGCGCTTTACTTTTTCCACATTTTGTTATGTTACAGCCTTATTCCAAAATGGAATAAATTCATTTTTGTCCTCAAAATTCTACACACAATACCCCATAATGATAACGTGTAAAAAGTTTTTTTGAGATTTTTGCAAATTGAATAAAAAAAAACTAAGAAATGACATGTACATAAGTATTCACAGCCTTTGCTCAATACTTTGTTGATGCACCTTTGGCAGCAATTACAGCCTCCAGTCTTTTTGAATATGATGCCACAAGCTTGGCACACCTATCTTTGGGCAGTTTCGCCCATTCCTCTTTGCAGCACCTCTCAAGCTCCATCAGGTTGGATGGGAAGCGTCGGTGCACAGCCATTATCAGATCTCTCCAGAGATGTTCAATCGGATTCAAGTCTGGGCTCTGGCTGGGCCACTCAAGGACATTCAGAGAGTTTTCCTGAAGCCACACCTTTGATATATTGGCTGTGTGCTTAGGGTCGTTGTCCTGCTGAAAGATGAACCGTCGCCCCAGTCTGAGGTCAAGAACGCTCTGGAGCAGGTTATCATCCAGGATGTCTCTGTACATTGCTGCATTCATCTTTCCCTCTATCCTGACTAGTTTCCCAGTTCCTGCCGCTGAGAAACATCCCCACAGCATGATGCTGCCACCACCATGCTTCACTGTAGGGATGGTATTGGCCTGGTGATGAGCGGTGCCTGGTTTCCTCCAAACAGCACGCCTGCCATTCACGCCAAAGAGTTCAATCTTTGTCTCTCATGGTCTGAGAGTCCTTCATGTGCATTTTGGCAATCTCCAGGTGGGCTGCCATGTGCTTTTTACTTAGGAGTGGCTTCCGTCTGGCCACTCTACCATACAGGCCTGATTGGTGGATTACTGCAGAGATGGTTGTCCTTCTGGAAGGTTCTCATCTCTCCACAGAGGAATGCTGTACCTCTGACAGAGTGACCATCGGGTTCTTGGTCACCTCCCTGACTAGGGCACTTCTCCCCCGATCGCTCAGTTTAGATGGACAGCCAACTCTAGGAAGAGTCCTGGTGGTTCCAAACTTCTTTCATTTATGGATGATGGAGGCCACTGTACTCATTGGAACCTTCAAAGCAGCAGACATTTTTCTGTACCCTTCCCCAGATATGTGCCTCGAGACAATCCTGTCCCGGAGGTCTACAGACAATTCCTTGGACTTCATGCTTGGTTTGTGCTCTGACATGCACTGTCAAGTGTGGGACCTTATATAGACAGGTGTATGCCTTTCAAAATAATGTCCAATCAACTGAATTTACCACAGGTGGACACCAATTAAGCTGTAGGAACATCTGAAGGATGATCAGTGGAAACAAGGTGCACCTGAGCTAAATTTTGAGCTTCATGGCAAAGGCTGTGAATACTTATGTACATGTGATTTCTTAGTGTTTTTTTTTTTTTATTATTAAATTTGCCAAAATCTCAAAAAAACTTACACGTTGTCAATATGGGGTATTGTGTGTAGAATTTTGAGGACAAAAATTAATTTATTCTATTTTGAAGTAAGGCTGTAACACAACAAAATGTGAAAAAGTGACGCGCTGTGAATACTTTCCGGATGCACTGTAACTGGGTTAGATTCAGAGAGCTTGCGCCACACTTTGCAGCGATTGGTGACGCATGTCTCTGATGTTTTGCAGGTTATCAGGCAGGCATTGAGGGCCAGCGTTCCCCTGGTAGTCTTCAATCATACCAGTCCTATTGGGCAGAATGGGAGGAGTTCCGTTCATCAAGCGCATATAGAGGTAAGAGTGGGCATCAAGCAATGCGTGCATTAGTCCCTGGCTGGAATATCTGATTTTGGTCAGCTCTTCTTGAAGCCCAGCCTTGCCAAAAGTGTTCTGTTTGCCAAAGCGTTGAAAGGTTGGGCCTGTGTCACCCCTATGCCCTGATGGCAGGAGGCGTCCTATCGATGTCTGCTTTGTGCCTCACTTGCAGGCTGCGATGGAAAGTGTGGAGCAACTGCCTACGAGTTCCCCATTTTCTGTTGGCTTTCCATGGTGCTTGGCAAATCAGTCATTGGTAGTGCCTTCAAAGCCTGCGGACGTGGCTCAGGCTTTTGTGGGGTGTGCTGGTATGGAGAGACTCATTACTTCTTTCCAAGTACGGCATGCCGGCGCTCGGGATCTCGGCGGTCAGAATCACGATGCCAGCATCCTGACCAGGCTAGAATGCAGACGCCTCCAGGTAAGTATACCTAACCCTCCCCCCCCAGTGCCTAAACTTAACCTCCCCCTCCTTAGTGCCTAAACTTAACGCTCCCCCTAACCCCGTTACTTACCTTCGGGATTCCGGTGGTCGGGATGTTGGCGCCGGGATTCTGCTAAGTGTCGGGATTCTGGCATCTGCATTCTGACCCCCGGAGTCCCTGTCATCGTGATTTTGACCACATCCCTTGGTTGATCCATTTGAACGGTTTCCCTATCACAAAGTACCAGTTTAATTCAGTCTTAAAAATTAAAATGCTTGAAAAGTTCAGAACTAAATCATTTCGGATTGGTGCTGCCACGTTGGGTTTCACCACACTCGAAAGGCAAACACTCAGGCCATATGTACGGCCGGGGAAGACGCTTGCAGGCTCTCCTTATGCCTCATAACCAGGGCCATAGGCTACTCACCGCCGTTTCATCATTACGGTCACTCTGAGAAATGAATAAAAAATTCTGTGTGGGGGACTGATAGGCTGTTTGCACCTCAATAATGTTTTTAAGTATTTACCGCGAGGCTAGTCATCACCCCTTCCTTAGTGCGCCCCCCCAACACACACATCCCCATTTGCGTTTAAATGGGATCTTGATGTATGATTGTTGTGCCTGACGGAAAACTACCATTTTGTTTACAGGTGGATTTGACGTTAAGTCGGCGTGGATTATAGGAGATTCCTGTGTGTTCTGGGCCTCCAAGTCCCAGGTAGCCCACAACACGTCCATTTTCTCCGAGGTTCATAGAGTGAGATGGCTAGGGATGGAGGAGATGTGTTGGGGTTCCCTTACTCAACTGTTGTTAGCTGCTGCCCGGAGTTTTGGAGTCCCTAAAGTCCTAGTTATTCATCTTGGAGGAAACGACCTGGGGAAAAGGACATCTTTAGATTTGCGTATGTGTATGGTGAAGGATTTGGACATGATCTGTAGGGCTTGGTCCTTTTGCAAGGTGGTGTGGTCCGCAATTGTACCTCGGCGCTTTTGGCGCTGTAAGAAACGTGGTGTAGAAATGGATGAGGCCAGGCGTAAAGTTAATTCCTTAGTGGCCAAGGCCATGTCAGCCAGAGGGGGATGCGTAGTGGCTCATCGTCTGATACGGTTTCGGGATGTCCATTTATATCTTCCCGATGGTGTCCACCTTAATGCAGAAGGCCTGTCACTCTTTACAGAGGATATTTTTAGGGGGATTTCCAGTTTAGTTTAGGTGGCGGTAAAGAACAGCAGTTCTTGCATAGAGAATCTTTACTTCATTTTGTGTATACTCTCCTTTAATTGGCAATTGCTGATAACACCCTACCGGGGATCGGCGGCACCTCCCTGCCGGGTGGGGCAACCATATAAAGCTTTATAGGAGGGTTTTTCCTTAGTGAGTGATTTATATTGAATTCTATTGTCCTTTGTTTACTTTGCATCATACTTATTATTCTATTCCTTGTCAATAAAAATTTTACGTTTTTACTCCAATCCTTGCTGTGATTTTTTTTAACACATTCACACGGTGGGCACCACCTGTTAGGGTGGTGTTATTATATAGAGGAGACTATACAGTGATTTATGAGGGGGAATAACACAGCTCCCAGCACACACTGATATGTGGTATTATTATTATATAGGGGAGAGGGGACTGTACAGTGATATATGAGGGGGAATAACACAGCTGCCAGCACACACTGATATGTGGTATTATTATTATATAGGGGAGAGGGGACTGTACAGTGATATATGAGGGGGAATAACACAGCTCCCAGCACACACTGATATGTGGTGTTATTATTATATAGGGGGAGTGGGGACTGTACAGTGATATATGAGGGGGAATAATACAGCTCCCTGCACACACTGATACAGTCAGGTGCATAAATATTGGGACATTGACAGAATTTTCATATTTTGGCCTCTATTCACCACCACAATGGCTTTGAAATGAAACAAACAAGATGTGATTTAACTGCAGACTTTCAGATTTAATTTGAGGGTAATTACATCCAAATCAGGTGAACGGTGTAGGAATTACAAAGGTTTCTATATGTGCCTCCCACTTTTAAAGGGGCCAAAAGTAATGGGACAAACTAAACAATCCTAAATCTAACATTCACTTTTTAATACTTTGTTGCAAATCCTTTGCAGGCAATTACAGCCTGAAGTCTGGAACGCATAGACATCACCAGACGCTGGGTTTCATCCTTGGTGATGCTCTGCCAGGCCTCTACTGCAAATGTCTTCAGTTCCTGCTTGTTCTTGGGGCATTTTCCCTTCAGTTTTGTCTTCATCAAGTGAAATGCATGCTCAATCGGATTCAGGTCAGGGGATTGACTTGGCCATTGCATAACATTCCACTTTTTAGCCTTAAAAAACTCTTTGGTTGCTTTTGCAGTATGCTTCGGGTCATTGTCCATCTGCACTGTGAAGCGCCGTCCAATGAGTTCTGAAGCATTTGACTGAATATGAGCATATAATATTGCCCGAAACACTTCAGAATTCATTCTGCTGCTTTTGTCAGCAGTCACATCATCAATAAATACAAGGGAACCAGTTCCATTGGCAGCCATACATGCCCACGCCATGACACTACCACCACCATGCTTCACTGATGAGGTGGTATGTTTTGGATCATGAGCAGTTCCTTTCCTTCTCTTCCCATCACTCTGGTACAAGTTGATCTTTGTCTCATCTGTCCATAGGATGTTGTTCCAGAACTGTAACGGCTTTTTTAGATGTTGTTTGGCAAACTCTAATCTGGTCTTCCTGTTTTTGAGGCTCACCAATGGTTTAAATCTTGTGGTGAACCATCTATATTCACTCTTGTGAAGTCTTCTCTTGATTGTTGACTTTGACACATATACATCTACCTCCTGGAGAGTGTTCTTGATTTGGCCAACTGTTGTGAAGGGGTTTTTCTTCACCAGGGAAATAATTATGCTGTCATCCACCACAGTTGTTTTCCGTGGTCTTCCGGGTCTTTTGGTGCTGCTGAGCTCTCCGGTGCGTTCTTTCTTTTTAAGAATGTTCCAAACAGTTGATTTGGCCACACCTAATGTTTTTGCTATCTCTTATGGGTTTGTGTTGATTTATCAGCCTAACGATGGCCTGCTTCACTGATAGTGACAGCTCTTTGGATCTCGTATTGAGAGTCGACAGCAACTGATTCCAAATGCAAATGTCACACCTAGAATCAACTCCAGACCTTTTACCTGCTTAATTGATAATGAAATAACGAGGGAATAGCCCACACCTGTCCATGAAATAGCTTTTGAGTTGATAGTCCCATTACTTTTGGCCCCTTAAAAAGTGGGAGGCACATATAGAAGCCGTTGTAATTCCTACACCGTTCACCTGATTTGGATGTAATTACCCTCAAATTAAATCTGAAAGTCTGCAGTTAAATCACATCTTGTTTTTTTCATTTCAAAGCCATTGTGGTGGTGAATAGAGGCCAAAATATGACAATTCTGTCACTGTCCCAATATTTATGCACCTGACTGTAAATAAAAATAGCTTATCTGTAGGAGAAAAGATTTTTTGCCAAGGTATCGGGATAGTTCCCATTGGCGAATATGTCCCAGAGTCCTAGTCCACAAGATACTGTACAGCAGAGACCTTTCCAATGCTTCTTCCATTGGCAGACAGCTAGCCTTACCTCCTATTCCAATAGGAGGACAGCTAGCCTCACATTCTCCTGCAATAGGACAGCTAGCCTCACATTCTCCTGCAATAGGAGGACAGCTAGCCTCACATTCTCCTGCAATAGGACGACAGCTAGCCTCACATTCTCCTGCAATAGGACAGCTAGCCTCACATTCTCCTGCAATAGGAGGACAGCTAGCCTCACATTCTCCTGCAATAGGACGACAGCTAGCCTCACATTCTCCTGCAATAGGAGGACAGCTAGCCTCACATTCTCCTGCAATAGGAGGACAGCTAGCCTCACATTCTCCTGCAATAGGACAGCTAGCCTCACATTCTCCTGCAATAGGAGGACAGCTAGCCTCACATTCTCCTGCAATAGGACAGCTAGCCTCACATTCTCCTGCAATAGGACAGCTAGCCTCACATTCTCCTACAATAGGAGGACAGCTAGCCTCACATTCTCCTGCAATAGGAGGATAGCTAGCCTCACATTCTCCTGCAATAGGACAGCTAGCCTCACATTCTCCTGCAATAGGAGGACAGCTAGCCTTACATTCTCCTGCAATAGGAGGACCGCTAGCTTTACATTATCCTGCAATAGGACAACTAGCCTCACATTCTCCTGCACTAGGAGGACAGCTAGCCTCACATTCTCCTGCAATAGGAGGACCGCTAGCCTCACATTCTCCTGCAATAGGAGGACCGCTAGCTTTACATTATCCTGCAATAGGACCGCTAGCCTCACATTCTCCTGCAATAGGATATCTAGCCTCACATTCTCCTGCAATAGGACAGCTAGCCTCACATTCTCCTGCAATAGGATAGCTAGCCTCACATTCTCCTGCAATAGGAGGACAGTTAGCCTCACATTCTCCTGCAATAGGAGGACTGCTAGCCTCACATTCTCCTGCAATAGGAGGACAGCTACCCTCACATTCTCCTGCAATAGGACCGCTAGCCTTACATTCTCCTGCAATAGGAGGACCACTAGGCTTACATTCTTCTGCAATAGGAGGACCGCTAGCTTTACATTATCCTGCAATAGGACCGCTAGCCTCACATTCTCCTGCAATAGGAGGACCGCTAGCCTCACATTCTCCTGCAATAGGACCACTAGCCTCACATTCTCCTGCAATAGGAGGACTGCTAGCCTCACATTCTCCTGCAATAGGAGGACAGCTAGCCTTACATTCTCCTGCACTAGGAGGACAGCTAGCCTCACATTCTCCTGCAATAGGAGGACTGCTAGCCTCACATTCTCCTGCAAAAGGACCGCTAGCCTCACATTCTCCTGCAATAGGAGGACTGCTAGCCTCACATTCTCCTGCAATAGGACATCTAGCCTCACATTGTCCTGCAATAGGACAGCTAGCCTCACATTCTCCTGCACTAGGAGGACAGCTAGCCTCACATTCTCCTGCACTAGGAGGACCGCTAGCCTCACATTCTCCTGCAATAGGAGGACCGCTAGCCTTACATTCTCCTGCAATAGGAGGACAGCTAGCCTCACATTCTCCTGCAATAGAAGGACATCTAGCCTCACATTCTCCTGCAATAGAAGGACAGCTAGCCTCACATTCGCCTGCAATAGGACAGCTAGCCTCACATTCTCCTGCACTAGGAGGACAGCTAGCCTCAGATTCTCCTGCACTAGGAGGACAGCTAGCCTCAGATTCTCCTTCAATAGGAGGACTGCTAGCCTCACATTCTCCTGCAATAGGACAGCTAGCCTCACATTCTCCTGCAATAGGACATCTAGCCTCACATTCTCCTGCAATAGGACCGCTAGCTTTACACTATCCTGCAATAGGACATCTAGCCTCACATTGTCCTGCAATAGGACAGCTAGCCTCACATTCTCCTGCACTAGGAGGACCGCTAGTCTCACATTCTCCTGCACTAGGAGGACCGCTAGCTTTACATTATCCTGCAATAGGACCGCTAGCCTCACATTCTCCTGCAATAGGATATCTAGCCTCACATTCTCCTGCAATAGGACAGCTAGCCTCACATTCTCCTGCAATAGGATAGCTAGCCTCACATTCTCCTGCAATAGGAGGACAGTTAGCCTCACATTCTCCTGCAATAGGAGGACTGCTAGCCTCACATTCTCCTGCAATAGGAGGACAGCTACCCTCACATTCTCCTGCAATAGGACAGCTAGCCTTACATTCTCCTGCAATAGGAGGACCGCTAGCCTTACATTCTCCTGCAATAGGAGGACCGCTAGCCTCACATTCTGCTGCAATAGGAGGACAGCTAGCCTCACATTCTCCTGCAATAGGACAGCTAGCCTCACATTCTCCTGCACTACGAGGACCGCTAGCCTCACATTCTCCTGCAATAGGAGGACCACTAGGCTTACATTCTTCTGCAATAGGAGGACCGCTAGCTTTACATTATCCTGCAATAGGACCGCTAGCCTCACATTCTCCTGCAATAGGAGGACCGCTAGCCTCACATTCTCCTGCAATAGGACCACTAGCCTCACATTCTCCTGCAATAGGAGGACTGCTAGCCTCACATTCTCCTGCAATAGGAGGACAGCTAGCCTTACATTCTCCTGCACTAGGAGGACAGCTAGCCTCACATTCTCCTGCAATAGGAGGACTGCTAGCCTCACATTCTCCTGCAAAAGGACCGCTAGCCTCACATTCTCCTGCAATAGGAGGACTGCTAGCCTTACATTCTCCTGCAATAGGAGGACTGCTAGCCTCACATTCTCCTGCAATAGGAGGACTGCTAGCCTCACATTCTCCTGCAATAGGACATCTAGCCTCACATTGTCCTGCAATAGGACAGCTAGCCTCACATTCTCCTGCACTAGGAGGACAGCTAGCCTCACATTCTCCTGCACTAGGAGGACCGCTAGCCTCACATTCTCCTGCAATAGGAGGACCGCTAGCCTTACATTCTCCTGCAATAGGAGGACAGCTAGCCTCACATTCTCCTGCAATAGAAGGACATCTAGCCTCACATTCTCCTGCAATAGAAGGACAGCTAGCCTCACATTCGCCTGCAATAGGAGGACCGCTAGCCTTACATTCTCCTGCAATAGGAGGACAGCTAGCCTCACATTCTCCTGCAATAGAAGGACATCTAGCCTCACATTCTCCTGCAATAGAAGGACAGCTAGCCTCACATTCGCCTGCAATAGGACAGCTAGCCTCACATTCTCCTGCACTAGGAGGACAGCTAGCCTCAGATTCTCCTGCACTAGGAGGACAGCTAGCCTCAGATTCTCCTTCAATAGGAGGACTGCTAGCCTCACATTCTCCTGCAATAGGACAGCTAGCCTCACATTCTCCTGCAATAGGACATCTAGCCTCACATTCTCCTGCAATAGGACCGCTAGCTTTACACTATCCTGCAATAGGACATCTAGCCTCACATTGTCCTGCAATAGGACAGCTAGCCTCACATTCTCCTGCACTAGGAGGACCGCTAGTCTCACATTCTCCTGCACTAGGAGGACCGCTAGCCTCACATTCTCCTGCAATAGGAGGACCGCTAGCCTTACATTCTCCTGCAATAGGAGGACAGCTAGCCTCACATTCTCCTGCAATAGAAGGACATCTAGCCTCACATTCTCCTGCAATAGAAGGACAGCTAGCCTCACATTCTCCTGCACTAGGAGGACAGCTAGCCTCACATTCTCCTGCAATAGAAGGACATCTAGCCTCACATTCTCCTGCAATAGAAGGACAGCTAGCCTCACATTCTCCTGCACTAGGAGGACAGCTAGCCTCAGATTCTCCTGCACTAGGAGGACAGCTAGCCTCAGATTCTCCTGCACTAGGAGGACAGCTAGCCTCAGATTCTCCTGCACTAGGAGGACAGCTAGCCTCAGATTCTCCTGCACTAGGAGGACAGCTAGCCTCACACTCTCCTGCAATAGGAGGACAGCTAGCCTCACATTCTCCTGCAATAGAAGGACAGCTAGCCTCACATTCTCCTGCAATAGGAGGACAGCTAGCCTCACATTCTCCTGCAATAGGACAGCTAGCCTCACATTCTCCTGCAATAGGAGGACATCTAGCCTCACATTGTCCTGCAATAGGAGGACATCTAGCCTCACATTGTCCTGCAATAGGAGGACAGCTAGCCTCACATTCTCCTGCAATAGGGGGACATCTAGCCTCACATTCTCCTGCAATAGGAGGAGAGCTAGCCTCACATTCTCCTGCAATAGGACAGCTAGCCTCACATTCTCCTGCAATAGGATAGCTAGCCTCACATTCTCCTGCAATAGGAGGATAGCTAGCCTCACATTCTCCTGCAATAAGACAGCTAGCCTCACATTCTCCTGCAATAGGACAGCTAGCCTCACATTGTCCTGCACTAGTGTTACTTTACCCTCACTGAGAGGGAAAGGAGGTAACACTCAAGATACGCTCCCGCCAAATGGTGCACTCCTGAATCACCATCAGCCTCACTGAGAGGGAAAGGAGGTAACACACAAAACAGCTAAAAGTTCTGATGCATCACTGGGACCCTGCAGACCCCCTGGGAAGCAAAGGTGAGTCCACAAGAATAAAACTAAAGTCTCCTAAATGCGCTCACGTAGGTAAGAGACAGGAAACAAACACAATGGAGGAGCCGGACTATGTATCCTCCCAAGGTTCCTGTCTGTGCTCAGCTGACCATTGAATTGCGCCATTCTTGTAGGCCGCCATTGCGTTTCAGAAAGAAATAGTTTATTTATATACTTTATTAGAATTTACATGAAGATAATCGAGGAATATAGGTCATTGTGAGGGGATCACAAGGCTTCTCTCGTGTTGTGGTGCTAAGAATTCACATGTACATTTTATTACAAGACAATCATAAGCATTGAGATACTCTAGTGACAATACAAATGAAGCTACTGGCTGACTATATCCACAGTACACCTCCAAGGGGCTACGCTCCCCAGCTGGACCTCTATTGGAACTTGTACAAAATGGGCCAGACGTAAAGCAGCCACAGGGGGCGGATATTCTCAGCATCCAAATATACAACCTTATACTAATGTGATCATGTGTCCATCATGTGAAAGGCCGGGATGCCCACTGTGTCTCCCTCCGCAGCTGTTATCATTAGTATAGGCAGTTATTGGTTTCACCTTCATATAGTTTGTCGGATGTTCTCTCAGATGTAACTTTACTGCACATTAGGTGGATTCTGGCTTCTGAGCTGTGTGGATTCTCTAATATGCAACAAGATGTGATTTACGTCTATAACATTTCCCGCACTCAGAGCAGGGTTATAGTATTTCTCTTGTGTGATTTCTTTCATGTGTTTTCAGATTTGATGTACAGGTAAAACTTTTCCCACACTCGGGACAAGAATATGGCTTCTCTCCTGTGTGGAGTCTCTGATGTGTTATCAGACCTGATGTACTAGTAAAACATTTGCCACACTCAGAACATGGAAATGGCTTCTCTCCTGTATGGGTTCTCTGATGTGTTATCAGACCTGATGTACTAGTAAAACATTTGCCACACTCAGAACATGGAAATGGATTCTCTCCTGTGTGGAGTCTCTGATGTGTTATCAGACCTGATGTACTAGTAAAACATTTGCCACACTCAGAACATGGAAATGGCTTCTCTCCTGTGTGGGTTCTCTGATGTGCAACAAGAGCTGATTTAGTTCTGTAACATGTGCCACACTCAGAGCAGCAATATGGCTTCTCCCCTGTGTGACTTTGGTTATGTATTTTCAGTTGTAATTGTGTGGTAAAACATTTACCACACTCAGAGCAGGAATATGGCTTCTCTCCTGTGTGAACTCGTTCATGTTCTTTCAGATTTGAAGTACTAGTAAAAAATTTGCCACACTCAGAGCAGGAATATGGATTCTCCCCTGTATGGAGCCTCTGATGTGTTTTTAGCTCTTCTTTCCTAGCAAAACACTTATCACACTCAGAGCAGGGATATGGTTTCTCTCCTGTGTGGAGTCTCTGGTGTATAAGAAGGTGCTGACTGGTTGTAAAGTATTTGCCACACTCAGTGCAGGAATGTGTTCTCTCTCCAGTATGGAATCGCTCATGTCTCTTCAGGCTTGACGTACAGGTAAAACACTTATCACATTCAGGACAAGAATATGGTCTCTCTCCTGTATGAAGTCTCTGATGCTTTTTCAGATCGTCTTTCCTAGTATAACATTTCCCACACTCAGAGCAGGAATAGGGCTTCACTCCTGTGTGGATTCTCTGATGCTTTTTTAGATCTGATTTACAGGTAAAAGATTTTCCACACTCTGAGCAAGTGTATGGCTTCTCCCCTGTGTGACTTCTTAGATGCTCTTTAAGGTGTGATTGTCTGGTAAAGCATTTCCCACATTCTGAGCAGGAATGAAGACTCGCCCCTGTATGAAGTCTCTGATGCACTCTCAGACATGATGTACTGACAAAACATCTCCCACACTCAGAGCAGGAATAGGGCTTCTCTCCTGTGTGGATACCTTGATGTACTTTCAGATATGATGTATTGTTGAAACATTTCCCTCCTTTAGAACTAGAATACGATTTCTTTCCTTTATGGAGTTCTTCATGCTTTAGCAAATTTCCTTTCTTAGCAAAACATTTCCCACATTCAGAGCAAGAATATGGTTTTGTTTCAACACTGGATGAAGATCCTGGTTCCTCCATATTATGAGGAAAAGTATCTTGCGTATGATCTGTGGGTGTATAAATGTCAGTGTCTGGGAAGTTTCCACCATAACATGAGACTGGTTCTTCATTAATATGAGCAGATGGATCTTTTTGTAGTTCTGCTGGGAAAAATATATGGTGGTCAGACATATAAAAATGTTAATAATCCTGCAATTTAATAGTATGAATCCTGTTGTCTATGCTTATATATTATATGAATTATTGAGAAGCCCAAAAGTGATTCATGGTAGATCCAAAACATTCAAGGAACGTCCACATTCTTGATTGTTACTTTAACAAGCCCCAATCCTACATCGGATGCTCTGCTATTACACGGAAACCGGATGAACTTCTCCATCATATAGGAGCAGTGAATTTAGCAATGCAAATCACAGTAGTATTATTGGGGTTGGGTATGAAATATCGGCAGTCGGGATGCCAGCTGTCAAAATACTAACAGCGGTATCCCGACAGGGGTTAGGTAAGTATCCTAACCTACTACCTTTACCCTCCCCATTATTGCCTAAACCTAGCCCTCCTCCCTTGGTGCCTAACCCTAACTCCCCCACTAGTTGTGCCTAAATCTAACCCACTAGTCTCTGATCCCACACTAATTTCACCAAAGAGTGTGTGCATAGATAGATATGAGAGATAGAAATATATGATAGATAAATAGATATGAGATAGATAGATATGAGATACATAGATAGGTCATACACCATGGCAAGACTGAGCACAGCAACAAGACACAAGGTAGCTATACAGCATCAGCAAGGTCTCTCCCAGGCAAAGATTTCAAAGCAGACCGGGGTTTCGTGATGTGCTGTTCAAGCTTTTTTGAAGAAGCACAAAAACGGGCAACGTTGAGGTTTGTAGACGCAGAGGTCGGCCAAGGAAACTTAGTGCATCAGATGACAGACACATCTTGCTTACTTCCCTTTGAAATTGGAAGATGTCCAACAGTGCCATCAGCTCAGAACTGGCAGAAACCAGTGGGACCCAGGTACACCCATATACTGTTCAGAGTAGTCTGGCCAGAAGTGGTATTCATGAAAAAATTGCACCAAAAAGCCATCCCTTCGATGTGGAAACAAGGCCAAGCGACTCAACTATGCATGAAAACATAAGAACTGGGGTGCCGAAAATTGGCAGCAGGTGCTCTGGACTGATGAGTCAAAATTTTAAATATTTGGCTGTATCAAAATTTTAAATATTTGGCTGTAACGGAAGGTAGTTTGTTCACCGAAACTCTGGAGAGCGGTACAATAATGAGTGTCTGCAGGCAACAGTGATGCATGGTGAGGTTCCTTGCAAGTTTGGGGCTGCATTTCAGCAAATGTGTCACTACCACGCACAGGGAACTTCGTTAAGAGGGCTGGAAGTCAGGGTACTAGGGTGTGGAGTGACACGGAGTCTAACCCACTGGTGGTTTTCCCCAGTGACACCTCCCATTGGGCTTTGCAGCACCCAGTTGGCAGGTTGCGGCCCTCTGGTCAGGTACCCAGAAACTAGCAATGAGACATGGTGGCAGGGTAGAGGAAGATAACTACCCACACTGGAAAATAATTCGTAGAGGATACACTGGTGAGAGACACATAGAGGATGTACTTGAACAATGACTCGTAGAGGGCACACTGGAGGATGGCACGTAAAGGGTATCACTGGATAATGTCTCGTAGAAGATACACTAGAGAATAACACGTAGAGGGTTCACTGGAGGATTACATGTAGGGGATACACTGGAGAATTGCACATAGAAGGTTCACTGGAGAGTAACTCTAGAGGATACACTGGTAAATGCCACATAGGAAATACACTGGAGATTACTCGTAGGGAATACACTGGAAAACTGCACATAGAAGATTCACTAGAGATTAACTCGTAGGAGGGAACCTGGGGAATATCACTGAGACTAGAGAAAGTGTATTAAGGATAGGGTACTGAGTGTACTTGTATCCAGGCGAAGGATAGGGTACTGAGTGCACTTGGGATCCAGACGCAGGACAGGGTACTGAGTAAATGCACAGGAGATCACCACAAAGGTAATAGAATATAACACGAGATCAGCGTGAGAGCTGAAATATATAACACTAGGGATCAGCGTGAGAGCTGAAATATATAACAGTAGAGATCAGCGCGAGAGCTGAAATATATAACACTAGGAATCAGCGTGAGAGCTGAAATAGGTAAAAGTAGATATCAGGGCGGGAGCTGAAATAGATAATACTAGGGATCAACGTTAAGAGCTGAAATACATAACACTAGGGATCAGCCTGAGAGCTGAAATATATAACACCAGAAATCAGCCTGAGAGCTGAAATATATAACACCAGAAATCAGCGTGAGAGCTGAACACCAGAAGTCAGCATGAGAGCTGAACACCAGAAATCAGCGCAAGAACAGAACGAGCACACTGGAGATCCTAAGGCGGAGAAGCACCAGAGAATATCAGAATGGAGCCTGGAGCGATGTAATGGTCACAGTCACTGGAGAGTGAACGAAGGTGAACAGGCAACTTCCTGGTACCTGGAGTCCTGCTTTATACCCTTAGGTAGCCGTCCATTGGAGGAGAGAGTCAGCTGAGCTGGCAAGGCTACCACTGGATGAGGGACTAGTCAGGTGATAGAGACCAACATGGCTGCGCCCATGACCACCACCATGGGACGAGGATGCACATATGGAAGTCCTAGCAGACCCCGAGGAGAATACTCAGTGCGCCACCCGCAGGAAGATCATGGGAAGCCGGAGCAATGGTGAGTAGCGGCCGATCCCAGGCCGCACCCTGACAAAATGGAGTTGGGAATTTTTCAGGATTAATGGTGTCCTCAATTCTAAGAAATACAGGCAGGTACTTATCCATCATGCAATACCATCATGGAGGCATCTGATTGGCTCCAAATTTATTCTGCAGCAGGACAACGACACCAAACATACAGCCAATGTCATTAAGAACTATCTTCAGCGTAAAGAAGAACAAGGAGTCCTGGAAGTGATGATATGGCCCCCACAGAGCCCTGATCTCATCATCACCAAGTCTGTCTGGGATTACATGAAGAGACAGAAGGATCTGAGCAAGCTACAACCACAGATCTGTGGTTAGTTCTCCAAGATGTTTGGAACAACCTCCCTGCCGAGATCCTTCAAAAACTGTGTGCAAGTGTACCTAGAAGAACTGATGCTGTTTTGAGGGCAAAGGGTGGTCACACCAAATATTGATTTGATTTAGATTTCTCTTCTGTTCATTCACTTTTATTAATTAACAAAATGCAAAGTAAACTAGTAACTCTTCTATTTTTGAAAGCATTCTTATGGGCGTACACACTAGATGATATGTCATCGTCCGATCCGGCCAGATCGGACGGCATGTCAGCAACATCGTCTAGTGTGTACACTCAATGTCGCTGACCATGCGCACTCCCGTGCATTGTCAGCGACGGGGGACAAAGTCAGCAAGGCCATTCTGCCAAATGCAGCATGTCCCGCCATCGCTCCAGACATCGGCATGTGTGTATGCAATTGCCGATGCAGGGACCCCTGCCGGGTCCTGTTGCACATCGTTGTGTACCCAGCATTACTTTACAGCACTTTTTCCACACCTGCCCAATACTTTTGCACAGTACTGTACACTCTGACAATTTCCTGTAGAATTTGCTGGTACAATCCTCTCATTCAGAGTTCCTGAAATGAAGGCAAGTGGTCCTGGGCCCGTGGCAGCAAAGCAGCAACAAGCCACAACACTGCAATCACTGTGTTTTCTACAAAGCAGCACCAAGCCACGACACTGCAATCACTGTGTTTTCTTCAAAGCAGCACCAAGCCACGACACTGCAATCACTGTGTTCTCTACAAAGCAGCACCAAGCCACGACACTGCAATCACTGTGTTTTCTTCAAAGCAGCACCAAGCCACGACACTGCAATCACTGTGTTTTCTACAAAGCAGGAACAAGCCACAACACTGCAATCACTGTGTTTTCTACAAAGCAGCACCAAGCCACGACACTGCAATCACTGTGTTTTCTACAAAGCAGCACCAAGCCACGACACTGTAATCACTGTGTTTTCTACAAAGCAGCACCAAGCCACGACACTGCAATCACTGTGTATTCTACAAAGCAGCACCAAGCCACGACACTGCAATCACTGTGTTCTCTACAAAGCAGCACCAAGCCACGACACTGCAATCACTGTGTTTTCTACAAAGCAGCACCAAGCCACGACACTGCAATCACTGTGTGTTCTTCAAAGCAGCACCAAGCCACGACACTGCAATCACTGTGTTCTCTACAAAGCAGCAACAAGCCATGACACTGCAATCACTGTGTTCTCTACAAAGCAGCGCCAAGCCACGACACTGCAATCACTGTGTTCTCTACAAAGCAGGAACAAGCCACGACACTGCAATCACTGTGTTTTCTTCAAACAGTAGGTTTCTCATTTGAGGAAAAAAAGTATTATTTTAGGGTCAACCAGCCACAGAATTTTTTTTTTTTCCTTCTGGCTAATCCAGTTGGTTCTATAGGAAACGTTAAATGGGCAGCAGGTCTTCTTGGAGAGTACAGGCTTCCTCTGTTAGCCTCTCATGCATTCTTGTACAGCATTTGCCAGATGGTGGGCTCATGAGCACCGACGTTAGCCAGTGTCGCCTGTAAATCTTATTATATTACCCTTGGGTTCTCTGTGACCAACAAGATTATATGACTTTTTCTGGACAACCACTTATGTGGACGTTAACAATGGTGTTGACTGCTCTCCATTTTTAACATTCCCCAGTCTGACAGTGGATCCAAAGGCCTTCATTATTTCTTGTAGTACATTTTTATTCCCATGCAAGGCTCCCATATATATATATATATACTCTAGCTCCGGCGGAAGGCAGGGCGCTGGAGCTAGAGAGGGCAACCTTATGCGCCCGAAAAGTGGGCGTGGTCATGAAAAGGGGGCGTGTCTATAAGATGCATCCCCTTTTCATCATACTTGGGGGCGTGCCCGGCGCTTACGGACATGCTGGGCAGCCCCCAAGCGCTGCAGAAAGGGAGAATAGATGCCGGGCGCATGCGCCCGGCGTCTATTCTCCGGCGGTAACCGGGACACCACATGTTTCTCCACCCGCGGGACACTGCGTCCCGCGGGTGAGAACGGCACCCGCAGGCTGTGAGGGCAGGGCACTTTTTGCCCTCCTCCTGAAGGGCAGGGTGCTTTTTGCCCTCCAGAAGGAGGGCAGGGCGCCGCGCCCCGCTAAAACAGCCTAGCGGGAACGCTATATATATAATCAGTCGTCCTGACTGACTGACTCATCAACGCCCAGCCCAAGCCCTTGGACCTAGAAACATGAAAATCGGGGAGTATATGCCTTGCATGACGTAGGTGCCCACTAAGAAGGGATTTTTCTAAATTCTACTCTGAAGGGGGTGAAAAGGGCTAAAATGTTTCCTCCCCCTGTGCAATGTCCTGTCTGTCTCATTGTGGCTGCAGCACAGCTGAATATTCAAATACCAACTGTCACTACGTTGGTGAGGGAGAGAAATGTGTTACTATAGGGGTGACTGGGGGTAATGTGTTACTACAGGTGTGAGCGAGAGGTTTGTGTTTCTCCAGAGGTGAGAAAGGGGAATAAGTAACTACAGTTGTGAGTGAGAATAATGTGTTACTACAGGTGTGGGCGAGGGATTGTATTTGTACACAGGTGAGGGAGGAGAATATCGAATGTGTTACAACAAAGGCGAGGGAGGTAAAATGTGTTACTACAGAGGTGAGCGAGGATAATGTGTTACTACAGAGGTTAGAGAGTGGAATGTGTTAGTACACAGGTGAGGTAGGGTAATGTCTTACTATAGCAGTGTTTACTATAGAAGTGAAGGATTAATGTGTTACTGGAGTGGTGAGATTAAAATGTAAACAGTAGATATCTAAGATCTACCTGGGTGGAACCGTGTACATCAGCTAGTTTACTATAAAAGCCTTTGACCCCTTCTCAATATTTGGGAGAGCTGCTCCTCCTGTCAAAGTAGAGGAAGTGAAAGTCTTCTGCTATAACTACACTAACAGCAGGGGGCACACGCAATACCCATTTACTTCAGATAGCGGTTTTTGGAAGAGTCGCATTACTGTGAGAAGAGGTTTATCAGTTGCGTCAGGAAGACCATCCATCCAGACACCTAAATTAGAAAGAGTGAGGCTTCCTAGGTTACGGTCAGCCATGACTGAGCTGTGACTAACAAAATATGTAATCATTGTCCAGCATTTCCAGGTGTCGTGTATGATAGAAGCCTCTTGGTGCCGAAATTTAGGTTAAAGCCCGGTCTTCCTTTCTACGAGGTGTTTCTGCTGCACCCACGATACATTTAGGATTTTTAGATTTACTTCTTGGAGTCGATTTCATAGGCTCGGTATATCTGAGCATTCATACTGGATTAAGAAGGTCGGTCTCAGTGTGGCCAGAGACCCGTCCCCTAAGGTCAGGATGGCTGCCATGTCACTGAGGTCATCCAGTCACATTGGTTATCTACTTTCATGTCTTGGATGAAGCTCTCACCGCACCTAAGGTCACATTCCTACAAACATTCTAAACACTGAATACATATATAAAGCAGGGTGGGGGCTTCTTTCCAAATGACACCCTAACCATGGAGTCAAACTTTCCCCTAAACATCATATTGTATGAAGGTTTCTTTTCTTATAGTCCCCTTACACTGACAACTCCATTTATTGTATTGTGTATAACACACGCATCTGATGTATATATCTGACCTGCATTTATACTATACAATATCACTGTTCACAATGAGTATATATATATATATATATATATACAGGGATGACATCTCCTATGTACACAGACAGGACCGTGATATAATCTCCTCTTACCCAGTGATGTGAGGGTCCGGTGATTCTCCATCATCACGTCCTTGTACAGACCCTGTGTTCCTCTATATACTCCCCTCCTGCATGGAGACATAGACAGTGACATCCTGACACCTTATAGGAACTTGACACACACATAATGATAGTCTATCACCCAGACACATCCCTGGTGTTACTGTATAATGTCCTATTCCCAGCAGTCACCTCTCCAGTCATCACCCAGACACATCCCCTGGTGTTACTGTATAATGTCCCATTCCCAGCAGTCACCTCCCCAGTCATCACCCAGACACATCCCCTGGTGTTACTGTATAATGTCCTATTCCCAGCAGTCACCTCTCCAGTCATCACCCAGACACATCCCATGGTGTTACTGTATAATGGCCCATTCCTAGCAGTCAATTCTCCGGTTATCACCCAGACACATCCCCTGGTGTTACTGTATAATGTCCTATTCCCAGCAGTCACCTCTCCAGTCACAACCCAGACACATCCCCTGGTGTTACTGTATAATGTCCCATTCCCAGCAGTCATCTCTCCAATCATCACCCAGAAACATCCCCTGGTGTTACTGTATAATGTCCTATTCCCAGCAGTCACCTCTCCGGTCAACACCCAGACACATCCCCTGGTGTTACTATATATAATGTCCCATTCCCAGCAGTCACCTCTCCAGTCATCACCCAGACACATCCCCCAGTGTTACTGTATAATGTCCCATTCCCAGCAGTCACCTCTCCGGTCATCACCCAGACACATCCCCTGGTGTTACTGTATAATGTCCCATTCCCAGCAGTCACCTCTCCAGTCATCACCCAGACACATCCCCCGATGTTACTGTATCATGTCCCATTCCCAGCAGTCACTTCTCCGGTTATCACCCAGACACATCCCCCGGTGTTACTGTATAATGTCCTATTCCCAGCAGTCAATTCTCCGGTTATCACCCAGACACATCCCCCGGTGTTACTGTATAATGTCCCTTTCCCAGCAGTCACTTCTCCGGTCATCACCCAGACACATCCCCTGGTGTTACTGTATAATGTCCCATACCCAGCAGTCACTTCTCCAGCCATCACCCAGACACATCCCCTGGTGTTACTGTATAATGTCCCATTCCCAGCAGTCACTTCTCCAATCATCACCCAGACACATCCCCTGGTGTTACTGTATAATGTCCCATTCCCAGCAGTCACCTCTCCAGTCATCACCAAGACACATCCCCCGGTGTTACTGTATAATGTCCCCTTCCCAGCAGTCACCTCCCCAGTCATCACCCAGACACATCCCCCGGTGTTACTGTATAATGTCCCATTCCCAGCAGTGACCTCTCCAGTCATCACCCAGATACATCCCCTCGTGTTACTGTATAATGTCCCATTCCCAGCAGTCACCTCTCCAGTCATCACCCAGACACATCCCCTGGTGTTACCGTATAATGTCCCATTCCCAGCAGTCACCTCTCCAGTCATCACCCAGACACATCTCCTGGTGTTACCGTATAATGTCCCATTCCCAGCAGTCACCTCTCCAGTCATCACCCAGACACATCCCCTGGTGTTACCGTATAATGTCCCATTCCCAGCAGTCACCTCTCCAGTCATCACCCAGACTATATGTTACTGTATAATGTCCCATTCCCAGCAGTCACCTCTCCGGTCATCACCCAGACACATCCCCTATATAATAATAATACCACATATCAGTGTGTGCTGGGAGCTGTGTTATTCCCCCTCATATAGCACTGTACAGTCCCCTATCCCCTATATAATAATAATACCACATATCAGTGTGTGCTGGGAGCTGTGTTATTCCCCCTCATATATCACTGTACAGTCCACTCTCCCCTATATATAATAATAATACACATATTAGTGTGTGCTGGGAGCTGTGTTATCCCCCCTCATATATCACTGTACAGTTCCCTCTCCCCTATATAATAATAATACTACATATCAGTGTGTGCTGAGAGCTGTGTTATTCCCTCCATATATCACTGTACAGTCCCCTCTCCCCTATATAATAATACCACATATCAGTGTGTGCTGGGAGCTGTGTTATTCCCCCTCATATATCACTGTACGGTCCCCTCCCCCCTATATAATAATAATAGCACATATCAGTGTGTGCTGGGAGCGGTGTTATTCCCCCTCATATATCACTGTACAGTCACCTCTCCCCTATATAATAATAATACCACATATCAGTGTGTGCTGGGAGCTGTGTTTTCCCTCCATATATCACAGTACAGTCCCCTCTCCCCTATATAATAATAATACCACATATCAGTGTGTGCTGGGAGCTGTGTTTTCCCTCCATATATCACAGTACAGTCCCCTCTCCCCTATATAATGATAATAATACACATATCAGTGGGTCCGATTCAGAGCCGAACGCTTTGACCAGAGCACTCGCTCTGAATCAGGGCCCTACTACCTGTTCTTGGAGCGGCCTCATGGATGCTCACATAGCTGTGGGTTACCACCCACAGCTATAGCGAGCTTCCATAATGATGGTCGCGATGGTCAAGACCATCGCGACCATCGGGCTTGCGACGAGACCCTGCGGTAGGGTCTCTCTGCCGCAAGCCCTAGAGTGATGTTGGCTCTATCAGAGCCAAAAAAACTACAAACTGACATCACTACTGATGTCAGTGGGGCCGGACTCAGACAGTAGGCGTTCCCATGGGAACGCCTCCGTCTGGCAGCCACGCCCCAGGCACACCCACCAAAGGGGGCGTGCTGTCACTCACCATCGACAGCACGCCCCCTTTGGTGCGAGACCTCGAGCGACGGATTCCTCGTCGCTCACCGGGTCTCGCGCATGCGCATGACGGAGCTCCCTCCGTCGTGCGCATGCGCACTTCGGCACCATCGACCCGCTTGTGAGCGTCCTGCGCTCGCGAGCGGGTCCAAATCAGGCCCAGTGTGTGCTGGGAGCTGTGTTATCCCCCCTCATATATCACTGTACAGTCCCCTCTTCCCTATATAATAATAATACCACATATCAGTGTGTGCTGAGAGCTGTGTTATTCCCCCTCATATCACTGTACAGTGCCCTCTCCCCTATATAATAATAATACCACATATCAGTGTGTGCTGGGAACTGTGTTATTCCCTCCATATATCACTGTACAGTCCCCTCTCCCCTATATAATAATAATAGCACGTATCAGTGTGTGCTGGGAGCTGTGTTATTCCCCCTCATATATCACTGTACAGTCCCCTCTCCCCTATATAATAATAATACCACATATCAGTGTGTGCTGGGAGCTGTGTTATTCCCCCTCATATATCACTGTACAGTCCCCTCTCCCCTATATATAATAATAATACACATATTAGTGTGTGCTGGGAGCTGTGTTATCCCCCCTCATATATCACTGTACAGTTCCCTCTCCCCTATATAATAATAATACCACATATCAGTGTGTGCTGAGAGCTGTGTTATACCCCCTCATATAGCACTGTACAGTCCCCTCTCCCCTATATAATAATAATACCACATAGTGTGTGCTGGAGCTGTGTGATTCCCCCTCATATATCACTGTACAGTCCCCTCTCCACCCTATATAATAATAATACCACATATCAGTGTGCTGGGAGCTGTGTTATTCCCCTTCATATGTCACTGTACAGTCCCCTCTCCCCTGTATAATAATAATACCACATATCAGTGTGTGCTGGGAGCTGTGTTATTCCTCCTCATATATCACTGTACAGTCCCCTCTCCCCTATATAATAATGATACCACATATCAGTGTGTGCTGGGAGCTGTGTTATTCCCCCTCATATATCACTGTACAGTCCCCTCTCCCCTATATAATAATAATAATAATAATAATACCACATATCAGTGTGTGCTGGGAGCTGTGTTATTCCCCCTCATATATCACTGTACAGTCCCCTCTCCCCCTATATAATAATACCACATATCAGTGTGTGCTGGGAGCTGTGTTATTCCCCCTCATATATCACTGTACAGTCCCCTCTCCCCTATATAATAATAATACCAAATATCAGTGTATGCTGGGAGCTGTGTTATTCCCCCTCATATAACACTGTACAGTCCCCTCTCCCTATATAATAATAATAATACCACATATCAGTGTGTGCTGGGAGCGGTGTTATTCCCCCTCATATATCACTGTACAGTCCCCTCTCCCCTATATAATAATAATACCACATATTATATGTGCTGGGAGCTGTGTTATTCCCCGTCATATATCACTGTACGGTCCCCTCTCCCCCTATATAATAATACCACATATCAGTGTGTGCTGGGAGCTGTGTTATTCCCCCTCATATATCACTGTACAGTCCCCTCTCCCCTATATAATAATAATACCAAATATCAGTGTATGCTGGGAGCTGTGTTATTCCCCCTCATATAACACTGTACAGTCCCCTCTCCCTATATAATAATAATAATACCACATATCAGTGTGTGCTGGGAGCGGTGTTATTCCCCCTCATATATCAGTGTACAGTCCCCTCTCCCCTATATAATAATAATACCACATATTATATGTGCTGGGAGCTGTGTTATTCCCCGTCATATATCACTGTACAGTCCCCTCTCCCCTATATAATAATAATACCACATATCAGTGTGTGCTGGGAGCTGTGTTATTCCCCCTCATATATCACTGTACAGTCCCCTATCCCCTATATAATAATAGCACATATCAGTGTGTGCTGGGAGCTGTGTTATTCCCCCACATATATCACTGTACAGTCCCCTCCCCCCTATATAATAATAATAGCACATATCAGTGTGTGCTGGGAGCTGTGTTATTCCCCCTCATATATCACTGTACAGTCCCCTCTCCCCTATATAATAATAATAGAACATATCAGTGTGTACTGAGAGCTGTGTTATTCCCCCTCATATATCACTGTACGGTCCCCTCTCCCCTATATAATAATAATAGCACATATCAGTGTGTGCTGGGAGCTGTGTTATTCCCCCTCATATATCACTGTACAGTCTGCTCTCCCCTATATAATAATAGCACATATCAGTGTGTGCTGGGAGCTGTGTTATTCCCCCTCATATATCACTGTACAGTCCCCTCCCCCCTATATAATAATACCACATATCAGTGTGTGCTGGGAGCTGTGTTATTCCCCCTCATATATCACTGTACAGTCCCCTCCCCCCTATATAATAATAATAGTACATATCAGTGTGTGCTGGGAGCTGTGTTATTCCCCCTCATATATCACTGTACAGTCCCCTCTCCCCTATATAATAATAATAGAACATATCAGTGTGTACTGAGAGCTGTGTTATTCCCCCTCATATATCACTGTACGGTCCCCTCTCCCCTATATAATAATAATAGCACATATCAGTGTGTGCTGGGAGCTGTGTTATTCCCCCTCATATATCACTGTACAGTCTGCTCTCCCCTATATAATAATACCACATATCAGTGTGTGCTGGGAGCTGTGTTATTCCCCCTCATATATCAGTGTTCAGTCCCCTCCCCCTATATAATAATAGCATATATCAGTGTGTACTGAGAGCTGTGTTATTCCCCCTCATATATCACTGTACGGTCCCCTCTCCCCTATATAATAATAATAGCACATATCAGTGTGTGCTGGGAGCTGTGTTATTCCCCCTCATATATCACTGTACAGTCCCCTCTCCCCTATATAATAATAATAGCACATATCAGTGTGTGCTGGGAACTGTGTTATTCCCCCTCATATATCACTGTACAGTCCCCTCTCCCCTATATAATAATAATACCACATATCAGTATGTGCTGGGAGCTGTGTTATTCCCCCTCATATATCACTGTACAGTCCCCTCTCCCCTATATAATAATAATACCACATAGTGTGTGCTGGGAGCTGTGTTATTCCCCCTCTTATATCACTGTACGGCCCCCTCTCCCCCCTATATAATACTAATACCACATATCAGTGTGTGCTAGGAGCTGTGTTATTCCCCCTCATATATCACTGTACAGTCCCCTCTCCCCTATATAATAATAATAGCACATATCAGTGTGTGCTGGGAGCTGTGTTATTCCCCCTCATATATCACTGTACAGTCCCCTCTCCCCCTATAATATGAGATATGGTAAGAACTTACCCTTGTTATCTCTATTTCTACGAAGTCCATAGGGTTCCACAGGATACCTTGGGGTATAGGTGTGACGTCAGTCGCAGGGCACCAAAGAGTTAAGCTTTCAGCCTCCCAGGATGCACTAGGTCCCCCTCCTTTACCCCGCCCCCAGGCCAAGGCACCTCAGTTAGTTACCAAGCCATAGGCCGGAGGAGGAGAAGGAAGAGAGAGAACAAAAATCTGGACACATACAAGAATCACATTCTCACCAGAGGGAGATGGAAAACCGGTGACCAGAGCAAAGCCCATCTGCAGCACAGGTGCGACAGGGCGGGAGTCCTGTGGAACCCTATGGACTTCGTAGAAATAGAGATAACAAGGGTAAGTTCTTACCATATCTCATTTTTTCTACTTCAGGGTCCATAGGGTATCCACAGGATACCTTGGGGATGTCCCAAAGCAGTATCCTTTAAGGGTGGGGACGCTCCTGTGCAGAAAGGAGAATCCGCCGCCCGAAGGAAGCATCCTGAGAGGCGAAGGTGTCAAACCTGTAATACCTCACGAAGGTATGGACAGAAGACCACGTAGCAGCCTTGCAGATCTGAACTGCCGAGGCACCACGTCGAGCTGCCCACGAAGGACCCACAGACCTAGTGGAATGAGCCTTCAGAGAAGGAGGGACCGGTAGGCCTTCATGAAGATAAGCTTCAGAAATAGCCATACGGATCCAGGCTGCCAAAGTTTGCTTTGAAGCAGGCCAACCCTTTTTACAGAAGCCATAGAGGACAAACAAAGCGTCCGACTTCCTAAACGAAGAACATAAGTCCTTAAGGTCAACATAAGTCCTTAAGGCCCGCACAACATCCAAAGAGGCCTCACCCACGGAAAGACCCGGTGAGTTAAAGGCCGGAACAACTATTTCCTCGTTAACATGAAACTGGAAAACAACTTTGGGAAGAAACTCGGGCCGAGTGCGGAGCACTGCCCTGTTCCCATGAAAAACCAAGAAAGGGGGTCTACAAGAAAGAGCCCCTAACTCAGAAACACGTCTGGCCGAAGCAACGGCCAGAAGGAAAACAGTCTTAGCTGTTAGCCATTTAAGATCCACTGAGCCCAGTGGTTCAAACGGCGGTCCATGGAGAGCCCTCAGGACCACAGCCAAATCCCAAGGCGCCACAGGTGGAACAAAGGGCGGCTGAATACGGAGAACACCTTGCATAAAGGTGCGCACATCCGGGATTGTAGCAATCCTACGGTGAAACCAGACAGATAGGGCCGAAACCTGTACCTTCAAAGAAGCAAGGCGAAGCCCATGATCTAGTCCCGCTTGCAGGAAGGCGAGAATCCGAGACAGACGAAACTCCCGCGGTGCATAACCTCTCGGTCGACACCACTGGAAGAACGTATGCCACACGCGATGGTATATCCTCGCGGAAGACGGTTTCCGAGCTCGTAACATGGTACGCACCACAGAGCTGGAAAACCCCCGGGACCTCAGCATGGCCGTCTCAACAGCCACGCCGTCAAAGACAGCCGAGTCAGGACCGGGTGAAGACAAGGACCCTGAGACAGAAGGTCCGGTCGTAGCGGCAACCGCAGAGGACTGTCCACGGACAGACCCTGAAGGTCTGAGAACCAGTGCCGTCTGGGCCACGCGGGAGCTATCAACAGGAGCGTCCCTCCTTCCTGTTTGAATTTCCGGATTACCCGTGGAAGAAGGGAGACCGGAGGGAACAGGTATGCGAACCTGAACGTCCACCGGACGGACAGAGCATCCACCAGAGACGCCCCTTCGTCTCTTGTGCGAGACCCGTACACCGGCAACTTGTTGTTGTGCCGGGACGCCATGAGGTCGATTTCTGGAAGACCCCACCTGTCCACCAGTAGTTGAAAAACGTCCGGGTGCAGGGACCATTCCCCTGGATGAACGTCCTGGCGACTTAGAAAGTCCACCTCCCAATTTAGCACTCCCGGGATGAAGACCGCTGATAAGGCCGGAAGATTGCGCTCCGCCCAAACCAGGATCCGAGAGACCTCTACGAGAGCCGCCCGACTGCGAGTTCCTCCTTGCCTGTTTATGTAGGCCACGGTGGTAGCATTGTCCGACTGGACCTGCACCGGGTGACCCTGGAGAAACCGCTGTGCCTGCAGGAGAGCATTGAAGACCGCACGGAGTTCCAAGATATTTATTGGAAGCTCCGCTTCTGTCGGCGTCCACCTGCCCTGGAACAAGTGTGGACCCGAAACTGCTCCCCAGCCCCGAAGACTGGCGTCCGTTGTCAACAGGACCCAATTTGGAACCCAGAACGGACGTCCCTTGTTGAGGTGGGTCGTCTTTAACCACCACGCAAGGGACAGGCGAACCTCCGGGGTGAGCACAATCGTCTGGAACTTCAGAGACTGAGGCAGCCCGTTCCACTTGGACAGGATCAGGTGCTGCAGAGGTCTGGAGTGAAACTGGGCGTATTCCACCATGTCGAACACCGACACTATGGAGCGGAGTAACCTCATCGCCGAGTGTAAGGACACCCGGCGGCTGTGCAGACAACTGCGCACCCTTGACTGTAAAGCAGAGATCTTGTCCTCCGTCACGAAGATCCTTTGCTGTCCCGAGTCCAATAAGGCTCCAAGATGCAGAATCCTCCGAGACGGGATTAGAGTGGACTTCTACCAGTTGATTAGCCAGCCGTGCCGTTGCAGCAGTGCAATGGTCAGGTCCAAGTGGTGTAACAGGAGCTCTGGAGATCCTGCCACCAATAACAGGTCGTCCAAGTACGGCAACATGCGGACTCCTTGCAGCCGCAGAGAAGCCGCCATGACCTCCATCACCTTGGTGAAAACACGTGGTGCTGTCGCCAGGCCAAAAGGTAACGCCCGAAACTGGAAGTGGTCGCTGCGGATTGCAAACCGAAGGAACTCTTGATGGCGCAAAAGAATAGGGACATGCAGGTAAGCGTCCTGTATGTCCAATGACACCATGTAGTCCCCAGGTTCCAGCGCCAGAATGATGGACCGTAGGGTCTCCATCCGAAACTTCGGGACCCGCAAAGACTTGTTGAGTGCTTTGAGGTTGAGAATCGGACGATATGACCCATTGGGTTTCTGTACCAAAAATAGATTGGAATAGAAACCCTGGCCCCTCTGGGAGAATGGAACAGGCACTATAACTCCAGCCTGGAGCATGGTGTGCAATACCTTCCGCAGCTCCGTAGCCGTGTTCCGGTCTGATGGTAGACCCGTGGTGAAGAATCGAGCCGGGGGTCTGTGCCGGAAGGAGAGGGCGTACCCGTGGGAGACCACCTCCAGAACCCAAGTGTCTGTCGTAGTGAACGACCAACACCGGGAGAACTGCAGCAGGCGGCCTCCCACCCTGGGATCCCCCAAGGGAAGACCCGGACCGTCAGGCCGCAGGCTTGTCATCTGGCTTGGGGGCCGGACGTCTGGTACTCCATGCCTGTTTCCGGGGCTTGACCGATTTCTTAGGGCCAGCCTGTTGAGGAAAGGACTGTGGTTTGGGTCTGCCCTGGGCCCTAGATGACCGAAAGGACGATGGTCCAGAACCAGAAGGAGCAGCGGCCGACGGGAGACAAGCAGATTTGGCTGCCGCCAGCGTGGCCACAATCTTATCCAGATCCGGACCGAAGAGAACTTCTCCGGTAAACGGCAACGCTTCCAGACCTTTCTTGGAATCTGCGTCCGCCTTCCAGGATCGCAGCCACAAGGTGCGACGAGCAGCTACCGCTGCTGAAGAAATTCTAGACACCAGAGTACTAATGTCTAGAGCCGCCTCGTTGATGTAGGTGGCCGAATCACGGAGATTGCCAATCAACTCCGCCTGTTCGGCCGGACAGTCGGATTCAAAAGAAGCCTCTAATGAATCCGCCCAGCGCTCCATCGCTCTGGCAACCCAGCAAATGGCCATAGCCGGCCGTGCTGCCCCCCCTGCAAGGGAATAAGCGGACTTCAGGCAGATTTCTACCTTGCGGTCCGTAGCATCCTTAAGGGAGGACATGGATGGCATCGGCAATGTGGCACTACGGACAAGACGGGTCACGTGAGAATCCACCTGTGGAGGGGATTCCCACTTAGCAAAATAATTATCCGCGAACGGATAAGCCACCGCCAGAGGTTTCTGCGGCTGGTATCTTTTGCCAGGTTGTTTCCACGCTTCCTCTAAATGGTCCACCAACTGACCCGAAAGAGGAAAGACTGTGGCATCGCCCTTCACATCTTTGAAAAAGGCATACTTAGATTTAGCCGCTGGGGGAACTTCGTCCTCAATCACCACGGCTGTGCGGACCGCCCGAATAAGTCCGGGAATATATACTTTGGACTTAGCATCAGCGTCCTTAGTATGGAGAGGTTCCTGATCGTAAGGATCCAGAATCTCCCCATCATCAGACGTCCCTTCGTCATTCTCATAAGGAGCGGACAGAGACGCCACCGGCCTTTTATGAGGCCGCATCACAGACTCCCCTTGCAACACATCCGACAAGTGCTGTACAGAACTCGTCAGGGAGTTAACCCACGCTGGCTCCTGAGAACCCGGGAGCGGGGAAATAGGGAGACTGTGGGGTACCACCAATTGTCGTGGGAACCCCTGCATGGGTGACGACACCACAGACTGCTGGGACAAACCCATCGGAGTAAACGCGGGCTGCGGAGCTAACTGGCCCACTAAAGCTGTTAACGCCTGAGCGAAACAAGCCCAGGGCGGCTCCTGTACCGGTGCTGTAACCGTAATAGGCCGCGCCATGGACAAACACTGCCGGCAAAGGCCCTCCGCGCTACCCTCCCCCTCCGCTAACGGTACTTTGCACGTGGTACACTGTAGCCGGAGGGGAAAATCACTTTCAGACATGATGGCACCACGTATGTGACCTCTCTCACCAATTAAGTATTAAATAGGCGAGAGACCACCCTGCAGCACCGCACCGCAAGGGCTTTAGCAGAAAAAACAGGGACAGTAATAAAGCTGACAGTTTAGAGAAGAAAAGTTACAGGCAGCGCTAGCACAGTCACATACAATGCAGAGAAATAACAATTCCTGCACTAACAGCGCTGATCACTCAACTACACAGACACAGGGCCTGGTAGGACACAGCGCTGCATACACAGACCTGAGCCACAGCGGAGGAGAGGTATGCGGGGGGACCCAGACCACGATGCTTCCTTCCAGACTTCCAGCAGTGTTCACCATGCGTTGCAGAGAAGATGGCCGCCGAGGAGCAGAGAGAAGCTGGCCTGGGGGAGGAGCGCTGACACAGGACCAGTCAGCACAGTGCAGAGAGGGCTGTGTGCAGCGGGGGAGGCGCCGGCTGTGAGACAGGGAAGGCGCGCTCCCCTGGCATGCATTTAACCCCTGGGATGCCGCAGCGCTACCGCTCTGCTGTGGTCCGCTGTCCCAGGGGGTAGTGGAAAGCGCAGGTTCAGTACCTGGCTCCACGCTGCAGCCAGTCCCCAGGGAGCCCCATGCCTGGGGACTTAGGACCATGTGACCAGCGGGGACACACCGCGGGACCCCGCTGCTTACCTTTGTCCCCCTTGGATCCGGCCATGGTCCGGAACATCTGGGGTCACCGCTAGCTGTGACCCCAGATGCTCACCAGCATCCCCGGATCGGTACCGGCACTCTGGTACCGGCGGGGGTGTAGGGAAGACAGCATGGACGTCAGGACTGACTGTCCATGCTGTACATCCAGATGTGCAGCCACAGCTGCACTGAAGAAAGCTTCAGGGGCTCTTCTAGCCCCCACTCCGACAGGTGCACCCGACGCCGGCCGGGCACCAAACTAAACTGGGGTGCCTTGGCCCGGGGGCGGGGTATAGGAGGGGGACCTAGTGCAACCTGGGAGGCTGAAAGCTTAACTCTTTGGTGCCCTGCGACTGACGTCACACCTATACCCCAAGGTATCCTGTGGATACCCTATGGACCCTGAAGTAGAAATAATAATAGCACATATCAGTGTGTGCTGGGAGCTGTGTTATTCCCCCTCATATATCACTGTACAGTCCCCTCTCCCCTATATAATAATAATACCACATATCAGTGTGTGCTGGGAGCAGTGTTATTCCCCCTCATATATCACTGTACAGTCCCCTCTCCCCCCCTATAATAATAATACCACATATCAGTGTGTGCTGGGAGCTGTGTTATTCCCCCTCATATATCACTGTACAGTCCCCTCTCCCCTATATAATAATAATACCACATATCAGTGTGTGCTGGCAGCTGTGTTATTCCCCCTCATATATCACTGTACAGTCCCCTCCGCCCTATATAATAATAATACCACATATCAGTGTGTGCTGGGAGCTGTGTTATTCCCCCTCATATATCACTGTACAGTCCCCTCTCCCCCTATATAATAATAATAGCACATATCAGTGTGTGCTGGGAGCTGTGTTATTCCCCCTCATATATCACTGTACAGTCCCCTCTCCCCCTATATAATAATAATACCACATATCAGTGTGTGCTGGGAGCTGTGTTATTCCCCCTCATATATCACTGTACTGTCCCCTCTCCCCTATATAATAATAATACCACATATCAGTGTGTGCTGGGAGCTGTGTTATTCCCCTCATATATCACTGTACAGTCCCCTCTCCCCTATATAATAATAATACCACATATCAGTGTGTGCTGGGGGCTGTGTTATTCCCCCCCCTATAATAATAATACCACATATCAGTATGTGCAGGGAGCGCTGTTATTCCTCCTCATATATCACTGTACAGTCCCCTCTCCCCCTATATAATAATAATACCACATATCAGTGTGTGCTGAGAGCTGTGTTATTCCCCCTCATATATCACTGTACAGTCCCCTCCCCCCTATATAATAATAATACCACATATCAGTGTGTGCTGGGAGCTGTGTTATTCCCCCTCATATATCACTGTACAGTCCCCTCCCCCCTATATAATAATAATACCACATATCAGTGTGTGCTGGGAGCTGTGTTATTCCCCCTCATATATCACTGTACAGTCCCCTCTCCCCTATATAATAATAATACCACATATCAGTGTGTGCTGGGAGCTGTGTTATTCCCCCTCATATATCACTGTACAGTCCCCTCCCCCCTATATAATAATAATACCACATATCAGTGTGTGCTGGGAGCTGTGTTATTCCCCCTCATATATCACTGTACAGTCCCCTCTCCCCTATATAATAATAATACCACATATCAGTGTGTGCTGGGAGCTGTGTTATTCCCCCTCATATATCACTGTACAGTCCCCTCCCCCCTATATAATAATAATACCACATATCAGTGTGTGCTGGGAGCTGTGTTATTCCCCCTCATATATCACTGTACAGTCCCCTCTCCCCCTATATAATAATAATAGCACATATCAGTGTGTGCTGGGAGCTGTGTTATTCCCCCTCATATATCACTGTACAGTCCCCTCTCCCCCTATATAATAATAATACCACATATCAGTGTGTGCTGGGAGCTGTGTTATTCCCCCTCATATATCACTGTACTGTCCCCTCTCCCCTATATAATAATAATACCACATATCAGTGTGTGCTGGGAGCTGTGTTATTCCCCTCATATATCACTGTACAGTCCCCTCTCCCCTATATAATAATAATACCACATATCAGTGTGTGCTGGGGGCTGTGTTATTCCCCCCCTATAATAATAATACCACATATCAGTATGTGCTGGGAGCGCTGTTATTCCTCCTCATATATCACTGTACAGTCCCCTCTCCCCCTATATAATAATAATACCACATATCAGTGTGTGCTGGGAGCTGTGTTATTCCCCCTCATATATCACTGTACAGTCCCCTCCCCCATATATAATAATAATACCACATATCAGTGTGTGCTGGGAGCTGTGTTATTCCCCCTCATATATCACTGTACAGTCCCCTCCCCCCTATATAATAATACCACATATCAGTGTGTGCTGGGAGCTGTGTTATTCCCCCTCATATATCACTGTACAGTCCCCTCTCCCCTATATAATAATAATACCACATATCAGTGTGTGCTGGGAGCTGTGTTAATCCCCCTCATATATCACTGTACAGTCCCCTCCCCCCTATATAATAATAATACCACATATCAGTGTGTGCTGGGAGCTGTGTTATTCCCCCTCATATATCACTGTACAGTCCCCTCCCCCTATATAATAATAATACCACATATCAGTGTGTGCTGGGAGCTGTGTTATTCCCCCTCATATATCACTGTACAGTCCCCTCTCCCCTATATAATAATAATAGCACATATCAGTGTGTGCTGGGAGCTGTGTTATTCCCCCTCATATATCACTGTACAGTCCCCTCTCCCCTATATAATAATAATACCACATATCAGTGTGTGCTGGGAGCTGTGTTATTCCCCCTCATATATCACTGTACTGTCCCCTCTCCCCTATATAATAATAATACCACATATCAGTGTGTTCTGGGAGCTGTGTTATTCCCCCTCATATATCACTGTACAGTCCCCTCTCCCCTATATAATAATACCACATATCAGTGTGTGCTGGGAGCTGTGTTATTCCCCCTCATATATCACTGTACTGTCCCCTCTCCCCTATATAATAATAGCACATATCAGTGTGTGCTGGGAGCTGTGTTATTCCCCCTCATATATCACTGTACAGTCCCCTCTCCCCCTATATAATAATAATACCACATATCAGTGTGTGCTGGGAGCTGTGTTATTCCCCCTCATATATCACTGTACAGTCCCCTCTCCCCTATATAATAATAATACCACATATCAGTGTGTGCTGGGAGCTGTGTTATTCCACCTCATATATCACTGTACAGTCCCCTCTCCCCTATATAATAATAATACCACATATCAGTGTGTGCTGGGAGCTGTGTTATTCCCCCTCATATATCACTGTACAGTCCCCTCCCCCCTATATAATAATAATACCACATATCAGTGTGTGCTGGGAGCTGTGTTATTCCCCCTCATATATCACTGTACAGTCCCCTCCCCCCTATATAATAATAATACCACATATCAGTGTGTGCTGGGAGCTGTGTTATTCCCCCTCATATATCACTGTACAGTCCCCTCTCCCCTATATAATAATAATAGCACATATCAGTGTGTGCTGGGAGCTGTGTTCTTCCCCCTCATATATCACTGTACTGTCCCCTCTCCCCTATATAATAATAATACCACATATCAGTGTGTGCTGGGAGCTGTGTTATTCCCCCTCATATATCACTGTACAGTCCCCTCTCCCCTATATAATAATAATACCACATATCAGTGTGTGCTGGAAGCTGTGTTATTCCCCCTCATATATCACTGTACTGTCCCCTCTCCCCTATATAATAATAATAGCACATATCAGTGTGTGCTGGGAGCTGTGTTATTCCCCCTCATATATCACTGTACAGTCCCCTCTCCCCCTGTATAATAATAATACCACATATCAGTGTGTGCTGGGAGCTGTGTCCTTCCCCCTCATATATCACTGTAAAGTCCCCTCTCCCCTATATAATAATAATACCACATATCAGTGTGTGCTGGGAGCTGTGTTATTCCCCCTCATATATCACTGTACTGTCCCCTCTCCCCTATATAATAATAATACCACATATCAGTGTGTGCTGGGAGCTGTGTTATTCCCCCTCATATATCACTGTACAGTCCCCTGTCCCCTATATAATAATAATAATACCACATATCAGTGTGTGCTGGGAGCTGTGTTATTCCCCCTCATATATCACTGTACAGTCCCCTCTCCCCTATATAATAATAATAGCACATATCAGTGTGTGCTGGGAGCTGTGTTATTCCCCCTCATATATCACTGTACTGTCCCCTCTGCCCTATATAATAATAATACCACATATCAGTGTGTGCTGGGAGCTGTGTTATTCCCCCTCATATATCACTGTACAGTCCCCTCTCCCCTATATAATAATAATACCACATATCAGTGTGTGCTGGAAGCTGTGTTATTCCCCCTCATATATCACTGTACTGTCCCCTCTCCCCTATATAATAATAATAGCACATATCAGTGTGTGCTGGGAGCTGTGTTATTCCCCCTCATATATCACTGTACAGTCCCCTCTCCCCCTGTATAATAATAATACCACATATCAGTGTGTGCTGGGAGCTGTGTTATTCCCCCTCATATATCACTGTAAAGTCCCCTCTCCCCTATATAATAATAATACCACATATCAGTGTGTGCTGGGAGCTGTGTTATTCCCCCTCATATATCACTGTACTGTCCCCTCTCCCCTATATAATAATAATACCACATATCAGTGTGTGCTGGGAGCTGTGTTATTCCCCCTCATATATCACTGTACGGTCCCCTGTCCCCTATATAATAATAATATCACATATCAGTGTGTGCTGGGAGCTGTGTTATTCCCCCTCATATATCACTGTACAGTCCCCTCTCCCCTATATAATAATAATACCACATATCAGTGTGTGCTGGGAGCTGTGTTATTCCCCCTCATATATCACTGTACAGTCCCCTCTCCCCTGTATAATAATAATACCACATATCAGTGTGTGCTGGGAGCTGTGTTATTCCCCCTCATATATCACTGTACAGTCCCCTCTCCCCTATATAATAATAATACCACATATCAGTGTGTGCTGGGAGCTGTGTTATTCCCCCTCATATATCACTGTACAGTCCCCTCTCCCCTATATAATAATAATACCACATATCAGTGTGTGCTGGGAGCTGTGTTATTCCCCCTCATATATCACTGTACAGTCCCCTCTCCCCCTATATAATAATAATAGCACATATCAGTGTGTGCTGGGAGCTGTGTTATTCCCCCTCATATATCACTGTACAGTCCCCTCTCCCCCTATATAATAATAATACCACATATCAGTGTGTGCTGGGAGCTGTGTTATTCCCCCTCATATATCACTGTACTGTCCCCTCTCCCCTATATAATAATAATACCACATATCAGTGTGTGCTGGGAGCTGTGTTATTCCCCTCATATATCACTGTACAGTCCCCTCTCCCCTATATAATAATAATACCACATATCAGTGTGTGCTGGGGGCTGTGTTATTCCCCCCCTATAATAATAATACCACATATCAGTATGTGCTGGGAGCGCTGTTATTCCTCCTCATATATCACTGTACAGTCCCCTCTCCCCCTATATAATAATAATACCACATATCAGTGTGTGCTGGGAGCTGTGTTATTCCCCCTCATATATCACTGTACAGTCCCCTCTCCCCTATATAATAATAATAGCACATATCAGTGTGTGCTGGGAGCTGTGTTATTCCCCCTCATATATCACTGTACAGTCCCCTCTCCCCTATATAATAATAATACCACATATCAGTGTGTGCTGGGAGCTGTGTTATTCCCCCTCATATATCACTGTACTGTCCCCTCTCCCCTATATAATAATAATACCACATATCAGTGTGTGCTGGGAGCTGTGTTATTCCCCCTCATATATCACTGTACAGTCCCCTCTCCCCTATATAATAATACCACATATCAGTGTGTGCTGGGAGCTGTGTTATTCCCCCTCATATATCACTGTACTGTCCCCTCTCCCCTATATAATAATAATAGCACATATCAGTGTGTGCTGGGAGCTGTGTTATTCCCCCTCATATATCACTGTACAGTCCCCTCTCCCCCTATATAATAATAATACCACATATCAGTGTGTGCTGGGAGCTGTGTTATTCCCCCTCATATATCACTGTACAGTCCCCTCTCCCCTATATAATAATAATACCACATATCAGTGTGTGCTGGGAGCTGTGTTATTCCCCCTCATATATCACTGTACAGTCCCCTCTCCCCTATATAATAATAATACCACATATCAGTGTGTGCTGGGAGCTGTGTTATTCCCCCTCATATATCACTGTACAGTCCCCTCCCCCCTATATAATAATAATACCACATATCAGTGTGTGCTGGGAGCTGTGTTATTCCCCCTCATATATCACTGTACAGTCCCCTCCCCCCTATATAATAATAATACCACATATCAGTGTGTGCTGGGAGCTGTGTTATTCCCCCTCATATATCACTGTACAGTCCCCTCTCCCCTATATAATAATAATAGCACATATCAGTGTGTGCTGGGAGCTGTGTTATTCCCCCTCATATATCACTGTACTGTCCCCTCTCCCCTATATAATAATAATACCACATATCAGTGTGTGCTGGGAGCTGTGTTATTCCCCCTCATATATCACTGTACAGTCCCCTCTCCCCTATATAATAATAATACCACATATCAGTGTGTGCTGGAAGCTGTGTTATTCCCCCTCATATATTACTGTACTGTCCCCTCTCCCCTATATAATAATAATAGCACATATCAGTGTGTGCTGGGAGCTGTGTTATTCCCCCTCATATATCACTGTACAGTCCCCTCTCCCCCTGTATAATAATAATACCACATATCAGTGTGTGCTGGGAGCTGTGTTATTCCCCCTCATATATCACTGTAAAGTCCCCTCTCCCCTATATAATAATAATACCACATATCAGTGTGTGCTGGGAGCTGTGTTATTCCCCCTCATATATCACTGTACTGTCCCCTCTCCCCTATATAATAATAATACCACATATCAGTGTGTGCTGGGAGCTGTGTTATTCCCCCTCATATATCACTGTACGGTCCCCTGTCCCCTATATAATAATAATAATACCACATATCAGTGTGTGCTGGGAGCTGTGTTATTCCCCCTCATATATCACTGTACAGTCCCCTCTCCCCTATATAATAATAATAGCACATATCAGTGTGTGCTGGGAGCTGTGTTATTCCCCCTCATATATCACTGTACTGTCCCCTCTCCCCTATATAATAATAATACCACATATCAGTGTGTGCTGGGAGCTGTGTTATTCCCCCTCATATATCACTGTACAGTCCCCTCTCCCCTATATAATAATAATACCACATATCAGTGTGTGCTGGAAGCTGTGTTATTCCCCCTCATATATCACTGTACTGTCCCCTCTCCCCTATATAATAATAATAGCACATATCAGTGTGTGCTGGGAGCTGTGTTATTCCCCCTCATATATCACTGTACAGTCCCCTCTCCCCCTGTATAATAATAATACCACATATCAGTGTGTGCTGGGAGCTGTGTTATTCCCCCTCATATATCACTGTAAAGTCCCCTCTCCCCTATATAATAATAATACCACATATCAGTGTGTGCTGGGAGCTGTGTTATTCCCCCTCATATATCACTGTACGGTCCCCTCTCCCCTATATAATAATAATACCACATATCAGTGTGTGCTGGGAGCTGTGTTATTCCCCCTCATATATCACTGTACGGTCCCCTGTCCCCTATATAATAATAATATCACATATCAGTGTGTGCTGGGAGCTGTGTTATTCCCCCTCATATATCACTGTACAGTCCCCTCTCCCCTATATAATAATAATACCACATATCAGTGTGTGCTGGGAGCTGTGTTATTCCCCCTCATATATCACTGTACAGTCCCCTCTCCCCTGTATAATAATAATACCACATATCAGTGTGTGCTGGGAGCTGTGTTATTCCCCCTCATATATCACTGTACAGTCCCCTCTCCCCTATATAATAATAATACCACATATCAGTGTGTGCTGGGAGCTGTGTTATTCCCCCTCATATATCACTGTACAGTCCCCTCTCCCCTATATAATAATAATACCACATATCAGTGTGTGCTGGGAGCTGTGTTATTCCCCCTCATATATCACTGTACAGTCCCCTCTCTCCTATATAACAATTATATAACTATTACTATATATAATACATTACCCACGATACAGCATGGAGAAGTCAGTCCGAGAGTGATGACATCATATTAGCAGCGTCATTACTCAGTAAGTAGTGTCGTGACTACAAGAACATGGCCGCATTTTCTGTTGTATTATGTATTAAACGAGGATATAAACCACACAATAATGGCTGCGTATTCGCTTATCTGCGACGTTATTGTTTTCAATATGTTTCGGCTCTAGTGTTTGCTCTGATCACATGCTGAGCATTTACGTCACTACGGCAACCAGGGTGACGCTCCGGCGGCCATGTTGGATTGGGGCAGTGGGAATAACAGGGTGAGGTGATATAATTATGTCCCCGGATAATGAATGGGTGTAACAGAGATGTGAGAGGCTGCTGGTTATTATTCCTCTATGTATATGTACTGTGTGCTATATGTTATACTACATACATGTTACATGTGTACATTACCCTGTATGTTACATTATACACTGTATGGTATAATATATATATCTGTACTATACTGTATATTACACACCATATATGTATATTATATGTACTGTGTGTTATATGTTATACTACATACATGTTACATGTGTACATTACCCTGTATGTTACATTATACACTGTATGGTATAATATATATATACTATACTGTAACTTACACACCATGTATGTATATTATATGTACTGTGTGTTATATGTTACATATTATGTGTACATTACCCTGTATGTTACATTATACACTGTATGGTATATATTATATATCTCTACTATACTGTGTATTACACACCATGTACTGTGTGTTATATGTTATACTACATACATGTAATATGTGTACATTACCCTGTGTATGTTATATAATATATAACATACAGTGTATAATGTACATAAATAGGGTAATGTACATGTTACATGTATGCAGTATCACATACAGTCAGGTGCATAAATATTGGGACAGTGACAGAATATTCATATTTTGGCCTCTAGTCACCACCACAATGGCTATGTAATGAAACAAACAAGATGTGCTTTACCTGCAGACTTTCAGATTTCATTTGATGGTAATTACATCCAAATCAGGTGAACGGTGTAGGAATTACAACGGTTTCTATATGTGCCTCCCACTTTTTAAGGGGCCATTGGTTATAGGGCAATAGGGGAAACCTCACATCGGTTTTCCCCCTTATTTTCCTGTCCCAGATCGGGCTCAGAGGTCCAGGGCTGGTTACGTTTTTTTTGTGTTAGGAGGGGAGGGCAGGGGGAACCTGACACCGATTTCTTTTAATTTGAATAGTTTAATTTACCCTATAGCACACAGAATCACTGCACAGATCAGCCCTGCAGACAAACATGGCTGCCATTGCCGGGGAAGGTTCCTCTGGCTAATTATGTGCGGTGTACCCCATAGACTACAGCGGCTATCGCTATCTTCAGATGGCCTTAGCGGCAGGGACCAGTCTCCAGAATTCATCGCATTCCGGACGTTGGTAAATCTGGCAGCATAGAAACCTATAGGGAATGCGTCTGTCAGCCGGAATGGAGGGATCTGCTATGGACCCTCCTTCATACTGTACATCAGGGGGAAAACTTAATATTTGCGACTCACCCCGGAGTTTCGGGGGTATAACCTCAAACATGTCATGATAAATGTGCCCCATAGTCAAATAGGCGAGGTACTGTCTGCCTAACAAGTATGGAGAAACTAGCTGCATCCATTAGGGGGATATCAACTGGATTGTCAAGAAAACACTAATGTAGATATGTAACGTCAGTTCCTGGAGATTTCCACCAGAAACGTCACATTATCTGAATTGGTCTGGTTGGTCCTACACAGGGCCCAGTATGATAGACTACATCTTTGTTATAGCCATGTAATTACAGCTGGATAGTAATATATAAAGAACACCTACCTCCAGAAGAGTCGGAGCTTCTGTGGGTGAACCAGCACAGAGGTGTCAGAACACCTACCTCCAGAAGAGTCGGAGCTTCTGTGGGTGAACCAGCACAGAGGTGTCAGAACACCTACCTTCAGAAGAGTTGGAGCTTCTGTGGGTGAACCAGCACAGAGGTGTCAGAACACATACCTCCAGAAGAGTAGGAGCTTCTGTGGGTGAACCAGCACAGAGGTGTCAGAACACCTACCTCCAGAAGAATAGGAGCGTCTATGGGTGAACCAGCACAGAGGTGTCAGAACACCTACCTCCAGAAGAGTCAGAGCTTCTTGTGTCAGAAAACCTACCTCCAGAAGAGTCGGAGCTTCTGTGGGTGAACCAGCACAGAGGTGTCAGAAAACCTACCTCCAGAAGAGTCGGAGCTTCTGTGGGTGAACCAGCACAGAGGTGTCAGAAAACCTACCTCCAGAAGAGTCGGAGCTTCTGTGGGTGAACCAGCACAGAGGTGTCAGAACACCTACCTCCAGAAGAGTCGGAGCTTCTGTGGGTGAACCAGCACAGAGGTGTCAGAACACCTACCTCCAGAAGAGTCGGAGCTTCTGTGGGTGAACCAGCACAGAGGTGTCAGAACACCTACCTTCAGAAGAGTCGGAGCTTCTGTGGGTGAACCAGCACAGAGGTGTCAGAACACCTACCTCCAGAAGAATAGGAGCTTCTGTGGGTGAACCAGCACAGAGGTGTCAGAACACCTACCTCCAGAAGAATAGGAGCTTCTGTGGGTGAACCAGCACAGAGGTGTCAGAACACCTACCTCCAGAAGAATAGGAGCGTCTGTGGGTGAACCAGCACAGAGGTGTCAGAACACCTACCTCCAGAAGAGTCAGAGCTTCTTGTGTCAGAAAACCTACCTCCAGAAGAGTCGGAGCTTCTGTGGGTGAACCAGCACAGAGGTGTCAGAAAACCTACCTCCAGAAGAGTCGGAGCTTCTGTGGGTGAACCAGCACAGAGGTGTCAGAAAACCTACCTCCAGAAGAGTCGGAGCTTCTGTGGGTGAACCAGCACAGAGGTGTCAGAACACCTACCTCCAGAAGAGTTGGAGCTTCTGTGGGTGAACCAGCACAGAGGTGTCAGAACACCTACCTCCAGAAGAGTCGGAGCTTCTGTGGGTGAACCAGCACAGAGGTGTCAGAACACCTACCTTCAGAAGAGTCGGAGCTTCTGTGGGTGAACCAGCACAGAGGTGTCAGAACACCTACCTCCAGAAGAATAGGAGCTTCTGTGGGTGAACCAGCACAGAGGTGTCAGAACACCTACCTCCAGAAGAGTCGGAGCTTCTGTGGGTGAACCAGCACAGAGGTGTCAGAACACCTACCTTCAGAAGAGTTGGAGCTTCTGTGGGTGAACCAGCACAGAGGTGTCAGAACACATACCTCCAGAAGAGTAGGAGCTTCTGTGGGTGAACCAGCACAGAGGTGTCAGAACACCTACCTCCAGAAGAATAGGAGCTTCTGTGGGTGAACCAGCACAGAAGTGTCAGAACACCTACCTCCAGAAGAGTCAGAGCTTCTTGTGTCAGAAAACCTACCTCCAGAAGAGTCGGAGCTTCTGTGGGTGAACCAGCACAGAGGTGTCAGAAAACCTACCTCCAGAAGAGTCGGAGCTTCTGTGGGTGAACCAGCACAGAGGTGTCAGAAAACCTACCTCCAGAAGAGTCGGAGCTTCTGTGGGTGATCCAGCACAGAGGTGTCAGAACACCTACCTCCAGAAGAGTCGGAGCTTCTGTGGGTGAACCAGCACAGAGGTGTCAGAACACCTACCTCCAGAGGAGTCGGAGCTTCTGTGGGTGAACCAGCACAGAGGTGTCAGAACACCTACCTCCAGAAGAGTCGGAGCTTCTGTGGGTGAACCAGCACAGAGGTGTCAGAACACCTACCTTCAGAAGAGTCGGAGCTTCTGTGGGTGAACCAGCACAGAGGTGTCAGAACACCTACCTCCAGAAGAGTTGGAGCTTCTGTGGGTGAACCAGCACAGAGGTGTCAGAACACCTACCTCCAGAAGAGTCGGAGCTTCTGTGGGTGAACCAGCACAGAGGTGTCAGAACACCTACCTCCAGAAGAATAGGAGCTTCTGTGGGTGAACCAGCACAGAGGTGTCAGAACACCTACCTCCAGAAGAATAGGAGCTTCTGTGGGTGAACCAGCACAGAGGTGTCAGAACACCTACCTCCAGAAGAATAGGAGCTTCTGTGGGTGAACCAGCACAGAAGTGTCAGAACACCTACCTTCAGAAGAGTTGGAGCTTCTGTGGGTGAACCAGCACAGAGCTGTCCCTGGTCATGCAGATGTAATAAGCTACAGACTAGTATAATTAATAATCCACAATATGCAATACTAATCAATAATATACATATAGGGCAGATAAATATATTTATCAAATTAGTAACATCAAGTAAATGCCTAACATATATTACTGCTGGGGGTTATGATGGAAACACAGCAATAAGTCCCCCCGTGTATTAAATGCACTGATGTATAAAACACGCAGGTAATGTACCCCCCAATTACTGCTGTCTGCAATGCAGGTAAGAAAAGGTTTTCATATTAAATACCTGAGAGGATGTGCTACATTTACCATGATTGCATTTATAACAAGCCCACAATACTCTTCTGTATAGGCGCAGCGGTATCAGGGGCAGCTGGGCACTAGCTGGACGCATATTCCCGATGTACCTGACCCATACTGCGTAGTACCGGTCATTTAATGATACTAGTGTGAGCTAGTCTGTACAGCGCCACCATATATACATATATATATATATATATACCAGTCACAAGTAGATGGCACTCCCATGAAAAAATATAGGTTTGGGTGCCCTCCGTGGGAAGTGCAAATACTTCCCCAATACAGCGTATGAATCAGCGGCACTCCAAAAACAACACACTTCACAAACGCAGGTGAGATCAACGTTTCGATGCTTTTAATGCTTCGTTTTCAAGATAACAAAATACAGTAGGAACAGCTACTTACATAGACCCCACACCACACCACGTGCACAGCCGCGGCATCCGGGTTCTGCCTCTGGGCGCCACTGAATGACGTCACAAGCGCGACCCGTTGCCGAGGCAACAACCAAAATCTAAAAGCAAAAACACAAAATGCGGAGGAGTGTAAACAACAACAGTATCAAAATAATAACACATACAGACAATTGCATAACATACTTTAGCAGCATAATACATATGAAAAACATTTAATGTTATTGGGAAGAGATTTTTTGCACTAATAAGCATATGTATTATGCTGCTAAAGTATGTTATGCAATTGTCTGTATGTGTTATTATTTTGATACTGTTGTTGTTTACACTCCTCCGCATTTTGTTTTTGCTTTTAGATTTTGGTTGTTGCCTCGGCAACGGGTCGCGCTTGTGACGTCATTCAGTGGCGCCCAGAGGCAGAACCCGGATGCCGCGGCTGTGCACGTGGTGTGGTGTGGGGTCTATGTAAGTAGCTGTTCCTACTGTATTTTGTTATCTTGAAAACGAAGCATTAAAAGCATCGAAACGTTGAACTCACCTGCGTTTGTGAAGTGTGTTGTTTTTGGAGTGCCGCTGATTCATACGCTATATATATATATTTTGTATTTGGTATTAGAGAGAGATATGCAAATTCCCTCGGAGGTGGGCAGCATCTTCTATAGCTTGTTCCTTTGGACTATTTGCCCCTGTACAGCACCAGTATTGTTTGGTTGGTTGGATGCAGCAGGTTACAGGTAATAAGTGGTGGTAATATGGGAACTAGACAAACGCTCAGTGAAGAAATATCAGCTAGAACTTCATCTTCAAAGTATGGTTCTTGCCACAAGAGCTCGCACTGTGGGATGATCACTCTAACTTGGATTCCTTCCTGTACCCCTCAGCCTATTCCTTCACACTAGGTTACATTTCCATTCTCAGTCATACTCGGGGTGCCACCTGCTGGGTACACTCGCTAAGGTTACTACACTCAATGGCACGTCATGGTTACAGCCTTCTCTTCCCTGGTGGATCTCTCAAGGTCCCAAAAAAGTCAGAGACACTCCACCAGCTGTAGTATTACATTCTACCTCTCACAGACTAATTCCATATCATGCCAAGAAGTTACATATCTCATCTGGACATCATTATATCTCATTTGGACATTATATCTCATCTGGACATTATGGCCCTGATTCAGAGCCGGACGCTCTGACCAGAGCGCTCGCTCTGAATCAGGGCCCTCCTCCATTAAAATGGAGCGTCCTCCTGGACGCTCGTATAGCTGTGGGTCACCACCCACAGCATATACGAGCATCTAAAAAGATGGTCGCGATGGTCTTGACCATCGCGACCATCGGACTTGCGAGTGAAACCCTGCGGTCGGGTTTCCCAGCCACAAGCCCTGGAGTGATTTTGGCTCTATCAGAGCCAAAATCACTCCCACTGACATCACTAGTGATGTCAGTGGGGCCGGCTTCAGACGGTAGGCGTTCCCTTGGGAACACCTCCGTCTGGCAGGCACGCCCACCAAAGGGGGCGTGCTGTCAGTCACCATCGACAGCACGCCCCCTTTGGTGCGAGATTCCGAGCGACGGATTCCCCGTCGCTCGCCGGGTCTCGCGCATGCGCACGACGGAGCTCCCTCCATCGTGCGCATGCGCAGTGGGGAACATCGACCCACTTGCGAGCGTACTGCCGCTTGCGAGTGGGTCTGAATGACCCCCTATATCTCATCTGGACATTACCAGATATGAAAAATAAACACACAAATCATTATATGTTCTAAATCATTTATACACCATACCGAGTGTGCGTTATGGAATACTTATACGATAGCGATATCTAGTGGTATTGGATAAATCCCTGTTGCTATTAGATTCATAACATGTCACTGATGCATTTATTCGCTCACTATTTTTCTAGGACCACTGATTAAAATTGATACATAACAATACTGTGAATTTAGGAGTCAGGATAATCCATCAATTATTTGATTTAGTGAGATAAATAGAGGGATCACAACACAAACATTTATTTAATCAAGTTTTATTTTATTTTGTTACATGCTGTAATTCTATATTGCACTTCAGGAGTATACATTTTAAATATTTAATAAATAAAGGTTATATTTTATACTGTTTACCAGTGCGCCAACAAAGAGGACATTTCTTTTTCTCTTTCTGTTGTAATAGATATCCGGAAAACACCCTAATAATCCGTAAAAGCCCCGTCACCAATAATCCGTAAAAGCCCCGTTACCAATAATCCGCAAAAGCCCCGTCACCTATAATCCGTAAAAGCCCCGTTACCAATAATCCGCAAAAGCCCCATCACCTATAATCCGTAAAAGCCCCGTCACCAATAATCCATAAAAACCCAGTCACCAATAATCCATAAAAACCCAGTCACCAATAATCCGTAAAAGCCCCGTCACCAATAATCCATAAAAGCCTAGTCACCTATACTCCGTAAAAGCCCCGTCACCTATAATCCATAAAAGCCTCGTCACCAATAATCCATAAAAACTCCATCACTAATAATCTGTAACAGCCCCAGCACTAATAATCCATAAAAGCCCCGTCACTAATAATCCATAAAAACTCCATCACTAATAATCCGTAAAAGCCCCGTCACTAATAATCCATAAAAACTCCATCACTGATAATCCGTAAAAGCCCCGTCACTAATAATCCATAAAAACTCCATCACTGATAATCCGTAAAAGCCCCGTCACCTATAATCCATAAAAGCCTCGTCACCTATACTCCATAAAAGCCCCGTCACCAATAATCCATAAAAGCCCCGTCACCAATAATCCGTAAAAACCCCATCACCGATAATCTGTAAAAGCCCCATCACCGATAATCCGTAAAAACCCCGGCACTAATAGTCTGTAACAGCCCCAGCACTAATAATCTGTAACAGCCCCAGCACTAATAATCTGTAACAGCCCCGTCACTAATAATCTGTAAAAACCCCTGCACTAATAACCTGTAAAAGCCCCGTCACTAATAACTTGTAACAGCCCCAGCACTAATAACCTGTAACAGCCCCGTCACTAATAATCTGTAACAGCCCCATCACTAATAATCTGTACAAGCCTCGTCACCAATAATCTGTAACAGCCCCAGCACTAATAATCTGTAACAGCCCCAGCACTAATAATCTGTAACAGCCCCAGCACTAATAATCTGTAACAGCCTCGTCACCAATAATCTGTAACAGCCCCAGCACTAATAATCTGTAACAGCCCCAGCACTAATAATCTGTAACAGCCCCAGCACTAATAATCTGTAACAGCCCCGTCACTAATAATCTGTAAAAACCCCAGCACTAATAACCTGTAAAAGCCCCGTCACTAATAACTTGTAACAGCCCCAGCACTAATAACCTGTAACAGCCCCGTCACTAATAATCTGTAACAGCCCCATCACTAATAATCTGTACAAGCCTCGTCACCAATAATCTGTAACAGCCCCAGCACTAATAATCTGTAACAGCCCCAGCACTAATAATCTGTAACAGCCCCGTCACTAATAATCTGTAAAAGCCCCAGCACTAATAATCTGTAAAAGCCCCAGCACTAATAATCTGTAACAGCCCCAGCACTAATAATATGTAACAGCCCCAGCACTAATAATCTGTAACAGCCCCAGCACTAATAATATGTAACAGCCCCAGCACTAATACACTGTAACAGCCCCGTCACTAATAATCCGTAACAGCCCCGTCACTAATAATCCGTAACAGCCCCGTCACCAATAATCCGTAAAAGCCCCGTCACCAATAATCCGTAAAAGCCCCGTCACCAATAATCCGTAAAAGCCCCGTCACCAATAATCCGTAAAAGCCCCGTCACCAATAATCCGTAAAAGCCCCTGTCACCAATAATCCGTAAAAGCCCCGTCACCAATAATCCGTAAAAGCCTCGTCACCAATAATCCGTAAAAGCCCCGTCACCTATACTCCGTAAAAGCCCCGTCACCTATAATCCGTAAAAGCCTCGTCACCAATAATCCGTAAAAACTCCGTCACTAATAATCCGTAAAAGCCTCGTCACCAATAATCCGTAAAAGCCTCGTCACCAATAATCCGTAAAAGCCTCGTCACCAATAATCCATAAAAGCCCCGTCACCTATACTCCGTAAAAGCCCCGTCACCAATAATCCATAAAAGCCTCGTCACCAATAATCCATAAAAACTCCATCACTAATAATCCGTAAAAGCCTCGTCACCAATAATCCATAAAAGCCCCGTCACCTATACTCCGTAAAAGCCCCGTCACAAATAATCCATAAAAGCCTCGTCACCAATAATCCGTAAAAGCCTCGTCACCTATACTCCGTAAAAGCCTCGTCACCAATAATCCATAAAAACTCCATCACTGATAATCTGTAAAAGCCCCGTCACTAATAATCTGTAACAGCCCCGTCACCAATAATCCATAAAAACTCCATCACTAATAATATGTAACAGCCCCGTCACTAATAATCCGTAAAAGCCCCGTCACTAATAATCCATAAAAACTCCATCACTGATAATCCGTAAAAGCCCCGTCACTAATAATCTGTAAAAGCCTCGTCACCTATACTCCGTAAAAGCCTCGTCACCTATACTCCGTAAAAGCCTCGTCACCTATACTCCGTAAAAGCCCCGTCACCTATAATCCATAAAAGCCCCGTCACCAATAATCCGTAAAAACCCCATCACCGATAATCTGTAAAAGCCCCATCACCGATAATCCGTAAAAACCCCGGCACTAATAGTCTGTAACAGCCCCAGCACTAATAATCTGTAACAGCCCCAGCACTAATAATCTGTAACAGCCCCATCACTAATAATCTGTAAAAACCCCAGCACTAATAACCTGTAAAAGCCCCGTCACTAATAACCTGTAACAGCCCCAGCACTAATAACCTGTAACAGCCCCGTCACTAATAATCTGTAACAGCCCCGTCACTAATAATCTGTAAAAGCCCCAGCACTAATAATCTGTAACAGCCCCAGCACTAATAATCTGTAACAGCCCCAGCACTAATAATCTGTAACAGCCCCAGCACTAATAATCTGTAACAGCCCCGTCACTAACAATCTGTAACAGCCCCGTCACTAACAATCTGTAACAGCCCCGTCACTAATAATCTGTAACAGCCCCGTCACTAATAATCTGTAAAAGCCCCAGCACTAATAATCTGTAAAAGCCCCAGCACTAATAATCTGTAAAAACCCCAGCACTAATAATCTGTAACAGCCCCGTCACTAATAATCTGTAAAATCCCCGGCACTAATAATCTGTAAAAGCCCCGGCACTAATAATCTGTAAAAGCCCCGGCACTAATAATCTGTAAAAGCCCCGGCACTAATAATATGTAACAGCCCCAGCACTAATAATCTGTAACAGCCCCGTCACTAATAATCTGTAACAGCCCCAGCACTAATAATCTGTAACAGCCCCGTCACTAATAATCTGTAACAGCCACAGCACTAATAATATGTAACAGCCCCAGCACTAATAATCTGTAACAGCCCCGTCACTAATAATCTGTAACAGCCCCAGCACTAATAATCTGTAACAGCCCCGTCACTAATAATCTGTAACAGCCACAGCACTAATAATCTGTAACAGCCCCAGCACTAATAATCTGTAACAGCCCCGTCACTAATAATCTGTAACAGCCCCAGCACTAATAATCTGTAAAAGCCCCAGCACTAATAATCTGTAACAGCCCCGTCACTAATAATCTGTAACAGCCCCAGCACTAATAATCTGTAACAGCCCCAGCACTAATAATATGTAACAGCCCCAGCACTAATACACTGTAACAGCCCCGTCACTAATAATCTGTAACAGCCCCAGCACTAATAATCTGTAACAGCCCCAGCACTAATAATCTGTAACAGCCCCAGCACTAATAATCTGTAACAGCCCCAGCACTAATAATCTGTAACAGCCCCAGCACTAATAATATGTAACAGCCCCAGCACTAATACACTGTAACAGCCCCGTCACTAATAATCTGTAACAGCCCCGTCACTAATAATCTGTAACAGCCCCAGCACTAATAATCTGTAACAGCCCCAGCACTAATAATCTGTAACAGCCCCAGCACTAATAATCTGTAACAGCCCCGTCACTAATAATCTGTAACAGCCCCAGCACTAATAATCTGTAACAGCCCCGTCACTAATAATCTGTAACAGCCCCGTCACTAATAATCTGTAACAGCCCCAGCACTAATAATCTGTAACAGCCCCGTCACTAATAATCTGTAACAGCCCCAGCACTAATAATATGTAACAGCCCCAGCACTAATAATCTGTAACAGCCCCGTCACTAATAATCTGTAAAAGACCACCCATTGCGGCAACTCCAGCCCCGCAGTGTCTCCCCAGCCCCGCAGTGTCTCCCCAGCCAGTCCCTTTTGTCTCATTTTTTTAACACTCCCCATCACTTGTATACAGTTATTGCATTTGTGCCTTCCCCCACACACTCCTTATAATATATATGTATATTGATTTTGTTTCCCCAAGGCCACCTCCACCCTTTCCCGTATACAGTGTGTGTAATGATCTTGTGTCCCCTCTTTTCTCACCTCTTCTTCTGTTTCCGCCTCTGCTCCCCTTCTTGTTTGTGGTCACTGCTGGGGAGCGGCTCAGGCTGGCCGGGGAGCGGCTCAGGCTGGCTGTGGAGCGGCTCAGGCTGGCCGGGGAGCGGCTCAGGGTGGCTGGGGAGCAGCTCAGGCTGGCCGGGGATCAGAGTGCTCGCTCCTCTCTTGCAGGGTGTCATTCTTCTAGCTGGTCGGTGTTAGGGTGTCACAACGTCCTAATGTCTGCGTGCCAACGTAGGAGGAGGGAGGCATAGACAGCCGGGCGCGCCACTCAGCCTCACTAATCCATCGCGGCACCCGTCCTATTTGTAGCACTGCAGTGGCCAAGCAAAGTTGTACCGCCCCGAGAGGCAGATGTCACCTTGGCCCCGGGCCGGCCTCTAGGTAGGAGCTAGGTGTGGGCCCCCTCTCTGCCCGGGCCTGGGATTCCAGGACTGGCAGTTTCCCCCTGATGGCGGCTCTACCCCCACTGCCTCCTCTATACCCCTGCACCACCTCTCCTCTGTACCCCCACCTCTTCTATGCCCCCTATCCTCTGGACCCCCACTTCTTCTATTCCCCCTATCTTCTGTGCCCCCACCTCTTCTATGCTCCCTATCCTCTGTGCCCCTGCCTTTTCTATGACCCCTATCCTCTGTGCCCCTGCCCCCACTGCCTCCTCTATACCCCTGCACCACCTCTCCTCTGTACCCCCACCTCTTCTATGCCCCCTATCCTCTGTACCCCACCTCTTCTATTTCCCCTATCTTCTGTGCCCCCACCTCTTCTATGCTCCCTATCCTCTGTGCCCCTGCCTTTTCTATGCCCATCCTCTGTGCCCCTGCCCCCACTACCTCCTCTATACCCCTGCACCACCTCTCCTCTGTGCCCCCTATCCTCTGTACCCCCGCCTCTTCAATGCCCCCTATCCTCTGTGCCCCTGCCTCTTCTATGCCCCCTATCCTTTGTGCCCCTGCCCCCACTACCTCCTCTATACCCCTGCATCACCTCTCCTCTATGCCCCCTATCCTCTGTGCCCCTGCCTCTTCTATGCCCCCTATACTCTGTGCCCCCACCTCCTCTATGCCCCCTATCCTCTGTGCCCCTGCCCCCACTACCTCCTCTATACCCTTGAACCACCTCTCCTCTATGCCCCCTATCCTCTGTACCGCCACCTCTTCTATGCCCCCTATCCTCTGTACCCCCACCTCTTCTATGCCCCCTATCCTCTGTACCCCCACCTCTTCTATGCCCCCTATCCTCTGTACCCCAACCTCTTCTATGCCCCCTATCTGCTGTGCCCCTGCCCTCACTACCTTCTCTATACCCCTGTACCACCTCTCCTCTATGCCCCCTATCCTATGCCCCTGCCTCTTCTATGCCCCCTATCCTCTGTGCCCCTGCCCCACCACCTCCTCTATACCCCTGTACCACCTCTCCTCTATGCCCCCTATCCTCTGTACCCCCACCTCTTCAATGCCCCCTATGCTCTGTGCCCCTGCCCCCACTACCTCCTCTATACCCCTGCACCACCTCTCCTCTATGCCCCCTATCCTCTGTGCCCCTGCCCCCACCACCTCCTCTATAGCCCTGCACCCCCTCTCCTCTATGCCCCCTATCCTCTGTGCCCCTGCCCCCACTACCTCCTCTATACCCCTGCACCACCTCTCCTCTATGCCCCTGCCTCTTCTATGCCCCCTATCCTCTGTACCCCCACCTCTTCTATGCCCCCTATCCTCTGTGCCCCTGTCTCTTCTATGCCCCCTATCCTCGGTACCCCTGCCCCCACTACATCCTCTATACCCCTGCATCACCTCTCCTCTATGCCCCTGCCTCTTCTATGCCCCCTATCCCATGTGCCCCTGCCCCCACTACCTCCTCTATACCCCTGCATCACCTCTCCTCTATGCCCCTGCCTCCTCTGTGCCCCTGCCTCTTCTATGCCCCCTATCCTGTGCCCCTGCCCCCACTACCTCCTCTATACCCCTGCACCACCTCTCCTCTATCCCCCCTATCCTCTATACCCCTGCCTCTTCTATGCCCCCTATCCTCTGTACCCCCACCTCCTCTATGCCCCCTATCCTCTGTGCCCCTGCCTCTTCTATGCCCCCTATCCTCTGTGCCCCTGCCCCCACTACCTCTATACCCCTGCACCATCTCTCTATACTCCCTATCCTCTGTACCCCCTATCCTTTGTGCCCCCACCTCCTCTATGCCCCCTATCCTCTGTGCCCCTGCCCCCACTACCTCCTCTATACCCCTGCACCCCCTTCTCTATGCCGCCTTTCCTGTGCCCCTGCCTCTTCTATGCCCCCTATCCTGTGCCCCTGCCTCTTCTATGCCCCCTATCCTCTGTGCCCCTGCCTCTTCTATGCCCCTATCCTCTGTGCCCCTGCCACCACTACCTCCTCTATACCCCCTATCCTCTGTGCCCCTGCCCCCACTACCTCCTCTATACCCCTGCACCCCCTTCTCTATGCCCCCTTTCCTGTGCCCCTGCCTCTTCTATGCCCCCTATCCTGTGCCCCTGCCTCTTCTATGCCCCCTATCCCATGTGCCCCTGCCCCCACTACCTCCTCTATACCCCTGCATCACCTCTCCTCTATGCCCCTGCCTCCTCTGTGCCCCTGCCTCTTCTATGCCCCCTATCCTGTGCCCCTGCCCCCACTACCTCCTCTATACCCCTGCACCACCTCTCCTCTATCCCCCCTATCCTCTATACCCCTGCCTCTTCTATGCCCCCTATCCTCTGTACCCCCACCTCCTCTATGCCCCCTATCCTCTGTGCCCCTGCCTCTTCTATGCCCCCTATCCTCTGTGCCCCTGCCCCCACTACCTCTATACCCCTGCACCATCTCTCTATACTCCCTATCCTCTGTACCCCCTATCCTTTGTGCCCCCACCTCCTCTATGCCCCCTATCCTCTGTGCCCCTGCCCCCACTACCTCCTCTATACCCCTGCACCCCCTTCTCTATGCCGCCTTTCCTGTGCCCCTGCCTCTTCTATGCCCCCTATCCTGTGCCCCTGCCTCTTCTATGCCCCCTATCCTCTGTGCCCCTGCCTCTTCTATGCCCCTATCCTCTGTGCCCCTGCCACCACTACCTCCTCTATACCCCCTATCCTCTGTGCCCCTGCCCCCACTACCTCCTCTATACCCCTGCACCCCCTTCTCTATGCCCCCTTTCCTGTGCCCCTGCCTCTTCTATGCCCCCTATCCTGTGCCCCTGCCTCTTCTATGCCCCCTATCCTGTGCACCTGCCTCTTCAATGCCCCTATCCTCTGTGCCCCTGCCCCCACTACCTCCTCTATACCCCTGCACCACCTCTCCTCTATGCCCCCTATCCTCTGTGCCCCTGCCTCTTCCATGCCCCCTATCCTCTGTGCCCCTGCCTCTTCTATGCCCCCTATCCTCTGTGCCCCTGCCTCCTCTATGCCCCCTATCCTCTGTACCCCACCTCTTCTATGCCCCCTATCCTCTGTAACCCTGCCCCCACTACCTCCTCTATACCCCTGCACCCCCTCTCCTCTATGCCTCCTATCTGTGCCCCTGCCCCCACCACCTCCTCTATACCCCTGCACCCCCTCTCCTCTATGCCTCCTATCTGTGCCCCTGTCCCCACCAGCACCACCTCTCCTCTATGCCTCCTATCTGTGCCCCTGCCCCCACTACCTCCTCTGTACCCCTGCACCACCTCTCCTCTATGCCCCCTATCCTCTGTACCCCTGCCTCCACTACCTCCTCTATACCCCTGCACCCCCTCTTCTCTATGCCTCCTATCTGTGCCCCTGCCCCCACCACCTCCTCTATACCCCTGCACCCCCTCTCCTCTATGCCTCCTATCTGTGCCCCTGCCCCCACTACCTCCTCTATACCCCTGCACCCCCTCTCCTCTATGCCTCCTGTCTGTGCCCCTGCCCCCACCACCTCTATACCCCTGCACCCCCTCTCCTCTATGCCTCCTGTCTGTGCCCCTGCCCCCACCACCTCCTCTATACCTCTGCACCCCCTCTCCTCTATGCCTCCTCTCTGTGCCCCTGCCCCCACCACCTCCTCTATACCTCTGCACCCCCACTCCTCTATGCATCCTGTCTGTGCCCCTGCCCCCACCACCTCCTCTATACCCCTGCACCCCCTCTCCTCTATGCCTCCTGTCTGTGCCCCTGCCCCCACCACCTCCTCTATACCCCTGCACCCCCTCTCCTCTATGCCTCCTGTCTGTGCCCCTGCCCCCACCACCTCCTCTATACCCCTGCACCCCTCTCCTCTATGCCTCCTGTCTGTGCCCCTGCCCCCACCACCTCCTCTATACCCCTGCACCCCCTCTTCTCTATGCCTCCTATCTGTGCCCATGCCCCCACTACCTCCTCTATACCCCTGTACCCCCTCTTCTCTATGTCTCCTATCTGTGCCCCTGCCCCCACTACCTCCTCTATACCCCTGCACCCCCTCTTCTCTATGTCTCCTATCTGTGCCCCTGCCCCCACTACCTCTTCTATACCCCTGCACCCCCTCTCCTCTATGCCTCTCATCTGTGCCCCTGCCCCCACCACCTCCTCTATACCCCTGCAGCCCCTCTCCTCTATGCCTCCTATCTGTGCCCCTGCACCCACTAACTCCTCTATACCCCTGCACCCCCTCTCCTCTATGCCTCCTATCTGTGCTCCTGCCCCCACCACCTCCTCTATACCCCTGCAACCCCTCTCCTCTATGCCTCCTATCTGTGCCCCTGCCCCCACCACCTCCTCTATACCCCTGCACCCCCTCTCCTCTATGCCTCCTATCTGTGCCCCTGCCCCCACCACCTCCTCTATACCCCTGCACCCCCTCTCCTCTATGCCTCCTGTCTGTGCCCCTGCCCCCACCACCCCCTCTCCTCTATGCCTCCTGTCTGTGCCCCTGCCCCCACCACCTCCTCTATACCCCTGCACCCCCTCTCCTATATGCTTCCTGTCTGTGCCCCTGCCCCCACCACCTCTATACCCCTGCACCCCCTCTCCTCTATGCCTCCTGTCTGTGCCCCTGCCCCCACCACCTCTATACCCCTGCGCCCCCTCTCCTCTATGCCTCCTGTCTGTGCCCCTGCCCCCACCACCTCCTCTATACCTCTGCACCCCCTCTCCTCTATGCCTCCTGTCTGTGCCCCTGCCCCCACCACCTCCTCTATACCCCTGCACCCCCTCTCCTCTATGCCTCCTATCTGTGCCCCTGCCCCCACCAGCACCACCTCTCCTCTATGCCTCCTATCTGTGCCCCTGCCCCCACTACCTCCTCTGTACCCCTGCACCACCTCTCCTCTATGCCCCCTATCCTCTGTACCCCTGCCTCCACTACCTCCTCTATACCCCTGCACCCCCTCTCCTCTATGCCTCCTATCTGTGCCCCTGCCCCCACCAGCACCACCTCTTCTCTATGCCTCCTATCTGTGCCCCTGCCCCCACTACGTCCTCTGTACCCCTGCTCCACCTCTCCTCTATGCCCCCTATCCTCTGTACCCCTGCCTCCACTACCTCCTCTATACCCCTGCACCCCCTCTTCTCTATGCCTCCTATCTGTGCCCCTGCCCCCACTACCTCCTCTATACCCCTGCACCACCTCCCCTCTATGCCTCTTGTCTGTGCCCCTGCCCCCACTACCTCCTCTATACCCCTGCACCCCCTCTCCTCTATGCCTCCTATCTGTGCCCCTGCCCCCAAAACCTCCTCTATACCCCTGCACCCCCTCTCCTCTATGCCTCCTATCTGTGCCCCTGCCCCCACCACCTCCTCTATACCCCTGCACCCCCTCTCCTATATGCCTCCTGTCTGTGCCCCTGCCCCCACCACCTCTATACCCCTGCACCCCCTCTCCTCTATGCCTCCTGTCTGTGCCCCTGCCCCCACCTCCTCTATACCTCTGCACCCCCTCTCCTCTATGCCTCCTGTCTGTGCCCCTGCCCCCACCACCTCCTCTATACCTCTGCACCCCCTCTCCTCTATGCCTCCTGTCTGTGCCCCTGCCCCCACCACCTCCTCTATACCCCTGCACCCCCTCTCCTCTATGCCTCCTATCTGTGCCCCTGCCCCCACCACCTCCTCTATACCCCTGCACCCCCTCTCCTCTATGCCTCCTATCTGTGCCCCTGCCCCCACCACCTCCTCTATACCCCTGCACCCCCTTTTCTCTATGCCTCCTATCTGTGCCCCTGCCCCCACCACCTCCTCTATACCCCTGCACCCCCTCTCCTCTATGCCTCCTATCTGTGCCCCTGCCCCCACTACCTCCTCTATACCCCTGCACCACCTCTCTTCTATGCCTACTATCTGTGCCCCTGCACCCACTACCTCCTCTATACCCCTGCACCACCTCTCTTCTATGCCTCCTATCTGTGCCCCTGCCCCCACTACCTCCTCTATACCCCTGCACCCCCTCTTCTCTATGCCTCCTATCTGTGCCCCTGCCCCCACTACCTCCTCTATACCCCTGCACCCCCTCTCCTCTATGCCTCTTATCTGTGCCCCTGCCCCCACCACCTCCTCTATACCCCTGCAGCCCCTCTCCTCTATGCCTCCTATCTGTGCCCTTGCACCCACTACCTCCTCTATACCCCTGCACCCCCTCTCCTCTATGCCTCCTATCTGTGCCCCTGCCCCCACCACCTCCTCTATACCCCTGCAACCCCTCTCCTCTATGCCTCCTATCTGTGCCCCTGCCCCCACCACCTCCTCTATACCACTGCACCCCCTCTCCTCTATGCCTCCTGTCTGTGCCCCTGCCCCACCACCTCCTCTATACCCCTGCAACCCCTCTTCTCTATGCCTCCTGTCTGTGCCAATGCCCCCACCACCTCCTCTATACCCCTGCACCCCCTCTCCTCTATGCCTCCTATCTGTGCCCCTGCCCCCACCAGCACCACCTCTTCTCTATGCCTCCTATCTGTGCCCCTGCCCCCACTACCTCCTCTGTACCCCTGCTCCACCTCTCCTCTATGCCCCCTATCCTCTGTACCCCTGCCTCCACTACCTCCTCTATACCCCTGCACCCCCTCTTCTCTATGCCTCCTATCTGTGCCCCTGCCCCCACTACCTCCTCTATACCCCTGCACCACCTCCCCTCTATGCCTCCTGTCTGTGCCCCTGCCCCCACTACCTCCTCTATACCCCTGCACCCCCTCTCCTCTATGCCTCCTATCTGTGCCCCTGCCCCCAAAACCTCCTCTATACCCCTGCACCCCCTCTCCTCTATGCCTCCTATCTGTGCCCCTGCCCCCACTACCTCCTCTATACCACTGCACCCCCTCTCCTCTATGCCTCCTGTCTGTGCCCCTGCCTCCACCACCTCTATACCCCTGCACCCCCTCTCCTCTATGCCTCCAGTCTGTGCCCCTGCCCCCACCACCTCCTCTATACCTCTGCACCCCCTCTCCTCTATGCCTCCTGTCTGTGCCCCTGCCCCCACCACCTCCTCTATACCTCTGCACCCCTCTCTCCTCTATGCCTCCTGTCTGTGCCCCTGCCCCCACCACCTCCTCTATACCCCTGCACCCCCTCTCCTCTATGCCTCCAGTCTGTGCCCCTGCCCCCACCACCTCCTCTATACCCCTGCACCCCCTCTCCTCTATGCCTCCTGTCTGTGCCCCTGCCCCCACCACCTCCTCTATACCCCTGCACCCCTCTCCTCTATGCCTCCTGTCTGTGCCCCTGCCCCCACCACCTCCTCTATACCCCTGCACCCCCTCTCCTCTATGCCTCCTGTCTGTGCCCCAGCCCCACCACCTCCTCTATACCCCTGCAACCCCTCTTCTCTATGCCTCCTGTCTGTGCCCCTGCCCCCACCACCTCCTCTATAACCCTGCACCCCCTCTTCTCTATGCCTCCTATCTGTGCCCCTGCCCCCACTACCTCCTCTATACCCCTGCACCACCTCTCTTCTATGCCTACTATCTGTGCCCCTGCACCCACTACCTCCTCTATACCCCTGCACCACCTCTCTTCTATGCCTCCTATCTGTGCCCCTGCCCCCACTACCTCCTCTATACCCCTGCACCACCTCCCCTCTATGCCTCCTGTCTGTGCCCCTGCCCCCACTACCTCCTCTATACCCCTGCACCCCCTCTCCTCTATGCCTCCTATCTGTGCCCCTGCCCCCAAAACCTCCTCTATACCCCTGCACCCCCTCTCCTCTATGCCTCCTATCTGTGCCCCTGCCCCCACTACCTCCTCTATACCACTGCACCCCCTCTCCTCTATGCCTCCTGTCTGTGCCCCTGCCCCCACCACCTCTATACCCCAGCACCCCCTCTCCTCTATGCCTCCTGTCTGTGCCCCTGCCCCCACCACCTCCTCTATACCTCTGCACCCCCTCTCCTCTATGCCTCCTGTCTGTGCCCCTGCCCCCACCACCTCCTCTATACCTCTGCACCCCCTCTCCTCTATGCCTCCTGTCTGTGCCCCTGCCCCCACCACCTCCTCTATACCCCTGCACCCCCTCTCCTCTATGCCTCCAGTCTGTGCCCCTGCCCCCACCACCTCCTCTATACCCCTGCACCCCCTCTCCTCTATGCCTCCTGTCTGTGCCCCTGCCCCCACCACCTCCTCTATACCCCTGCACCCCTCTCCTCTATGCCTCCTGTCTGTGCCCCTGCCCCCACCACCTCCTCTATACCCCTGCACCCCCTCTCCTCTATGCCTCCTGTCTGTGCCCCTGCCCCACCACCTCCTCTATACCCCTGCAACCCCTCTTCTCTATGCCTCCTGTCTGTGCCCCTGCCCCCACCACCTCCTCTATAACCCTGCACCCCCTCTTCTCTATGCCTCCTATCTGTGCCCCTGCCCCCACTACCTCCTCTATACCCCTGCACCACCTCTCTTCTATGCCTACTATCTGTGCCCCTGCACCCACTACCTCCTCTATACCCCTGCACCACCTCTCTTCTATGCCTCCTATCTGTGCCCCTGCCCCCACTACCTCCTCTATACCCCTGCACCCCCTCTTCTCTATGCCTCCTATCTGTGCCCCTGCCCCCACTACCTCCTCTATACCCCTGCACCCCCTCTCCTCTATGCCTCTTATCTGTGCCCCTGCCCCCACCACCTCCTCTATACCCCTGCAGCCCCTCTCCTCTATGCCTCCTATCTGTGCCCTTGCACCCACTACCTCCTCTATACCCCTGCACCCCCTCTCCTCTATGCCTCCTATCTGTGCCCCTGCCCCCACCACCTCCTCTATACCCCTGCAACCCCTCTCCTCTATGCCTCCTATCTGTGCCCCTGCCCCCACCACCTCCTCTATACCCCTGCACCCCCTCTCCTCTATGCCTCCTATCTGTGCCCCTGCCCCCACCACCTCCTCTATACCCCTGCACCCCCTCTCCTCTATGCCTCCTGTCTGTGCCCCTGCCCCCACCACCTCCTCTATACCCCTGCACCCCCTCTCCTCTATGCCTCCTGTCTGTGCCCCTGCCCCCACCACCTCCTCTATACCCCTGCACCCCCTCTCCTATATGCCTCCTGTCTGTGCCCCTGCCCCCACCACCTCTATACCCCTGCACCCCCTCTCCTCTATGCCTCCTGTCTGTGCCCCTGCCCCCACCTCCTCTATACCTCTGCACCCCCTCTCCTCTATGCCTCCTGTCTGTGCCCCTGCCCCCACCACCTCCTCTATACCTCTGCACCCCCTCTCCTCTATGCCTCCTGTCTGTGCCCCTGCCCCCACCACCTCCTCTATACCCCTGCACCCCCTCTCCTCTATGCCTATCTGTGCCCCTGCCCCACCCACCTCCTCTATACCCCTGCACCCCCTCTCCTCTATGCCTCCTATCTGTGCCCCTGCCCCCACCACCTCCTCTATACCCCTGCAACCCCTCTCCTCTATGCCTCCTATCTGTGCCCCTGCCCCCACCACCTCCTCTATACCCCTGCACCCCCTCTCCTATATGCCTCCTGTCTGTGCCCCTGCCCCCACCACCTCTATACCCCTGCACCCCCTCTCCTCTATGCCTCCTGTCTGTGCCCCTGCCCCCACCTCCTCTATACCTCTGCACCCCCTCTCCTCTATGCCTCCTGTCTGTGCCCCTGCCCCCACCACCTCCTCTATACCCCTGCACCCCTCCTCTATGCCTCCTGTCTGTGCCCCTGCCCCCACCAGCCCCTCTATACCCCTGCACCCCCTGTCCTCTATGCCTCCTGTCTGTGCCCCTGCCCCCACCACCTCCTCTATACCCCTGCACCCCCTCTCCACTATGCCTCCTGTCTGTGCCCCTGCCCCCACCACCTCCTCTATACCCCTGCACCCCTCTCCTCTATGCCTCCTATCTGTGCCCCTGCACCCACTACCTCCTCTATACCCCTGCACCCCCTCTCCTCTATGCCTCCTATCTGTGCCCCTGCCCCCACCACCTCCTCTATACCCCTGCAACCCCTCTACTCTATGCCTCCTATCTGTGCCCCTGCCCCCACCACCTCCTCTATACCCCTGCAACCCCTCTACTCTATGCCTCCTATCTGTGCCCTTGCCCCCACCACCTCCTCTATACCCCTGCACCCCCTCTCCTCTATGCCTCCTGTCTGTGCCCCTGCCCCCACCTCCTCCTCTATACCCCTGCACCCCCTCTCCTCTATGCCTCCTGTCTGTGCCCCTGCCCCCACCACCTCCTCTATACCCCTGCACCCCCTCTCCTCTATGCCTCCTGTCTGTGCCCCTGCCCCCACCACCTCCTCTATACCCCAGCACCCCCTCTCCTCTATGCCTCCTGTCTGTGCCCCTGCCCCCACCACCTCCTCTATACCCCTGCACCCCCTCTCCTCTATGCCTCCTGTCTGTGCCCCTGCCCCCACCACCTCTATACCCCTGCACCCCCTCTCCGTGCCCCTGCCCCCACCACCTCCTCTATACCTCTGCACCCCCTCTCCTCTATGCCTCCTGTCTGTGCCCCTGCCCCCACCACCTCCTCTATACCTCTGCACCCCCTCTCCTCTATGCCTCCTGTCTGTGCCCCTGCCCCCACCACCTCCTCTATACCCCTGCACCCCCTCTCCTCTATGCCTCCTATCTGTGCCCCTGCCCCCACCACCTCCTCTATACCCCTGCACCCCCTCTCCTCTATGCCTCCTATCTGTGCCCCTGCCCCCACCACCTCCTCTATACCCCTGCACCCCCTCTCCTCTATGCCTCCTATCTGTGCCCCTGCCCCCACCACCTCCTCTATACCCCTGCACCCCCTTTTCTCTATGCCTCCTGTCTGTGCCCCTGCCCCACCACCTCCTCTATACCCCTGCAACCCCTCTTCTCTATGCCTCCTGTCTGTGCCCCTGCCCCCACCACCTCCTCTATAACCCTGCACCCCCTCTTCTCTATGCCTCCTATCTGTGCCCCTGCCCCCACTACCTCCTCTATACCCCTGCACCACCTCTCCTCTATGCCTCCTATCTGTGCCCCTGCCCCCACTACCTCCTCTATACCCCTGCACCACCTCTCTTCTATGCCTACTATCTGTGCCCCTGCACCCACTACCTCCTCTATACCCCTGCACCACCTCTCTTCTATGCCTCCTATCTGTGCCCCTGCCCCCACTACCTCCTCTATACCCCTGCACCCCCTCTTCTCTATGCCTCCTATCTGTGCCCCTGCCCCCACTACCTCCTCTATACCCCTGCACCCCCTCTCCTCTATGCCTCTTATCTGTGCCCCTGCCCCCACCACCTCCTCTATACCCCTGCACCCCCTCTCCTCTATGCCTATCTGTGCCCCTGCCCCCACCACCTCCTCTATACCCCTGCACCCCCTCTCCTCTATGCCTCCTATCTGTGCCCCTGCCCCCACCACCTCCTCTATACCCCTGCACCCCCTTTTCTCTATGCCTCCTATCTGTGCCCCTGCCCCCACCACCTCCTCTATACCCCTGCACCCCCTCTCCTCTATGCCTCCTGTCTGTGCCCCTGCCCCCACCACCTCCTCTATACCCCTGCACCCCCTCTCCACTATGCCTCCTGTCTGTGCCCCTGCCCCCACCACCTCCTCTATACCCCTGCACCCCTCCTCTATGCCTCCTGTCTGTGCCCCTGCCCCCACCAGCCCCTCTATACCCCTGCACCCCCTCTCCTCTATGCCTCCTATCTGTGCCCCTGCCCCCACCACCTCCTCTATACCCCTGCACCCCCTCTCCTCTATGCCTCCTGTCTGTGCCCCTGCCCCCACTACCTCCTCTATACCCCTGCACCACCTCTCCTCTATGCCCCTGCCTCTTCTATGCCCCCTATCCTCTGTACCCCCACCTCTTCTATGCCCCCTATCCTCTGTGCCCCTGTCTCTTCTATGCCCCCTATCCTCGGTACCCCTGCCCCCACTACATCCTCTATACCCCTGCATCACCTCTCCTCTATGCCCCTGCCTCTTCTATGCCCCCTATCCCATGTGCCCCTGCCCCCACTACCTCCTCTATACCCCTGCATCACCTCTCCTCTATGCCCCTGCCTCCTCTGTGCCCCTGCCTCTTCTATGCCCCCTATCCTGTGCCCCTGCCCCCACTACCTCCTCTATACCCCTGCACCACCTCTCCTCTATCCCCCCTATCCTCTATACCCCTGCCTCTTCTATGCCCCCTATCCTCTGTACCCCCACCTCCTCTATGCCCCCTATCCTCTGTGCCCCTGCCTCTTCTATGCCCCCTATCCTCTGTGCCCCTGCCCCCACTACCTCTATACCCCTGCACCATCTCTCTATACTCCCTATCCTCTGTACCCCCTATCCTTTGTGCCCCCACCTCCTCTATGCCCCCTATCCTCTGTGCCCCTGCCCCCACTACCTCCTCTATACCCCTGCACCCCCTTCTCTATGCCGCCTTTCCTGTGCCCCTGCCTCTTCTATGCCCCCTATCCTGTGCCCCTGCCTCTTCTATGCCCCCTATCCTCTGTGCCCCTGCCTCTTCTATGCCCCTATCCTCTGTGCCCCTGCCACCACTACCTCCTCTATACCCCCTATCCTCTGTGCCCCTGCCCCCACTACCTCCTCTATACCCCTGCACCCCCTTCTCTATGCCCCCTTTCCTGTGCCCCTGCCTCTTCTATGCCCCCTATCCTGTGCCCCTGCCTCTTCTATGCCCCCTATCCCATGTGCCCCTGCCCCCACTACCTCCTCTATACCCCTGCATCACCTCTCCTCTATGCCCCTGCCTCCTCTGTGCCCCTGCCTCTTCTATGCCCCCTATCCTGTGCCCCTGCCCCCACTACCTCCTCTATACCCCTGCACCACCTCTCCTCTATCCCCCCTATCCTCTATACCCCTGCCTCTTCTATGCCCCCTATCCTCTGTACCCCCACCTCCTCTATGCCCCCTATCCTCTGTGCCCCTGCCTCTTCTATGCCCCCTATCCTCTGTGCCCCTGCCCCCACTACCTCTATACCCCTGCACCATCTCTCTATACTCCCTATCCTCTGTACCCCCTATCCTTTGTGCCCCCACCTCCTCTATGCCCCCTATCCTCTGTGCCCCTGCCCCCACTACCTCCTCTATACCCCTGCACCCCCTTCTCTATGCCGCCTTTCCTGTGCCCCTGCCTCTTCTATGCCCCCTATCCTGTGCCCCTGCCTCTTCTATGCCCCCTATCCTCTGTGCCCCTGCCTCTTCTATGCCCCTATCCTCTGTGCCCCTGCCACCACTACCTCCTCTATACCCCCTATCCTCTGTGCCCCTGCCCCCACTACCTCCTCTATACCCCTGCACCCCCTTCTCTATGCCCCCTTTCCTGTGCCCCTGCCTCTTCTATGCCCCCTATCCTGTGCCCCTGCCTCTTCTATGCCCCCTATCCTGTGCACCTGCCTCTTCAATGCCCCTATCCTCTGTGCCCCTGCCCCCACTACCTCCTCTATACCCCTGCACCACCTCTCCTCTATGCCCCCTATCCTCTGTGCCCCTGCCTCTTCCATGCCCCCTATCCTCTGTGCCCCTACCTCTTCTATGCCCCCTATCCTCTGTGCCCCTGCCTCCTCTATGCCCCCTATCCTCTGTACCCCACCTCTTCTATGCCCCCTATCCTCTGTAACCCTGCCCCCACTACCTCCTCTATACCCCTGCACCCCCTCTCCTCTATGCCTCCTATCTGTGCCCCTGCCCCCACCACCTCCTCTATACCCCTGCACCCCCTCTCCTCTATGCCTCCTATCTGTGCCCCTGTCCCCACCAGCACCACCTCTCCTCTATGCCTCCTATCTGTGCCCCTGCCCCCACTACCTCCTCTGTACCCCTGCACCACCTCTCCTCTATGCCCCCTATCCTCTGTACCCCTGCCTCCACTACCTCCTCTATACCCCTGCACCCCCTCTTCTCTATGCCTCCTATCTGTGCCCCTGCCCCCACCACCTCCTCTATACCCCTGCACCCCCTCTCCTCTATGCCTCCTATCTGTGCCCCTGCCCCCACTACCTCCTCTATACCCCTGCACCCCCTCTCCTCTATGCCTCCTGTCTGTGCCCCTGCCCCCACCACCTCTATACCCCTGCACCCCCTCTCCTCTATGCCTCCTGTCTGTGCCCCTGCCCCCACCACCTCCTCTATACCTCTGCACCCCCTCTCCTCTATGCCTCCTGTCTGTGCCCCTGCCCCCACCACCTCCTCTATACCTCTGCACCCCCACTCCTCTATGCCTCCTGTCTGTGCCCCTGCCCCCACCACCTCCTCTATACCCCTGCACCCCCTCTCCTCTATGCCTCCTGTCTGTGCCCCTGCCCCCACCACCTCCTCTATACCCCTGCACCCCCTCTCCTCTATGCCTCCTGTCTGTGCCCCTGCCCCCACCACCTCCTCTATACCCTTGCACCCCTCTCCTCTATGCCTCCTGTCTGTGCCCCTGCCCCCACCACCTCCTCTATACCCCTGCACCCCCTCTCCTCTATGCCTCCTGTCTGTGCCCCTGCCCCACCACCTCCTCTATACCCCTGCAACCCCTCTCCTCTATGCCTCCTGTCTGTGCCCCTGCCCCCACCACCTCCTCTATACCCCTGCACCCCCTCTTCTCTATGCCTCCTATCTGTGCCCATGCCCCCACTACCTCCTCTATACCCCTGTACCCCCTCTTCTCTATGTCTCCTATCTGTGCCCCTGCCCCCACTACCTCCTCTATACCCCTGCACCCCCTCTTCTCTATGTCTCCTATCTGTGCCCCTGCCCCCACTACCTCTTCTATACCCCTGCACCCCCTCTCCTCTATGCCTCTCATCTGTGCCCCTGCCCCCACCACCTCCTCTATACCCCTGCAGCCCCTCTCCTCTATGCCTCCTATCTGTGCCCCTGCACCCACTAACTCCTCTATACCCCTGCACCCCCTCTCCTCTATGCCTCCTATCTGTGCTCCTGCCCCCACCACCTCCTCTATACCCCTGCAACCCCTCTCCTCTATGCCTCCTATCTGTGCCCCTGCCCCCACCACCTCCTCTATACCCCTGCACCCCCTCTCCTCTATGCCTCCTATCTGTGCCCCTGCCCCCACCACCTCCTCTATACCCCTGCACCCCCTCTCCTCTATGCCTCCTGTCTGTGCCCCTGCCCCCACCACCCCCTCTCCTCTATGCCTCCTGTCTGTGCCCCTGCCCCCACCACCTCCTCTATACCCCTGCACCCCCTCTCCTATATGCTTCCTGTCTGTGCCCCTGCCCCCACCACCTCTATACCCCTGCACCCCCTCTCCTCTATGCCTCCTGTCTGTGCCCCTGCCCCCACCACCTCTATACCCCTGCGCCCCCTCTCCTCTATGCCTCCTGTCTGTGCCCCTGCCCCCACCACCTCCTCTATACCTCTGCACCCCCTCTCCTCTATGCCTCCTGTCTGTGCCCCTGCCCCCACCACCTCCTCTATACCCCTGCACCCCCTCTCCTCTATGCCTCCTATCTGTGCCCCTGCCCCCACCAGCACCACCTCTCCTCTATGCCTCCTATCTGTGCCCCTGCCCCCACTACCTCCTCTGTACCCCTGCACCACCTCTCCTCTATGCCCCCTATCCTCTGTACCCCTGCCTCCACTACCTCCTCTATACCCCTGCACCCCCTCTCCTCTATGCCTCCTATCTGTGCCCCTGCCCCCACCAGCACCACCTCTTCTCTATGCCTCCTATCTGTGCCCCTGCCCCCACTACCTCCTCTGTACCCCTGCTCCACCTCTCCTCTATGCCCCCTATCCTCTGTACCCCTGCCTCCACTACCTCCTCTATACCCCTGCACCCCCTCTTCTCTATGCCTCCTATCTGTGCCCCTGCCCCCACTACCTCCTCTATACCCCTGCACCACCTCCCCTCTATGCCTCTTGTCTGTGCCCCTGCCCCCACTACCTCCTCTATACCCCTGCACCCCCTCTCCTCTATGCCTCCTATCTGTGCCCCTGCCCCCAAAACCTCCTCTATACCCCTGCACCCCCTCTCCTCTATGCCTCCTATCTGTGCCCCTGCCCCCACCACCTCCTCTATACCCCTGCACCCCCTCTCCTATATGCCTCCTGTCTGTGCCCCTGCCCCCACCACCTCTATACCCCTGCACCCCCTCTCCTCTATGCCTCCTGTCTGTGCCCCTGCCCCCACCTCCTCTATACCTCTGCACCCCCTCTCCTCTATGCCTCCTGTCTGTGCACCTGCCCCCACCACCTCCTCTATACCTCTACACCCCCTCTCCTCTATGCCTCCTGTCTGTGCCCCTGCCCCCACCACCTCCTCTATACCCCTGCACCCCCTCTCCTCTATGCCTCCTATCTGTGCCCCTGCCCCCACCACCTCCTCTATACCCCTGCACCCCCTCTCCTCTATGCCTCCTATCTGTGCCCCTGCCCCCACCACCTCCTCTATACCCCTGCACCCCCTTTTCTCTATGCCTCCTATCTGTGCCCCTGCCCCCACCACCTCCTCTATACCCCTGCACCCCCTCTCCTCTATGCCTCCTATCTGTGCCCCTGCCCCCACTACCTCCTCTATACCCCTGCACCACCTCTCTTCTATGCCTACTATCTGTGCCCCTGCACCCACTACCTCCTCTATACCCCTGCACCACCTCTCTTCTATGCCTCCTATCTGTGCCCCTGCCCCCACTACCTCCTCTATACCCCTGCACCCCCTCTTCTCTATGCCTCCTATCTGTGCCCCTGCCCCCACTACCTCCTCTATACCCCTGCACCCCCTCTCCTCTATGCCTCTTATCTGTGCCCCTGCCCCCACCACCTCCTCTATACCCCTGCAGCCCCTCTCCTCTATGCCTCCTATCTGTGCCCTTGCACCCACTACCTCCTCTATACCCCTGCACCCCCTCTCCTCTATGCCTCCTATCTGTGCCCCTGCCCCCACCACCTCCTCTATACCCCTGCAACCCCTCTCCTCTATGCCTCCTATCTGTGCCCCTGCCCCCACCACCTCCTCTATACCACTGCACCCCCTCTCCTCTATGCCTCCTGTCTGTGCCCCTGCCCCACCACCTCCTCTATACCCCTGCAACCCCTCTTCTCTATGCCTCCTGTCTGTGCCAATGCCCCCACCACCTCCTCTATACCCCTGCACCCCCTCTCCTCTATGCCTCCTATCTGTGCCCCTGCCCCCACCAGCACCACCTCTTCTCTATGCCTCCTATCTGTGCCCCTGCCCCCACTACCTCCTCTGTACCCCTGCTCCACCTCTCCTCTATGCCCCCTATCCTCTGTACCCCTGCCTCCACTACCTCCTCTATACCCCTGCACCCCCTCTTCTCTATGCCTCCTATCTGTGCCCCTGCCCCCACTACCTCCTCTATACCCCTGCACCACCTCCCCTCTATGCCTCCTGTCTGTGCCCCTGCCCCCACTACCTCCTCTATACCCCTGCACCCCCTCTCCTCTATGCCTCCTATCTGTGCCCCTGCCCCCAAAACCTCCTCTATACCCCTGCACCCCCTCTCCTCTATGCCTCCTATCTGTGCCCCTGCCCCCACTACCTCCTCTATACCACTGCACCCCCTCTCCTCTATGCCTCCTGTCTGTGCCCCTGCCTCCACCACCTCTATACCCCTGCACCCCCTCTCCTCTATGCCTCCAGTCTGTGCCCCTGCCCCCACCACCTCCTCTATACCTCTGCACCCCCTCTCCTCTATGCCTCCTGTCTGTGCCCCTGCCCCCACCACCTCCTCTATACCTCTGCACCCCTCTCTCCTCTATGCCTCCTGTCTGTGCCCCTGCCCCCACCACCTCCTCTATACCCCTGCACCCCCTCTCCTCTATGCCTCCAGTCTGTGCCCCTGCCCCCACCACCTCCTCTATACCCCTGCACCCCCTCTCCTCTATGCCTCCTGTCTGTGCCCCTGCCCCCACCACCTCCTCTATACCCCTGCACCCCTCTCCTCTATGCCTCCTGTCTGTGCCCCTGCCCCCACCACCTCCTCTATACCCCTGCACCCCCTCTCCTCTATGCCTCCTGTCTGTGCCCCAGCCCCACCACCTCCTCTATACCCCTGCAACCCCTCTTCTCTATGCCTCCTGTCTGTGCCCCTGCCCCCACCACCTCCTCTATAACCCTGCACCCCCTCTTCTCTATGCCTCCTATCTGTGCCCCTGCCCCCACTACCTCCTCTATACCCCTGCACCACCTCTCTTCTATGCCTACTATCTGTGCCCCTGCACCCACTACCTCCTCTATACCCCTGCACCACCTCTCTTCTATGCCTCCTATCTGTGCCCCTGCCCCCACTACCTCCTCTATACCCCTGCACCACCTCCCCTCTATGCCTCCTGTCTGTGCCCCTGCCCCCACTACCTCCTCTATACCCCTGCACCCCCTCTCCTCTATGCCTCCTATCTGTGCCCCTGCCCCCAAAACCTCCTCTATACCCCTGCACCCCCTCTCCTCTATGCCTCCTATCTGTGCCCCTGCCCCCACTACCTCCTCTATACCACTGCACCCCCTCTCCTCTATGCCTCCTGTCTGTGCCCCTGCCCCCACCACCTCTATACCCCAGCACCCCCTCTCCTCTATGCCTCCTGTCTGTGCCCCTGCCCCCACCACCTCCTCTATACCTCTGCACCCCCTCTCCTCTATGCCTCCTGTCTGTGCCCCTGCCCCCACCACCTCCTCTATACCTCTGCACCCCCTCTCCTCTATGCCTCCTGTCTGTGCCCCTGCCCCCACCACCTCCTCTATACCCCTGCACCCCCTCTCCTCTATGCCTCCAGTCTGTGCCCCTGCCCCCACCACCTCCTCTATACCCCTGCACCCCCTCTCCTCTATGCCTCCTGTCTGTGCCCCTGCCCCCACCACCTCCTCTATACCCCTGCACCCCTCTCCTCTATGCCTCCTGTCTGTGCCCCTGCCCCCACCACCTCCTCTATACCCCTGCACCCCCTCTCCTCTATGCCTCCTGTCTGTGCCCCTGCCCCACCACCTCCTCTATACCCCTGCAACCCCTCTTCTCTATGCCTCCTGTCTGTGCCCCTGCCCCCACCACCTCCTCTATAACCCTGCACCCCCTCTTCTCTATGCCTCCTATCTGTGCCCCTGCCCCCACTACCTCCTCTATACCCCTGCACCACCTCTCTTCTATGCCTACTATCTGTGCCCCTGCACCCACTACCTCCTCTATACCCCTGCACCACCTCTCTTCTATGCCTCCTATCTGTGCCCCTGCCCCCACTACCTCCTCTATACCCCTGCACCCCCTCTTCTCTATGCCTCCTATCTGTGCCCCTGCCCCCACTACCTCCTCTATACCCCTGCACCCCCTCTCCTCTATGCCTCTTATCTGTGCCCCTGCCCCCACCACCTCCTCTATACCCCTGCAGCCCCTCTCCTCTATGCCTCCTATCTGTGCCCTTGCACCCACTACCTCCTCTATACCCCTGCACCCCCTCTCCTCTATGCCTCCTATCTGTGCCCCTGCCCCCACCACCTCCTCTATACCCCTGCAACCCCTCTCCTCTATGCCTCCTATCTGTGCCCCTGCCCCCACCACCTCCTCTATACCCCTGCACCCCCTCTCCTCTATGCCTCCTATCTGTGCCCCTGCCCCCACCACCTCCTCTATACCCCTGCACCCCCTCTCCTCTATGCCTCCTGTCTGTGCCCCTGCCCCCACCACCTCCTCTATACCCCTGCACCCCCTCTCCTCTATGCCTCCTGTCTGTGCCCCTGCCCCCACCACCTCCTCTATACCCCTGCACCCCCTCTCCTATATGCCTCCTGTCTGTGCCCCTGCCCCCACCACCTCTATACCCCTGCACCCCCTCTCCTCTATGCCTCCTGTCTGTGCCCCTGCCCCCACCTCCTCTATACCTCTGCACCCCCTCTCCTCTATGCCTCCTGTCTGTGCCCCTGCCCCCACCACCTCCTCTATACCTCTGCACCCCCTCTCCTCTATGCCTCCTGTCTGTGCCCCTGCCCCCACCACCTCCTCTATACCCCTGCACCCCCTCTCCTCTATGCCTATCTGTGCCCCTGCCCCACCCACCTCCTCTATACCCCTGCACCCCCTCTCCTCTATGCCTCCTATCTGTGCCCCTGCCCCCACCACCTCCTCTATACCCCTGCACCCCCTTTTCTCTATGCCTCCTATCTGTGCCCCAGGCCCCCACCACCTCCTCTATACCCCTGCACCCCCTCTCCTCTATGCCTCCTGTCTGTGCCCCTGCCCCCACCACCTCCTCTATACCCCTGCACCCCCTCTCCACTATGCCTCCTGTCTGTGCCCCTGCCCCCACCACCTCCTCTATACCCCTGCACCCCTCCTCTATGCCTCCTGTCTGTGCCCCTGCCCCCACCAGCCCCTCTATACCCCTGCACCCCCTGTCCTCTATGCCTCCTGTCTGTGCCCCTGCCCCCACCACCTCCTCTATACCCCTGCACCCCCTCTCCACTATGCCTCCTGTCTGTGCCCCTGCCCCCACCACCTCCTCTATACCCCTGCACCCCTCTCCTCTATGCCTCCTATCTGTGCCCCTGCACCCACTACCTCCTCTATACCCCTGCACCCCCTCTCCTCTATGCCTCCTATCTGTGCCCCTGCCCCCACCACCTCCTCTATACCCCTGCAACCCCTCTACTCTATGCCTCCTATCTGTGCCCCTGCCCCCACCACCTCCTCTATACCCCTGCAACCCCTCTACTCTATGCCTCCTATCTGTGCCCTTGCCCCCACCACCTCCTCTATACCCCTGCACCCCCTCTCCTCTATGCCTCCTGTCTGTGCCCCTGCCCCCACCTCCTCCTCTATACCCCTGCACCCCCTCTCCTCTATGCCTCCTGTCTGTGCCCCTGCCCCCACCACCTCCTCTATACCCCTGCACCCCCTCTCCTCTATGCCTCCTGTCTGTGCCCCTGCCCCCACCACCTCCTCTATACCCCAGCACCCCCTCTCCTCTATGCCTCCTGTCTGTGCCCCTGCCCCCACCACCTCCTCTATACCCCTGCACCCCCTCTCCTCTATGCCTCCTGTCTGTGCCCCTGCCCCCACCACCTCTATACCCCTGCACCCCCTCTCCGTGCCCCTGCCCCCACCACCTCCTCTATACCTCTGCACCCCCTCTCCTCTATGCCTCCTGTCTGTGCCCCTGCCCCCACCACCTCCTCTATACCTCTGCACCCCCTCTCCTCTATGCCTCCTGTCTGTGCCCCTGCCCCCACCACCTCCTCTATACCCCTGCACCCCCTCTCCTCTATGCCTCCTATCTGTGCCCCTGCCCCCACCACCTCCTCTATACCCCTGCACCCCCTCTCCTCTATGCCTCCTATCTGTGCCCCTGCCCCCACCACCTCCTCTATACCCCTGCACCCCCTCTCCTCTATGCCTCCTATCTGTGCCCCTGCCCCCACCACCTCCTCTATACCCCTGCACCCCCTTTTCTCTATGCCTCCTGTCTGTGCCCCTGCCCCACCACCTCCTCTATACCCCTGCAACCCCTCTTCTCTATGCCTCCTGTCTGTGCCCCTGCCCCCACCACCTCCTCTATAACCCTGCACCCCCTCTTCTCTATGCCTCCTATCTGTGCCCCTGCCCCCACTACCTCCTCTATACCCCTGCACCACCTCTCCTCTATGCCTCCTATCTGTGCCCCTGCCCCCACTACCTCCTCTATACCCCTGCACCACCTCTCTTCTATGCCTACTATCTGTGCCCCTGCACCCACTACCTCCTCTATACCCCTGCACCACCTCTCTTCTATGCCTCCTATCTGTGCCCCTGCCCCCACTACCTCCTCTATACCCCTGCACCCCCTCTTCTCTATGCCTCCTATCTGTGCCCCTGCCCCCACTACCTCCTCTATACCCCTGCACCCCCTCTCCTCTATGCCTCTTATCTGTGCCCCTGCCCCCACCACCTCCTCTATACCCCTGCACCCCCTCTCCTCTATGCCTATCTGTGCCCCTGCCCCCACCACCTCCTCTATACCCCTGCACCCCCTCTCCTCTATGCCTCCTATCTGTGCCCCTGCCCCCACCACCTCCTCTATACCCCTGCACCCCCTTTTCTCTATGCCTCCTATCTGTGCCCCTGCCCCCACCACCTCCTCTATACCCCTGCACCCCCTCTCCTCTATGCCTCCTGTCTGTGCCCCTGCCCCCACCACCTCCTCTATACCCCTGCACCCCCTCTCCACTATGCCTCCTGTCTGTGCCCCTGCCCCCACCACCTCCTCTATACCCCTGCACCCCTCTCCTCTATGCCTCCTGTCTGTGCCCCTGCCCCCACCAGCCCCTCTATACCCCTGCACCCCCTGTCCTCTATGCCTCCTGTCTGTGCCCCTGCCCCCACCACCTCCTCTATACCCCTGCACCCCCTCTCCACTATGCCTCCTGTCTGTGCCCCTGCCCCCACCACCTCCTCTATACCCCTGCACCCCTCTCCTCTATGCCTCCTGTCTGTGCCCCTGCACCCACCACCTCCTCTATACCCCTGCACCCCCTCTCCTCTATGCCTCCTATCTGTGCCCCTGCCCCCACCACCTCCTCTATACCCCTGCAGCCCCTCTCCTCTATGCCTCCTATCTGTGCCCCTGCACCCACTACCTCCTCTATACCCCTGCACCCCCTCTCCTCTATGCCTCCTATCTGTGCCCCTGCCCCCACCACCTCCTCTATACCCCTGCAACCCCTCTACTCTATGCCTCCTATCTGTGCCCCTGCCCCCACCACCTCCTCTATACCCCTGCAACCCCTCTACTCTATGCCTCCTATCTGTGCCCCTGCCCCCACCACCTCCTCTATACCCCTGCACCCCCTCTCCTCTATGCCTCCTGTCTGTGCCCCTGCCCCCACCTCCTCCTCTATACCCCTGCACCCCCTCTCCTCTATGCCTCCTGTCTGTGCCCCTGCCCCCACCACCTCCTCTATACCCCTGCACCCCCTCTCCTCTATGCCTCCTGTCTGTGCCCCTGCCCCCACCACCTCCTCTATACCCCTGCACCCCTTCTCCTCTATGCCTCCTGTCTGTGCCCCTGCCCCCACCACCTCCTCTATACCCCTGCACCCCCTCTCCTCTATGCCTCCTGTCTGTGCCCCTGCCCCCACCACCTCTATACCCCTGCACCCCCTCTCCGTGCCCCTGCCCCCACCACCTCCTCTATACCTCTGCACCCCCTCTCCTCTATGCCTCCTATCTGTGCCCCTGCCCCCACCACCTCCTCTATACCCCTGCACCCCCTTTTCTCTATGCCTCCTATCTGTGCCCCTGCCCCCACCACCTCCTCTATACCCCTGCACCCCCTCTCCTCTATGCCTCCTATCTGTGCCCCTGCCCCCACTACCTCCTCTATACCCCTGCACCACCTCTCTTCTATGCCTACTATCTGTGCCCCTGCACCCACTACCTCCTCTATACCCCTGCACCACCTCTCTTCTATGCCTCCTATCTGTGCCCCTGCCCCCACTACCTCCTCTATACCCCTGCACCCCCTCTTCTCTATGCCTCCTATCTGTGCCCCTGCCCCCACTACCTCCTCTATACCCCTGCACCCCCTCTCCTCTATGCCTCTTATCTGTGCCCCTGCCCCCACCACCTCCTCTATACCCCTGCAGCCCCTCTCCTCTATGCCTCCTATCTGTGCCCTTGCAAACACTACCTCCTCTATACCCCTGCACCCCCTCTCCTCTATGCCTCCTATCTGTGCCCCTGCCCCCACCACCTCCTCTATACCCCTGCAACCCCTCTCCTCTATGCCTCCTATCTGTGCCCCTGCCCCCACCACCTCCTCTATACCACTGCACCCCCTCTCCTCTATGCCTCCTGTCTGTGCCCCTGCCCCACCACCTCCTCTATACCCCTGCAACCCCTCTTCTCTATGCCTCCTGTCTGTGCCAATGCCCCCACCACCTCCTCTATACCCCTGCACCCCCTCTCCTCTATGCCTCCTATCTGTGCCCCTGCCCCCACCAGCACCACCTCTTCTCTATGCCTCCTATCTGTGCCCCTGCCCCCACTACCTCCTCTGTACCCCTGCTCCACCTCTCCTCTATGCCCCCTATCCTCTGTACCCCTGCCTCCACTACCTCCTCTATACCCCTGCACCCCCTCTTCTCTATGCCTCCTATCTGTGCCCCTGCCCCCACTACCTCCTCTATACCCCTGCACCACCTCCCCTCTATGCCTCCTGTCTGTGCCCCTGCCCCCACTACCTCCTCTATACCCCTGCACCCCCTCTCCTCTATGCCTCCTATCTGTGCCCCTGCCCCCAAAACCTCCTCTATACCCCTGCACCCCCTCTCCTCTATGCCTCCTATCTGTGCCCCTGCCCCCACTACCTCCTCTATACCACTGCACCCCCTCTCCTCTATGCCTCCTGTCTGTGCCCCTGCCTCCACCACCTCTATACCCCTGCACCCCCTCTCCTCTATGCCTCCAGTCTGTGCCCCTGCCCCCACCACCTCCTCTATACCTCTGCACCCCCTCTCCTCTATGCCTCCTGTCTGTGCCCCTGCCCCCACCACCTCCTCTATACCTCTGCACCCCTCTCTCCTCTATGCCTCCTGTCTGTGCCCCTGCCCCCACCACCTCCTCTATACCCCTGCACCCCCTCTCCTCTATGCCTCCAGTCTGTGCCCCTGCCCCCACCACCTCCTCTATACCCCTGCACCCCCTCTCCTCTATGCCTCCTGTCTGTGCCCCTGCCCCCACCACCTCCTCTATACCCCTGCACCCCTCTCCTCTATGCCTCCTGTCTGTGCCCCTGCCCCCACCACCTCCTCTATACCCCTGCACCCCCTCTCCTCTATGCCTCCTGTCTGTGCCCCAGCCCCACCACCTCCTCTATACCCCTGCAACCCCTCTTCTCTATGCCTCCTGTCTGTGCCCCTGCCCCCACCACCTCCTCTATAACCCTGCACCCCCTCTTCTCTATGCCTCCTATCTGTGCCCCTGCCCCCACTACCTCCTCTATACCCCTGCACCACCTCTCTTCTATGCCTACTATCTGTGCCCCTGCACCCACTACCTCCTCTATACCCCTGCACCACCTCTCTTCTATGCCTCCTATCTGTGCCCCTGCCCCCACTACCTCCTCTATACCCCTGCACCACCTCCCCTCTATGCCTCCTGTCTGTGCCCCTGCCCCCACTACCTCCTCTATACCCCTGCACCCCCTCTCCTCTATGCCTCCTATCTGTGCCCCTGCCCCCAAAACCTCCTCTATACCCCTGCACCCCCTCTCCTCTATGCCTCCTATCTGTGCCCCTGCCCCCACTACCTCCTCTATACCACTGCACCCCCTCTCCTCTATGCCTCCTGTCTGTGCCCCTGCCCCCACCACCTCTATACCCCAGCACCCCCTCTCCTCTATGCCTCCTGTCTGTGCCCCTGCCCCCACCACCTCCTCTATACCTCTGCACCCCCTCTCCTCTATGCCTCCTGTCTGTGCCCCTGCCCCCACCACCTCCTCTATACCTCTGCACCCCCTCTCCTCTATGCCTCCTGTCTGTGCCCCTGCCCCCACCACCTCCTCTATACCCCTGCACCCCCTCTCCTCTATGCCTCCAGTCTGTGCCCCTGCCCCCACCACCTCCTCTATACCCCTGCACCCCCTCTCCTCTATGCCTCCTGTCTGTGCCCCTGCCCCCACCACCTCCTCTATACCCCTGCACCCCTCTCCTCTATGCCTCCTGTCTGTGCCCCTGCCCCCACCACCTCCTCTATACCCCTGCACCCCCTCTCCTCTATGCCTCCTGTCTGTGCCCCTGCCCCACCACCTCCTCTATACCCCTGCAACCCCTCTTCTCTATGCCTCCTGTCTGTGCCCCTGCCCCCACCACCTCCTCTATAACCCTGCACCCCCTCTTCTCTATGCCTCCTATCTGTGCCCCTGCCCCCACTACCTCCTCTATACCCCTGCACCACCTCTCTTCTATGCCTACTATCTGTGCCCCTGCACCCACTACCTCCTCTATACCCCTGCACCACCTCTCTTCTATGCCTCCTATCTGTGCCCCTGCCCCCACTACCTCCTCTATACCCCTGCACCCCCTCTTCTCTATGCCTCCTATCTGTGCCCCTGCCCCCACTACCTCCTCTATACCCCTGCACCCCCTCTCCTCTATGCCTCTTATCTGTGCCCCTGCCCCCACCACCTCCTCTATACCCCTGCAGCCCCTCTCCTCTATGCCTCCTATCTGTGCCCTTGCACCCACTACCTCCTCTATACCCCTGCACCCCCTCTCCTCTATGCCTCCTATCTGTGCCCCTGCCCCCACCACCTCCTCTATACCCCTGCAACCCCTCTCCTCTATGCCTCCTATCTGTGCCCCTGCCCCCACCACCTCCTCTATACCCCTGCACCCCCTCTCCTCTATGCCTCCTATCTGTGCCCCTGCCCCCACCACCTCCTCTATACCCCTGCACCCCCTCTCCTCTATGCCTCCTGTCTGTGCCCCTGCCCCCACCACCTCCTCTATACCCCTGCACCCCCTCTCCTCTATGCCTCCTGTCTGTGCCCCTGCCCCCACCACCTCCTCTATACCCCTGCACCCCCTCTCCTATATGCCTCCTGTCTGTGCCCCTGCCCCCACCACCTCTATACCCCTGCACCCCCTCTCCTCTATGCCTCCTGTCTGTGCCCCTGCCCCCACCTCCTCTATACCTCTGCACCCCCTCTCCTCTATGCCTCCTGTCTGTGCCCCTGCCCCCACCACCTCCTCTATACCTCTGCACCCCCTCTCCTCTATGCCTCCTGTCTGTGCCCCTGCCCCCACCACCTCCTCTATACCCCTGCACCCCCTCTCCTCTATGCCTATCTGTGCCCCTGCCCCACCCACCTCCTCTATACCCCTGCACCCCCTCTCCTCTATGCCTCCTATCTGTGCCCCTGCCCCCACCACCTCCTCTATACCCCTGCACCCCCTTTTCTCTATGCCTCCTATCTGTGCCCCAGGCCCCCACCACCTCCTCTATACCCCTGCACCCCCTCTCCTCTATGCCTCCTGTCTGTGCCCCTGCCCCCACCACCTCCTCTATACCCCTGCACCCCCTCTCCACTATGCCTCCTGTCTGTGCCCCTGCCCCCACCACCTCCTCTATACCCCTGCACCCCTCCTCTATGCCTCCTGTCTGTGCCCCTGCCCCCACCAGCCCCTCTATACCCCTGCACCCCCTGTCCTCTATGCCTCCTGTCTGTGCCCCTGCCCCCACCACCTCCTCTATACCCCTGCACCCCCTCTCCACTATGCCTCCTGTCTGTGCCCCTGCCCCCACCACCTCCTCTATACCCCTGCACCCCTCTCCTCTATGCCTCCTATCTGTGCCCCTGCACCCACTACCTCCTCTATACCCCTGCACCCCCTCTCCTCTATGCCTCCTATCTGTGCCCCTGCCCCCACCACCTCCTCTATACCCCTGCAACCCCTCTACTCTATGCCTCCTATCTGTGCCCCTGCCCCCACCACCTCCTCTATACCCCTGCAACCCCTCTACTCTATGCCTCCTATCTGTGCCCTTGCCCCCACCACCTCCTCTATACCCCTGCACCCCCTCTCCTCTATGCCTCCTGTCTGTGCCCCTGCCCCCACCTCCTCCTCTATACCCCTGCACCCCCTCTCCTCTATGCCTCCTGTCTGTGCCCCTGCCCCCACCACCTCCTCTATACCCCTGCACCCCCTCTCCTCTATGCCTCCTGTCTGTGCCCCTGCCCCCACCACCTCCTCTATACCCCAGCACCCCCTCTCCTCTATGCCTCCTGTCTGTGCCCCTGCCCCCACCACCTCCTCTATACCCCTGCACCCCCTCTCCTCTATGCCTCCTGTCTGTGCCCCTGCCCCCACCACCTCTATACCCCTGCACCCCCTCTCCGTGCCCCTGCCCCCACCACCTCCTCTATACCTCTGCACCCCCTCTCCTCTATGCCTCCTGTCTGTGCCCCTGCCCCCACCACCTCCTCTATACCTCTGCACCCCCTCTCCTCTATGCCTCCTGTCTGTGCCCCTGCCCCCACCACCTCCTCTATACCCCTGCACCCCCTCTCCTCTATGCCTCCTATCTGTGCCCCTGCCCCCACCACCTCCTCTATACCCCTGCACCCCCTCTCCTCTATGCCTCCTATCTGTGCCCCTGCCCCCACCACCTCCTCTATACCCCTGCACCCCCTCTCCTCTATGCCTCCTATCTGTGCCCCTGCCCCCACCACCTCCTCTATACCCCTGCACCCCCTTTTCTCTATGCCTCCTGTCTGTGCCCCTGCCCCACCACCTCCTCTATACCCCTGCAACCCCTCTTCTCTATGCCTCCTGTCTGTGCCCCTGCCCCCACCACCTCCTCTATAACCCTGCACCCCCTCTTCTCTATGCCTCCTATCTGTGCCCCTGCCCCCACTACCTCCTCTATACCCCTGCACCACCTCTCCTCTATGCCTCCTATCTGTGCCCCTGCCCCCACTACCTCCTCTATACCCCTGCACCACCTCTCTTCTATGCCTACTATCTGTGCCCCTGCACCCACTACCTCCTCTATACCCCTGCACCACCTCTCTTCTATGCCTCCTATCTGTGCCCCTGCCCCCACTACCTCCTCTATACCCCTGCACCCCCTCTTCTCTATGCCTCCTATCTGTGCCCCTGCCCCCACTACCTCCTCTATACCCCTGCACCCCCTCTCCTCTATGCCTCTTATCTGTGCCCCTGCCCCCACCACCTCCTCTATACCCCTGCACCCCCTCTCCTCTATGCCTATCTGTGCCCCTGCCCCCACCACCTCCTCTATACCCCTGCACCCCCTCTCCTCTATGCCTCCTATCTGTGCCCCTGCCCCCACCACCTCCTCTATACCCCTGCACCCCCTTTTCTCTATGCCTCCTATCTGTGCCCCTGCCCCCACCACCTCCTCTATACCCCTGCACCCCCTCTCCTCTATGCCTCCTGTCTGTGCCCCTGCCCCCACCACCTCCTCTATACCCCTGCACCCCCTCTCCACTATGCCTCCTGTCTGTGCCCCTGCCCCCACCACCTCCTCTATACCCCTGCACCCCTCTCCTCTATGCCTCCTGTCTGTGCCCCTGCCCCCACCAGCCCCTCTATACCCCTGCACCCCCTGTCCTCTATGCCTCCTGTCTGTGCCCCTGCCCCCACCACCTCCTCTATACCCCTGCACCCCCTCTCCACTATGCCTCCTGTCTGTGCCCCTGCCCCCACCACCTCCTCTATACCCCTGCACCCCTCTCCTCTATGCCTCCTGTCTGTGCCCCTGCACCCACCACCTCCTCTATACCCCTGCACCCCCTCTCCTCTATGCCTCCTATCTGTGCCCCTGCCCCCACCACCTCCTCTATACCCCTGCAGCCCCTCTCCTCTATGCCTCCTATCTGTGCCCCTGCACCCACTACCTCCTCTATACCCCTGCACCCCCTCTCCTCTATGCCTCCTATCTGTGCCCCTGCCCCCACCACCTCCTCTATACCCCTGCAACCCCTCTACTCTATGCCTCCTATCTGTGCCCCTGCCCCCACCACCTCCTCTATACCCCTGCAACCCCTCTACTCTATGCCTCCTATCTGTGCCCCTGCCCCCACCACCTCCTCTATACCCCTGCACCCCCTCTCCTCTATGCCTCCTGTCTGTGCCCCTGCCCCCACCTCCTCCTCTATACCCCTGCACCCCCTCTCCTCTATGCCTCCTGTCTGTGCCCCTGCCCCCACCACCTCCTCTATACCCCTGCACCCCCTCTCCTCTATGCCTCCTGTCTGTGCCCCTGCCCCCACCACCTCCTCTATACCCCTGCACCCCTTCTCCTCTATGCCTCCTGTCTGTGCCCCTGCCCCCACCACCTCCTCTATACCCCTGCACCCCCTCTCCTCTATGCCTCCTGTCTGTGCCCCTGCCCCCACCACCTCTATACCCCTGCACCCCCTCTCCGTGCCCCTGCCCCCACCACCTCCTCTATACCTCTGCACCCCCTCTCCTCTATGCCTCCTGTCTGTGCCCCTGCCCCCAACACCTCTATACCTCTGCACCCCCTCTCCTCTATGCCTCCTGTCTGTGCCCCTGCCCCCACCACCTCCTCTATACCCCTGCACCCCCTCTCCTCTATGCCTCCTATCTGTGCCCCTGCCCCCACCACCTCCTCTATACCCCTGCACCCCCTCTCCTCTATGCCTCCTATCTGTGCCCCTGCCCCCACCACCTCCTCTATACCCCTGCACCCCCTCTCCTCTATGCCTCCTATCTGTGCCCCTGCCCCCACCACCTCCTCTATACCCCTGCACCCCCTTTTCTCTATGCCTTCTATCTGTGCCCCTGCCCCCACCACCTCCTCTATACCCCTGCACCCCCTCTCCTCTATGCCTCCTGTCTGTGCCCCTGCCCCCACCACCTCCTCTATACCCCTGCACCCCCTCTCCTCTATGCCTCCTATCTGTGCCCCTGCCCCCACCACCTCCTCTATACCCCTGCACCCCCTCTCCTCTATGCCTCCTATCTGTGCCCCTGCCCCCACCACCTCCTCTATACCCCTGCACCCCCTTTTCTCTATGCCTCCTATCTGTGCCCCTGCCCCCACCACCTCCTCTATACCCCTGCACCCCCTCTCCTCTATGCCTCCTGTCTGTGCTCCTGCCCCCACCACCTCCTCTATACCCCTGCACCCCTCTCCTCTATGCCTCCTGTCTGTGCCCCTGCCCCCACTACCTCCTCTATACCCCTGCACCCCCTCTTCTCTATGCCTCCTATCTGTGCCCCTGCCCCCACTACCTCCTCTATACCCCTGCACCCCCTCTCCTCTATGCCTCTTATCTGTGCCCCTGCCCCCACCACCTCCTCTATACCCCTGCAGCCCCTCTCCTCTATGCCTCCTATCTGTGCCCTTGCACCCACTACCTCCTCTATACCCCTGCACCCCCTCTCCTCTATGCCTCCTATCTGTGCCCCTGCCCCCACCACCTCCTCTATACCCCTGCAACCCCTCTCCTCTATGCCTCCTATCTGTGCCCCTGCCCCCACCACCTCCTCTATACCCCTGCACCCCCTCTCCTCTATGCCTCCTATCTGTGCCCCTGCCCCCACCACCTCCTCTATACCCCTGCACCCCCTCTCCTCTATGCCTCCTGTCTGTGCCCCTGCCCCCACCACCTCCTCTATACCCCTGCACCCCCTCTCCTCTATGCCTCCTGTCTGTGCCCCTGCCCCCACCACCTCCTCTATACCCCTGCACCCCCTCTCCTATATGCCTCCTGTCTGTGCCCCTGCCCCCACCACCTCTATACCCCTGCACCCCCTCTCCTCTATGCCTCCTGTCTGTGCCCCTGCCCCCACCTCCTCTATACCTCTGCACCCTCTCCTCTATGCCTCCTGTCTGTGCCCCTGCCCCCACCACCTCCTCTATACCTCTGCACCCCCTCTCCTCTATGCCTCCTGTCTGTGCCCCTGCCCCCACCACCTCCTCTATACCCCTGCACCCCCTCTCCTCTATGCCTATCTGTGCCCCTGCCCCCACCACCTCCTCTATACCCCTGCACCCCCTCTCCTCTATGCCTCCTATCTGTGCCCCTGCCCCCACCACCTCCTCTATACCCCTGCACCCCCTTTTCTCTATGCCTCCTATCTGTGCCCCTGCCCCCACCACCTCCTCTATACCCCTGCACCCCCTCTCCTCTATGCCTCCTGTCTGTGCCCCTGCCCCCACCACCTCCTCTATACCCCTGCACCCCCTCTCCACTATGCCTCCTGTCTGTGCCCCTGCCCCCACCACCTCCTCTATACCCCTGCACCCCTCTCCTCTATGCCTCCTGTCTGTGCCCCTGCCCCCACCAGCCCCTCTATACCCCTGCACCCCCTGTCCTCTATGCCTCCTGTCTGTGCCCCTGCCCCCACCACCTCCTCTATACCCCTGCACCCCCTCTCCACTATGCCTCCTGTCTGTGCCCCTGCCCCCACCACCTCCTCTATACCCCTGTACCCCTCTCCTCTATGCCTCCTGTCTGTGCCCCTGCCCCCACCAGCCCCTCTATACCCCTGCACCCCCTGTCCTCTATGCCTCCTGTCTGTGCCCCTGCCCCCACCACCTCCTCTATACCCCTGCACCCCCTCTCCTCTATGCCTCCTATCTGTGCCCCTGCCCCCACCACCTCCTCTATACCCCTGCAGCCCCTCTCCTCTATGCCTCCTATCTGTGCCCCTGCACCCACTACCTCCTCTATACCCCTGCACCCCCTCTCCTCTATGCCTCCTATCTGTGCCCCTGCCCCCACCACCTCCTCTATACCCCTGCAACCCCTCTACTCTATGCCTCCTATCTGTGCCCCTGCCCCCACCACCTCCTCTATACCCCTGCAACCCCTCTACTCTATGCCTCCTATCTGTGCCCCTGCCCCCACCACCTCCTCTATACCCCTGCACCCCCTCTCCTCTATGCCTCCTGTCTGTGCCCCTGCCCCCACCTCCTCCTCTATACCCCTGCACCCCCTCTCCTCTATGCCTCCTGTCTGTGCCCCTGCCCCCACCACCTCCTCTATACCCCTGCACCCCCTCTCCTCTATGCCTCCTGTCTGTGCCCCTGCCCCCACCACCTCCTCTATACCCCTGCACCCCTTCTCCTCTATGCCTCCTGTCTGTGCCCCTGCCCCCACCACCTCCTCTATACCCCTGCACCCCCTCTCCTCTATGCCTCCTGTCTGTGCCCCTGCCCCCACCACCTCTATACCCCTGCACCCCCTCTCCGTGCCCCTGCCCCCACCACCTCCTCTATACCTCTGCACCCCCTCTCCTCTATGCCTCCTGTCTGTGCCCCTGCCCCCACCACCTCTATACCTCTGCACCCCCTCTCCTCTATGCCTCCTGTCTGTGCCCCTGCCCCCACCACCTCCTCTATACCCCTGCACCCCCTCTCCTCTATGCCTCCTATCTGTGCCCCTGCCCCCACCACCTCCTCTATACCCCTGCACCCCCTCTCCTCTATGCCTCCTATCTGTGCCCCTGCCCCCACCACCTCCTCTATACCCCTGCACCCCCTCTCCTCTATGCCTCCTATCTGTGCCCCTGCCCCCACCACCTCCTCTATACCCCTGCACCCCCTTTTCTCTATGCCTTCTATCTGTGCCCCTGCCCCCACCACCTCCTCTATACCCCTGCACCCCCTCTCCTCTATGCCTCCTGTCTGTGCCCCTGCCCCCACCACCTCCTCTATACCCCTGCACCCCCTCTCCTCTATGCCTCCTATCTGTGCCCCTACCACCTCCTCTATTCCCCTGCACCCCCTCTCCTCTATGCCTCCTATCTGTGCCCCTGCCCCCACCACCTCCTCTATACCCCTGCACCCCCTTTTCTCTATGCCTCCTATCTGTGCCCCTGCCCCCACCACCTCCTCTATACCCCTGCACCCCTCTCCTCTATGCCTCCTGTCTGTGCCCCTGCCCCCACCACCTCCTCTATACCCCTGCACCCCCTCTCCTCTATGCCTCCTGTCTGTGCCCCTGCCCCGCAGAGAGAACAGCACTTTGCACTGAATGATAGATGCAGGCAAGAGACTGTCTTCTAGGTTCTCTTGTGAAGCAGATGATTTTGTAACACATTTGATGGGAAGAGTCAGGTACAAAAGAAAAGAATGGAGGAAAACACTGCTCTGTGCTTAATAGAAAATAAATGACGTGGTAAAGAGAAATCAGAAGATGGTGTCATCTGCATATAGGTGGTTAGAAGCTGATAAGAGATGGCTGGTAGGCTGTTAGGTGGTGGTTGGTAAGTCTCTTACTGGTAGGTAGGCCGGTTAGGTGGTGGTGGGTATGTTAGATGGTGGTAGGTAGAGCGAATAGGTGGTGGATGGTAAGCAGTTAGGTGGTAGTAGGTAGACAGGTTAGGTGGTGGTAGGTAGGTCGATTAGGTGGTTAGTAAGTCTGCTAGGTGGTGTAGTTAGAATGGTTAGGTGGTGATTGGTAGGTGGGTTATGTGGTGGTTGGTGGTAGGCTGGTTAGGTGGTGGTAGGTAGGTCGAATAGGTGGTTAGTAAGTCTAAGTGGTGGTAGTTAGAATGGTTAGGTGGTGATTGGTAGGTGGGTTATGTGGTGATTGGTACCCCATTATGTGGTGGTAGGTAGGCCATTAAGTGGTTATAGGTAGGTTATTTAGTGGTTAGACCTGTTAGGTGGTGGTGGTAGGTAGGCTGGGTAGGTGTTTGATGCGAAGTGCTCCTGTGCTGCCTCCATCCTCAGTGCCCAGGTAACTAAGCCGGCCGTCTCTAGGCCTGACCACCGACATGCACGTCTTGCCTCCCTGACGTTCTTAGTGTATGGACGCACCCCAGGGACTCCCGCAGATATACTGACCAAGCTCTGCATAGCCTCTATATCACCAGCGCTACATTAGTGTGGCACAGTGCTACTATCCGCCAGTGTATTTACCACTATGACACCCGCCACACCATTACAACCCCACAGCAATACATTACTACTATTTGTACACCTGTTATATCTGTGTTTTATGCTACTTGTTGTTCTACCTGGTTCACTAAACCGCCACCAGCTCCAAAGAACTGTGCAACACATTTACCACCTTATACACTCTGGCTCAGCGTAGTGACTGTGACCTAGTGGGGCCATTTACAGAATGTTAAATCCACCCAGTGTCATTCTGCTGCACATCTTCCCTACCGCTGCTCTGCTAACAGGTAATGAGACCAGCAGCCCCAAAGCTAATAGTGTCACCGTCTGGGGACTAGAATCTACCAGCGAGGTAGTGGTTGGTAGGCCTGTTAGGTGGTCATTGGTAGGCCGGTTAGGTGGTCATTGGTAGGCCGGTTAGGTGGTCATTGGTAGGCCGGTTTGGTGGTCATTGGTAGGCCGGTTTGGTGTTAGGCAGGTTTGGTGGTGGTTGGTAGGCAGGTTTGGTGGTGGTTGGTAGGCCAGTTTGGTGGTCGTTGGTAGGCAGGATTGGTGGTCATTGGTAGGCCGGTTTGGTGGTGGTTTGTAGGCAGGTTTGGTGGTAGTCCCAGTACAGACCCTTTAGCGACACCACAGGTAACATCTAGTGTAGTGTTGGGAGTCAGAAATCGGCACCTTATTAGTAAATAGGAGTGACACCACTCTCTGGCCTGTGTAACCATACCTGATCGCTGACCTATGTGTATAACAGTGTGAACCATAGTGGGGAAAGCTTTGGCAACATCCAGGAATAATGCACCAGCCACGGCTCCATCTTCCGCACCACACGGAATCTCATTACAGAAGTCATTCGCCTACTTACTGTGGAACTGAACACGACGCGGTTCCGCATAGAGAGGCAGAAAGATCAACTAAATCTCCCCACATTACAAATGTACTTTGTACGAGATGTGCCGCCTGACATCACCACGCTGTCCGCCCGTCACATTACCCTATAACGACCATGCACAACCTTTGCTTATTTCCAGCGCACCTCTATGGGGAAAAATGAGCGAAGATACGGATCGCAGAGCAACTTCACCCAAACGTTCTGGCACCACTCGGCGCACATCGCTCGGAACTGAAATCACCTCTAATACAGCGATCACTGCCCGTTACCAGAGTCAGATTTAATCACCTTTAAGGTAACCATCACATTGCGGGAATAAGCAGACAAATACAGGGTTACACAATGAATGACTAAGAGGTTGGAAGACAGAAGGTCTGGAAAAGGTTTTGGAAAGTCACCTGAAGCCTAACGCAAGAGAGAAGTTATGAGCGACTCTGAGTGGGGCGTGTGACTCGGGCGGTACACCGTAACGCAGGTGCCCGAGGGCAAGCTCAGGAACCTGGAAGCTTGGCAGCTGATTGGCCGTTACTAGGTGGGAAAGAGGCATTGGCAGCACAGAGGTGATCGTCGGACCTCCTGCGGCAGGGAAGCGGCTACTAGATACTAGTGATGCAGATACTAGCGATGATGGCTTGCCTTTGGGGAGGGGGGTTTCACATGGTGTTCCAATTGCTGGAAGCATCTAGATTTGCTGCCACTTTATGCGCAAGTGAGCAGCAGGCCCACAGTGCAATCCCTGTTCCGAGTGCAGCATGGTTGGTGTAGTGGTTAGCATTACTGCCTCACAGCACTGAGATCTTGGGTTCGATTCTCACAAAGGCTGTAACTGCGTGGAGTTTATATATTCTCCCTGTGCTTGTGTTGGCTTCCTCTGGGTACTCGGGTTTCCTCCCACACACCAAAGACTTCAGACAGTAGCCCTAGTGTGTGTGTGTGTGAGATAGGGAATATAGGCCCTCATTCAGAGCCACTCGCTATTTGCGGTCGTTCGTTCTAAAACAAGGGGTGGCTATTCAAATGAACCGTTCGCTGTTTGCGGTCTGTTCACGCCTCTAGGTCTAAACGAGCGAACAAAACTTGCGTTCGTTTTTTGGAAAACAACGCCCCCTGGCCGCTCGCATCCTACGTCATGTCCGCTATTAGATTAATCGAGTACATCGACCAGCGTATGAACTGCTCGCTATTCTTGTGGTTGGTTTTTGCTACCACAATTTTGCGAGCAGTTCTGACTATAAAATAACCTAGTGACGTGGTCAATGACGCTGCTGTTTTAAATATGCACACCCATAAAACGCCCGTTTTGACCTTTAAGCACGCCTGCGATCGGATCTCCACTCCCCGTTTTCAAGCACCTTCCCGTTACCACCCACATACGCCTCTTTCTGTCTCTCAAATTATCAGGCATTCGCTATTTTGCGAGCACATGAATTTCGGCCGCACTGAATGGTTCACGCATGCGTATAACGATCCGTACGCATGCGCAGTTGGGCAAACATCGCTCAGAGCGAACGAGCTGCTGCTTACGAGTGGCTCTGAATCAGGCCCATAGAGTGTAAGCTCACTGGGTCAGGGCCAAATATTCTCTGTAATGTGCTGCCGAATATGTGCGCGCTATATAAGTAAATGAGAATAATATCTGTGTCAGGAGCCAGGCTGTCGGATCGCAGCGGAGGGTCCAGACAGCCGCGCTCCGCCTGACCAGGTTCTGGTGCACTGTTATGTATGGCCTCTCTTCCCGCAGCTGTAAGCGTCGTCCACCACTCGGAACATTCTGGCGCTGTCGGGGAGATTAGCGCTCAGTCCCGCTACCAGCTGCTGGTCCTCGCTCCACTTACCTGATGTTATCTTCACAGCATGGCGCTGCTCCACTATATCCACGCTGGCTTCTCCTGACCATGGGGGCAGCCATCTTGGCCTGGTCACCTGATACTGCATCTGCCAATCCTGCACAGCTCTCAGGTCAGCTGAGAGTAACTGCCCAACCATCAGCAGGCACTGGGTATATAAACCCTTCCTGGACTCTCAGTCAGTGCCTGTGCAATCTCTCCTATCGGATCTACGTTTGTTCCTGACCTAGAGAACTTTTGCTGTCGTTTACTTCTAATCAAGCATCCAGGCCATCGTATAACTGAGTATAGCTCAGTATTTCTAATCAAGCATCTAGGCCATCGTATAACTGAGCATAGCCCAGTATTTCTAATCAAGCATCCAAGCCATCGTATAACTCAGTATAGCCCAGTATTTCTAATCAAGCATCCAGGCCATCGTATAACTGAGTATAGTCCAGTATTTCTAATCAAGCATCCAGGCCATCGTATAACTCAGTATAGCCCAGTATTTCTAATCAAGCATCCAGGCCATCGTATAACTGAGTATAGCCCAGTATTTCTAATCAAGCATCCAGACCATCGTATAACTCAGTATTTCTAATCAAGCATCCAGGCCATCGTATAACTGAGTATAGCCCAGTATTTCTAATGAAGCATCCAGACCATCGTATAACTGAGCATAGCCCAGTATTTCTAATCAAGCATCCAAGCCATCGTATAACTGAGCATAGCCCAGTATTTCTAATCAAGCATCCAGGCCATCGTATAACTGAGCATAGCCCAGAATTTCAAATCAAGCATCCAAGCCATCGTATAACTGAGCATAGCCCAGTATTTCTAATCAAGCATCCAGGCCATCGTATAACTGAGTATAGCTCAGTATTTCTAATCAAGCATCCTGGCCATCGTATAACTCAGTATTTCTAATCAAGCATCCAGGCCATCGTATAACTGAGCATAGCCCAGTATTTCTAATCAAGCATCCAGGCCATCGTATAACTGAGTATAGCCCAGTATTTCTAATCAAGCATCCAGGCCATCGTATAACGGAGTATAGCTCAGTATTTCTAATCAAGCATCCAGGCCATCGTATAACTGAGCATAGCCCAGTATTTCTAATCAAGCATCCAGGCCATCGTATAACTGAGCATAGCCCAGTATTTCTAATCAAGCATCCAGGCCATCGAATAACTCAGTATAGACCAGTATTTCTAATCAAGCATCCAGGCCATCGTATAACTGAGTATAGCTCAGTATTTCTAATCAAGCATCCAGGCCATCGTATAACTGAGCATAGCTCAGTATTTCTAACAAGCATCCAGGCCATCGTATAACTGAGCATAGCTCAGTATTTCTAATCAAGCATCCAGGCCATCGTATAACTCAGTATAGCCCAGTATTTCTAATCAAGCATCCAGGCCATCGTATAACTCAGTATAGCCCAGTATTTCTAATCAAGCATCCAGGCCATCGTATAACTCAGTATAGCCCAGTATTTCTAATCAAGCATCCAGGCCATCATATAACTCAGTATAGCCCAGTATTTCTAATCAAGCATCCAGGCCATCGTATAACTCAGTATAGCTCAGTATTTCTAATCAAGCATCCAGGCCATCGTATAACTCAGTATAGCCCAGTATTTCTAATCAAGCATCCAGGCCATCGTATAACTGAGTATAGCCCAGTATTTCTAATCAAGCATCCAGGCCATCGTATAACTGAGCATAGCCCAGTATTTCTAATCAAGTATCCAGGCCATCGTATAACTGAGCATAGCTCAGTATTTCTAATCAAGCATCCAGGCCATCGTATAACTGAGCATAGCCCAGTATTTCTAATCAAGCATCCAGGCCATCGTATAACTGAGTATAGCCCAGTATTTCTAATCAAGCATCCAGGCCATCGTATAACTGAGCATAACCCAGTATTTCTAATCAAGCATCCAGGCCATCGTATAACTGAGCATAGCCCAGTATTTCTAATCAAGCATCCAGGCCATCGTATAACTGAGCATAGCCCAGTATTTCTAATCAAGCATCCAGGCCATCGTATAACTCAGCATAGCCCAGTATTTCTAATCAAGCATCCAGGCCATCGTATAACTCAGTATAGCTCAGTATTTCTAATCAAGCATCCAGGCCATCGTATAACTGAGTATAGCCCAGTATTTCTAATCAAGCCTCCAGGCCATCGTATAACTGAGTATAGCTCAGTATTTCTAATCAAGGGGCGTGGCTTAACTAGCGGCCGAGTAGGACGTGGGCGCCGATAGCTCCTGCTACTTTGGCACATTTTGGGGCCCCAAGTAACTTACCTTGGTCCTCCATCGGATTCCAGGGCTCCTCCTAACATCCTCCTCACTCGGTGAGCGTCTGGAGGCCGGAGCCGCTACGGGAGTCAGAGTTCCAGCGTCGGGGCCTGCTCCTGCTCTGAAGCCGGGGACTAAAGTTAGAGGCCGGGCGGTAGTCGCGGTCTGCGCAGGCGCGATCGCGGCTGATCGGCGGCTCTCCCTCTTGCTGGGCTGGACTGCAGGTAACCCTTTGCCTCCCTGCATCTTGATACTTGGCCCAGAGATGCCCTTTGGGTCCCTGTAGTTAGTGGAGCTCCGGAGGATTAAGCAACCACCATCTTGGAAGAGGCATGACAAGCTCTGCTGCAGCACTGGAAATAAGAGTGCCTGTATATCTGCCTAAGTGATGTTTCCTGCACATTTGCTCTGCCTGTCTACAGCAGCTTTGGTATTACATTTTGCCAGTTGGAGAGTATACTCCACAGAGTTGCTTGATCCTATATTAGCTATCATTATGACCAGTGATTAACAAGATATGACTTTCTTTCACCACTCCTATATGTTCTGACGCTATTTAAGATCTGTGAATTCGTTGTATTATCAAGCCGTCTCATTGGTCTTCAGGTGTTCTCTAATCTATTTTACTCACTTTTCATCAATGGGGCCTAAACGTCAGCGTGCGCCCAGTGTGGTGCCTCCTGTGAGCTTCTTTAAACAACGCTCACCTGCTCGAGGTGCTATGGAAGCTGCGTCTCGTGACACCAAGGTTAAAGGACCAATGTCTTTAACACAGTCATCCCCGATTGCTGCTAATGCCTTACCTCCTGTCGCTACCCCTGGTGATGGGGAACCTTTAACAGTGGGGTCCATGAAACAACTTTTGGCGTCCTTTAAAGAAGATATTTCCTTGGAGTTTCGGACTGCTTTACAGTCCTGTCAGCAGTCAATTGATGATTTGGGATCCCGCACCGATCATTTGGAAACTAAGATGGAGGAAGTGGTTGGATCCCATAACAACCTGATTAACTCGCACGAGCAGCTTCAATCTGAGGTTACGGCCTTGCGAAATAAAGTTGGTGACCTTGAAGACCGGTCTCATCGCAATAATATAAAGATACGTGGGATTCCAGAATCCGTAGGTTTTCGGGACCTTCAGGACTTTGTTACGGATATCTTTACGAAGCTCTTACCCACTACCACTATTACTGAGTTCTTAGTTGATCGTATGCATCGTTTGCCTCGTGCAAAAAATGCCCCTGCTGGGGTTCCTCGAGACACACTAATGAGACTGCATTATTACCACATCAAAGAGGCGATACTTCGAGCTGCATGTGCGACTGATTCTTCCGCTGCAGTGCTGGGAGATCTACAAATATTTGGAGAGATCTCTGCGACCACTTTAGCTCAACGCCGATCGTTTCATCAAGTTACAAGTGCTCTCCGGAAGGCAGAGGTCTTGTACCGATGGTGCTTCCCAACAAAGCTGATCGTATCTCGGAATGGATCCACAGTTATAGTTTCTACTCCAGATGATGGTCTTCAACTACTTCGTTCTTGGAACATTGGCTGATGACCCAGTACAGAAAACACCAAGTCCTCGTATCCAAAAAGAATGGTCTCTTGTGGGTTCGAATGGTTGAGGGCCAGCTTTCTTTTTGCAAGTTTTGCTGTTTCATTTTTAAGTGCTGATTGGGCCGTCATTTTATGGGTACCCACGAATTTATTCTGGACAGTTCCTGGTAAGATGCATCTGTAGAGGTTATGTCCTTTAAGCGAGAAGTTTTCAATGAGTTGCCGGGACTCAGTGATTTTTCTGTGTTCAATTACTGCTACTTCCCATTAATCTTTGTTTTTTTCAGAATAATAGTGTCATTACACGATGTTATTTAAATGTGGAAATTTTATATGTGTTAGGAGTGGTGGAAGAGGGGCCTCTACCCCCCTTTTTCTAGTTAGTGCCATCCTAATTGGTGGCCTCCTCTAGTTCCATATGGGAGCTATTTCAGTTTGTTTATTTTGTATTGTTGTTTTTATTTTATTATTTTTTAATGTCTTTTTTTTTTTTTTTCTTCTTCCCTTCTCCCCCCTTTGGTACATCGATTGTATTTTATACGTATTGTTTTATATGCTGAAATGCGATATCTTCATTATCATTGTTTATGGTTAAAGTTATATCACTAAATGTCAAGGGGTTAAACTCCCCAAATAAGAGACGTCTTGCTTTGCGATACTTTGCAAAGGCTAAGGCCCGTGTGGTAGCTATACTGGAAACCCATTTTGCTGCTTCTTCTCCGCCTAAGTTTTCTGACCATAATTATCCTCAATGTTACACTGCAAATGGACCGGAAAAAAAGGCTGGAGTAGCTATTTTAATTTCTCGTTCCAGTAATTTTGCTCTACAATCACAACATGCAGATGTGCATGGGCGTTATTTGATTTTAAGTATTAAATTAGAAGACCAATTGGTCACTTTGGTATCTGTCTATGTCCCCAATACTAAACAGGTGGCATTCTGTTGACGCTTCTGTACTGATTTGCAAAAACGTTGTAAGGGTGCGGTTATGGTTTTAGGTGACTTTAATATGGTTCTTGATCAGAGGGTTGATAGATCTTCCCCCACGATTAGATTGAAGGCTACATCGCTGCAGGACCATTCTCGGGCCTTTCAAAATCTTTTAACGGAATATGATTTGTTTGATATGTGGAGGGCAAAACATCCGACAGTACGGGACTATACCTTTTACTGTCCACAGATCATATTCCAGAATTGATTTAGCTTTGGCAGATAAGTGGACTTTACAACAGGTCCGGCAGGCTGTTATACTTCCTATGACCTGGTCTGATCATGCGCCTCTTTGTTTGGAGTGGGTATTAGGGTCTCCTTGTATGGCGCCTAGGCCTTGGAGGTTAGGAGCTTATCTTCTGTCTGATTTGGAATCTAAACAGGCTCTTTCCCGTGCCCTCTCTATGTATATGGAAACTATTAAACCAACAGACCCTTCTATTTTTAATTATTGGTGTACATTAAAAGAAGTAGTTAGAGGGACAGCTATTCAATCAGCAGCACGTATTAAGAAGGTCAATTTACAACGACAGGCTGCTCTGGAAGCTCAATTAAAAGATTTGGAGGAGCGACATAAGTGTTCCCCTTCTGATGTTATTATTTTTAAAGACCTGATTAAGGTCAGGGATGAATGGAATAGTTTCACATTGCAAGAGGTGCATAGGAACTTATTTAGGCTAAAACAAAGGTTCTATGTTCAGGGTGATAGAGCGGGTAGAATGCTGGCGCGGAAATTGAGGGGGAAACTGGCCAAGAAGAGAATTCGTGTGATTTTCAATAAAGTTGGTGCAAAAGTGTCGGATCCTCTGGATATAGCTAATACTTTTGCCGAGTACTATTCGCAACTATACAATTTATCTAGGGATCTGCAAGTTTTTCAGCCTAAGCCGGATGAGATTGCTAAGTTTTTGAATGCTATTAAACTCCCATCTTTACAGGATGATTTCATTCACTCTCTTGGCAATCCTTGGTCAGAGGAAGAAATAGCTGCGGCCATAGAGTCCTTGCCTTTAGATAAAGCTCCCGGGCCAGATGGTTATATCAATGCTTTTTATAAAACTTTTAAGGAAGAATTGGTTCCAGCTCTCAAGTTAGTGTATAATGAAGCTTCGGACATAGGATATTTCCCCAGAGAGATGTTGGAGGCGCATATTGTGGCACTTCCCAAACCCGGAAAGAACCCCTTATTGGTTACCAACTACAGACCAATAGCACTTTTGAATACTGATGTTAAGGTATATGCCAAATTAATAGCAGGGCGGTTGGGTCCATTAATACCCTCATTGATTAACCAAGATCACGCTGGGTTTGTTTTGGGTAGACAACCTTCAGATAACACTAGGCGAGTTTTCAACTTGGTAGATTTGTTTGCTGTATCTGGAGATCCATTATTATTGCTTTCATTGGATGCCGAAAAAGCATTTGACAGATTGCATTGGGGTTATTTGTCTGAGGTTCTGAGTCTATTTGGGTTGCGGGATAGAGCTTTGTCATCTATAATGGCCCTTTACTCTAATCCCTCAGCTAAAGTTTTTGTGAACGGCCTTCTCTCCTCTGCCTTTTCAATATCGAATGGCACTCGGCAGGGTTGCCTGCTTTCCCCTTTGATTTTCGCGCTTGCTATAGAACCAATGGCAGAAACCATCAGGGAAACTATTGCTATACAGGGTCCTCAGTCGGGGAGCTCATCTCACAAAATCTGTTTGTTTGCTGATGACGTATTGATGTGCCTTACTAGCCCTGAATCCTCATTGTCGTCATTACATATGATATTAGAACAATATTCCCGAGTGTCTTATTATAAACTAAATACAGCTAAGACAGAGGCACTTCCTATAAATTTTTCTCCTGAGCTTCTGGCTAGGCTTAAAGTGGGTTACAACTATGCATGGCAAGATAAGAGTCTTACATATTTGGGGGTTCAGATTCCAAAAAGGGAGGTTGATGCTGTGTCTTGTAACTACCTCCCCCTCTTGACTAAATGTTCACTTTTGACAGCTGATTGGATGTTACAGGAAGTTTCCTGGTTGGGCCGTATTGCTGCTTTAAAAATGGTACTGTTACCCAAGTTAATGTACCTATTTCGCACCATTCCTAAGCTACTTCCTTTGTCATTGTTATCTAAATTCTATGGTGTTTTTTCAAAGTATGTTTGGAAGTCAAAAAAACCTAGATTGTCTAGACGTATTCTGTCTTTACCTAAGACGGAGGGAGGTCTTGCATTTCCAGACCTAGAATTGTACCAGTGGGCATGTATTTTATGTCAGCTTGGGGATTGGTTTGATTTGGAGGTTCCTAAACCATGGGTACATTTAGAGCGGAATATGTCTCATTCTTTTTCATTATCTGATTTACTATGGTTACCGCTTACCTGTAAAAGCCAGTTGCCTTCTTTCTCAATGGCTATAAGTGCCTCTGTATCTGCATGGCATAAAACTGTAGCTAGATTGAATGAGTTTCACCTCCCCACTACTAACCTTACTTTGAAAAGTATAGCTGTTTTGATTCCTAATTTGAAATTTGATACATGGGTGGCTCAGGGAGTGACCTCATTGAATGATGTAATGTTTAATGGTGTAATTCTCCCGCATTCAGGAATTGTATTCCATTTCATCAAGAGATTTCTATAAATATTCACAGTTACGCCATTGGTTGCACAGTTTAGAATTAGGCTCTCGGCCTTTGCAGACTACCCCAAAATATATTTTTGAGAGGCTTACCTCGGGGTGATATAAGAAAAGTATCTCTTGGTGGTATGGTTTACTGGTAAGTGCTTCCAAACCTGTAACTTTTCCGGCTCTCTTGAAATGGGAATTTGATCTCTCTAGGTCTATCACGGAAGATGACTGGGGCTCCATTTTCAAGTCATGCTTCCATATTTCTAAGTGTATTTCACATGTGGAAATGTTTTATAAACTTATTCACAGGATGTATTTAACTCCCGACAGGCTTCATAGGATCTGGCCTTCCCTCCCTAATCAATGCTGGCGCAAATTCGGCCAAATTGGAGATATTTATCATGTATTTTGGGCATGTCCAAAATTGAATATATTGTGGCATCAGGTATTTCTGTTAATCTCCAAAGTGACTGGGATTTCTATACCTCCAGACCCCTTTTTAGCACTATTTCATGTTTACCACGGCAATACCTCTTTGGGGGATAAATATATGATGGGGCATATTTTAATTGCCACTAAGTCTCTTATTGCTTATCATTGGCGTTCAGACGTTATACCAAAATTAGATACTATAGAGGATAAAATACAAGCCCATTGTGATTTTGAGATAGCGGGAGTCTCATACTCCACTTCAGACAAGAATCCATTAATGATTTGGTTCAGTTGGAGTGAATATCGAGCAGAGTCCCGACGCTCTCAAAGCATTGCTGGCCTTACTTTGCCGGTGTTAGATTCTTAATGATGGGAGAATTTTATATGTTGGTTGTTTGATATATGTTTTATAATATATTGTTTATATGTAATTCATTGTACGGTATGTTAACGGTACTTTGATATTTTTGTGATTTATGTTGATGTACTCTGGCCCTAGGGCCAATTTTTTCCCTGTCCCTATTCTGTTATTTATATTATTATTTTGTATTGTTATTTTATTGTATGTTTATATTTTGTGACCAAAATTAATAAAAATTCAATATTGAGTATTTCTAATCAAGCATCCAGGCCATCGTATAACTCAGCATAGCCCAGTATTTCTAATCAAGTATCCAAGCCATCGTATAACTGAGCATAGCCCAGTATTTCTAATCAAGCATCCAGGCCATCGTATAACTCAGCATAGCCCAGTATTTCTAATCAAGTATCCAAGCCATCGTATAACTGAGCATAGCCCAGTATTTCTAATCAAGCATCCAGGCCATCGTATAACTGAGTATAGCTCAGTATTTCTAATCAAGCATCCAGACCATCGTATAACTGAGTATAGCCCAGTATTTCTAATCAAGCATCCAGGCCATCGTATAACTCAGCATAGCCCAGTATTTCTAATCAAGCATCCAGGCCATCGTATAACTGAGTATAGCTCAGTATTTCTAATCAAGCATCCAGGCCATCGTATAACTGAGTATAGCTCAGTATTTCTAATCAATCATCCAGGCCATCGTATAACTCAGCATAGCCCAGTATTTCTAATCAAGCATCCAGGCCATCGTATAACTCAGCATAGCCCAGTATTTCTAATCAAGCATCCAGGCCATCGTATAACTGAGTATAGCCCAGTATTTCTAATCAAGCATCCAGGCCATCGTATAACTGAGTATAGCTCAGTATTTCTAATCAAGCATCCAGGCCATCGTATAACTGAGTATAGCCCAGTATTTCTAATCAAGCATCCAGGCCATCGTATAACTCAGTATAGCCCAGTATTTCTAATCAAGCATCCAGGCCATCGTATAACTGAGTATAGCCCAGTATTTCTAATCAAGCATCCAGGCCATCGTATAACTCAGCATAGCCCAGTATTTCTAATCAAGTATCCAAGCCATCGTATAACTGAGCATAGCCCAGTATTTCTAATCAAGCATCCAGGCCATCGTATAACTCAGCATAGCCCAGTATTTCTAATCAAGCATCCAGGCCATCGTATAACTGAGTATAGCTCAGTATTTCTAATCAAGCATCCAGACCATCGTATAACTGAGTATAGCCCAGTATTTCTAATCAAGCATCCAGGCCATCGTATAACTCAGCATAGCCCAGTATTTCTAATCAAGCATCCAGGCCATCGTATAACTCAGCATAGCCCAGTATTTCTAATCAAGCATCCAGGCCATCGTATAACTGAGTATAGCCCAGTATTTCTAATCAAGCATCCAGGCCATCGTATAACTGAGTATAGCTCAGTATTTCTAATCAAGCATCCAGGCCATCGTATAACTGAGTATAGCCCAGTATTTCTAATCAAGCATCCAGGCCATCGTATAACTCAGTATAGCCCAGTATTTCTAATCAAGCATCCAGGCCATCGTATAACTGAGTATAGCCCAGTATTTCTAATCAAGCATCCAGGCCATCGTATAACTGAGTATAGCCCAGTATTTCTAATCAAGCATCCAGGCCATCGTATAACTCAGTATAGCCCAGTATTTCTAATCAAGCATCCAGGCCATCGTATAACTCAGTATATCTCAGTATTTCTAATCAAGCATCCAGGCCATCGTATAACTGAGCATAGCCCAGTATTTCTAATCAAGCATCCAGGCCATCGTATAACTGAGTATAGCCCAGTATTTCTAATCAAGCATCCAGGCCATTGAATAACTGAGAATAGCGTAGTATTTCTAATCAAGCATCCAGGGCATCGTATAACTCAGCATAGCCCAGTATTTCTAATCAAGCATCCAGGCCATCGTATAACTGAGTATAGCTCAGTATTTCTAATCAAGCATCCAGGCCATCGTATAACTCAGCATAGCCCAGTATTTCTAATCAATCATCCAGGCCATCGTATAACTGAGTATAGCTCAGTATTTCTAATCAAGCATCCAGGCCATCGTATAACTCAGCATAGCCCAGTATTTCTAATCAATCATCCAGGCCATCGTATAACTGAGTATAGCCCAGTATTTCTAATCAAGCATCCAAGCAATCGTTTAACTCAGCATAGCCCAGTATTTTGCCCAAGAACTTTTGTTACTATTTAACCGAGTCTAACTCAGTAATTTTGCTTAAATGATTCTGGCTATTAGTTACCTGTGCTCAGCCCAGGGTTCCAGTGTGAAGACTTCAGCATTAGCAGTACAGAACATTACTCAGTATCTGAACAATGTCTCCTGCATCTGTCTAGCTGAGTATTCCTTAGCACTTCTGACCTAGGATTCCTGCATCATCTAGCTGAGGATTTGCTCGGTACTTCTGACTACGGATTCCTGCTGTTCTCCTCTGAGTCCCAGTGCTAAGCATCTGAACCAAAGTCTTCTGCTATTACCAAGCCTCAAGAGCTCCTTTCCTCGTCCTTCCGGATTCAGTTCTTAGTCTAGCTCACGTTCCTCTGAATATTGCTCGGACTACCTTTTTCAAGAGTCTTCCGTCATTTAATTATCAAATAAAGTTCTGTGCTTTACCTTGATCATCTCGTACCTAGCTCCTGCTTCACTACAGTCTGCCTTCGTCTACTTATCCTGTGACCTGATTTCCTAGCCCCGTGCCGTCCTATGAGGAAGACATATCTCAGACCCCAGTATCCCATCACAGGAGGCCAATTTCCCTAGAGTTGTGACAAACTGTTAATATGGTCTCGTAGGTTTCAGCTAACTCAAAGTATATAATCGTTGTCTGGCCTCCGTGCAGCCATCTAAGCCATGAAGCTGATCCCATAGATTATTGCTAATTCATAAGATTCCGAATTGATCTCTCTATAGTCATTCTCTTTACCACAATGTTTTATTTCAATGAGATAAACAAAATGTTCCTGCTCTCATCAGGCTTCTGCCACCATTATAAAACAGATTGCATTGCCGCCTGCAGACAGATGCCAGGTAGGTCTCTCACATTACTTACACAAGCATAGAATGACCAATAGTCCAATGCGTGTTGGAGCGATGTCTATGGTCACGTAACACCTTTCCCTACCGCCATTATAAAACGAATTGCGTTCCCGCCTGCAGACAGACGCCAGGTAGGTCTCTCACATCACTTACACAAGCTTAGTATGACTAATAGTCCAATGCGTGTAGGAGAGATGTATACGGTCAGCTCACACATTTCCCTGATGCGGGGGCGGAAGCTGGGATTACTTCTCACCTAGGTGTATCAGCATGTGCCACCTAAAGTCGGCCCTCCGTTTGTAACATTTGCCACACACAGGGCAGGAGAAGGTCTCCTTCTTCTTAGGGACATGGACGCTCATGTGCTGCTTCAGGTTACTCTTCTGTATAAAGCGCTTTCCGCACTCGGGGCAGGCATAGGGCTTTTCCCCCGTGTGTATATTCAGGTGCTGCTGCAGGTGGTTCTTCTGTACGAAGCATTTCCCGCACTCGGCGCAGGGATATAAGGCGTCTCCCGTGTGGAGTCTCTGGTGCATGACGATGGCAGCCTTGCTGCTGTATGACTTGCCGCACTCGGAGCAGGAGAAGGGCTTCTCCCCGGTGTGCTTTATCTGGTGTCTGACGAGGTGGGATTTGAAGAGGAAACGTCTCCCGCACTCGGTGCAGGAGAAGGGCTTCTCCCCTTGGTGGGTCCTCTGGTGGACTGTGAGGGCCGGCTTGGATGACATGCATTTGCCACAGTCTGGGCAGGTGAACAGCTTCTCCACTGTATGCGCAGTCTGATGCCTGGTAAGAGCGGAGTTACAGGAGAAGTGTTTCCCACATTGTGGGCAGGGGATGGTCTTGGTTCTGTGGACCCGCTGGTGTTTAATAAGGCGCGAGTTGGTCGGGTAAGACTTCTTACAGTCCATGCAGCAATACATACCTTCAGTGTTGGGTTCAACTATCTGAGAAGCATTCAGTTTTCTTCCAGGCTTCCTCCGGATGGAGCCTGACGGTGTACGGGCTGAGGGAGAATAAATATCAGTGTCTGTGATGTCTTCTTCACAGGAGCTGGACTCTTCCTTTATACGTAGAGATGTATAGTCCTTCTTGGTGAGACTTTCCTCCATGCCGGAGACTGGTTCCTCCTTAATATTAATGGAAGAATACGGAGTGTGACCTGTGGGAGAATGGGTGTCAGAGTCTGTGAGGTCTTCTTCCTCAGAGAGAGTTTCTATCTTAATATTAATAGAAGAATAATCTTCCTGGGTATAAATGCCAGTGAGGTCTTCTTTATCGTCCATGGCCAGATCTCCTTTCACATGAGCATATACACGTTCTGTATCACTGTCTGAGAGATTTTCCTTGGACACATCTCTGAGAGATACTGGAGGCTTCTCACACGACGTAGAGTCCTTCCAGATAAAGCCTCTCCGATTATTCTCATGGACAGGAGTGTCCTCCTTGGCAGAGTTCCGGGAGGACGTAGGGTGGTGGAACCCTAAACTGGAGCCTGATCCACCTGTTAGGGAGAGCAAAGAGCAGGTTTGGCAAAGTAGCAGATAGGGACCACAAAACCCAAACATATTATGATATAGTGGAACTTGACATCTGGTAACACACCAAGCGGCAGATGCAGAATTGAACGCAAGTCGGCCATGATTGTTCCCGCATTGTCCGCACTTAACTGTATGTATCTCTGTGGGGGGATGGCCCCATGCGTACGCTCGTTATTAGTGCGTAGTGACACCACCCCTATCCTTGGTGCAAAAGATGGAGCTGAAAACAGTCGCTGTATGTACAACTATGCATAGCCGGCAGTCTAGCGGACAAACATCTTTCCTGGCTCATTATTAGATCCTCCGCTGGCTGATTGGCTGCTGAATGCAACGTTATTTGGCCCATGCCCGTTATCGATGATCTGTACAATCTGCTGAACACACAGGCTGTTACCGCTCCTCACACCCGCTTCCCAGGATTTATAATATTACACATTGCAGAGTACATTGCGTCTTACTATTACAGTCACAATATAATCCACCAACCAGAATGCAGCGCAGGGGAAGTGTTACTAGCTGCTACCAGCATACATAAACAAGCTGTGTATGACCAGCCAATCTCTTTCCTGCCTCTCCGTCCTATCTGACGCCTCCTCCCTGCTCTTCATTTACTCACATCAAGCCAGACTCTGGAGTCTGAAGAGTTTGGTTCTAGAGGGACCGTGGTGGAATAGACACAACCACTGTCGGAGCTAAGGGCCACCAGAAATGTATCCTCTGGTAGTCATAGCATTATACAGCAGCCTGATAACAGAGAGCTCCACCACTGCTAATGTCCCACTGTCCTATGAGGACAGAGAGAAGAAAGTTACAACAATGATAACATTAGCACCCACATGGAATAACTATGAATCTAGAACAATACTATGTTGTATCATCATTAGTTGGGAGGATATTCTTAGTCACTTACTAGTGAAACAAGAGCTTTGTACAGAAAAATGACAGAGAATTAAGTGATCTTCCAATGAAACATACGAGAGTGAATATAAAGACGGTATATATTGAAACCACATCCCATAGAATCGTTACTTCTCGTCCTGTATCATTTATTATACTGTAGTCTACTGAGAACGCTGTATAGCAACTCCCGCACAGTAAGAGGTACAGTCACAGAAATATGGCCTCCGTACAGAGTATATGACATTTCATTTATAAATAATGAGACATATTATGTTCTTACCAACTGAGCAGACAGCCTGGCTATTGTCCATGATCTCGTCCTTACAAACATCTGCCTTCTTGGCCGCTAACTCCTATATAAGATGGAAAAACCATCATCACAAAGGACTCATCACCCAGACATCCCTTGAAGTTACTGTATAATGTCCCATTCCCAGCATTCACCTCTCCAGTCAGCAGCTGAATGATCTTGTTGGTGAGTTCCAGGATCTTCTGGTCATTGTCTCTCTCATGCATCAGTGAGCGAGAAGCAGGCTCAATGATGACTCGGCCACCGGACTTTCTCACTACAACGTCATCCTACATAGTGGAGAAAGCCAAATAATGTTACTGCGTAAAGTGAAAGACATCCTCAATACAAACCACTTTCCCTGCTATCACGCACTCCATTACTGCTGATTCTATAAAAGAGGCTTCCAGTATCGTTACATCAGTAACTTTACCATGGCTAAAGGCTAAAGCTTATTGTGTCCATTCTAAAAGCTTATGAGAAAGACAGAACTGGCCAAAGACTATATAACGGTGGGAGAATGGCACCACAAAGAGCTGGATGACATCAGCAGACCAGAATCACTTCTCAGTCTGGCCAAATGTGTTCCCACTGAACTGAATTTCAATGTTAAAATAATTTAGTAGAGAGTTACAAAGTATCTTCTTGATGTGATTGTCTATGAACAGTGTTCGTTGGATATGTTTAACTATCTGATTGAAGAGTAGTACATTTCTGGTTAAGCCGACGTTAAGACCGATTGGTTTACAAGATCACAGATGATCTGGATCGGTGTCCACCAAAGGTCAAACACAAAGTCCTATGACCAGATCATTCCATGCCAGGAGGACCAGGGGTCCCCACCTGACCATATCCAATTGTGATAAAATTTTACAGGAAACATGGGATAACTTAATAGCAATACACCCCCCCCCCATCACCACCATACTGCAGGCCATAGTTTTGCTACTATTGCATATTGTGAACTAAAATTTGGTCGGATGATCTTCAAACTTTGTCCACTTGACATGGAATGACCCCCATGCTTTGCACAGACAACTTAACAACTAGATCAAACCTATAACATACACACAATGATGGGGATCACGGTTCCAGCTGGTGTAAACCGGGGACAATCAAATTCGGCAAGACTGATGGGGTGTAGCCGACATCAGAGCTCACATACAGTAGAAAGGAGCAATTTATTTGGACAAAATTACCAAACAAAACCGGACGTGTCAGTTTTGTCTGGCCTGCGTCCTTCAAATCTCTTCCCGTAATGGGACCCATTTTGAAATATAACCATAGTTTACACCTAAATAAACACTAAGGGGTTAATCCTATTAGGTGCGAATTGCGAGATGCGATTTTCACTTCGAATTCGCATAGCGAATTCATTTTGCAATCCAATTAGCAACTCGCACTGATCAGTCAGACTGAATTCGCAAGTTTCCACGCGCACCTCCCCGAGGGTGAGCAATGGAAAGGAAAATCGTTATTTTAAGGTGAAAATGTGGGGATACTGTGCTGAACCCCTTGGACACTCCCCAAATGACCAATTAGGCAATTGGAAGTTTCTAATTAGCTTATTTAGTCCAATAATTACATATAATTTTTTGAGGTAAAAAAAAAAAAAAAATGTCCTCAAATTACCCCCAAATCAACTTTTTTGTTAGTTTAGGCCCCCAAATTTAATTACAATAATTTTTTAGTTGAAAAATAATTGTTTATAATTTTTTTCCATTTTTCAAGGTGCCCTCAAAGTACCCCAAAATCACCCTTTTTCCTACTTTTTTATTGCAGTTTTCATTTAATTCGTTTGAAATTAAACGAAAAAAGTTTTCTTTTTCTTGCATTTAAAAAAAAAAAAAAAAAGCACAAATACGCCATTTGACACCATTTCAAAACCTACAGTAACTTCCTAATGGCCACAAACAGCCGTCTATACAGTCCTGCTAACAAAATTATCCATTTTGGGGGGTCCAGGATGGTCTCCCCACATTTTTATGCATTTCTCGCAAATCTCATTTGGCAGTCAATTCGCACCCCTCCGCTGCGAGTAGTGCGAATAGACATTTTTAATTGGATTGGAGAATTGTAGGGAGCGCACTTCGTGGCGATGTGTGAGAGTTTAAAGAAACTCGCTACTTGCAATTCGCACCTAATTGGATTGAGCACTAAGGGCCAAATGCAATAGGGCGAGAGATTAGAAAAAGTCAGAGTCTAGCAGTAACCTCTCACACTTTTTAAACTCGCCCAATGTAATAGAATCTGAGAACATGGAAACTCCCCCAATGTAATAGAATCTGAGAACATGGAAACTCCCCCAATGTAATAAGAGTCTGAGAACATGGAAACTCGCCCAATGTACTTGAGTCTGAGAACATGGAAACTCCCCCAATGTAATAAGAGTCTGAGAACATGGAAACTCCCCCAATGTAATAGAGTCTGAGAACTTGGAAACTCCCCCAATGTAATAAGAGTCTGAGAACATGGAAACTCCCCCAATGTAATAAGAGTCTGAGAACATGGAAACTCGCCCAATGTAATAGAATCTGAAAACATGGAAATTCGCCAATGTAATAGAGTCTGAGAACATGGAAACTCGCCCAATGTAATAGAATCTGAGAACATGGAAACTCGCCCAATGTAATCGAATCTGAGAACATGGAAACTCGCCCAATGTAATAGAGTCTGAGAACATGGAAACTCGCCCAATGTAATAGAATCTGAGAACAGGGAAACTCGCCCAATGTAATAGAATCTGAGAACATGGAAACTCACCCAATGTAATAGAATCTGAGAACATGGAAACTCCCCCAATGTAATAAGAGTCTGAGAACATGGAAACTCGCCCAATGTACTAGAGTCTGAGAACATGGAAACTCCCCCAATGTAATAAGAGTCTGAGAACATGGAAACTCCCCCAATGTAATAGAATCTGAGAACAGGGAAACTCGCCCAATGTAATAGAATCTGAGAACATGGAAACTCACCCAATGTAATAGAATCTGAGAACATGGAAACTCCCCCAATGTAATAAGAGTCTGAGAACATGGAAACTCGCCCAATGTAATAAGAGTCTGAGAACATGGAAACTCGCCCAATGTACTAGAGTCTGAGAACATGGAAACTCGCCCAATGTAATAGAATCTGAGAACATGGAAACTCCCCCAATGTAATAAGAGTCTGAGAACATGGAAACTCGCCCAATGTAATAGAGTCTGAGAACATGGAAACTCCCCCAATGTAATAGAGTCTGAGAACATGGAAACTCCCCCAATGTAATAAGAGTCTGAGAACATGGAAACTCGCCCAATGTAATAGAGTCTGAGAACATGGAAACTCCCCCAAAGTAATAAGAGTCTGAGAACATGGAAACTCCCCCAATGTAATAGAGTCTGAGAACATGGAAACTCCCCCAATGTAATAATAGTCTGAGAACATGGAAACTCGCCCAATGTAATAGAGTATGAGAACATGGAAACTCGCCCAATGTAATAAGAGTCTGAGAACATGGAAACGCTCATGTTTTTAGACTTAAAAAACATACGATATAAAATCTCATCCGAATATTTTCCCATTTTGAAGATATGCTAAACTGTCACATTTTCTATCCTCTCACCCTATTATATTTGGCCCTAAGGTTGTAAATCGTCTCTGATCTTGAGGTAGCCATGAAACATACGCTCAATGGTGCACTTATTTGCGCACCGCAGCAGATTAGAGCTGCTGCCGAAGGGCATCTCAGTAGACAGCCTTCGTGTGCGGAATTAGCAGAAATTTGCAGTAGCGGCTGCCACACTGTCACAGTCACTACTGTGATGCCGCAGCTGATGGGCTGTCTAATGAGATGCCCGTTGGCTGCGGCTCTAGTCCGCTACATTGTGCACCATTGCGCACCCATCAGCCACACCATCAGACATCAAACCAACTCTACGGTTGCTCAGAATGTTCGACAGTACAGATATGTCCATTTACATTCTATTCTCTGTGCGCTACAGGTCGCGCTACACATAACACGTGAGCGCCATGTGACTGGGGAGCGCAAAGCGTCTTTTCGGGCTTCCCTTCAAATGAGTCTTATACGCACAGCAAAGCAAATAGGATGCACAAGTAGCTTCTGCTAATTAAATTGTTATGTGGCATGCCTATATCTGTGTGCGACTGCAGCTGAATCTGCCTACACTACACTGGCAGCGGCTGTGACATGGTAACGTAGCGTCACACATGGAGATGTAGTCGCATACAGAACAGGCATGCCACATATTTCAATCAGCAGAAGCTGTTGTGCGTCCTATTCGCTGCGTGAATAAGACGCATTTGAAGGGAAAAAGTTGCACGTAAAGACAATTGGTGCTACCGAGTCACGCCACGGTGTTGCGCGACTACAAGGGCTCTTTGACGAGCAAGGGGGCTAGACGTATGTGGACACATCTGTACATTGTTGCCGGTGCCCGTAGAAATGTATCTTCCGACGCAGTCCCAGACACCAGCACGCCCCGACACGCCCGCATATGAGTGTACCCGCCCATGAACGTCTATCGGAGTTGCATGGATCTCCCCCTATGAATCAGGACCAGTGAGGGATACGTAGGTGGCTGGAGCTTCTCAGCGAATGGGACATATGAAGTTTCTCCATAAATAGGATTATACTCTGCAAGCCGTGCGCCTTGCAGATTTCATCTCTCTCCGACAAATATACAGTCCTCGTCTATACACTATCAGATGAATGTACAATGTGTCGGCTAATCGGAAATAACCCTTTGCAGGGTGAGCAGCATTGCACGAGAGCGAAGACCAGGCTACACCACAGAGTAATAATGACGTTACCCCACATCCCTCACCTTTCTCGTCAGCAGGCTGATGATGTCCAGCGTCAGACCCAAAATCTTCTGAGTCGCCTCCATCCAGGCATTGTCCATCCTGCGTCGCTCAGCCTCAGAACCTGTGCCCATATATATCGGAGGATCATAGTTCTATACCAGTACAGGGGACTCCTCATACAGTGATATATCATAGTACAGAGGACTGCTCATACAGTGACACTCAGTATAGTGATATATAATAGTACAGGGGGCTCCTCATACACTGAGTATAGTGATATATAATAGTACAGGGGACTCCTCATACACTGACACTCAGTATAGTGATATATAGACTCCTCATACACGGAGTATAGTGATATATAATAGTACAGGGGACTCCTCATACACTGACACTGAATATAGTGATATATAATAGTACAGGGGACTCCTCATACACTGACACTGAGTATAGTGATATATAATAGTACAGGGGATTCCTCATACACTGAGTATAATGATATATAATAGTACAGGGGACTCCTCATACACTGACACTCAGTATAGTGATATATAGACTCCTCATACACGGAGTATAGTGATATATAATAGTACAGGGGACTCCTCATACACTGACACTGAATATAGTGATATATAATAGTACAGGGGACTCCTCATACACTGACACTGAGTATAGTGATATATAATAGTACAGGGGATTCCTCATACACTGAGTATAGTGACATATAATAGTACAGGGGACTCCTCATACACTGAGTATAGTGACATATAATAGTACAGGGGACTCCTCATACAGTGATTTATAATAGTACAGGGGACTCCTCATACAGTACAGTGAAACTGAGTACAGTGATATATAATAGTACAGGGGACTCATACACTGACACTGAGTATAGTGATATATAATAGTACAGGGGACTCCTCATACACTGACACTGATTATAGTGATATATAATAGTACAGGGGATTCCTCATACACTGACACTGATTATAGTGATATATAATAGTACAGGGGACTCATACACTGACACTGAGTATAGTGATATATAATAGTACAGGGGGCTCCTCATACAGTGATATATAATAGTACAGAGGACTGCTCATACAGTGATATATAATAGTACAGGGGACTGCTCATACACTGACACTGAGTATAGTGATATATAATAGTACAGGGGGCTCCTCATACAGTGATATATAATAGTACAGAGGACTGCTCATACAGTGATATATAATAGTGCAGGGGACTCCTCATACACTGACACTCAGTATAGTGATATATAATAGTACAGGGGACTCCTCATACACTGACACTCAGTATAGTGATATATAATAGTACAAGGGGCTCCTCATACACTGACACTCAGTATAGTGATATATAATAGTACAAGGGGCTCCTCATACACTGACACTCAGTATAGTGATATATAATAGTACAAGGGACTCCTCATACACTGAGTATAGTGATATATAATAGTACAAGGGGCTCCTCATACACTGACACTGATTATAGTGATATATAATAGTACAGGGGACTCCTCATACACTGACACTCAGTATAGTGATATATAATAGTACAAGGGGCTCCTCATACACTGACACTCAGTATAGTGATATATAATAGTACAAGGGGCTCCTCATACACTGACACTCAGTATAGTGATATATAATAGTACAGGGGACTCCTCATACACTGAGTATAGTGATATATAATAGTACAAGGGGCTCCTCATACACTGACACTGATTATAGTGATATATAATAGTACAGGGGACTCCTCATACACTGACACTCAGTATAGTGATATATAATAGTACAAGGGGCTCCTCATACACTGACACTCAGTATAGTGATATATAATAGTACAAGGGGCTCCTCATACACTGACACTCAGTATAGTGATATATAATAGTACAAGGGGCTCCTCATACACTGACACTGAATATAGTGATATATAATAGTACAGGGGATTCCTCATACACTGAGTATAATGATATATAATAGTACAGGGGACTCCTCATACACTGAGTATAGTGACATATAATAGTACAGGGGACTCCTCATACAGTGATTTATAATAGTACAGGGGACTCCTCATACAGTACAGTGAAACTGAGTACAGTGATATATAATAGTACAGGGGACTCATACACTGACACTGAGTATAGTGATATATAATAGTACAGGGGACTCCTCATACACTGACACTGATTATAGTGATAATAGTACAGGGGACTCCTCATACACTGACACTGATTATAGTGATAATAGTACAGGGGACTCCTCATACACTGAGTACAGTGATATATAATAGTACAGGGGACTCCTCATACACTGAGTATAGTGATATATAATAGTACAGGGGACTCCTCATACACTGAGTATAGTGACATATAATAGTACAGGGGACTCCTCATACAGTGATATATAATAGTACAGGGGACTACTCATACAGTGATATATAATAGTACAGGGGACTGCTCATACAGTGATATATAATAGTACAGGGGACTGCTCATACAGTGATATATAATAGTACAGAGGACTGCTCATACAGTGAGTATAGTGATATATAATAGTACAGGGGACACCTCATACAGTGATATATAATAGTACAGGGGCCTACTCATACAGTGATATATAATAGTACAGGGGACTGCTCATACAGTGATATATAATAGTACAGGGGACTGCTCATACAGTGATATATAATAGTACAGGGGACTACTCATACAGTGAGTATAGTGATATATAATAGTACAGGGGACTCCTCATACACTGAGTATAAGATATATAATAGTACAAGTGACTCCTCATACAGTGACACTGAGTATAGTGATACATAATAGTACAGGGGTCTCCTCATACAGTGAGTATAGCGATATATAATAGTACGGGGGACTCCTCATACCCTGAGTATTGTGATATATATTAGTACAGGGGACTCCTCATACAGTGACACAGAGTATAGTGATATATAATACTACAGGGGACACCTCATACACTGAGTATAGTGATACATAACAGTACAGGGGTCTCCTCATACCCCGAGTATAGTGATATTTAATAGTACAGTTGACTCCTCATACCCTGAGTATAGTGGTATATAATAGTACAGGGGGGTCCTGAGTATAGTGATATAATGTCATATATAATAATAGTACAGGGGGGTCCTGAGTATAGTGATATAATGTTATATATAATAACAGTACAGGGGGGTCCTGAGTATAGTAATATAATGTTATATATAATAACAGTACAGGGGGGTCCTGAGTATAGTGATATAATGTTATATATAATAATAGTACAGGGGGGTCCTGAGTATAGTGATATAATGGTATTTATAATAGTACAGGGGGATCCTGAGTATAGTGATATAATGTTATATATAATAACAGTACAGGGGGGTCCTGAGTATAGTGATATAATGTTATATATAATAATAGTACAGGGGGGTCCTGAGTATAGTGATATAATGGTATTTATAATAGTACAGGGGGATCCTGAGTATAGTGATATAATGTTATATATAATAACAGTACAGGGGGTCCTGAGTATAGTGATATAATGTTATATATAAAAATAGTACAGGGGGGTCCTGAGTATAGTGATATAATGTTATATATAAAAATAGTACAGGGGGGTCCTGAGTATAGTGATATAATGTTATATATAATAATAGCACAGGGGGGTCCTGAGTATAGTGATATAATAATAGTACAAGGGGGTTCCTGAGTATAGTGATATAATGTTATATATAACAACAGTACAGGGGGGCCCTGAGTATAGTGATATAATGTTATATATATATATATACAGTACAGGGGGGTCCTGAGTATAGTGATATAATGTTATATATAATAACAGTACAGGGGGGCCCTGAGTATAGTGATATAATGTTATATATAATAATAGTACAGGGGGGTCCTGAGTATAGTGATATAATATTATATATAATAATAGTACAGGGGGGTCCTGAGTATAGTGATATAATAATAGTACAGGGGGGTCCTGAGTATAGTGATATAATAATAGTACAGGGGGGTCCTGAGTATAATGATATAATAATAGTACAGGGGGGTCCTGAGTATAGTGATATAATAATAGTACAGGGTGGTCCTGAGTATAGTGATATAATAATAGTACGGGGGGTCCTGAGTATAGTGATATAATGTTATATATAATAACAGTACAGGTGTCTCCTGAGTATAGTGATATAATGTTATATATAATAACAGTACAGGGGGGTCCTGAGTATAGTGATATAATGTTATATATAATAATAGTACAGGGGGGCCCTGAGTATAGTGATATAATGTTATATATAATAATAGTACAGGGGGATCCTGAGTATAGTGATATAATGTTATATATAATAATAGTACAGGGGGGTCCTGAGTATAGTGATATGTTATATATAATAATAGTACAGGGGGGTCCTGAGTATAGTGATATGTTATATATAATAATAGTACAGGGGGGTCCTGAGTATAGTGATATAATGTTATATATAATAATAGTACAGGGAGGTCCTGAGTATAGTGATATAATGTTATATATAATAACAGTACAGGTGTCTCCTGAGTATAGTGATATGTTATATATAATAACAGTACAGGGGGGTCCTGAGTATAGTGATATAATGTTATATATAATAATAGTACAGGGAGGTCCTGAGTATAGTGATATAATGTTATATATAATAATAGTACAGGGGGGCCCTGAGTATAGTGATATAATGTTATATATAATAATAGTACAGGGGGGCCCTGAGTATAGTGATATAATGTTATATATAATAATAGTACAGGGGGGCCCTGAGTATAGTGATATAATGTTATATATAATAATAGTACAGGGAGGTCCTGAGTATAGTGATATAATGTTATATATAATAACAGTACAGGTGTCTCCTGAGTATAGTGATATAATGTTATATATAATAATAGTACAGGGGGGCCCTGAGTATAGTGATATAATGTTATATATAATAACAGTACAGGGGGGTCCTGAGTATAGTGATATAATGTTATATATAATAATAGTACAGGGAGGTCCTGAGTATAGTGATATAATGTTATATATAATAATAGTAGAGGGGGGTCCTGAGTATAGTGATATAATGTTATATATAATAACAGTACCGGGGGGTCCTGAGTATAGTGATATAATGTTATATATAATAACAGTACAGGGGGGTCCTGAGTATAGTGATATAATGTTATATATAATAATAGTACAGGGAGGTCCTGAGTATAGTGATATAATGTTATATATAATAATAGTACAGGGGGGTCCTGAGTATAGTGATATAATGTTATATATAATAACAGTACAGGGGGGTCCTGAGTATAGTGATATAATGTTATATATAATAACAGTACAGGGGGGTCCTGAGTATAGTGATATAATGTTATATATAATAATAGTACAGGGAGGTCCTGAGTATAGTGATATAATGTTATATATAATAATAGTACAGGGGGGTCCTGAGTATAGTGATATAATGTTATATATAATAATAGTACAGGGAGGTCCTGAGTATAGTGATATAATGTTATATATAATAATAGTACAGGGGGGTCCTGAGTATAGTGATATAATGTTATATATAATAATAGTACAGGGGGGTCCTGAGTATAGTGATATAATGTTATATATAATAATGGTACAGGGAGGTCCTGAGTATAGTGATATAATGTTATATATAATAACAGTACAGGTGTCTCCTGAGTATAGTGATATAATGTTATATATAATAATAGTACAGGGGGGCCCTGAGTATAGTGATATAATGTTATATATAATAACAGTACAGGGGGGTCCTGAGTATAGTGATATAATGTTATATATAATAATAGTACAGGGAGGTCCTGAGTATAGTGATATAATGTTATATATAATAATAGTACAGGGGGGCCCTGAGTATAGTGATATAATGTTATATATAATAATAGTACAGGGGGGCCCTGAGTATAGTGATATAATGTTATATATAAAAATAGTACAGGGGGGTCCTGAGTATAGTGATATGTTATATATAATAACAGTACAGGTGTCTCCTGAGTATAGTGATATAATGTTATATATAATAACAGTACAGGGGGGTCCTGAGTATAGTGATATAATGTTATATATAATAACAGTACAGGGGGGCCCTGAGTATAGTGATATAATGTTATATATAATAATAGTACAGGGAGGTCCTGAGTATAGTGATATAATGTTATATATAATAACAGTACAGGTGTCTCCTGAGTATAGTGATATAATGTTATATATAATAATAGTACAGGGGGGCCCTGAGTATAGTGATATAATGTTATATATAATAACAGTACAGGGTGGTCCTGAGTATAGTGATATGTTATTTATAATAACAGTACAGGGGGGTCCTGAGTATAGTGATATAATGTTATATATAATAATAGTACAGGGGGGTCCTGAGTATAGTGATATAATGTTATATATAATAATAGTACAGGGGGGTCCTGAGTATAGTGATATAATATTATATATAATAATAGTACAGGTGTCTCCTGAGTATAGTGATATGTTATATATAATAACAGTACAGGTGTCTCCTGAGTATAGTGATATAATGTTATATATAATAATAGTACAGGGGGGCCCTGAGTATAGTGATATAATGTTATATATAATAATAGTACAGGGGGGCCCTGAGTATAGTGATATAATGTTATATATAATAATAGTACAGGGGGGTCCTGAGTATAGTGATATAATGTTATATATAATAATAGTACAGGGGGGTCCTGAGTATAGTGATATAATGTTATATATAATCATAGTACAGGGGGGTCCTGAGTATAGTGATATAATGTTATATATAATAATAGTACAGGGGGGCCCTGAGTATAGTGATATAATGTTATATATAATAATAGTACAGGGGGGTCCTGAGTATAGTGATATAATGTTATATATAATAATAGTACAGGGGGGCCCTGAGTATAGTGATATAATGTTATATATAATAACAGTACAGGGGGGTCCTGAGTATAGTGATATGTTATATATAATAACAGTACAGGTGTCTCCTGAGTATAGTGATATAATGTTATATATAATAACAGTACAGGGGGGTCCTGAGTATAGTGATATAATGTTATATATAATAACAGTACAGGTGTCTCCTGAGTATAGTGATATAATGTTATATATAATAACAGTACAGGGGGGTCCTGAGTATAGTGATATGTTATATATAATAATAGTACAGGGAGGCCCTGAGTATAGTGATATAATGTTATATATAATAACAGTACAGGGGGGCCCTGAGTATAGTGATATAATGTTATATATAATCATAGTACAGGGGGGCCCTGAGTATAGTGATATAATGTTATATATAATAACAGTACAGGGGGGCCCTGAGTATAGTGATATAATGTTATATATAATCATAGTACAGGGGGGCCCTGAGTATAGTGATATAATGTTATATATAATAACAGTACAGGGGGGTCCTGAGTATAGTGATATAATGTTATATATAATAATAGTACAGGGGGGCCCTGAGTATAGTGATATAATGTTATATATAATAATAGTACAGGGGGGTCCTGAGTATAGTGATATAATGTTATATATAATAACAGTACAGGTGTCTCCTGAGTATAGTGATATAATGTTATATATAATAACAGTACAGGTGTCTCCTGAGTATAGTGATATAATGTTATATATAATAACAGTACAGGGGGGTCCTGAGTATAGTGATATAATGTTATATATAATAACAGTACAGGGGGGTCCTGAGTATAGTGATATAATGTTATATATAATAATAGTACAGGGGGGTCCTGAGTATAGTGATATAATGTTATATATAATAATAGTACAGGGGGGTCCTGAGTATAGTGATATAATGTTATATATAATAATAGTACAGGGAGGTCCTGAGTATAGTGATATAATGTTATATATAATAATAGTACAGGGGGGCCCTGAGTATAGTGATATAATGTTATATATAATAACAGTACAGGGGGGTCCTGAGTATAGTGATATAATGTTATATATAATAATAGTACAGGGGGGTCCTGAGTATAGTGATATAATGTTATATATAATAATAGTACAGGGAGGTCCTGAGTATAGTGATATAATGTTATATATAATAATAGTACAGGGGGGCCCTGAGTATAGTGATATGTTATATATAATAATAGTACAGGGGGGTCCTGAGTATAGTGATATAATGTTATATATAATAACAGTACAGGTGTCTCCTGAGTATAGTGATATAATGTTATATATAATAACAGTACAGGGGGGCCCTGAGTATAGTGATATGTTATATATAATAATAGTATAGGGGGGTCCTGAGTATAGTGATATAATGTTATATATAATAATAGTACAGGGAGGTCCTGAGTATAGTGATATGTTATATATAATAATAGTACAGGGGGGTCCTGAGTATAGTGATATAATGTTATATATAATAACAGTACAGGTGTCTCCTGAGTATAGTGATATAATGTTATATATAATAATAGTACAGGGAGGTCCTGAGTATAGTGATATAATGTTATATATAATAACAGTACAGGTGTCTCCTGAGTATAGTGATATAATGTTATATATAATAATAGTACAGGGAGGTCCTGAGTATAGTGATATAATGTTATATATAATAATAGTACAGGGAGGTCCTGAGTATAGTGATATAATGTTATATATAATAATAGTACAGGGGGGCCCTGAGTATAGTGATATAATGTTATATATAATAACAGTACAGGGGGGTCCTGAGTATAGTGATATAATGTTATATATAATAATAGTACAGGGGGGTCCTGAGTATAGTGATATAATGTTATATATAATAATAGTATAGGGGGGTCCTGAGTATAGTGATATAATGTTATATATAATAATAGTACAGGGGGGCCCTGAGTATAGTGATATGTTATATATAATAATAGTACAGGGGGGGTCCTGAGTATAGTGATATAATGTTATATATAATAACAGTACAGGGGGGTCCTGAGTATAGTGATATAATGTTATATATAATAATAGTACAGGGAGGTCCTGAGTATAGTGATATGTTATATATAATAATAGTACAGGGGGGTCCTGAGTATAGTGATATAATGTTATATATAATAACAGTACAGGTGTCTCCTGAGTATAGTGATATAATGTTATATATAATAATAGTACAGGGAGGTCCTGAGTATAGTGATATAATGTTATATATAATAATAGTACAGGGAGGTCCTGAGTATAGTGATATAATGTTATATATAATAATAGTACAGGGGGGCCCTGAGTATAGTGATATAATGTTATATATAATAACAGTACAGGGGGGTCCTGAGTATAGTGATATAATGTTATATATAATAATAGTACAGGGGGGTCCTGAGTATAGTGATATAATGTTATATATAATAATAGTATAGGGGGGTCCTGAGTATAGTGATATAATGTTATATATAATAATAGTACAGGGGGGTCCTGAGTATAGTGATATAATGCTATATATAATAACAGTACAGGGGGGCCCTGAGTATAGTGATATAATGTTATATATAATAACAGTACAGGTGTCTCCTGAGTATAGTGATATGTTATATATAATAATAGTATAGGGGGGTCCTGAGTATAGTGATATGTTATATATAATAATAGTATAGGGGGGTCCTGAGTATAGTGATATAATGTTATATATAATAACAGTACAGGGGGGTCCTGAGTATAGTGATATAATGTTATATATAATAATAGTACAGGGGGGTCCTGAGTATAGTGATATAATGTTATATATAATAATAGTACAGGGGGGTCCTGAGTATAGTGATATAATGTTATATATAATAATAGTACAGGGGGGCCCTGAGTATAGTGATATAATGTTATATATAATAACAGTACAGGTGTCTCCTGAGTATAGTGATATAATGTTATATATAATAATAGTACAGGGGGGCCCTGAGTATAGTGATATAATGTTATATATAATAATAGTATAGGGGGGTCCTGAGTATAGTGATATGTTATATATAATAATAGTACAGGGGGGCCCTGAGTATAGTGATATAATGTTATATATAATAACAGTACAGGGGGGCCCTGAGTATAGTGATATAATGTTATATATAATAATAGTATAGGGGGGTCCTGAGTATAGTGATATAATGTTATATATAATAATAGTACAGGGGGGTCCTGAGTATAGTGATATAATGTTATATATAATAATAGTACAGGGGGGTCCTGAGTATAGTGATATAATGTTATATATAATAACAGTACAGGTGTCTCCTGAGTATAGTGATATGTTATATATAATAATAGTACAGGGAGGTCCTGAGTATAGTGATATAATGTTATATATAATAACAGTACAGGTGTCTCCTGAGTATAGTGATATAATGTTATATATAATAACAGTACAGGTGTCTCCTGAGTATAGTGATATAATGTTATATATAATAACAGTACAGGGGGGCCCTGAGTATAGTGATATAATGTTATATATAATAACAGTACAGGTGTCTCCTGAGTATAGTGATATAATGTTATATATAATAACAGTACAGGGGGGCCCTGAGTATAGTGATATAATGTTATATATAATAACAGTACAGGTGTCTCCTGAGTATAGTGATATAATGTTATATATAATAATAGTACAGGGGGGCCCTGAGTATAGTGATATAATGTTATATATAATAACAGTACAGGGGGGCCCTGAGTATAGTGATATGTTATATATAATAACAGTACAGGTGTCTCCTGAGTATAGTGATATGTTATATATAATAATAGTACAGGGAGGTCCTGAGTATAGTGATATAATGTTATATATAATAACAGTACAGGGGGGTCCTGAGTATAGTGATATAATGTTATATATAATAACAGTACAGGTGTCTCCTGAGTATAGTGATATAATGTTATATATAATAACAGTACAGGGGGGCCCTGAGTATAGTGATATAATGTTATATATAATAACAGTACAGGGGGGCCCTGAGTATAGTGATATAATGTTATATATAATAACAGTACAGGGAGGTCCTGAGTATAGTGATATAATGTTATATATAATAACAGTACAGGTGTCTCCTGAGTATAGTGATATAATGTTATATATAATAACAGTACAGGGGGGCCCTGAGTATAGTGATATAATGTTATATATAATAACAGTACAGGTGTCTCCTGAGTATAGTGATATAATGTTATATATAATAATAGTACAGGGGGGTCCTGAGTATAGTGATATAATGTTATATATAATAACAGTACAGGTGTCTCCTGAGTATAGTGATATGTTATATATAATAATAGTACAGGTGTCTCCTGAGTATAGTGATATAATGTTATATATAATAACAGTACAGGGGGGCCCTGAGTATAGTGATATAATGTTATATATAATAACAGTACAGGTGTCTCCTGAGTATAGTGATATAATGTTATATATAATAATAGTACAGGGGGGCCCTGAGTATAGTGATATAATGTTATATATAATAACAGTACAGGTGTCTCCTGAGTATAGTGATATGTTATATATAATAATAGTATAGGGGGGTCCTGAGTATAGTGATATGTTATATATAATAATAGTACAGGGGGGTCCTGAGTATAGTGATATAATGTTATATATAATAACAGTACAGGTGTCTCCTGAGTATAGTGATATGTTATATATAATAATAGTATAGGGGGGTCCTGAGTATAGTGATATGTTATATATAATAATAGTATAGGGGGGTCCTGAGTATAGTGATATGTTATATATAATAATAGTATAGGGGGGGGGGTCTCACCTCTCTTGCTGTCTTCTTCCTATATAAATAATATACATTATACATTAGCCTGGCTGTTAGTGACGTGTGAGGTGATTTCCTACTACTAGAGCTACTTTTACCTCACAGTGCATCTTCTGTCTCCTGGACAATATCTATGCCTTCCAATTAGACCGCCATTTTGTCGAAGTCCGCTTTCCTGGCTGTGATAAGGAGTGTGACCACAGTAAGATGGCGCTGGGGCGGACACAAATCTTTCCCTCTAGCCAGCCTTGGCGGCAGCTCTGAGCATGCGCACTGACAGCAGGGAGAGCACGGGCCCCGCCCCTCTATTGGCTGAGACTGGGCGGGAAGGCACGGCGAGGGGGCGTGTCCTGGTGTCAGAGTGACGGCGGGAAGCGGCTGGTTATTATTACCTCAGGCACCTGTCATGGCGGAAGGAGGGTCACTGTCACCCTCCGGGGGTAGGCGTGTGTGTGAGGACCCCCCAAGCCCCTGGTAGGGTGCATGAGGTACAGGAGGGGATGGAAGACGCGGATTACATGATGGCAGCACCACAGGACGCTCTGCAGAGCCTCCACATACATAGAGAACAGGCATTGCCATATGCCCAACGTGTAACCCAGCCACGGGCATCGGAGGCTTGGCATGGAATGGTCGCCGGCTTTCCGACATAAAGTGATGTGATGGCTGCTAACCAACGTCATAGCCATGCGATGGTCACTACGTGCGCAGAAGCAGCCGGAGCTCCACGCAAGCGCACATAGGACCCGACTCAGCACGGAGCGCAACGGCCTACGCGGATTGTTCAGTACTGCCCGTGCGTATCCACCACACCACTCCTGCGGAGCCATGGCACTGCGATTACGGATGCACAGAGGAAGCCAGCGCATAGCGAGTGACAGGCAGTGAGCATTTGGGGGTGATGGCGGGGGGACTGGTCGGAGAAACGCAGGCATGCCTGTCCGTGTGACCTCTGTTGTATTGGCGTGCAGAAATTTGTCACTGCGATGGCGTACGCAGCCTGAGTGGGAAAGCAGCATCTTGTTGCTAACAACCATCAAATACCCGCAATTCAATGGAAAAAGTAGGCCCATTGGATTGGGAACACTTATGGTTGGTAATCATTGGTTGCCGAAGTCCATCCCGATCTTAAACGCCTGCAAGTACCAATCAATCAATAGTTACACTAAGGGATCAATCTTATTCGATACGAGTTGCGATTTTCACTTCGAATTCGCATAGCGAATTCATTTTGCTATCCAATTAGCAACTCGCACTGATCAGTCAGACTGAATTCGCAAGTTTCCACGCGCACCTCCCTGAGGGTGAGAGATGGAAAGGAAAATCTTTATTTTAAGGTGAAAATGTGGGGACACTGTGCTGAACCCCTTGGACACCCCCCCCCTCCCTAATGACCAATTAGGCAATTGGAAGTTTCTAATTAGCCTATTTAGTCCAATTACATGTCATTTTTTGAGGTAAAAAAAAGTCCTCAAATTACCCCCAAATAATTTTTTTTGTTAGTTTAGGCCCCCAAATTTAATTACAATATATTTTTAGTTGAAAAACAATTGTTTTTATCATTTTTTTTCCCTTTTTCAAAGTGTTTTTTTTTTGCATTTTTCATTTAGTTCATTTGAGATTAAACAAAAACTTTTTTTTTTTTTTTTTTATAGTTTTCTTGCATTTAAATAAAAAAAAAAGCACAAATACGCCATTTGACACTCATTCAAAATCTACAGTATCTTCCTAATGGCCACAAACAGCCATCTATACAGTCCTGCTAATGAATTATCCATTTTGGGGGGTCCAGGATGGTCTCCCCACATTTTTATGCATTTCTCATTTGGCAGGCGATTCGCACCCCTCCACTGCGAGTAGTGCGAATAGGCATTTTTAATTGGATTGGAGAATTCTCGGGAGCATGCTTCAAGGTGAAGTGTGTGAGTTTAAAGAAACAAACTCGCTACTTGCAATTCGCACTTAAGTGGATCGAGCCCCTAGTGTTAATTCTAGCTTTTAACACACACTATCTCATTAGTTTGTTGCATTAACTGAGAGTGCTAGAGGCACCAGAGCAGAGAGCGACACCCCAGACAGGAAAGAACTGTACGGGTTGTGACAGGTGCGGAGTGCTAGAACGAACACAGAATATCATTGCTCTATATTCTAGTGTATGTTGTGTTATATACCTTGAGAAAAGTATAAAGTACCCCAGGAATAGGGAGGGCCATCAGTGTAGTTGCCATCGATGACTACCATCTATTCAATGGATAACCATCAATGGTTTCACCAACCAATGGTCATCCCTGTTTTTTTTACTGACTGGCCTGTGGGCCAATCAGAACATGGGGGTGGGGCTATGCTCTTTGCCCTGGCACTTTGTAAAAAAAAATATAAAAAATTTGTGTATGCTTACACCGATGGAGGGAAACCATCTGGTTCTACCCCATCAATGGTAAAAGCATTCGACATTGCCCATAAACCATCAATGATGTTGAAACATCAATGGTCGATGGCCATCACTACCCAGGAAGTCTGGGAGGTCCACATATGATATGGAAGTCAGCTATTATAAGTAAACATTCATGCAAAATGGAAACAATCACAGCATAATGTCAACAGCATAGTAGTGATGAAAAGTCACGTATTTTTCCGCAAGGGGACCTCGCAGACAGAGTGTGTAGATTCACGATAATAACCGGGACAATAGAATAACATCAGAATAACAGTTAATCAGACGTAAATATTGTGTAGGTGTTTATGACAACATAAGCTGATATTGTGTCTAAAGAGTGAACAATGATGGTGTGATAGCTGCTGACAGGTGTGTGATGAAAGCAGCGGCTACCTGCTGAGCGAATCATGGACACCTGTTAGCAGAAAAATAAGATGGTTTCTCCAGGGGCTGGCTGGCAACTTTTAGCCTGGGGGGCAAATGCATGCAGGCGGCCCTGGCAGAGGAGTAGCGTGTAGGCACTGTGGCCGGAGCCCCCCTCCCCTCAAGTGTTCCAGGGAGGAGGCAGGTCCAAATGGGATTAATGTAAAGTAAACATAAAAAGATTTGGGGCAGCACCCAGTAGTGGTGCCCATATGCAGTGCCCCAGGAGAGGACCCCCTTATGCAGGCCTCCAGTAGTGATCCCCCCTATGCAGTGCCACCAGTAGTGGTCCCCCCTGTGTAGTGCCCCCAGTAGTAAGCCCCTTATATAGTGCCCCCAGTAGTGGTACCCCTATGCAATGCTGCTTATACCGTGCCCCCAGTAGTGGTCCCCCCTGTATAGTGCCCCCAGTAGTGGTACCCCATGTGCAGTGCACCCAGTAGTGGTACCCCTATGCAGTGCCCTTATATAGTGCCCCCAGTAGCAGTCCACCCCCATGCAGTGCCCCAATAGTGGTAACCCTTATGCAGTGCCCCTTAAATAGTGGCCCAAGTTGTAGTCTCCCCCCTATGCAGTACCCCCAGTATTGCCCTTTATATAGAGCCCCGGTCCCCCGATGCAGTGCCCCCAGTGCTAGTCCCCTCCCCCCTATACAGTGCCCCCAGTGTTAGTCCCCTCCCCCCTATACAGTGCCCCCAGTGTAGTCCCCTCCCCCCTATGCAGTGCCCCTAGTAGTAGTCCCCTCCCCTTGTAGTGCCCCTAGTAGTAGTCCCCCCAGTTTGTGCCAGTCAGCACCTCATCTGGCAAATGAACCAATAAAAGCAGTATATTTTCTAACTGGCATGTACTCCCAACAATAAGTATGCGCATGACTGATCGCTCAAACACCCAGGACAGAAGTTTCCATTGGTAAGTATAGTTAACACTGAGTGGACACAGGGTTTGATTGATTATGCACACATCCAGTCAGGTGGGATTCCGCATGTGTCATAAACACAGGTTATTACTTTAAAACACCCACAAATCAACCTTAGTTATCACATAGATTCCAGGTCACTGCCCACAATAAATGTCCATCATCATCCAGATAGACGTTAGATCTGTACAATACCCACAAACTGAGTCATGGAAGGAAGGATATGAGCGCACAAACAACAAAAAAAACCTGCTTAGTGATGATACCTACCTCAAATAAGTTATGTTATTGAATGTAATCTATATTGATGGGTGTGGATCATTAGGTCTGCATTGTCTAGATAGACAATGTTTGGTTAGACAATGGAAGATAGACAGGGACTGAAGGTCGACAGGGTCTAAATGTCGACTAGTAACAAGGTCAACAGGTACTTAAGGTTGACAGGCAATAGGTCGACTGGGACTGAATGTCGACAGGGACTAAAGGTCGATGTGTACTGAAGGTCGTCAGGGTCATTAGGTCGACATGCAAATGGTTTATACTGAGATGACCCAGCATAGGTAGGGTTCAATTTACTAGTGAGTGTGTGTGTAAGTAACATCTTCATACCCAGAATCTATATAACCCATCCAGGCATCTTTGTTAACGCGTTGGAGTATGTGTGTATATATATATATATATATATGTGTGTGTGTGTGTCTCAGAGCTGCCGATAGGTGAGAACAGTTTTAAAAAAGGAAAAAATAAACAAGACATAAAGGGTATGGTGAAATAACGGAGATTGGTCCCACAATAGTTCATGCTTCCACTTTTAATGTTTTAACACTGGTATATCAGTCACAAAATGCACAGATTTACCTTCATAACATTCTCATTCTGTGGACAAGAGAATATATACACATATATATATATATAATATATATACACACACACACACACACACAAATAGCCAAAGGTGCAGCACTCAAGTTGCAAACAAAATCACTCAGGAGCTGGAAGCTTTGTATAACAATGTTTCAGTAATCAAACTGTCTCCAGGTTACAGATTGCACTCACCCCACGTGTACCACGCCGGCTCCCTGGGATGGGACTGCCCATCAGCCCGTAGTCGCCACCGGATGACGTCATCTCGCTGTTCACCCAGACGCAGCACGTCAGCTCTGTAAATCCCACCACCATAGTAGCAGTTAAGGTGGCCATACACGGGACGATTTTTAACACGATTTTGCCATTTTCTACAGGTTGTACAGACCAATCGTTTGAAAATAGTTGTATTTTGAGTCTTCTGCGACCCCGATGCGCGTCCCCGCCGTCGTCTAGTTGGATCGCAGATCAGATGGTTTTGCAGAGAGATCTCAACTGATTGTGTATGATGTGATACACTTCTATGCATCTTGACATATGATCTTAATGATCAATCGTACATCTTATGAAGAATTTCAAGGGAATTCGTACAACTGATCTTACCAACTTTGATTCTACCGTGTATGGGGGCCTTTAGCGTCTATGCCAATAATACACAGTAAAGTTATTCAGTTATTAGAAATCCGTAGAACCTATAATCCAAATGCATTGCACCATACTTCTATACCTCCCTATACAATTCTAAAAGGAATCTCTGGATGAGCGTTTTTTTAACCCCTTATATTACTAATAATACATATAAAACAGGATTTGGGCACCTAGTTCTATAGAAAGCATCCATAAGAAATAGTTTCATTAAGACCCCTCGGATGATAGCTCCCAAACGAGCTATCCATCTAGTCATTTTAATGAGCGATTACCACCCCTCAACGTAGGAATTATATGATCTGTCATCCTGTTATGGAGACGGTTTAAAGGGTGCTTCATTTCAACCGGTTGCTCACTTGTTCCGGAAGCTAGGGCATTCCCAATAGCAGAGTGATGTGCGGACATACGCTCTTTACATTCCCAATAACAGAGTGATGTGCGGACATACGCTCTAAACTTTTGCTCTGTCTTTCCGGGTTCGACAGATTTCTAATCACTGTGTATCATTTGCATAGATGCTGTTACTATGGTGATGGGATTCACAGAGCTGACGTCCAGCATCTGGGTGAACAGCGCGATGACGTCACCAGGTGGCGACTACGGGCGGGTGGGTAGTCTCGTCCCGGGAAGCAGGCGTGGTACACGAGGGGTGAGTAACTCTGTATATAAGTATGTTTATGGTTTATTGTAATTTGTAACCTAAAGACAGTTTGATTACTGCCGCACCTTTGGCTACTTGTATCTGAAACTTGTGAGGGCACCGACAACAGTCTGGATTCATTATTGGGAGTGCCGGATATATATATATATATATATATATATATATATATATATATATTAGGGATGTGCAGGCTCGGATAGGTTCGAGTTTGCACGTGGAGTTCGTATTTTTCCCTCCAAAAAAACGGAACTCAGAAAGAGGCAAAACGTCATCTTGCACGGACGAACATCATCATTCCTGGACTTTTGACCAGGAATGATGATGTTCGTCCATGCAAGATGACGTTTTGCCTCTTTCTGAGTTCCGTTTTTTTGGAGGGAAAAATCCGAACTCCACGTGCAAACTCGAACCTATCCGAGCCTGCACATCCCTAATATATATATATACACATACATGCATGCATGCATGCATACACACACACACACACACACCACAGACTGAGTCTCCCATATCCAAAATGCTTGGGACCAGGGGTATTTTGGATATTGGAATATTTGCATTCCATAATGAGATATCTTGGGAATGGGACCCAAATATACACACAGAATGCATTTATGTATTATATACACACAGCCTGCAGGTCATTTTATACAATATTTTCAATAATTTTATGACTCAAACAAAGTTTGTGTACATCCATGAAATTCGTATACACCTTATACACAGAGCCTGAAGGTAATATTATACTTTATTTTTAATAATTTTGTGCCTTAAACAAAGTTTGCGTACATTGAACCATCAGAAAGCAAAGGTTTCACCATCTCAGTCATGCTAAAATAATTCCGTATTTGAGAATATTTGGATATGGGAGACAACCTGTATACATACACATAAAATGACACTAATTATGGAGCAACATTATTTTAAAATGTATATATTTGCGTGTGTGTATGTATGTATGTATGTATGTATGTGTGTGTGTGTGTATATATATATAAATAAATGTGTGTGTGTGTGTATATTTCAAATGACATGTTGTGTTGACAGTGCTTTAGAATGTGGGTCAACTACAAAACCTGGGAGGGTTTTCATTTTTCTTAAATGCTCACTGGCGATGTTGTGTATCCTGTAAATAAATGGCAGCACTGCTTGTGACATTTATACTCAACCTAACAATGGTTCAGCACAGGGGTCCCCAAACTCCATCCCCAAGGCACCCTAACAGTACAGGCTTTAAGAAAATCCATGATTGTGCACAGATGGTATAATAAAACTGATTGAAGTCCTAAATAAATCAACTGCGCTTAAGCATGGATATCCTTAAAACCTGGACCATTAGGGTGCCTTAAGGACCAGGTCTGGGAACCTCTGGTTTACCAGAAAGAGTCTCATTATGTTTTACCTACGAGTCAAGAGACAACTACAGGATTTTATTATTCATTTGTTAGATTTGGTTTCAAAATGATTTTCTATCTTTTGATGACAAACAGAAAACTACCACGTATTCCTACCTGCTGCTTGCTAAAGGCTAGGCGGTATGGACAGGTACTCATCCCGAAATATGGCCAAATTCTAAGCTCGTTCCATTAGTTTCCCCCCTTGCCCAGAGGAAACCTGTCTCACTTGTGCCTGAAAACATATCTAATAATGGGTTCTACACATGAGAACGCTCTTCTACAACACAGCAGGGATGGGCCATTTATTCCAGTAACCCTCAGGATGCAGTAACTCCTACTGGCCGCAATCCATAAATCATGACTTACGGCCAATGCACATTACAAAGCAGATACAATAAAAACACCACTGAGGGGGACTATATTTTCACTTTCTTCTCAATCAGGCTCACACAGATCTGGATAAGGTCTGGTTCACCCTGAAATCGATTCATCGAAGATCATTATAGGTTGCTAAAGGGGCCTGTGAATGTTATTGACACATTAGCTATATCCAGTGGTTACAAAGTTATACAGAGGTTTTCTCAAACACGGATTATGAAAATGATTGCAGTGCCTTCAGTACCATTTCATACATGGTGACTATACCATCCACCCAGCATTACATAGATATATTAAATCATATAAAGCACCAAGACTAGTCTAGGGCTTTCCGGTGAGGAGATACCTAGGTGGGTTCTACTCAGGACATGAAATAGGAAGTGTCTCTTGAATGGGAATGTCGGGTACATTGATTTGTATGTATGAAGGCTGCTAAAATAGTTGGAGAAATGTTTGTTTAGGTGAAAGATGATTTTTTAATTTCATTTTCTGACAATGATTAACAATCGCCACAATGTGAAATACCGAGACCTTATACGGCTTTACCCATTGTCCAAGGTCTCCCCCTGTTCCTGGAACGTTGGGGAGATGTTCGGTCCTTGTGGAATTCAACACACTAAACTATATGGTCACACATCAACCTCATACCACTACACTGCATTTCCTTACGGATTGCCACGTGGAATACAGCTACCTAATACTTATTAGTCTACAGTACGTTTGACAACACTCATGCATAACACAAAATCATTTCAAGTTTCTATTTCCTATATTGCTAGATATACCGACTAAAATAAAGAAGTTGCTGTAAGCACTTCTGATGTCATGGTGGTGGCCTTCAAGACATTCTGAGGACTCATCAAGTGCTTCCGCGAGTGTTCATTTGTTCTATCCTAAAAATGTCCACTCAGATGGGGCTTTCTTCGTACATGTTCCACGTCAGGAGTAATAAAAGAAAATGCTTGCCTATTTACAACGTTACTCATTCAGAGTAAGGAGAGGTTCCTTCAGCTGCGTGGATCCGGTGATGGCGGACTAGGTGGGACTTATAGGTGAAGTGCTTTCCACACTCAGAGCAGAGAAAAGGCTTTTCCCCGGTGTGAATTCTTTTGTGTATCATGAGATAGGTGTGTCGGCTGAAACACTTGCCGCATTCTGGGCACGTGAACGGCTTCTCGCCTGTGTGAATCCTCTGATGTCTGAGAAGATCAGATTTTTTGCTGAAACATTTGCCACACTCAGAGCAAGCGAACGGTCTACCACCGGTGTGAGTCCGCCCGTGCGCTGCCAGGGCTGTCCGCTGACTGAAACACTTCCCACATTCAGAGCAAATGAAGGGCTTCTCCCCAGTGTGAACCCTCTGATGTATCCCTAGATATGTATGTCGGCTGAAGCACTTCCCACATTCCGAACAGGCGAAGGGCTTCTCGCCGGTGTGAATTCTCTGATGCCGCACGAGATCGGACTTTGTGATGAAGCATTTCCCACACTCGGTGCACACAAAGTGTTTCTCTTCCGTATGGATTCTTACATGTTTTCTCAGTTCATATTTCAAAACAAAACTTTTCCCGCATTCGGAACACGGGTACGGCTTGACGCCAGTGTGAGAAGTCATGTGCTTATTGAGATCTCTTTTCTGGGCAAAACATTTCCCGCATTCTGTGCAAGAAAAGGGCTTCTCGCCTGTGTGGATCCTACGGTGAGAAATAAGGGTGGAGTACTGGGTGAAACTTTTGCCGCATTCGGAACAGGAAAAGGTCTTCTCACCAGTGTGAACTCGCCGATGGATGACGAGATGTGAATGGCGGCTAAAACATTTTCCGCACTCAGAGCAAACAAACGGTTTCTCTCCCGTGTGAATCTTCTCATGTCTGACGACGTCGGATTTCTTGCGGAAACATTTGCCGCATTCGGAACATGAAAAGGGCTTCTCCCCTGTGTGGATTCTCAGGTGCCGGATAAGCTGGGTTTCCCGCGTAAAGATTTTCCCACACTCAGAGCAGGTAAATGCTTTCTCCGCCGTGTGAATTCTCTGGTGTCTAAGAAGATGCGAGTCCCGGCTAAAACATTTACCGCATTCGGGACAGGTAAACGGCTTCTCCCCGGTGTGAATTTTCTCGTGCCTAATAACATCTGATTTTTTACTAAAACATTTTCCACACTCGTAGCATAAAAAGGGCTTCTCCCCCGTGTGAATTCTCTCGTGTCTGGCTAAATCGGATTTACTGCTAAAAATTTTCCCGCACACGGAGCAGGTAAATGTTTTCCCCCGCAAGTGGCTGCGCTTGTGCCTAGCCAGCTCAAGGGGCGTATTAAAACACTTTGCGCACTGAGGGCATGGATACTCTTTAGCGCCTGGGTATGAGTAATCTGGATCGCTGTCAGTCGTGGGTTTATAGTAGTCAGTGTCTGTGAGATTGTCTTCATCGCATGAGAGCGACTCCTCCTTAATGATAACGGGGATATAGTCAGTAGGGGTATGCACTTCCGTATCGGAAAGAGTCTCTTCTTCGTACGAATCAGATTCCTCCTTCATGTAAGACGTATATTGTGTGGGCTTAGGCAGAGCGTATCGGAGAGGGTCACATGCAGCGGACTCAGCATGCGTGGGAGATACATGGTGCTTATGGTCTTTGGGTGTATACATTTCGGTGACAATCACATTACCTTCTTCACACGATTCCTCCTTAATCTGAATAGCTGTATACTGTGCGTCATCATCGGGTGCAGCGTTGGCCAGACGGCCTCTCTGACAGGAGACGGTTTCCTGATTAACGTGAGCAGGTGGAGGCCGTGGATGATCTGTGAGGGTGACTGCGAGCTTTCCTTCTCCACGAGACACTGAACCCTCATCGTTTTGTTCTGGCAAATAACTCTCTGTGTCCTTTGTATCGTCTTCTTCACACGAGACCCATTCCTCCTTAATCTGAGGAAGTGTGAGCTGTGTGGGCGAGCCTGGGATACATTTCATGTGTGAAACTGGTTCTGCGATTAGGTTTCGGGCACGTCTTCCTTGGTTACATTTAATAACGCTTGGTTCTTCCTTTTTATAGTCCTCTGATGAAATTCGGTTGTTACATCTCGCGGTGTTTCTCTCCGAAGCCCAATCTGTCCAGAGAACAAGAAAACACTGATTAGAGGGACTAACAGAAGACAAATACAACAGGCTGACACCACTAAGGTAGCAATACGAGAAAGTCTATATATAGGTCTTATAGGTAAGACATAGAACAATACACAGACTATTACACCGCTTATAGCCAATGGCCAACAATGACCTGGAAGAGACAAATTTGCAAATATGTAATTTTTGTAAAAACCAAAATGAAACTGGCCTAGAGAGTGTTTGCTGTGTGTTTTTACTGAGCTTGCTGGCGGCTACACTAAGATAAGCAGTATACACAATAATATTATCAACATTTATTTACAGGGCGTCACAAGGTGATACAGACACAATTACATAAACACAATGATAATACCAAAGACAGCGAAAGGGTAGAAGCAGCGAAGATTAGGATTCATTAAGGCTTGCAGGACCAAGAATGATGGGTCCATGGCTCGGACTTGCTTTCCCAGCACATTCCACAGACCCTTAATCTAATTGAGATCTGGGGAAATTGGAGGCCTAGTCAACACCCTGAACTCTTTGTCATGTTCCTCAAACCATTCCTGAATGTCCTACCTAAAGATGGTAAAGGACCCCACCTTATGCCCTAGTTATAGGCCTATTTCACTACTAAACATTGACTTGAAGCTTTTCGCAAAACTCCTAGCCAACCGGTTGAGGACTCTTTAACTAAAATTGATTCATGATGACCAGGTTGGTGTTGTCTTGGGTCGTGAGGCTAGAGATAACACCACCAAAGTTATCAATTTAATACACCAAGCATCTCTCTCTTCTTCTCAGTCCATTATTTTATCGACCGATGCAGAAAAAGCTTTCGACAGGGTTCACTGGGAGTTTATGTCAGGTCTTTTGCGCCATTTGGGTTTGGGACCTGCTTGTTTACAGAGAATTCTAGCTTTATATGACACCCCTACAGCAAAAATCAAGGTAAACGGGTCTCTTTCTGATTCATTTGCTATATCAAACGGCACGAGGCAGGGGTGCCCACTCTCCCCACTTTTATTTGTTCTATGTATGGAGGCTCTGGCGAGGGCCATTCGATTAAATACGAATATCTCAGGTATCCAATTAGGTGGTCAGGAATATAAATTAGCCCTTTTCGCTGATGATCTTTTAGCATTGATTACTAATCCGACTACCTCCCTCCCAAACCTTATACTAGAATTTCAGAGATTTGGCAGGCTTTCCAACTTTAAAATTAATCACTCTAAATCTGTAGCTATGAGCTTGAACGCACCTCCATCCTTGGTAAATTTTTTGAAACAATCCTTCTCTTTTGTCTGGCACCCTACTAGACTTAAATATTTGGGAGTATATCTGACTAAAGATTTATCTCAATTGTTCTCGAATAATTTCACACCATTATTACAAACTATACGTAATGATTTCACTAAATGGCGTAACTTACGTTTGTCCTGGATTGGCAGGATTAACGTGGTGAAAATGAATTCCCTCCCAAAGATTCTATACTTAATGCAAACCCTTCCAATTCACATTCCTCCATCATGGTTTATTGATATGGAATGTAGTATTCGTAGATTTGTCTGGAATAACTCCACACCACGTTTTAAACATTCTATCCTATACCGACGTAAACAAGATGGTGGCTTACAGCTTCCCCACATCGCTAGTTATTACCATGCTAATATGCTTAATCGAGATCTGGAATGGACTCGGGCTAAGGTTCCAGACAATGGATTAGGTTGGAGGAAAGTAGCCTGGCTCAGGCTATAGAAATAGTTCCTTGGCTTCCTAAGCTCCCAACTGGTAAACACCCCACTATAACACCCACATTACGTTGTTTGAAGAAACTTCCTTCCTTCCTGGGCAACTCTGATTTCTCTCCGGAACACTCCTCACGGTCCTTTCAAAGTTGGTTAATTGAGGGCCATTTTAGATTAGGTAAGTTGGTTGGTTCGTCAGGGGTGCGTCCATTTGTAGAGCTCCAAGAATAGTGGAACTTACCCAAGTCTGATTTCTGGAAATACCTTCAGGTACGACATTTTATTTCCACCTCATGTAAGCTTTCTGATCTTAATAGATATCCCACTTTATTTGAATCCTTATGTTCAGCTTCTCAAACGCCGTCTCATACTCTATCTACATTATATTCACTAATTATTGCTACTCTGTTCGAATTACCCCCGGTATTTACTAAAGTTTAGGAAAAAGAATTCCATGACAAAGTTCAAGACATTGATTGGGAGTTAGTATTTAATAACACTTTTGCCAGTTCCTCCTACATAGCTACTCTTGAAACTCTTTATAAAGTTATATCACGCTGGTATAGATATCCCGTAATTTTAAATAAAATGTTTCCACAGGTAACAAAAACCTGTTGGAGATGTAACTCTGCTCTGGGTAGCATGCTCCATATATGGTGGGACTGTCCCTCTCTAATCCCATTTTGGTTAAATGTGTTTGAGTGTTCTAAATTAATACTTGGAGGAGAAGTCCCTAGAGACCCGGGTTTCTGACTTTTAAATATAACCTCATCTTCCACGGCTTCCTACAAAAATTCTTTATTGAGGCATTTAAACAATGCGGCTAAAGCTGTCATACCTGTTTTGTGGAAATCTACCTCCCCTCCCTCCATCAAAGACTGGTTTAAGAGAATAGATTATTACAGGGATATGGAGGATATTATATATTTTTCTAACGATAATCTTACCGACTCTACAGATGTCTGGCTTCCCTGGCTGTTGTTCAAAAATTCCGCACAATACTCCAAGTTTAATGGGCCGCATAATGTTTCTGTATCTGTTTTTTCATGACTTCAGGTTTGTTTTTCCCTTTTTTTTTTTTAAGGAGGCAATTAAGTATTGTATATTTGCGCTCTCTCTGAAGATGTGTTGGAGTAACCCCATTTAGAATGTGTTCTCTTTTGTTCAATCTGCTAAATCCCCCTTTTCCCTCAGACTTTCCTTCCCCGATTTTCCTTCCTTTTTTCTGGTCAAAATTTTCTTTTATTTTTCTTACTCTGGTTTTCTTATTGATTTATTGTATAGTAATATTGAGGGTTTTTTTTTTTATATTAGATTATGAATCGATTTGTATTATTCGGAATGGAATAATTTACTGTTATTAACTGTATCCACTCCATTTCTTTTCTGTATTTTACTTGGATATGTTTGGTCCTCTTTCAAAAAAAACAGATTGTGTAAAAAAAAAATTCCTGAACAAGGTTTGCAGTGAGGCAGGACACAGTATCCTGCTGAATGAGGCCACCGCCATCAGGAAATTCCGTTGTCATGATGGGGTGCACTTGGTCTGCAACAATGTTTAGGTAAGTGGTACGTGTCAACATGTCGGGACCCAAGGTTTCCCAGCAGAACATTGCCCAGAGCATCACACTGCCTCTGCCGGCTGCCTTCTTCCTTTAGAGCATCCTGGTTCATTCTCTTCCCAAGGTAAATGACACACACTCACCAGCTGTCCACAAGATGTAAAAGAAAACGCGATTTCATCAGACCGGGCCACCTTCTGCCATTGCTCCATGGTCCAGTTCTAAAGCTCACAAGTCCAACAGCGGTGGATTGTGGTCAACATAGGCACTCTGACCAAGCTGTGATGCTCTGTGTGTTCTGACCTCTGGGATCCGGTCAAAATCCCGACCGTTATAATGCCGGAATCTCAACACCTGTCAAAATCCCAGGGACAGCATCCTGATGGTAAGTACTGAGGTTAGGGGGGGGAGGGCTGGGTTTAGGCACTAGGGATTCTGACTGCCGGGATCCCATACCTATCCCTGACATCTTTCTATCAGAGCCAGAATTAACGTTCTCAGCAAATTGTGCTACAGTAACTCTTTTGTGGGATAGGACCAGCTGGGCTAGCCTTCCCTCCCCACGTGCATCAATGAGCCTGGGACACCCATGACCCCGTCGCCAGTTTCTGGTTGTCCTATCTTGGACCAGTTTTGGTAGGCACTAACCATTGTATACAGGGAACACCCCCCACAAGACCGGACGTTTTGTATATGCTCTAACCCAGTCATCTAGCCACCACAATTTGGACCTTGTCAAAGTCGCTCAGATCCTTACGCTTGACCAACAAATCAACTTCAAGAAAAGAGTGTTAACTTTCTGACAATATGTCCCTCATCTTATAAGGAGCCATTGTAATGTTATTCACTTCACCAGTCAGTGATTTTTATGTTATAACTGAAAGGTATATGTCCACTATTGTCAGGGATAGTGCTAGGAGGAGGGCCTACAGTGTAACAAGAAGGGTGAACTAAAAGAAAGGGTAGACGGAGGTCAGAGAAACTGAGTAGAGAGCTACGAGGACTGACACAAATGTATAAAGAATGGAGTCTTGAGGTTGGCGGAAGGTGCGGAGGTAGGAAAAAAAACTTATGGGGCAAAGTAGTGAGTTCCAGGTTAGGTGGCAGCACAGATCCTGGACGTGGGAGTGGAGGAGGCGATATTTGCGTGAGGCAGCGTTCTATAGAGGAGCAGAGAGGCTGGGAGTGTGTGGCCAGAAATCAGATCGGAGACTGAGGAAGACGTGAATGATTGAGGGCTGAATTCTGTGGCGGTTGTGGAGCAGTTTGCAGAGGGGAGAAGGCGACAAAGAGTAAAGCAAATAAGCTAAATGAAACCCGCGACAGCATTCATGATAGATTTCAGTGTGAAAAGACGAGTGAGGGGAGGGGAGCAGATGGCAGTTGTCTAGGCCGAAGCCAGGACTAAGTAAGCTGCAGTTGTGATGATAGAAATATAATCAGAGGGTAAGCTGAATTAATAGCGAGGAGGAGGATAAATGGGACAGAGCAGAATGAGAGTGTATACTAAGTGCAGGTAGAGTAAGCAAAACCACACCAGTGATGGTTTGTAGTCTACGGATTGATGGTAACACCTAGATGGAGGGTATAGGAGAATATGGCGCCAGTTACAGGCAAAGTGACAAAATGCCAACAGAAGCAGAAGATAAAATGCATTTAGTAGTACAACAGTAGTGGCAATAGGAATCCGGGGCAGCCACAGTAGAGGAGAATGCCATGAACAGATATCGAATAGTCCGAAGGACACAGCTAAGTTCATCAGCCGTCCAGTCACTGTGGGGAAAGATCCAGCTACATCCGATACCAGATGTAGGAAGACCAAAGCCATGGATGAGGAGAGGCAAGCTATGGTAGAGACCAGAAGGATGTGGATGATGGTCAGAGAAGTCCAAGATCCGGCAATCCTGGTACAGACAGACTGGACTGACCAATGCCTGTATACCCCATCTCTGCTTATTGTCTGCTGCCTGAACTGACCAATGCCTGTATACCCCATCTCTGCTTATTGTCTGCTGCCTGACCTGACCAATGCCTGTATACCCCACCTCTGCTTATTGTCTGCTGCCTGACCTGACCAATGCCTGTATACCCCATCTCTGCTTATTTGCTGCCTGACCTGACCAATGCCTGTATACCCCATCTCTTATTGTCTGCTGCCTGACCTGACCAATGCCTCTATACCCAACCTCTGCTTATTGTCTGCTGCCTGACCTGACCAATGCCTGTATACCCCATCTCTGCTTATTGTCTGCTGCCTGACCTGACCAATGCCTCTATACCCAACCTCTGCTTATTGTCTGCTGCCTGACCTGGCCAATGCCTGTATACCCCATCTCTGCTTATTGTCTGCTGCCTGACCTGACCAATGCCTGTATACCCCATCTCTGCTTATTGTCTGCTACCTGAACTGACCAATGCCTGTATACCCAACCTCTGCTTATTGTCTGCTGCCTGACCTGACCAATGCCTGTATACCCCATCTCTGCTTATTGTCTGCTGCCTGACCAATGCCTGTATACCCCACCTCTGCTTATTGTCTGCTGTCTGACCTGACCAATGCCTGTATACCCCATCTCTGTTTGTCTGCTGTCTGGCCTGACCAATGGCTGTATACCCCATCTCTGCTTATTGTCTGCTGCCTGACCTGACCAATGCCCGTATACCCCATCTCTGCTTATTGTCTGCTGCCTGAACTGACCAAAGCCTGTACACCCCATCTCTGCTTATTGTCTGCTGCCTGACCTGACCATTGCCTGTATACCCCATCTCTGCTTATTGTCTGCTGCCTGACCTATGCCTGTATACCCCATCTCTGCTTATTGTCTGCTGCCTGAACTGACCAAAGCCTGTACACCCCATCTCTGCTTATTGTCTGCTGCCTGAACTGACCAATGCCTGTATACCCCATCTCTGCTTATTGTCTGCTGCCTGAACTGACCAATGCCTGTATTCCCCATCTCGGCTTATTGTCTGCTGCCTGAACTGACCAATGCCTGTATTCCCCATCTCTGCTTATTGTCTGCTGCCTGAACTGACCAATGCCTGTATTCCCCATCTCTGCTTATTGTCTGCTGTCTGACCTGACCAATGCCTGTATACCCCATCTCTGCTTATTGTCTGCTGCCTGACCTGACCAATGCCTGTATACCCCATCTCTGCTTATTGTCTGCTGCCTGACCTGACCAATGCCTGTATACCCCATCTCTGCTTATTGTCTGCTGCCTGACCTGACCAATACCTGTATACCCCAATCTCTGCTTATTGTCTGCTGCCTGACCTGACCAATGCCTGTATACCCCAATCTCTGCTTATTGTCTGCTGCCTGACCTGACCAATGCCTGTATACCCCAATCTCTGCTTATTGTCTGCTGCCTGACCTGACCAATGCCTGTATACCCCATCTCTGCTTATTGTCTGTTGTCTGACCTGACCAATGCCTGTATACCCCATCTCTGTTTGTCTGCTGTCTGGCCTGACCAATGGCTGTATACCCCATCTTTGCTTATTGTCTGCTGCCTGACCTGACCAATGCCCGTATACCCCATCTCTGCTTATTGTCTGCTGCCTGAACTGACCAATGCCTGTATACCCCACCTCTGCTTATTGTCTGCTGCCTGAACTGACCACTGCCAGCGTACCTCTACCTTGCTCATTCTATTCCACCTGGATTACCTCCTGCTGTGACACCTGATTCTGTTATTCCTGGCTTTGCATGCTGGTTATCATTGATACTGAATCCTGCATATAATCTGGTGCCCCGTTGTGGTACAATCAGTTTAGTCATCTGGTGTTTTATGGTTTCTGTGATTATTCCCGGCACCTCGGATACTTTGTGGAACCTTATAAATAAAACTATATCCTGATCCTAGTAGTAATTTATCAAGTGATGTTTCACTAACTCCAGTTTTAGTCCTGGGGACAAGCAAGTACTGGAGAAGACAGGTGTTCTATGTGAATGACAGATGCTATAGGTGAAGGTCACAAGAGGTGTGGGCAGTTTTGCGGTATGATGTACATGGAGACTTGCTTATGAGGTTCTAGTCCTGTTTGGTAACCCTTGTTGTACTCCATGTTATCAGGAACATGCTGATCAAGACTGTGTACATGGGAAGAAGCCCAGCATGGCAGGAGGATTGTGTGCCCAGATTTACAGTTCCATGCATGGTTGAATTGGACAATTTTTCTGTAATCTTGTTATTATATCAGTTGGGTTTCCTGTTTTTTCGAGTTGGAACACCGGCCGACCAACCACTCTTCAGAAACAGACAGAATTCTTTCAGTTTTCAAAATGGTGAGCTTTGTTGGACCACTTCTATTATACTTACACATTATACATTTTCAAGTGCAATTTAAAATAAAAAATAGGTTTATGAAAACCTGTGCCTATAGATTCTGTTTGTTTTTCGTTGCTGTTTTTGAAAGGAAGATTAATGCCAAACGTATTTCTACTAAATATCAGAATGAACAATACTTACGTTAGCTTTAAGTTCACTTTGTAATTTTTTTTAATATAAAAAAAAAATCCTTTTGGTTTTTTAGTAGTCTTTGGTACATTTTCTTTACTGGGGGATTCAATTCTCCTGGAAGTGCGATGCCCAGCAGCACACATATCTGACCATTTACAGTAGTGCCAACATCGGGAATAGAATCCCCCCCCCCGTGGCAGTAGGTATAAACAACCTAATGGTATTTTCTGACAAATTCTGTTGGTAAAATGACTGATGTTGATGTAGGAAATTGACCAGTTCCAAAATCTGTTCAGCACAGTAGTGGGGAAAGCTTCCGCAGCGAGGGGATTACTACTTACCGGAATAAGCAGCTTTTGCTTTTGAAAATCTAATGTTTAAAAATGTGTCTATAAAGTAAAGAAATGAAGCTTTAAAAAAAAAAAAAAATTTCCTTTTTCTAGACATATTTAAGATGAGAGTTAAAGATTTCTTATGAAAAATAAAATAAATGACAAATAAAATATCTGTCATTTATAACAAGTCCTGAAAGATGTTTTTGTGTTTGCAGTAAAAAAAAAAAAATAAAAAAATAAATTTTTCACAGAAAATTTTCTACATTGCTGGGGAGGGTAGAAAGTGGAGGTAAATGGTCTTTAAACTGTAGGCAAATTAACTCCATATTTTTTTTTTTTTTTTAAATTACCTCCAGTTTAGAATAAATAAGTGGCGATTACCTGGAGTTAAAAGTAATACAGAACTCTTCCCAATAGCTTATTAAGATGTCCCTAAAGTATAAATCAGGATTAGTGCATGGGACTAGAGGGGAATAAGCTCTTTCATCTGATACTTATGTTCACTTTTATAGTAAGATAGGAGAGGAAGGCGCTTACCAAGTGACCTGGTCAGGCGGTGGCCTTTTATGTACCGATCCTCAGGTTCTTCTGAAGGCTCCATTTTCTGGATGAGAGGAAAGAACACAGGTAAGACACATGGACCTTATCCCGCAAGGATACGTATTAGTATCAGAGTAGTCTCATGCCCTAGGATTATTATTAGCATCTTTTATTTATATAGTGCCGCAAAGTGTCTGTAGTGCTGAACTGGGAAACTAACAATACATCCAAACAGTACGGGTCGGGAATCAATCAATGTCTACACAGCTGGGTGACATAACAACAACAGCAGTCAAAGAGTCAGTGCCCTGGGAGGGTGAACAGAAAAGACCAAAGGGCGGAGGGCCCTGCCCTGAGAGTTTACCAATGAGATGACTGTAGTGAGTCTCTCTGACGTAAGAGGTGTTTGTATAAGCAGGTCTGTATAAATACGGAATTAGGGCAAAACTTACTAAGCGGCGTGTTCTAAACCCCAGCGGCTTGGTGGTGGTTTGGCTGCGGTTTTGCTATCCACAGATTTAGTAAGGACAAAACCGCCGTCAAAACACATTGTAGAACAGAATAGAACAGAGCTAAAATTACTAAGCGGATGTTTTGGTGTCATTTAGAAACCGCCAGGATTTACAACCCGCCGCTTAGTGGTGTTACTGTATAATGTCCTATTCCCAGCAGTCACCTCTCCAGTCATCACCCAGACACATCACCTGGTGTTACTGTATAATGTCCTATTCCCAGCAGTCACCTCTCCAGTCATCACCCAGACACATCCCCTGGTGTTACTGTATAATATCCCATTCCCAGCAGTCACCTCTCCAGTCATCACCCAAACACATCCCCTGATGTTACTGTATAATGTCCCATTCCCAGCAGTCACCTCTCCAGTCATCACCCAGACACATCCCCCGGTGTTACTGTATAATGTCCCCTTTCCAGCAGTCACCTCTCCGGTCATCACCCAGACACATCCCCCGGTGTTACTGTATAATGTCCCATTCCCAGCAGTCACCTCTCTAGTCAAACCCCCCAGAAACATCCCCCGGTGTTACTGTATAATGTCCTATTCCCAGCAATCACCTCTCACCTTTGAAGAAGGACCAACTATTGAAGCTAAATTGCCAACAGTCACATTAGGGTTTTGTTTTGTATTATTGTCTTTCTAGGTCACCACAATGGACCTGTGTCTTTTTCAATCTTAGGATTAAATATATATCATGTTCACTCCCCAGTCAAGTCCCTGTTTTATTATTATTGTCACTGTGACTGAATGCCACTAATGACTAATTAGGTCCATGTCTTACAAATACAGGTAAGAGTGATATCAACAAGGAGACTGTCAGAATTTGTCAAAGGCAAAATGGGGGCAAAAACTCACAAAGGGGATATCCCAAACTATTCTGTTATGAGGGAGATGGTAACCCCTCAAAATCATCTGCAAACCCTTCTAAAACTTTTCTTGCATGAGTCAACATGCACTATAACTTTTTGTAGGTACCAATGTTGCTGCCATTAACTACAACTGTCCAAGGTTTCCAGTCCCAAGTAGGCCTCACAGGTTGCAGATAGATCACACTGATAGCGCCAGTTTGTCAGCCTCCTACCTAACCTTCAACAAAATATGTGAAAAAAAGGAAAGGGGAAAAAACATAACCTGGATGGGTAGTCCGGATGGTCACCATGAAAATATCGGGGGACTTTTATTAGTTTCAAAAGCCAGATTTTCCCAATTAATCAGAGAATGCTCAAAGACCTTTACAAAAGACCAAGATGATGGACCGAGTTTGGTGCTTTTACCACCGGTCACTTGATTATGGTCCAAATAGGAACAAGAACTGTAAAAATAAGCATTACAAAGAACTTGCGTTGGCTGCCAACGACTAGGCCTTAAGCTTCAGGATATGATGTCCACAATCTGTACCTACTGTGGCAAGCATATCTCTAACCAGTTGAGTGTGTAAATGACACCAACCTAGAATAAGGCAAGCCCACCTACTAGCTCGCACTGGAAGCACATTCTTCTCTGGTAGAATATATTCCTGCCATAACCAGCACGAGTCTGCAGCAGGAACAAATACACCATCTGTTCAAAGAATCGCACCTTCATAAGTAAGGTGAAGCCAAGCAAGTTTTTAGCAGATTCCAAGGCTGCCTCCTTAGTACCGAATAGTAGACTTGGGAATACCCAAGAAACTTCCTCTGAGAAACATCCGTTGTGATCAAACTATTGCTCCTCAGCACAGGCTTTCACCTCTTTTTGTAAGGAAGTGGAGTTAGATACCTTTCTAAACGGATATCCAAACGGGATGACATCTAATGCAGAAAAGCTACAACCCGGGCCATCTACAGCACTGAGCTAGGCAAGAATATGGCTGTGCGACGGTGACTGAGGATGTATCCATTCCAAAGTCCATCAGCTCTGCCGGACACAATTCAAAAACTCCAGTCGAAGAGCTTGCCTGCCGGGCAGAATAAATATATATATATATACACACACACACAGATATAATATATATATATATATATATATATATATATATACACACACACACACACACATATATATATACATATATATATATATATACACACACACATACATACAGATATAATATATATATTATTACTGTTCCATGTGTGTGTGTATAATATATACACACACACACATATATATATATATAGATAAAGATATATATACACACACACACACACACACACAGGTATATGTATCAATAGATATCGCAGAGCCTCTGATTAGGGATGGCAACCGACCATCGTTGGTTTGCAAACCATCGATGGTCTGACTGAAAACAAGTGGTTTGCCATTAATGGTGGCCATCAATGTTGCACCATCGATGGCAAACATCAATCGATGTTTAGGAAACATCGGCAGTTGTGGTCTACACAGATCTCGACCAATCGCTAAGCAATTGATGGCTTCTAGCGATGATTGAACCATCGATGGTACAGCTGTCAATGGTCATCACTACAGTATAACATAAAAATTGCTATTTTATGGTATACGGTGTTTTAAAAAAAAAAATAATTTTCAAATATAATAGTGATGGATACGTTTAAAATTATGTTCTTTATCTAATTCAATCATAAAAAGTTTGGAGCGTTTTTTGGAAAAATAATTTGTCAGTTAAGTGGTTAAAGGAATATCTACATAGGTGTCTAGAGGCCCATTTCCAGAAACCATCACTCCAGTGTCCTAATGATACATTGTGTTTGCTAAGCACGTTAGAAGACTAATGGCTGATTAGAAAACCCTTAAAAACCCCTGTGCAATTATGTTAGCACAGCTGAAAACGGGTTTGCTCATTAGAGAAGCTATAAAACTGTCTTTCCTTTGAGCTAGTTGAGTATCTGGAGCATCACATATGTGGGTTCGATTATACTCTCCAAATGGCCAGAAAAAGAGAACTTTCATGTGAAACTCGACAGTCTGTTCTTGTTCTTAGAAATGAAGGCTATTCCATGCAAGAAATTGCCAAGAAACTGAACATTTCCTACAATGGTGTGTACTACTCCCTTCAGAGAACAGCACAAACAGGCTCTAACCAGAGTAGAAAGAGAAGTGGGAGGCCCCGGTGCCCAACTGTGCAAGAAGATAAGTACATTAGAGTCTCTAGTTTGAGAAATAGACGCCTCACAAGTCCTCAACTGGCAGCATCATTAAATGGTACCCGCAAAACGCCAGTGTCAACGTCTACAGTGAAGAGGCGACTCCGGGATGCTGGCCTTCTAGGCAGAGTGGCCAAGAAAAAGCCATATCTGAGACTGGCCAATAACAGGAAAAGATTAATATGGGCAAAAGAACACAGACATTGGACAGAGGAAGATTGGAAAAAGTGTTATGGACAGACGAATCGAAGTTTGAGGTGTTTGGATCACACAGAACATTTGTGAGACGCAGAACAAGAGAAAAATGCTGGAAGAGTCCCTGACGCCATCTGTCAAGCATGGTGGAGGTAATGTGATGGTCTGGGGCTGCTTTGGTGCTGGTAAAGTGGGAGATTTGTACAAGGTAAAAGGGATTGTGAATAAGGATGGCTATCACTCCATTTTGCAACGCCATGTCATACCCTGTGGGCAACGCTTGATTGGAGCCAATTTCCACCTCCAACACGACAATGACCCAAAGCACACCTCCAAATTATACAAGAACTATTTAGGGAAGAAGCAGGCAGCCGGTATTCTGTCTGTAATGGAGTGGCCAGCGCAGTCACCAGATCTCATCCCCATTGAGCTGTTGTGGGAGCAGCTTGACCGTATGGTACGCAAGAAGTGCCCATCAAGCCAATCCAACTTGTGGGAGGTGCTTCAGGAAGCGTGGGGTGGGAGGTGCTTCAGGAAGCGTGGGGTGGGAGGTGCTTCAGGAAGCGTGGGGTGGGAGGTGCTTCAGGAAGCGTGGGGTGGGAGGTGCTTCAGGAAGCGTGGGGCGACATTTCTTCAGATTACCTCAACAAAGTAACAGCTAGGTGCCGAAGGTCTGTAATGCTGTAATTGCTGCAGAAGGAGCATTATGTGACGAAAGCAAAGTTTGAAGGACAAAATTATTATTTCAAATAAAAATCATTATTGTCAATGTCTTCACTATATGATCTATTCATTGTGCAAATCATATTGATAAATAAGTCAGTTTTCATGTAAAACACAAAATTGTCTAGCAAACTTTTGAATGGCAGTATATATATTATATATGGGACCTTCAAAGCAGTAGATATTTTTCTGTACCCTTCCCCAGATTTATGCCTCGAGACAATCCTGTCTTGGAGGTCTACAGACAATTCCTTGGACTTCATGCTTGGTCTGTGCTCTGACATGCACTGTCACGTGTGGGACCGTATATAGGCCCTGATTCAGAGCCGGGCGGTCTGACAGAGCGCTCGCTCTGAATCAGGGCCGGGCTATTTCTGTTTTAGAACGGCCTCCTGGCCGCTCGCATAGCTGTGGGTGACCACCCATAGCTATAGCGAGCGGCCAAGAAGATGGTCGCGATGGTCAAGACCATTGTGACCATCGGGCTTGCGACGAGACCCTTGTGGTAGGGTCTTGTGGCCGCAAGCCCCAGAGAGATTTCGGCTCTAACAGAGCCGAAATCTCTCACACTGACATCACTCAGTGGGGCCGCCCCCAAACGGAGGCATTCACATGGGAACGCCTCCGTTTGGGCAGCCACTCCCCCAGCCTGCCCACCAAAGGGGGCGTGCTGTCACTCAACATCAACAGCATGCCCCCTTTGGTGCGAGACACGGAGCGAAGGCTTGCCCGTCGCTATCCGGGTCTCGCGCATGCGCATGACGGAGCAGGCTCCGTCGTGCGCATGCGCTCTGGGCCACCATCAACCCGGGTCTGAATCAGGCCCATAGACAGGTGTATGCCTTTCAAAATCATGTCCAATCAACTGATTTTACCACAGGTGGACTCCAATTAAGCTGTAGGAACATCTCAAGGATGATCAGTGGAAACAAGATGCACCTGAGCTCAATTTTGAGCTTCATGGCAAAGGCTGTGAATACTTATGTACATGAGATTTCTTAAGGTGCATACACACACAATTTTTTGAACGATTATCGATAACGATACCGTTTATCGTTCAATCGTTGAAAAAAACGTTCACTTTCTGAATTAAACCGATGAACGAGTATCGTTTATGCGCGTTCACGTTTGTAGTTTAGTCAGACTGACCAACTGAGCGATCTTCCTTCATTAAGGGAATATGCAAAAATCGTTTGTAGTTCAAAAAAATCGTTCATTACACTTTTAAAAAATCTGATAATCTGACAGAAAATCGTTCAGAAAATCGTTGGTAACAAAATCGTTGTGTGTGTGTGTGCAGCTTAAGGGCCGTATTCAATTTCAGCCGAACCGCGTTAAGTTAATGTGGCCCGGACTTAACGCCGACTTTGCCTGTTTTGCAGGCGTTAAAGTATCGCAGGCGTCCAGGCTTTTCTCCGTATTCAATTTGAAAGTTGCGTGTAAACGGCACCTGGCGATACTGTAACAAGCGGAAAGTACTGTCAGATTTGGGGAAATCAGCCTGTCGCCCCCCATATGATGCTCTGACATGGGGGTTCCCTATGGTACCCCCCGATTTGGCTTGCTGAAGGTATTTGGTGTTTTAAATGGGCTCAAAAGCTGCTAAATAGCGTTTTCTATACCTGATGCTGAAAAGTATTCAGGAGTATTTTTTCCAGAAAATAACTTATCCCAGCAAATTTGGGGGTACATGAAAATGGGGGTCAGGATATTTAAAGTTGAAAAAGTGAATTTGAAAAAAATCGTGAAAAATCCACCTGCCGCAAACACCAGTAAAAAAAAAAAACACTTGGGGACCCCCCAGAGTCTAGTTCGCTAGTTTTTAAGTTTGTACCCCAACTTTTTTTTGCCTGCCCCTTTTTCAAAGTCAATTTTTGGGGTGTCCTTAAGTTTTTTTTGACGCAGATTACCTTTGGGGTACCGTGTGAACGTTTCAAGGGGGTTCCCCAAACGTTGCACCCTAAAACCCCAATTCTACACTTTTTTCCGCCAGCCATTCATAGGCGATACATTACCGCCTATTACATCGCATTGACTCCGCCTAGGCAGAAAGTCTTTCAAATTGAACACGGGGTAAAACCAAAACAGGCGATAATGACGTCGGCGGCGGTAACTTAACGCGGATCCGGACTTAACGCTTCAAATTGAATACGAGCCTGAGTGGTTTTTTTTGTTAAATTTGCAAACATCTTAAAAAAAACTTTTTACACTGGGTCATTATGGGGTGTTGGGTGTAGAATTTTGAGGACAAAACTTTAATTTATTCCATTTTGGAATAAGGCTGTAACATAACAAAATGTGACGCGCTATGAACACTTTCCAGGTGCTATATATATATATATATATATATATAGCCAAACAAACGGTGGCTCTCCGGATTGGCTGATCACTAGTGCCAGTGGCGATAGCTGCCCTAATTGCCGATCGATGGTGAGCCATGCCAATTCTACGGGTACATTCTGCCTTCCCTATATACATTTTGGAGCGTGGACAGGTAATTGCGTAGATGGTATACGTACTTGTGCAGGTTACATGGTACCGTATATTATATGTAACACCTGTAACCCTATCTGTAAGTAGCTACAAGTAGTGCAATTAGAACATCTAAAGAAACCCAACTTAGGGTGCCCATAAAGGTACCTCTCATGGTTGTGCCTGTGTGATGTCATTCTGCGCTAAGGTTCTTGTCTCTACGGTAACAGGACATCAAAGAGAAATGATTGCATGGTAGTAACGCCTCGTCAGTACTGATGATTGGCCAGAAGGATTTAGCTAGATGATTGATGGTAGTACTCGTGCGGTAACAATTATTAACCCGGATGTGCCTATTAGATATAGCATCGATGGTGGCAGAACAACCACCTAATACATTGTCTGAGGGAACAGCCAAAGCTTTATGTTTAGCTCGTTCTACCACTTGTGCCAGATCTAGGGGGGGGGGGGAGAAAGAAAGCCCAAGAGTAATATAATATGTATATAATATACAGTAGATACAGGACAAACTCCTTCAGTGATATTAAATATAATACAGATACAGGACAGACCCCTCAGTGATATCATATATATAATATAGGTATATAACATACAGGACAGACCCCTCAGTGATATCATATATATAATACAGGTATATAATATACAAGACAAACTCCTTCAGTGATATTATATATAATACAGGTATATAATATACAGGACAAACTCCTTCAGTGATATTATATATATAATACAGGTATATAACATACAGGACAGATCCCTCAGTGATATCATATATATAATACAGGTATATGATATACAAGACAAACTCCTTCAGTGATATCATATATATAATATAGGTATATAAGACACAGGACAGATCCCGCAGTGATATCATATATATAATACAGATACAGGACAGACCCCTCAGTGATATCATGTCTATTATATAGGTATATAATACACAGGACAGATCCCTCAGTGATATCATATATATAATACAGGTATATAATATACAGGACAGACCCCTCAGTGATATCATATATATAATACAGGTATATAATATAAAAGACACATTCCTTCAGTGATATTATATATAATACAGGTATATAATATACAGGACAAATTCCTTCAGTGATATTATATATATAATACAGATACAGGACAGACCCCTCAGTGATATCATATATATAATATACAGGACAAACTCCTTCAGTGATATATATAATACAGATACAGGACAGACCCTCAGTGATATCATATCTATAATATAGGTATATAAGACACAGGACAGATCCCTCAGTGATATCATATATATAATACAGATACAGGACAGACCCCTCAGTGATATCATATCTATAATATAGGTATATAATACACAGGACAGATCCCTCAGTGATATCATATATATAATACAGGTATATAATATACAGGACAGACCCCTCAGTGATATCATATATATAATACAGGTATATAATATACAAGACAAACTCCTTCAGTGATATTATATATAATACAGGTATATAATATACAGGACAAACTCCTTCAGTGATATTATATATATAATACAGATACAGGACAGACCCCTCAGTGATATCATATATATAATATACAGGACAAACTCCTTCAGTGATATATATAATACAGATACAGGACAGACCCTCAGTGATATCATATCTATAATATAAGTATATAAGACACAGGACAGATCCCTCAGTGATATCATATATATAATATAGGTATATAATACACAGGACAGACCCCACAGTGATATCATATATATAATATAGGTATATAATATACAGGACAGACCCCTCAGTGATATCATATATAAAATATAGGTATATAATACACAGGACAGATCCCTCAGTGATATCATATAGGTATAAGGACAGACCCCTCAGTGATATCATATATATAATATAGGTATATAATATACAGGACAGACCCCTCAGTGATATCATATCTATAATATAGGTATATAAGACACAGGACAGATCCCTCAGTGATATCATATATATAATATAGGTATATAATATACAGGACAGACCCCTCAGTGATATCATATATATAATATAGGTATATAACATACAGGACAGATCCCTCAGTGATATATATAATACAGATACAGGACAGACCCTCAGTGATATCATGTCTATAATATAGGTATATAATACACAGGACAGATCCCTCAGTGATATCATGTCTATAATATAGGTATATAATATACAGGACAGACCCCTCAGTGATATCATATATATAATATAGGTATATAATACACAGGACAGACCCCACAGTGATATCATATATATATATAATATAGGTATATAACATACAGGACAGATCCCTCAGTGATATCATATATATAATACAGATACAGGACGGACCCCTCAGTGATATCATATATATAATATAGGTATATAATATACAGGACAGACCCCTCAGTGATATCATGTATATAATACAGGTATATGATATACAAGACAAACTCCTTCAGTGATATCATATATATAATACAGGTATATGATATACAAGACAAACTCCTTCAGTGATATCATATATATAATATAGGTATATAATATACAGGACAGACCCCTCAGTGATATCATATATATAATATAGGTATATAATACACAGGACAGACCCCTCAGTGATATATATATATAATACAGGTATATAACATACAGGACAGACCCCTCAGTGATATCATATATATAATATAGGTATATAACATACAGGACAGACCCCTCAGTGATATCATATATATAATATAGGTATATAACATACAGGACAGATCCCTCAGTGATATCATATATATAATACAGATACAGGACAGACCCCTCAGTGATATCATATATATAATATAGGTATATAATACACAGGACAGATCCCTCAGTGATATCATATATATAATACAGGTATATAACATACAGGACAGACCCCTCAGTGATATCATATATATAATATAGGTATATAATATACAGGACTGACCCCTCAGTGATATCATATAGGTATAAGGACAGACCCCTCAGTGATATCATATATATAATACAGGTATATAATATACAGGACAGACCCCTCAGTGATATCATATATATAATACAGGTATATAATATACAGGACAGGCCCCTCAGTGATATCATATATATAATACAGGTATATAATACACAGGACAGACCCCTCAGTGATATCATATATATATAATACAGGTATATAATATACAGGACAGACCCCTCAGTGATATCATATATATATATAATACAGGTATATAATATACAGGACAGACCCCTCAGTGATATCATATATATATAATACAGGTATATAATATACAGGACAGATCCCTCAGTGATATATATATATAATACAGGTATATTATATACAGGACAGACCCCTCAGTGATATCATATATATAATACAGGTATATAATACACAGGACAGACCCCTCAGTGATATCATATATATATAATATAGGTATATAATATACAGGACAGACCCCTCAGTGATATCATATATATATAATACAGGTATATAATACACAGGACAGACCCCTCAGTGATATCATATATATATAATACAGGTATATAATATACAGGACAGACCCCTCAGTGATATCATATATATATAATATAGGTATATAATATACAGGACAGACCCCTCAGTGATATCATATATATATATATAATATAGGTATATAATATACAGGACAGACCCCTCAGTGATATCATATATATAATATAGGTATATAATACACAGGACAGACCCCTCAGTGATATCATATATATAATATAGGTATATAATATACAGGACAGACCCCTCAGTGATATCATATATATAATATAGGTATATAATATACAGGACAGACCCCTCAGTGATATCATATATACAATACAGGTATTTAATATACAGGACAGACCCCTCAGTGATATCATATATATATATAATATAGGTATATAATATACAGGACAGACCCCTCAGTGATATCATATATATAATATAGGTATATAATATACAGGACAGACCCCTCAGTGATATCATATATATAATATAGGTATATAATATACAGGACAGACCCCTAAGTGATATCATATATATAATATAGGTATATAATATACAGGACAGACCCCTAAGTGATATCATATATATAATATAGGTATATAATATACAGGACAGACCCCTCAGTGACATTATATAGGTATAAGGACAGACCCCATACACAGATAGATGAGGACGGGGCCGCAGTCTCTCCCTCTTCGGCTCCAGAACAGCCATTCAGGAACCCGGAAGTACTTACTGTACTTCCCCTCTGTCACTTCCTGTTTGCGTTCCACCGCACTTCCGGGTTCTCTGCTGTCACGTGACGTCTATGGGAATCTCTCTGTCACATCGGGATAACAGTGACTGTGGCCGGTGCTGCCCCCTCGTGGTTCATGGCGGCCGCGGCCCTGAGGGGTTACCCCAGTATAACCCGGGTCCTCCTCTACCCTCCCAGTAATACCCGGGTCCTCCTCTACCCGCCCAGTATAACCCGCGTCCTCCTCTACCCTCCCAGTATAACCCGCGTCCCGATCTACCCGCCCAGTATAACCCGCGTACCCCTCTACCCTCCCAGTATAACCCGCGTCCTCCTCTACCCTCCCAGTATAACCCGCGTCCCCCTCTACCCGCCCAGTATAACCCGCGTCCCCCTCTTCCCTCCCAGTATAACCTGCGTCCTCCTCTACCCTCCCAGTATAACCCGCGTCCCGATCTACCCGCCCAGTATAACCCGCGTCCCCCTCTTCCCTCCCAGTATAACCCGCGTCCTCCTCTACCCTCCCAGTATAACCCGCGTCCCCCTCTACCCGCCCAGTATAACCCGCGTCCCGATCTACCCGCCCAGTATAACCTGGGTCCTCCTCTACCCTCCCAGCATAACCCGCGTCCCCCTCTACCCGCCCAGCATAACCCGCGTCCTCCTCTACCCTCCCAATATAACCCGCGTCCCGATCTACCCGCCCAGTATAACCCGGGTCCCCCTCTACCCACCCAGTATAACCCGCGTCCTCCTCTACCCTCCCAATATAACCCGCGTCCCGATCTACCCGCCCAGTATAACCCGCGCCCCCCTCTTCCCTCCCAGTATAACCCGCGTCCCCCCTCTACCCTCCCAGTATAACCCGCGTCCCCCTCTTCCCTCCCAGTATAACCCGCGTCCCCCTCTACCCTCCCAGTAATACCGGGTCCTCCTCTACCCTCCCAGTATAACCCGCGTCCTCCTCTACCCTCCCAGTATAACCCGCGTCCCCCTCTACCCGCCCAGTATAACCCGCGTCCCCCTCTTCCCTCCCAGTATAACCCGCGTCCTCCTCTACCCTCCCAGTATAACCCGCGTCCTGATCTACCCGCCCAGTATAACCCGGGTCCTCCTCTACCCTCCCAGCATAACCCGCATCCCCCTCTACCCGCCCAGCATAACCCGCGTCCTCCTCTACCCTCCCAATATAACCCGCATCCCGATCTACCCGCCCAGTATAACCCGCGTCCCCCTCTTCCCTCCCAGTATAACCTGCGTCCTCCTCTACCCTCCCAGTATAACCCGCGTCCCGATCTACCCGCCCAGTATAACCCGCGTCCCCCTCTTCCCTCCCAGTATAACCCGCGTCCTCCTCTACCCTCCCAGTATAACCCGCGTCCCCCTCTACCCGCCCAGTATAACCCGCGTCCCGATCTACCCGCCCAGTATAAACCGGGTCCTCCTCTACCCTCCCAGCATAACCCGCGTCCCCCTCTACCCGCCCAGTATAACCCGCGTCCCCCTCTTCCCTCCCAGTATAACCCGCGTCCTCCTCTACCCTCCCAGTATAACCCGCGTCCTGATCTACCCGCCCAGTATAACCCGGGTCCTCCTCTACCCTCCCAGCATAACCCGCGTCCCCCTCTACCCGCCCAGCATAACCCGCGTCCTCCTCTACCCTCCCAATATAACCCGCGTCCCGACCTACCCGCCCAGTATAACCCGGGTCCCCCTCTACCCACCCAGTATAACCCGCGTCCTCCTCTACCCTCCCAATATAACCCGCGTCCCGATCTACCCGCCCAGTATAACCCGCGTCCCCCTCTTCCCTCCCAGTATAACCCGCGTCCCCCCTCTACCCTCCCAGTATAACCCGCGTCCCCCTCTTCCCTCCCAGTATAACCCGCGTCCCCCTCTACCCTCCCAGTAATACCCGGGTCCTCCTCTACCCTCCCAGTATAACCCGCGTCCTCCTCTACCCTCCCAGTATAACCCGCGTCCCCCTCTACCCGCCCAGTATAACCCGCGTCCTCCTCTACCCTCCCAGTATAACCCGCGTCCCGATCTACCCGCCCAGTATAACCCGCGTCCCCCTCTTCCCTCCCAGTATAACCCGCTTCCTCCTCTACCCTCCCAGTATAACCCGCGTCCCCCTCTACCCGCCCAGTATAACCCGCGTCCTCCTCTACCCTCCCAGTATAACCCGCGTCCCGATCTACCCGCCCAGTATAACACGCGTCCCCCTCTTCCCTCCCAGTATAACCCGCGTCCTCCTCTACCCTCCCAGTATAACCCGCGTCCCCCTCTACCCGCCCAGTATAACCCGCGTCCCGATCTACCCGCCCAGTATAACCCGCGTCCTCCTCTACCCTCCCAGTATAACCCGCGTCCCGATCTACCCGCCCAGTATAACCCGCGTCCTCCTCTACCCTCCCAGTATAACCCGCGTCCCGATCTACCCGCCCAGTATAACCCGGGTCCTCCTCTACCCTCCCAGCATAACCCGCGTCCCCCTCTACCCGCCCAGTATAACCCGCGTCCCCCTCTTCCCTCCCAGTATATCCCGCGTCCTCCTCTACCCTCCCAGTATAACCCGCGTCCCCCTCTACCCGCCCAGTATAACCCGCGTCCTCCTCTACCCTCCCAGTATAACCCGCGTCCCGATCTACCCGCCCAGTATAACCCGGGTCCTCCTCTACCCTCCCAGCATAACCCGCGTCCCCCTCTACCCGCCCAGCATAACCCACGTCCCCCTCTACCCGCCCAGTATAACCCGCGTCCCCCTCTACCCGCCCAGTATAACCCGCGTCCTCCTCTACCCTCCCAATATAACCCGCGTCCCGATCTACCCGCCCAGTATAACCCGCGTCCCCCTCTTCCCTCCCAGTATAACCCGCGTCCCCCCTCTACCCTCCCAGTATAACCCGCGTCCCCCTCTTCCCTCCCAGCATAACCCGCGTCCCCCCTCTACCCGCCCAGCATAACCCGCGTCCCCCCTCTATCCTCCCAGTATAACCCGGGTCCTCCTCTACCCTCCCAGCATAACCCGCGTCCTCCTCTACCCTCCCAGCATAACCCGCGTCCCCCTCTACCCGCCCAGCATAACCCGCGTCCCCCTCTACCCGCCCAGTATAACCCGCGTCCCCCTCTACCCGCCCAGTATAACCCGCGTCCCCCTCTACCCGCCCAGTATAACCCGCGTCCCGCTCTACCCTCCCAGTATAACCCGCGTCCCCCTCTTCCCTCCCAGTATAACCCGCGTCCCCCTCTACCCGCCCAGCATAACCCGCCGCCTCCTCTACCCGCACAGTATAACCCGCGTCCCCCTCTACCCTCCCAGTATAACCCGCGTCCCCCTCTACCCTCCCAGTATAACCCGCGTCCCTCTCTACCCGCCCAGTATAACCCGCGTCCCGCTCTACACGCCCAGTTTAATCCGCGTCCCGCTCTACCCGCCCAGTTTAATCCGCGTCCCGCTCTACCCGCCCAGTATAACCCGCGTCCCGCTCTACCCTCCCAGTATAACCCGCGTCCCGCTCTACCCTTCCAGTATAACCCGGGTCCCGCTCTACCCTCCCAGTATAACCCGCGTCCCGCTCTACCCGCCCAGTATAACCCGCGTCCCGCTTTACCCTTCCAGTATAACCCGCGTTTCTACCCTCCCAGTATAACCCGCGTCCTGCTCTCCCCTTCCAGTATAACCCGCGTCCTCCTCTACCCGCCCAGTATAACCCGAGTCCCCCTCTACCCTCTCAGTATAACCCGCGTCCCAATCTACCCGCCCAGTATAACCCGCGTCCCGCTCTACCCTGCCAGTATAACCCGCGTCATCCACTACCCGCCCAGTATAACCCGAGTCCCCCTCTATCCTCCCAGTATAACCCGCGTCCCGCTCTACTCTGCCAGTATAACCCGCGTCATCCACTACCCGCCCAGTATAACCCGAGTCCCCCTCTACCCGCCCAGTATAACCCACATCCCGCTCTACCCGCCCTGTATAACCCGCGTCCTCCTCTACCCGCCCAGGATAACCCGCGTCCTCCTCTACTCGCCCAGTATAACCCGCATCCTCCTCTACCCGCCCAGTATAACCCGCGTCCTCCTCTACCTTCCCAGTATAACCCGCGTCCCGCTCTATCCTCCCAGTATAACCCGCGTCCTGCTCTACCCGCCCAGTATATCCCGCTTCCCGCTATCCCCGCCCAGTTTAACCCGCGTCCCCCACTACCCGCCCAGTATAACCCACGTCCTGCTCTCCCCGCCCAGTATAACCCGCGTCCCGCGCTACCCTCCCAGTATAACCCGCGTCCTCCTCTACCCGCCCAGTATAACCCGCGTCCCGCTGTACCCTCCCAGTATTGCCCGCGTCCCCCTCTACCCACCCAATATAACCCGCGTCCCGCTCTACCCTCCCAGTATTACCCGCATCCTCCTCTACCCGCCCAGTATAACCTGCATCCCGATCTACCCGCCCAGTATAACTCGCATCCCCCTCTAACCGCCCAGTATAACCCGAGTCCCCCTCTACCCGCCCAGTATAACCCGCGTCCCGCTCTACCCTCCCAGTATTACCCGCGTCCTCTACCCGCCCAGTATAACCCGCGTCTACCCGCCCAGTATAACCCGCCTCCTCTACCCTCCCAGTATAACCCGCGTCCTCCTCTATCCGCCCAGTATAACCCGCGTCCTCTACCCTCAGTATAACCCGGGTCCTGCGCTACCCTCCCAGTATAACCCGCGTCCTCTACACTCCCAGTATAACCCGCGTCCTCCTCTACCATCCCAGTATAACCGGCGTCCTCCTCTACCCGCCCAGTATATCCCGCGTCCTCCTCTACCCGCACAGTATAATCCGCGACCTCCTTTACCCGCCCAGCATAACCCTCGTCCTGCAGAACCCGCCCAATATAACCCGCGTCCCCCTCTACCCGCCCAGTATAACCCGCGTCCCGCTCTACCCGCCCAGTATAACCCGCGTCCCCCTCTACCCGCCCAGTATAACCCGCGTCCCCCTCTACCCTCCCAGTATAACCCGCGTCCCCCTCTACCCTCCCAGTATAACCCGCGTCCCCTTCTACCCGCCCAGTATAACCCGCGTCCCCCTCTACCCTCCCAGTATAACCCGCGTCCCCCTCTACCCGCCCAGTATAACCCGCGTCCTCCTCTACCCTCCCAGTATAACCCGCGTCCCGATCTACCCGCCCAGTATAACCCGCGTCCCCCTCTTCCCTCCCAGCATAACCCGCGTCCCCCCTCTACCCTCCCAGTATAACCCGCGTCCTCCTCTATCCTCCCAGTATAACCCGCGTCCCCCTCTACCCGCCCAGTATAACCCGCGTCCTCCTCTACCCTCCCAGTATAACCCGCGTCCCGATCTACCCGCCCAGTATAACCCGGGTCCTCCTCTACCCTCCCAGCATAACCCGCGTCCCGCTCTACCCGCTCAGTATAACCCGCGTCCCGCGCTACCCGCCCAGTATAACCCACGTCCCGCGCTACCCGCCCAGTATAACCCGCGTCCCGCTCTATCTGCCCAGTATAACCCGCGTCCCGCTCTACCCGCCCAGTATAACCCGCGTCCCGCTCTACCCGCCCAGTATAACCCGCGTCCCCTCTACCCGCCCAGTATAACCCGCGTCCCCCTCTACCCTCCCAGTATAATCTGCGTCCCCCTCTACCCTCCCAGTATAACCCGCGTCCCCCTCTACCCGCCCAGTATAACCCGCGTCCTCCTCTACCCGCCCAGTATAACCCGCGTCCCCCTCTAACCTCCCAGTATAACCCGCGTCCCCCTCTACCCGCCCAGTATAACCCGCATCCTCCTCTACCCTCCCAGTATAACCCGCGTCCCGATCTACCCGCCCAGCATAACCCGCGTCCCCCTCTTCCCTCCCAGCATAACCCGCGTCCCCCCTCTACCCTCCCAGTATAACCCGTGTCCTCCTCTACCCTCCCAGTATAACCCGCGTCCTCCTCTACCCGCCCAGTATAACCCGCGTCCTCCTCTACCCTCCCAGTATAACCCGCGTCCCGATCTACCCGCCCAGTATAACCCGCGTCCCCCTCTTCCCTCCCAGCATAACCCGCGTCCCCCCTCTACCCTCCCAGTATAACCCGCGTCCTCCTCTATCCTCCCAGTATAACCCGCGTCCTCCTCTATCCTCCCAGTATAACCCGCGTCCCCCTCTACCCGCCCAGTATAACCCGCATCCCGATCTACCCGCCCAGTATAACCCGGGTCCTCCTCTACCCTCCCAGCATAACCCGCGTCCCGCTCTACCCGCTCAGTATAACCCGCGTCCCGCGCTACCCGCCCAGTATAACCCGCGTCCCCCTCTACCCGCCCAGTATAACCCGCGTCCCGCTCTATCCGCCCAGTATAACCCGCGTCCCGATCTACCCGCCCAGTATAACCCGCGTCCCCCTCTTCCCTCCCAGTATAACCCGCGTCCCCCTCTACCCGCCCAGCATAACCCGCGTCCCCCCTCTATCCTCTCAGTATAACCCGGGTCCTCCTCTACACTCCCAGTAATACCCGGGTCCTCCTCTACCCTCCCAGCATAACCCGCGTCCTCCTCTACCCTCCCAGTATAACCCGCGTCCCCCTCTACCCGCCCAGCATAAACCGCGTCCCCCTCTACCCGCCCAGTATAACCCGCGTCCCCCTCTACCCGCCCAGTATAACCCGCGTCCCCCTCTACCCGCCCAGTATAACCCACGTCCCGCTCTACCCTCCCAGTATAACCCGCGTCCCCCTCTTCCCTCCCAGCATAACCCGCGTCCCCCTCTACCCTCCCAGCATAACCCGCGTCCCGCTCTACCCGCCCAGCATAACCCGCCTCCTCTACCCGCACAGTATAACCCGCGTCCCCCTCTACCCTCCCAGTATAACCCGCGTCCCCCTCTTCCCTCCCAGCATAACCCGCGTCCCCCTCTACCCTCCCAGCATAACCCGCGTCCCGCTCTACCCGCCCAGCATAACCCGCCTCCTCCTCTACCCGCACAGTATAACCCGCGTCCCCCTCTACCCGCCCAGTATAACCCGCGTCCCGCTGTACCCTCCCAGTATTGCCCGCGTCCCCCTCTACCCGCCCAGCATAACCCGCCTCCTCCTCTACCCGCACAGTATAACCCGCGTCCCCCTCTACCCTCCCAGTATAACCCGCATCCCCCTCTACCCTCCCAGTATAACCCGCGTCCCCCTCTACCCTCCCAGTATAACCCGCGTCCCTCTCTACCCGCCCAGTATAACCCGCGTCCCGCTCTACCCGCCCAGTTTAACCCGCGTCCCGCTCTACCCGCCCAGTATAACCCGCGTCCCGCTCTACCCTCCCAGTATAACCCGCGTCCCGCTCTACCCTCCCAGTATAACCCGGGTCCCGCTCTACCCTCCCAGTATAACCCGTGTCCCGCTCTACCCGCCCAGTATAACCCGCGTCCCGCTTTACCCTTCCAGTATAACCCGCGTCTCTACCCTCCCAGTATAACCCGCGTCCTGCTCTCCCCTTCCAGAATAACCCGCGTCCTCCTCTACCCGCCCAGTATAACCCGAGTCCCCCTCTACCCTCCCAGTATAACCCGCGTCCCAATCTACCCGCCCAGTATAACCCGCGTCCCGCTCTACCCTGCCAGTATAACCCGCGTCATCCACTACCCGCCCAGTATAACCCGAGTCCCCCTCTATCCTCCCAGTATAACCCGCGTCCCGCTCTACTCTGCCAGTATAACCCGCGTCCTCCACTACCCGCCCAGTATAACCCACGTCCCGCTCTACCCGCCCTGTATAACCCGCGTCCTCCTCTACCCGCCCAGGATAACCCGCGTCCTCCTCTACCCGCCCAGTATAACCCGCATCCTCCTCTACCCGCCCAGTATAACCCGCGTCCTCCTCTACCTTCCCAGTATAACCCGCGTCCCGCTCTATCCTCCCAGTATAACCCGCGTCATGCTCTACCCGCCCAGTATATCCCGCTTCCCGCTATCCCCGCCCAGTTTAACCCACGTCCCCCACTACCCGCCCAGTATAACACACGTCCTGCTCTCCCCGCCCAGTAAAACCCGCGTCCCGCGCTACCCTCCCAGTATAACCCGCGTCCTCCTCTACCCGCCCAGTATAACCCGCGTCCCGCTGTACCCTCCCAGTATTGCCCGCGTCCCCCTCTACCCACTCAATATAACCCGCGTTCCGCTCTACCCTCCCAGTATTACCCGCATCCTCCTCTACCCGCCCAGTATAACCCGCATCCCGATCTACCCGCCCAGTATAACTCGCATCCCCCTCTAACCGCCCAGTATAACCCGAGTCCCCCTCTACCCGCCCAGTATAACCCGCGTCCCGCTCTACCCTCCCAGTATTACCCGCGTCCTCCTCTACCCGCCCAGTATAACCCGCGTCTACCCGCCCAGTATAACCCGCCTCCTCTACCCTCACAGTATACCCCGTGTCCTCCTCTATCCGCCCAGTATAACCCGCGTCCTCTACCCTCAGTATAACCCGGGTCCTGCTCTACCCTCCCAGTATAACCCGCGTCCTCTACCCTCCCAGTATAACCCGCGTCCTCCTCTACCATCCCAATATAACCCGCGTCCCCCTCTACCCGCCCAGTATAACCCGCGTCCCGCTCTACCCGCTCAGTATAACCCGCGTCCCGCGCTACCCGCCCAGTATAACCCGCGTCCCGCGCTACCCGCCCAGTATAACCCACGTCCCGCTCTACCCGCCCAGTATAACCCGCGTCCCGCTCTACCCGCCCAGTATAACCCGCATCCCGCTCTACCCGCCCAGTATAACCCGCGTCCCGCTCTACCCGCCCAGTATAACCCGCGTCCTCCTCTACCCTCCCAGTATAACCCGCGTCCCCCTCTACCCTCCCAGTATAACCCGCGTCCCCCTCTACCCGCCCAGTATAACCCGCGTCCTCCTCTACCCGCCCAGTATAACCCGCGTCCCCCTCTACCCTCCCAGTATAACCCGCGTCCCCCTCTACCCGCCCAGTATAACCCGCGTCCTCCTCTACCCTCCCAGTATAACCAGCTTCCCGATCTACCCGCCCAGTATAACTCGCATCCCCCTCTAACCGCCCAGTATAACCCGAGTCCCCCTCTACCCGCCCAGTATAACGCGCGTCCCGCTCTACCCTCCCAGTATAACCCGCGTCCTGCTCTACCCGCCCAGTATATCCCGCTTCCCGCTATCCCCGCCCAGTTTAACCCGCGTCCCCCACTACCCGCCCAGTACAACACGCGTCCTGCTCTCCCCGCCCAGTATAACCCGCGTCCCGCGCTACCCTCCCAGTATAACCCGCGTCCTCCTCTACCCGCCCAGTATAACCCGCGTCCCGCTGTACCCTCCCAGTATTGCCCGCGTCCCCCTCTACCCACCCAATATAACCCGCGTCTACCCACCCAGTATAACCCGCCTCCTCTACCCTCCCAGTATAACCCGCGTCCTCCTCTATCCGCCCAGTATAACCCGCGTCCTCTACCCTCAGTATAACCCGGGTCCTGCGCTACCCTCCCAGTATAACCCGCGTCCTCTACCCTCCCAGTATAACCCGCGTCCTCCTCTACCATCCCAGTATAGCCGGCGTCCTCTACCCGCCCAGTATATCCCGCGTCCTCCTCTACCCGCACAGTATAATCCGCGACCTCCTTTACCCGCACAGCATAACCCTCGTCCTGCAGAACCTGCCCAATATAACCCGCGTCCCCCTCTACCCGCCCAGTATAACCCGCGTCCCGCTCTACCCGCTCAGTATAACCCGCGTCCCGCGCTACCCGCCCAGTATAACCTGCGTCCCGCGCTACCCGCCCAGTATAACCCGCGTCCCTCTCTACCCGCCCAGTATAACCCGCATCGCCCTCTACCCGCCCAGTATAACCCGCGTCCCGCTCTACCCGCCCAGTATAACCCGCGTCCCCCTATACCCGCCCAGTATAACCCGCGTCCTCCTCTACCCGCCCAGTATAACCCGCGTCCTCTACCCGCCCAGTATAACCCGCGTCCTCTACCCTCCAGTATAACCTGGGTCCTGCTTTACCCTCCCAGTATATCCCGGGTCCCGCTATACCCTCCCAGTATAACCCAGATCTCTACTCGCCCAGTATAACCCGCGTCCCCCTCTACCCGCCCAGTATAACCCGCGTCCCTCTCTACCCGCCCAGTATAACCCGCATCGCCCTCTACCCGCCCAGAATAACCCGCGTCCCGCTCTACCCGCCCAGTATAACCCGCGTCCCCCTATACCCGCCCAGTATAACCCGCGTCCTCCTCTACCCGCCCAGTATAACCCGCGTCCTCTACCCGCCCAGTATAACCCGCGTCCTCTACCCTCCAGTATAACCTGGGTCCTGCTTTACCCTCCCAGTATAACCCGGGTCCCGCTATACCCTCCCAGTATAACCCAGATCTCTACTCGCCCAGTATAACCCGCGTCCCCCTCTACCCTCCCAGTATAACCCGCGTCCCCCTCTACCTGCCCAGTGTAACCCGCGTCCCCCTCTACCCTCCCAGTATAACCCGCGTCCTCTACCCTCCCAGTATAACCTGCGTCCCCCCCTACCCTCCCAGTATAACCCGCGTCCCGCTCTACCCTCCCAGTATAACCCGCGTCCCCCTCTACCCTCCCCATATAACCCACGTCCCCCTCTAACCGCCCAGTATAACCCGCGTCCCCCTCTCCCCTCCCAGTATAACCCGCGTCCCACTCTACCCTGCCAGGATAACCCGCGTCCTCCTCTATCCGCCCGGTATAACCCGCGTCCTCCTCTACCCTCCCAGTATAACCCGCGTCCCCCTCTTCCCTTCCAGTATATCCCGCGTCCCGCTCTACCCGCCCAGTATAACCCGCGTCCCCCTCTACCCTCCCAGTATAACCCGCGTCCTCCTCTACCCTGCCAGTATAACCCGCGTCCCCCTCTTCCCTCCCAGTATATCCCGCGTCCCCCTCTACCCGCCCAGTTTAACCCGCGTCCTCCACTACCCTCCCAGTATAACCCGCGTCCCGATCTACCCGCCCAGTATAACCCGCGTCCCCCTCTTCCCTCCCAGCATAACCCGCGTCCCCCCTCTACCCTCCCAGTATAACCCGCGTCCTCCTCTACCCTCCCAGTATAACCCGCATCCCCCTCTACCCGCCCAGTATAACCCGCGTCCTCCTCTACCCTCCCAGTATAACCCGTGTCCCGATCTTCCCGCCCAGTATAACCTGGGTCCTCCTCTACCCTCCCAGCATAACCCGCGTCCCCCTCTACCCGCCCAGCATTACCCGCGTCCCCCTCTACCCGCCCAGTATAACCCGCGTCCCCCTCTACCTGCCCAGTATAACCCGCGTCCTCTACCCTCCCAGTATAACCCGCGTCCCGATCTACCCGCCCAGTATAACCCGCGTCCCCCTCTTCCCTCCCAGTATAACCCGCGTCCCCCTCTACCCGCCCAGCATAACCCGCGTCCCCCCTCTATCCTCCCAGTATAACCCGGATCCTCCTCTACACTCCCAGTAATACCCGGGTCCTCCTCTACCCTCCCAGTATAACCCACGTCCTCCTCTACCCTCCCAGTATAACCCGCGTCCCCCTCTACCCGCCCAGTATAACCCGCGTCCTCCTCTACCCTCCCAGTATAACCCGCGTCCCGATCTACCCGCCCAGTATAACCCGCGTCCCCCTCTTCCCTCCCAGCAAAACCCGCATCCCCCCTCTACCCTCCCAGTATAACCCGCGTCCTCCTCTACCCTCCCAGTATAACCCGCGTCCCGCTCTATCCGCCCAGTATAACCCGCGTCCCGATCTACCCGCCCAGTATAACCCGCGTCCCCCTCTTCCCTCCCAGTATAACCCGCGTCCCCCTCTACCCGCCCAGCATAACCCGCGTCCCCCCTCTATCCTCTCAGTATAACCCGGGTCCTCCTCTACACTCCCAGTAATACCCGGGTCCTCCTCTACCCTCCCAGCATAACCCGCGTCCTCCTCTACCCTCCCAGTATAACCCGCGTCCCCCTCTACCCGCCCAGCATAAACCGCGTCCCCCTCTACCCGCCCAGTATAACCCGCGTCCCCCTCTACCCGCCCAGTATAACCCGCGTCCCCCTCTACCTGCCCAGTATAACCCACGTCCCGCTCTACCCTCCCAGTATAACCCGCGTCCCCCTCTTCCCTCCCAGCATAACCCGCGTCCCCCTCTACCCTCCCAGCATAACCCGCGTCCCGCTCTACCCGCCCAGCATAACCCGCCTCCTCCTCTACCCGCACAGTATAACCCGGGTCCCCCTCTACCCTCCCAGCATAACCCGCGTCCCCCTCTTCCCTCCCAGCATAACCCGCGTCCCCCTCTACCCTCCCAGCATAACCCGCGTCCCGCTCTACCCGCCCAGCATAACCCGCCTCCTCCTCTACGCGCACAGTATAACCCGCGTCCCCCTCTACCCGCCCAGTATAACCCGCGTCCCGCTGTACCCTCCCAGTATTGCCCGCGTCCCCCTCTACCCTCCCAGTATAACCCGCGTCCCGCTCTACCCTCCCAGTATAACCCGGGTTCCGCTCTACCCTCCCAGTATAACCCGTGTCCCGCTCTACCCGCCCAGTATAACCCGCGTCCCGCTTCACCCTTCCAGTATAACCCGCGTCTCTACCCTCCCAGTATAACCCGCGTCCTGCTCTCCCCTTCCAGTATAACCCGCATCCTCCTCTACCCGCCCAGTATAACCCGAGTCCCCCTCTACCCTCCCAGTATAACCCGCGTCCCAATCTACCCGCCCAGTATAACCCGCGTCCCGCTCTACCCTGCCAGTATAACCCGCGTCATCCACTACCCGCCCAGTATAACCCGAGTCCCCCTCTATCCTCCCAGTATAACCCGCGTCCCGCTCTACTCTGCCAGTATAACCCGCGTCCTCCACTACCCGCCCAGTATAACCCACGTCCCGCTCTACCCGCCCTGTATAACCCGCGTCCTCCTCTACCCGCCCAGGATAACCCGCGTCCTCCTCTACCCGCCCAGTATAACCCGCATCCTCCTCTACCCGCCCAGTATAACCCGCGTCCTCCTCTACCTTCCCAGTATAACCCGCGTCCCGCTCTATCCTCCCAGTATAACCCGCGTCCTGCTCTACCCGCCCAGTATATCCCGCTTCCCGCTATCCCCGCCCAGTTTAACCCACGTCCCCCACTACCCGCCCAGTATAACACACGTCCTGCTCTCCCCGCCCAGTAAAACCCGCGTCCCGCGCTACCCTCCCAGTATAACCCGCGTCCTCCTCTACCCGCCCAGTATAACCCGCGTCCCGCTGTACCCTCCCAGTATTGCCCGCGTCCCCCTCTACCCACTCAATATAACCCGCGTCCCGCTCTACCCTCCCAGTATTACCCGCATCCTCCTCTACCCGCCCAGTATAACCCGCATCCCGATCTACCCGCCCAGTATAACTCGCATCCCCCTCTAACCGCCCAGTATAACCCGAGTCCCCCTCTACCCGCCCAGTATAACCCGCGTCCCGCTCTACCCTCCCAGTATTACCCGCGTCCTCCTCTACCCGCCCAGTATAACCCGCGTCTACCCGCCCAGTATAACCCGCCTCCTCTACCCTCACAGTATAACCCGTGTCCTCCTCTATCCGCCCAGTATAACCCGCGTCCTCTACCCTCAGTATAACCCGGGTCCTGCTCTACCCTCCCAGTATAACCCGCGTCCTCTACCCTCCCAGTATAACCCGCGTCCTCCTCTACCATCCCAATATAACCCGCGTCCCCCTCTACCCGCCCAGTATAACCCGCGTCCCGCTCTACCCGCTCAGTATAACCCGCGTCCCGCGCTACCCGCCCAGTATAACCCGCGTCCCGCGCTACCCGCCCAGTATAACCCACGTCCCGCTCTACCCGCCCAGTATAAACCGCGTCCCGCTCTACCCGCCCAGTATAACCCGCGTCCCGCTCTACCCGCCCAGTATAACCTGCGTCCCGCTCTACCCGCCCAGTATAACCCGCGTCCTCCTCTACCCTCCCAGTATAACCCGCGTCCCCCTCTACCCTCCCAGTATAACCCGCGTCCCCCTCTACCCGCCCAGTATAACCCGCGTCCTCCTCTACCCGCCCAGTATAACCCGCGTCCCCCTCTACCCTCCCAGTATAACCCGCGTCCCCCTCTACCCGCCCAGTATAACCCGCGTCCTCCTCTACCCTCCCAGTATAACCAGCTTCCCGATCTACCCGCCCAATATAACTCGCATCCCCCTCTAACCGCCCAGTATAACCCGAGTCCCCCTCTACCCGCCCAGTATAACCCGCGTCCCGCTCTACCCTCCCAGTATTACCCGCGTCCTCTACCCGCCCAGTATAACCCGCGTCTACCCACCCAGTATAACCCGCCTCCTCTACCCTCCCAGTATAACCCGCGTCCTCCTCTATCCGCCCAGTATAACCCGCGTCCTCTACCCTCAGTATAACCCGGGTCCTGCGCTACCCTCCCAGTATAACCCGCGTCCTCTACCCTCCCAGTATAACCCGCGTCCTCCTCTACCATCCCAGTATAGCCGGCGTCCTCCTCTACCCGCCCAGTATATCCCGCGTCCTCCTCTACCCGCACAGTATAATCCGCGACCTCCTTTACCCGCCCAGCATAACCCTCGTCCTGCAGAACCCGCCCAATATAACCCGCGTCCCCCTCTACCCGCCCAGTATAACCCGCGTCCCGCTCTACCCGCTCAGTATAACCCGCGTCCCGCGCTACCCGCCCAGTATAACCCGCGTCCCGCGCTACCCGCCCAGTATAACCCGCGTCCCGCTCTACGCGCCCAGTATAACCCGCGTCCCGCTCTACCCGCCCAGCATAACCCGCGTCCCCCTCTACCCGCCCAGTATAACCCGCGTCCTCCTCTACCCGCCCAGTATAACCCGCATCCTCCTCTACCCGCCCAGTATAACCCGCGTCCTCCTCTACCTTCCCAGTATAACTCGCGTCCCGCTCTATCCTCCCAGTATAACCCGCGTCCTGCTCTACCCGCCCAGTATATCCCGCTTCCCGCTATCCCCGCCCAGTTTAACCCGCGTCCCCCACTACCCGCCCAGTACAACCCGCGTCCTGCTCTCCCCGCCCAGTATAACCCGCGTCCCGCGCTACCCTCCCAGTATAACCCGCGTCCTCCTCTACCTGCCCAGTATAACCCGCGTCCCGCTGTACCCTCCCAGTATTGCCCGCGTCCCCCTCTACCCACCCAATATAACCCGCGTCTACCCACCCAGTATAACCCGCCTCCTCTACCCTCCCAGTATAACCCGCGTCCTCCTCTATCCGCCCAGTATAACCCGCGTCCTCTACCCTCAGTATAACCCGGGTCCTGCGCTACCCTCCCAGTATAACCCGCGTCCTCTACCCTCCCAGTATAACCCGCGTCCTCCTCTACCATCCCAGTATAGCCGGCGTCCTCCTCTACCCGCCCAGTATATCCCGCGTCCTCCTCTACCCGCACAGTATAATCCGCGACCTCCTTTACCCGCACAGCATAACCCTCGTCCTGCAGAACCTGCCCAATATAACCCGCGTCCCCCTCTACCCGCCCAGTATAACCCGCGTCCCGCTCTACCCGCTCAGTATAACCCGCGTCCCGCGCTACCCGCCCAGTATAACCTGCGTCCCGCGCTACCCGCCCAGTATAACCCGCGTCCCTCTCTACCCACCCAGTATAACCCGCATCGCCCTCTACCCGCCCAGTATAACCCGCGTCCCGCTCTACCCGCCCAGTATAACCCGCGTCCCCCTATACCCGCCCAGTATAACCCGCGTCCTCCTCTACCCGCCCAGTATAACCCGCGTCCACTACCCGCCCAGTATAACCCGCGTCCTCTACCCTCCAGTATAACCTGGGTCCTGCTTTACCCTCCCAGTATAACCCGGGTCCCGCTATACCCTCCCAGTATAACCCAGATCTCTACTCGCCCAGTATAACCCGCGTCCCCCTCTACCCGCCCAGTATAACCCGCGTCCCTCTCTACCCGCCCAGTATAACCCGCATCGCCCTCTACCCGCCCAGTATAACCCGCGTCCCGCTCTACCCGCCCAGTATAACCCGCGTCCCCCTATACCCGCCCAGTATAACCCGCGTCCTCCTCTACCCGCCCAGTATAACCCGCGTCCTCTACCCGCCCAGTATAACCCGCGTCCTCTACCCTCCAGTATAACCTGGGTCCTGCTTTACCCTCCCAGTATAACCCGGGTCCCGCTATACCCTCCCAGTATAACCCAGATCTCTACTCGCCCAGTATAACCCGCGTCCCCCTCTACCCTCCCAGTATAACCCGCGTCCCCCTCTACCTGCCCAGTGTAACCCGCGTCCCCCTCTACCCTCCCAGTATAACCCGCGTCCTCTACCCTCCCAGTATAACCTGCATCCCCCTCTACCCTCCCAGTATAACCCGCGTCCCGCTCTATCCTCCCAGTATAACCCGCGTCCCCCTCTACCCTCCCAGTATAACCCACGTCCCCCTCTAACCGCCCAGTATAACCCGCGTCCCCCTCTCCCCTCCCAGTATAACCCGCGTCCCACTCTACCCTGCCAGGATAACCCGCGTCCTCCTCTATCCGCCCGGTATAACCCGCGTCCTCCTCTACCCTCCCAGTATAACCCGCGTCCCCCTCTTCCCTTCCAGTATATCCCGCGTCCCGCTCTACCCGCCCAGTATAACCCGCGTCCCCCTCTACCCTCCCAGTATAACCCGCGTCCTCCTCTACCCTGCCAGTATAACCCGCGTCCCCCTCTTCCCTCCCAGTATATCCCGCGTCCCCCTCTACCCGCCCAGTTTAACCCGCGTCCTCCTCTACCCTCCCAGTATAACCCGCGTCCCGATCTACCCGCCCAGTATAACCCGCGTCCCCCTCTTCCCTCCCAGCATAACCCGCGTCCCCCCTCTACCCTCCCAGTATAACCCGCGTCCTCCTCTACCCTCCCAGTATAACCCGCGTCCCCCTCTACCCGCCCAGTATAACCCGCGTCCTCCTCTACCCTCCCAGTATAACCCGCGTCCCGATCTTCCCGCCCAGTATAACCTGGGTCCTCCTCTACCCTCCCAGCATAACCCGCGTCCCCCTCTACCCGCCCAGCATTACCCGCGTCCCCCTCTACCCGCCCAGTATAACCCGCGTCCCCCTCTACCCGCCCAGTATAACCCGCGTCCTCTACCCTCCCAGTATAACCCGCGTCCCGATCTACCCGCCCAGTATAACCCGCGTCCCCCTCTTCCCTCCCAGTATAACCCGCGTCCCCCTCTACCCGCCCAGCATAACCCGCGTCCCCCCTCTATCCTCCCAGTATAACCCGGGTCCTCCTCTACACTCCCAGTAATACCCGGGTCCTCCTCTACCCTCCCAGTATAACCCACGTCCTCCTCTACCCTCCCAGTATAACCCGCGTCCCCCTCTACCCGCCCAGTATAACCCGCGTCCTCCTCTACCCTCCCAGTATAACCCGCGTCCCGATCTACCCGCCCAGTATAACCCGCGTCCCCCTCTTCCCTCCCAGCAAAACCCGCATCCCCCCTCTACCCTCCCAGTATAACCCGCGTCCTCCTCTACCCTCCCAGTATAACCCGCGTCCCCCTCTACCCGCCCAGTATAACCCGCGTCCTCCTCTACCCTCCCAGTATAACCCGCGTCCCGATCTACCCGCCCAGTATAACCCGGGTCCTCCTCTACCCTCCCAGCATAACCCGCGTCCCCCTCTACCCGCCCAGCATAACCCGCGTCCCCCTCTACCCGCCCAGTATAACCCGCGTCCCCCTCTACCCGCCCAGTATAACCCGCGTCCTCCTCTACCCTCCCAGTATAACCCGCATCCTGATCTACCCGCCCAGTATAACCCGCGTCCCCCTCTAACCGCCCAGTATAACCCGATTCCCCCTCTACCCGCCCAGTATAACCCGCGTCCCGCTCTACCCTCCCAGTATTACCTGCGTCCTCCTCTACCCGCCCAGTATAACCCGCGTCTACCCGCCCAGTATAACCCGCGTCCTCTACCCTCCCAGTATAACCCGCGTCCCCCTCTACCCTCCCAGTATAACCCGCGTCCTCCTCTACCCTGCCAGTATAACCCGCGTCCCCCTCTTCCCTCCCAGTATATCCCGCGTCCCCCTCTACCCGCCCAGTTTAACCCGCGTCCTCCTCTACCCTCCCAGTATAACCCGCGTCCCGATCTACCCGCCCAGTATAACCCGCGTCCCCCTCTTCCCTCCCAGCATAACCCGCGTCCCCCCTCTACCCTCCCAGTATAACCCGCGTCCTCCTCTACCCTCCCAGTATAACCCGCGTCCCCCTCTACCCGCCCAGTATAACCCGCGTCCTCCTCTACCCTCCCAGTATAACCCGCGTCCCGATCTTCCCGCCCAGTATAACCTGGGTCCTCCTCTACCCTCCCAGCATAACCCGCGTCCCCCTCTACCCGCCCAGCATTACCCGCGTCCCCCTCTACCCGCCCAGTATAACCCGCGTCCCCCTCTACCCGCCCAGTATAACCCGCGTCCTCTACCCTCCCAGTATAACCCGCGTCCCGATCTACCCGCCCAGTATAACCCGCGTCCCCCTCTTCCCTCCCAGTATAACCCGCGTCCCCCTCTACCCGCCCAGCATAACCCGCGTCCCCCCTCTATCCTCCCAGTATAACCCGGGTCCTCCTCTACACTCCCAGTAATACCCGGGTCCTCCTCTACCCTCCCAGTATAACCCACGTCCTCCTCTACCCTCCCAGTATAACCCGCGTCCCCCTCTACCCGCCCAGTATAACCCGCGTCCTCCTCTACCCTCCCAGTATAACCCGCGTCCCGATCTACCCGCCCAGTATAACCCGCGTCCCCCTCTTCCCTCCCAGCAAAACCCGCATCCCCCCTCTACCCTCCCAGTATAACCCGCGTCCTCCTCTACCCTCCCAGTATAACCCGCGTCCCCCTCTACCCGCCCAGTATAACCCGCGTCCTCCTCTACCCTCCCAGTATAACCCGCGTCCCGATCTACCCGCCCAGTATAACCCGGGTCCTCCTCTACCCTCCCAGCATAACCCGCGTCCCCCTCTACCCGCCCAGCATAACCCGCGTCCCCCTCTACCCGCCCAGTATAACCCGCGTCCCCCTCTACCCGCCCAGTATAACCCGCGTCCTCCTCTACCCTCCCAGTATAACCCGCGTCCTGATCTACCCGCCCAGTATAACCCGCGTCCCCCTCTAACCGCCCAGTATAACCCGATTCCCCCTCTACCCGCCCAGTATAACCCGCGTCCCGCTCTACCCTCCCAGTATTACCTGCGTCCTCCTCTACCCGCCCAGTATAACCCGCGTCTACCCGCCCAGTATAACCCGCGTCCTCTACCCTCCCAGTATAACCCGCGTCCCCCTCTACCCTCCCAGTATAACCCGCGTCCTCCTCTACCCTGCCAGTATAACCCGCGTCCCCCTCTTCCCTCCCAGTATATCCCGCGTCCCCCTCTACCCGCCCAGTTTAACCCGCGTCCTCCTCTACCCTCCCAGTATAACCCGCGTCCCGATCTACCCGCCCAGTATAACCCGCGTCCCCCTCTTCCCTCCCAGCATAACCCGCGTCCCCCCTCTACCCTCCCAGTATAACCCGCGTCCTCCTCTACCCTCCCAGTATAACCCGCGTCCCCCTCTACCCGCCCAGTATAACCCGCGTCCTCCTCTACCCTCCCAGTATAACCCGCGTCCCGATCTTCCCGCCCAGTATAACCTGGGTCCTCCTCTACCCTCCCAGCATAACCCGCGTCCCCCTCTACCCGCCCAGCATTACCCGCGTCCCCCTCTACCCGCCCAGTATAACCCGCGTCCCCCTCTACCCGCCCAGTATAACCCGCGTCCTCTACCCTCCCAGTATAACCCGCGTCCCGATCTACCCGCCCAGTATAACCCGCGTCCCCCTCTTCCCTCCCAGTATAACCCGCGTCCCCCTCTACCCGCCCAGCATAACCCGCGTCCCCCCTCTATCCTCCCAGTATAACCCGGGTCCTCCTCTACACTCCCAGTAATACCCGGGTCCTCCTCTACCCTCCCAGTATAACCCACGTCCTCCTCTACCCTCCCAGTATAACCCGCGTCCCCCTCTACCCGCCCAGTATAACCCGCGTCCTCCTCTACCCTCCCAGTATAACCCGCGTCCCGATCTACCCGCCCAGTATAACCCGCGTCCCCCTCTTCCCTCCCAGCAAAACCCGCATCCCCCCTCTACCCTCCCAGTATAACCCGCGTCCTCCTCTACCCTCCCAGTATAACCCGCGTCCCCCTCTACCCGCCCAGTATAACCCGCGTCCTCCTCTACCCTCCCAGTATAACCCGCGTCCCGATCTACCCGCCCAGTATAACCCGGGTCCTCCTCTACCCTCCCAGCATAACCCCTACCCGCCCAGCATAACCCGCGTCCCCCTCTACCCGCCCAGTATAACCCGCGTCCCCCTCTACCCGCCCAGTATAACCCGCGTCCTCCTCTACCCTCCCAGTATAACCCGCGTCCTGATCTACCCGCCCAGTATAACCCGCGTCCCCCTCTAACCGCCCAGTATAACCCGATTCCCCCTCTACCCGCCCAGTATAACCCGCGTCCCGCTCTACCCTCCCAGTATTACCTGCGTCCTCCTCTACCCGCCCAGTATAACCCGCGTCTACCCGCCCAGTATAACCCGCGTCCTCTACCCTCCCAGTATAACCCGCGTCCTCCTCTACCATCCCAGTATAACCGGCGTCCTCCTCTACCCGCCCAGTATATCCCGCGTCCTCCTCTACCCGCACAGTATAATCCGCGACCTCCTTTACCCGCCCAGCATAACCCTCGTCCTGCAGAACCCGCCCAATATAACCCGCGTCCCCCTCTACCCGCCCAGTATAACCCGCGTCCCGCTCTACCCGCTCAGTATAACCCGCGTCCCGCGCTACCCGCCCAGTATAACCCGCGTCCCGCGCTACCCGCCCAGTATAACCCGCATCCCGCTCTATCCGCCCAGTATAACCCGCGTCCCGCTCTACCCGCCCAGTATAACCCGCGTCCCGCTCTACCCGCCCAGTATAACCCGCGTCCCCCTCTACCTGCCCAGTATAACCCGCTTCCTCCTCTACCCGCCCAGTATAACCCGCGTCCTCTACCCGCCCAGTATAACCCGCGTCCTCTACCCTCCAGTATAACCTGGGTCCTGCTTTACCCTCCCAGTATAACCCGGGTCCCGCTATACCCTCCCAGTATAACCCGGATCTCTACTCACCCTGTATAACCTGCGTCCCCCTCTACCCTCCCAGTATAACCCGCGTCCCACTCTTCCTGCCCAGTGTAACCCGCGTCCCCCTCTACCCTCCCAGTATAACCCGCGTCCTCTACCCTCCCAGTATAACCTGCGTCCCCCTCTACCCTCCCAGTATAACCCGCGTCCCGCTCTACCCTCCCAGTATAACCCGCGTCCCCCTCTACCCTCCCAGTATAACCCGCGTCCCCCTCTACCCGCCCAGTATAACCCGAGTCCCCCTCTACCCTCCCAGTATAACCCGCGTCCCGCTCTACCCTGCCAGGATAACCCGCGTTCTCCTCTATCCGCCCAGTATAACCCGCGTCCTCCTCTACCCTCCCAGTATAACCCGCGTCCCCCTCTTCCCTCCCAGTATATCCCGCGTCCCGCTCTACCCACCCAGTATAACCCGCGTCCCCCTCTACCCTCCCAGTATAACCCGCGTCCTCCTCTACCCTGCCAGTATAACCCGCGTCCCCCTCTTCCCTCCCAGTATATCCCGCGTCCCCCTCTACCCGCCTAGTATAACCCGCGTCCTCCTCTACCCGCCCAGTATAACCTGCTTCCTCCTCTACCCGCCCAGTATAACCACGTCCTCCTCTACCTTCCCAGTATAACCCGCGTCCCGCTCTACCCTCCCAGTATATACCGCGTCCCCCTCTACCCGCCCAGTATAACCCGCTTCCCGCTCTACCCGCCCAGTATATCTCGCGTCCCGCTCTACCCGCCCAGTATAACCCGCGTCCCGCTCTACCCTCCCAGTATATACCGCGTCCCCCTCTACCCACCCAGTATAACCCGCTTCCCGCTCTACCCGCTCAGTATAACCCGCGTCCCGCTCTACCTGCCCAGTATAACCCGCGTCCTCCTCTACCCGCCCAGTATAACCACGTCCTCCTCTACCTTCCCAGTATAACCCGCGTCCCGCTCTACTCGCCCAGTATAACCCGCGTCCTGCGCTACCCTCCCAGTATAACCCACATCCTCCTCTACCCACCCAGTATAACCCGCGTTCCGCTCTACCGTCCCAGTATTACCCGCGTCCTCCTCTACCCGCCCAGTATAACCCGCATCCCGATCTACCCGCCCAGTATAACCCGCGTCCCCCTCTACCCGCCCAGTATAACCCGCGTCCCCCCTCCCACCCAGTATAACCCGCGTCCTCTACCCTCCCAGTATAACCCGCGTCCTCTATCCGCCCAGTATAAACTGCCTCATGCGCTACCCTCCTAGTATAACCCGCGTCCTCTGCTACCGTCCCAGTATATCCCGCATCCTCCTCTACCCGCCCAGTATAACCACGTCCTCCTCTAACTTCCCAGTATAACCCGCGTCCGGCTCTACCCTCCCAGTGTATACCGCGTCCCCCTCTACCCGCCCAGTATAACCCGCTTCCCGCTCTACCCGCCCAGTATAACCCGCGTCCCGCTCTACTCGCCCAGTATAACCCGCGTCCCGCTCTACTCGCCCAGTATAACCCGCGTCCTGCGCTACCCTCCCAGTATAACCCACATCCTCCTCTACCCACCCAGTATAACCCGCGTTCCACTCTACCCTCCCAGTATTACCCGCGTCCTCCTCTACCCGCCCAGTATAACCCGCATCCCGATCTACCCGCCCAGTATAACCCGCGTCCCCCTCTAACCGCCCAGTATAACCCGCGTCCCCCCTCCCTCCCAGTATAAACCCGCGTCCTCTACCCTCCCAGTATAACCCGCGTCCTCTATCCGCCCAATATAAATCGCGTCCTGCGCTACCCTCCTAGTATAACCCGCATCCTCCGCTACCCTCCCAGTATATCCCGCGTCCTCCTCTACCGTCCTAGTATATCCCGCGTCCTCCCCTACCGTCCCAGTATATCCCGCATCCTCCTCTACCCCGCCCAGTGTATCCCGCGTCCTCCTCTACCCACACAGTATAACCCGCGTCCTGCCGAACCCGCCCAGTATAACCTGCGTCCTGCCGAACCCGCCCAGTATAACCTGCGTCCTGCGCGACCCGCCCAGTATAACTCGCGTCCCCCTCTACCCGCCGAGTATAACCCGCGTCCTCTTCTACCCGCCCAGTTTAACCCGCGTCCCGCTCTACCCTCCCAGTATAACCCGCGCCCTGCTCTACCCTCCCAGTATAACCCGCGTCCCCCTCTACCCTACCAGTATAACCCGCGTCCTCCTCTTCCCGCCCAGTATAACCTGCGTCCTCTTCTACCCTCCCAGTATAACCCGCATCCTGCGATACCCTCCCACTATAACCGGCGTCCTCCTCTACCAGCCCAGTATAACCCGAGCCCTCCTCTACCCGCCCAGTATATCCCGCAACCTGCGCTACCCGCCCAGTGTAACCCGCGTCTTCTACCCGCCCAGTATAACCCACGTCCTGCTCTTTCCTCCCAGTATAACCCCGCGTCCTCCTCTACCCTCCCAGTATAACCCGCTTCCTCCTCTACCCGCCCAGTATAACCCGCATCCTGCGCTACCCTCCCAGTATAACCTGCGTCCTCTACCTGCCCAGTATAACCCGCATCCTGCGCTACCCTCCCAGTATAACCTGTGTCCTCCTGTACCCGCCCAGTATAACCCGCGTCCTCTACCCGCCCAGTATAACCTGCGTCCTCTACCCGCCCAGTATAACCCGCAACCTGCACTACCCTCCCAGTATAACCTGCGTCCTCCTCTACCCGCCCAGTATAACCCACGTCCTCTACCCGCCCAGTATAATCCGCATCATGCGCTACCCCGCTCAGTATAACCCGCGCCCTGCTCCTCCCTCCCAGTATAACCCGCGTCCTCTACCCGCCCATTATAACCCGCGTCCTCTACCCACCCAGTATAACCCGCATCCTGCTCTACCCGTCCAGTATAACCCGCGTCCTGCGCTACCCGCCCAGTATAACCCGGTTCCTGCTCTACCTGCCCAGTATAACCCGCGTCTTGTGCCAGGCCCCCATTATAACCCGCGTCCCGCTCTACCCCGCCCAGTATAACCCGCGTCCCGCTCTACCCGCCCAGTATAACCCGCGCTACTTGGCCAGTATAACCCGCGTCCTGCGCTACCCGCCCAGTATAACCCGCTTCCTGCTCTACCTGCCCAGTATAACCCGCGTCTTGTGCCAGGCCCCCAGTATAACCCGCGTCCCGCTCTACCCACCCACTTTAACCCGCATCCTGCTCTACTCGCCCTGTATAACCCACGTCCCGCTCTATCCGTCAAGTATAACCCGCGTCTCGCGCTACCCTCCCAGTATAACCCACATCCTCCTCTACCCGACCAGTATAACCCGCGTCCCCCTCTACCCGCCCAGTATAACCCGCATCCCGCTCTACCTGCCCAGTATAACCCGTGTCCCGCTCTACCCGCCCAGTATAACCCGCATCCCCCTCTACCCCGCCCAGTATAACCCGTGCTACTTGGCCAGTATAACCCGCATCCCGCTCTACCCCGCCCAGTATAACCCGCATCCCCCTCTACCCCGCCCCCGTGTATGTCCTGTGTCCCGCTCTACCCTCCCAGTATAACCCGCGTCCCCCTCTACCCGCCCAGAATAACCCGAGTCCCCCTCTACCCGCCCAGTATAACCCGCGTCCCCCTCTACCCGCCCAGTATAACCCGCATCCCCCTCTACCCGCCCAGGATAACCCGCGTTCTGCTCTACCTGCCCAGTGTTACCCGCGCTACTTGGCCAGTATAAACCCGCGTCCCGCTCTACCCTCCCAGTATAACCCGCGTCCTCCTCTACCCGCCCTGTATAACCTGCGTTCCGCTCTACCCTCCCAGTATAATTCGCGTCCCGCTCTACCCTCCCTGTATAACCCGCGTCCTCTACCCGCCCATTATAGCCCGCGTCCTCTACCCGCCCAGTATAACCCGCATCCTGCTCTACCCGTCCAGTATAACCCGCGTCCTGCGCTACCCCGCCCAGTATAACCCGCTTCCTGCTCTACCTGCCCAGTATAACCCGCGTCTTGTGCCAGGCCCCCATTATAACCCGCGTCCCCCCTCTACCCGCCCAGTATAACCCGCGTCCTCCTCTACCCTCCCAGTATAACCCGCGTCCCGATCTACCCGCCCAGTATAACCCGCGTCCCCCTCTTCCCTCCCAGTATAACCTGCGTCCTCCTCTACCCTCCCAGTATAACCCGCGTCCCCCTCTACCCGCCCAGTATAACCCGCGTCCTCCTCTACCATCCCAGTATAACCCGCGTCCCGATCTAGCCGCCCAGTATAACCCGGGTCCTCCTCTACCCTCCCAGCATAACCCGCGTCCCCCTCTACCCCGCCCAGCATAACCCGCGTCCCCCTCTACCCGCCCAGTATAACACGCGTCCCCCTCTACCCGCCCAGTATAACCCGCGTCCTCCTCTACCCTCCCAATATAACCCGCGTCCCAATCTACCCGCCCAGTATAACCCGCGTCCCCCTCTTCCCTCCCAGTATAACCTGCGTCCCCCCTCTACCCTCCCAGTATAACCCGCGTCCCCCTCTTCCCTACCAGTATAACCCGCGTCCCCCCTCTACCCGCCCAGCATAACCCGCGTCCCCCCTCTATCCTCCCAGTATAACCCGGGTCCTCCTCTACACTTCCAGTAATACCCGGGTCCTCCTCTACCCTCCCAGCATAACCCGCGTCCTCCTCTACCCTCCCAGCATAACCCGCGTCCTCCTCTACCCTCCCAGTATAAACCCGCGTCCCCCTCTACCCGCCCAGCATAACCCGCGTCCCCCTCTACCCGCCCAGCATAACCCGCGTCCCCCTCTACCCTCCCAGTATAACCCGCATCCCGCTCTACCCGCCCAGCATAACCCGCCTCCTCCTCTACCCGCACAGTATAACCCGCGTCCCCCTCTACCCTCCCAGTATAACCCGCGTCCCCCTCTACCCTCCCAGTATAACCCGCGTCCCCCTCTACCCTCCCAGTATAACCCGCGTCCCCCTCTACCCGCCCAGTATAACCCGCGTCCTCCTCTACCCGCCCAGTATAACCCGCGTCCCCCTCTTCCCTCCCAGCATAACCCGCGTCCCCCCTCTACCCTCCCAGTATAACCCGCGTCCCCCTCTACCCTCCCAGTATAACCCGCGTCCCCCTCTACCCGCCCAGTATAACCCGCGTCCTCCTCTACCCTCCCAGTATAACCCGCGTCCCGATCTACCCGCCCAGTATAACCTGTTCCTCCTCTACCCTCCCAGCATAACCAGCGTCCCGCTCTACCCGCTCAGAATAACCCGCGTCCTCCTCTACCCTCCCAGTATAACCCGCGTCCCCCTCTATCCGCCCAGTATAACCCGCGTCCTCCTCTACCCTCCCAGTATAACCCGCGTCCCGATCTACCCGCCCAGTATAACCCGGGTCCTCCTCTACCCTCCCAGCATAACCCGCGTCCCCCTCTACCCGCCCAGCATAACCATCGTCCCCCTCTACCCGCCCAGTATAACCCGCGTCCCCCTCTACCCGCCCAGTATAACCCGCGTCCTCCTCTACCCTCCCAATATAACCCGCGTCCCGATCTACCCGCCCAGTATAACCCGCGTCCCCCTCTTCCCTCCCAGTATAACCCGCATCCCCCTCTACCCGCCCAGCATAACCCGCGTCCCCCCTCTATCCTCCCAGTATAACCCGGGTCCTCCTCTACACTCCCAGTAATACCCGGGTCCTCCTCTACCCTCCCAGCATAACCCGCGTCCTCCTCTACCCTCCCAGTATTACCCGCGTCCCCCTCTACCCGCCCAGTATAACCCGCGTCCCGCTCTACCCTCCCAGTATAACCCGCGTCCCCCTCTACCCTCCCAGTATAACCCGCGTCCCCCTCTACCCTCCCAGTATAACCCGCGTCCCCCTCTACCCTCCCAGTATAACCCGCGTCCCTCTCTACCCGCCCAGTATAACCCGCGTCCCGCTCTACCCGCCCAGTTTAACCCGCGTCCCGCTCTACCCGCCCAGTATAACCCGCGTCCCGCTCTACCCTCCCAGTATAACCCGCATCCCGCTCTACCCTCCCAGTATAACCCGGGTCCCGCTCTACCCTCCCAGTATAACCCGCGTCCCGCTCTACCCGCCCAGTATAACCCGCGTCCCGCTTTACCCTTCCAGTATAACCCGCGTCTCGATCTACCCGCCCAGTAAAACTCGCATCCCCCTCTAACCGCCCAGTATAACCCGATTCCCCCTCTACCCGCCCAGTATAACCCGCGTCCCGCTCTACCCTCCCAGTATTACCCGCGTCCTCCTCTACCCGCCCAGTATAACCCGCCTCCTCTACCCTCCCAGTATAACCTGCGTCCTCCTCTATCCGCCCAGTATAACCCGCGTCCTTTACCCTCAGTATAACCCGGGTCCTGCGCTACCCTCCCAGTATAACCCGCAATCTCTACCCTCCCAGTATAACCCGCGTCCTCTACCATCCCAGTATAACCGGCGTCCTCCTCTACCCGCCCAGTATATCCCGCGTCCTCCTCTACCCGCACAGTATAATCCGCGACCTCCTTTACCCGCCCAGCAAAACCCTCGTCCTGCAGAACCCGCCCAATATAACCCGCGTCCCCTTCTACCCGCCCAGTATAACCCGCGTCCCGCTCTACCCGCTCAGTATAACCCGCGTCCCGCGCTACCCCGCCCAGTATAACCCGCGTCCCGCGCTACCCGCCCAGTATAACCCGCGTCCCGCTCTACCCGCCCAATATAACCCGCGTCCCGCTCTACCCGCCCAGTATAACCCGCGTCCCCCTCTACCCGCCCAGTATAACCCGCGTCCTCCTCTACCCTCCCAGTATAACCCGCGTCCCCCTCTACCCTCCCAGTATAACCCGCGTCCCCCTCTACCCGCCCAGTATAACCCGCGTCCTCCTCTACCCGCCCAGTATAACCCGCGTCCCCCTCTACCCTCCCAGTATAACCCGCGTCCTCCTCTACCCTCCCAGTATAGCCTGCGTCCCGATCTACCCGCCCAGTATAACCCGCGTCCCCCTCTTCCCTCCCAGCATAACCCGCGTCCCCCCTCTACCCTCCCAGTATAACCCGCGTCCCCCTCTACCCTCCCAGTATAACCCGCGTCCCCCTCTACCCGCCCAGTATAACCCGCGTCCTCCTCTACCCTCCCAGTATAACCCGCGTCCCGATCTACCCGCCCAGTATAACCTGTTCCTCCTCTACCCTCCCAGCATAACCAGCGTCCCGCTCTACCCGCTCAGAATAACCCGCGTCCTCCTCTACCCTCCCAGTATAACCCGCGTCCCCCTCTACCCGCCCAGTATAACCCGCGTCCTCCTCTACCCTCCCAGTATAACCCGCTTCCCGATCTACCCGCCCAGTATAACCCGGGTCCTCCTCTACCCTCCCAGCATAACCCGCGTCCCCCTCTACCCGCCCAGCATAACCATCGTCCCCCTCTACCCGCCCAGTATAACCCGCGTCCCCCTCTACCCGCCCAGTATAACCCGCGTCCCGCTCTACCCTCCCAGTATAACCCGCATCCCGCTCTACCCTCCCAGTATAACCCGGGTCCCGCTCTACCCTCCCAGTATAACCCGCGTCCCGCTCTACCCGCCCAGTATAACCCGCGTCCCGCTTTACCCTTCCAGTATAACCCGCGTCTCTACCCTCCCAGTATAACCCGCGTCCTGCTCTCCCCTTCCAGTATAACCCGCGTCCTCCTCTACCCGCCCAGTATAACCCGAGTCCCCCTCTACCCTCCCAGTATAACCCGCGTCCCAATCTACCCGCCCAGTATAACCCGCGTCCCGCTCTACCCTGCCAGTATAACCCGCGTCATCCACTACCCGCCCAGTATAACCCGAGTCCCCCTCTATCCTCCCAGTATAACCCGCGTCCCGCTCTACTCTGCCAGTATAACCCGCGTCATCCACTACCCGCCCAGTATAACCCGAGTCCCCCTCTACCCGCCCAGTATAACCCACGTCCCGCTCTACCCGCCCTGTATAACCCGCGTCCTCCTCTACCCGCCCAGGATAACCCGCGTCCTCCTCTACCCGCCCAGTATAACCCGCGTCCTCCTCTACCTTCCCAGTATAACCCGCGTCCCGCTCTATCCTCCCAGTATAACCCGCGTCCCCCTCTACCCGCCCAGTATAACCCGCGTCCTCCTCTACCCTCCCAGTATAACCCGCGTCCCGATCTACCCGCCCAGCATAACCCGTGTCCCCCTCTTCCCTCCCAGCATAACCCGCGTCCCCCCTCTACCCTCCCAGTATAACCCGCGTCCTCCTCTACCCTCCCAGTATAACCCGCGTCCCCCTCTACCCGCCCAGTATAACCCGCGTCCTCCTCTACCCTCCCAGTATAACCCGCGTCCCGATCTACCCGCCCAGTATAACCCGCGTCCTCCTCTACCTTCCCAGTATAACCCGCGTCCCGCTCTATCCTCCCAGTATAACCCGCGTCCTGCTCTACCCGCCCAGTATATCCCGCTTCCCGCTATCCCCGCCCAGTTTAACCCGCGTCCCCCACTACCCGCCCAGTATAACCCACGTCCTGCTCTCCCCGCCCAGTATAACCCGCGTCCCGCGCTACCCTCCCAGTATAACCCGCGTCCTCCTCTACCCGCCCAGTATAACCCGCGTCCCGCTGTACCCTCCCAGTATTGCCCGCGTCCTCCTCTACCCACCCAATATAACCCGCATCCCGCTCTACCCTCCCAGTATTACCCGCATCCTCCTCTACCCGCCCAGTATAACCCGCATCCCGATCTACCCGCCCAGTAAAACTCGCATCCCCCTCTAACCGCCCAGTATAACCCGATTCCCCCTCTACCCGCCCAGTATAACCCGCGTCCCGCTCTACCCTCCCAGTATTAGCCGCGTCCTCCTCTACCCGCCCAGTATAACCTGCCTCCTCTACCCTCCCAGTATAACCTGCGTCCTCCTCTATCCGCCCAGTATAACCCGCGTCCTTTACCCTCAGTATAACCCGGGTCCTGCGCTACCCTCCCAGTATAACCCACGATCTCTACCCTCCGAGTATAACCCGCGTCCTCTACCATCCCAGTATAACCGGCGTCCTCCTCTACCCGCCCAGTATATCCCGCGTCCTCCTCTACCCGCACAGTATAATCCGCGACCTCCTTTACCCGCCCAGCAAAACCCTCGTCCTGCAGAAACCGCCCAATATAACCCGCGTCCCCTTCTACCCGCCCAGTATAACCCGCGTCCCGCTCTACCCGCTCAGTATAACCCGCGTCCCGTGCTACCCGCCCAGTATAACCCGCGTCCCGGGCTACCCGCCCAGTATAACCCGCGTACCGCTCTACCCGCCCAATATAACCCGCGTCCCGCTCTACCCGCCCAGTATAACCCGCGTCCCCCTCTACCCGCCCAGTATAACCCGCGTCCTCCTCTACCCTCCCAGTATAACCCGCGTCCCCCTCTACCCTCCCAGTATAACCTGCGTCCCCCTCTACCCGCCCAGTATAACCCGCGTCCTCCTCTACCCGCCCAGTATAACCCGCGTCCCCCTCTACCCTCCCAGTATAACCCGCGTCCTCCTCTACCCTCCCAGTATAGCCCGCGTCCCGATCTACCCGCCCAGTATAACCCGCGTCCCCCTCTTCCCTCCCAGCATAACCCGCGTCCCCCCTCTACCCTCCCAGTATAACCCGCGTCCCCCTCTACCCTCCCAGTATAACCCGCGTCCCCCTCTACCCGCCCAGTATAACCCGCGTCCTCCTCTACCCTCCCAGTATAACCCGCGTCCCGATCTACCCGCCCAGTATAACCTGTTCCTCCTCTACCCTCCCAGCATAACCAGCGTCCCGCTCTACCCTCTCAGAATAACCCGCGTCCCGCGCTACCCGCCCAGTATAACCCGCGTCCCGCGCTACCCGCCCAGTATAACCCGCGTCCCGCGCTATCCGCCCAGTATAACCCGCGTCCCGCTCTACCCGCCCAGTATAACCCGTGTCCCCCTCTACCCGCCCAGTATAACCCGCGTCCTCCTCTACCCGCCCAGTATAACCCGCGTCCCCCTCTACCCTCCCAGTATAACCCGCGTCCCCCTCTACCCGCGCAGTATAACCCGCGTCCTCCTCTACCCTCCCAGTATAACCCGCGTCCCGATCTACCCGCCCAGCATAACCCGCGTCCCCCTCTTCCCTCCCAGCATAACCCGTGTCCCCCCTCTACCCTCCCAGTATAACCCGCGTCCCCCTCTACCCGCCCAGTATAACCCGCGTCCTCCTCTACCCTCCCAGTATAACCCGCGTCCCGATCTACCCGCCCAGTATAACCCGGGATCTCCTCTACCCTCCCAGCATAACCCGCGTCCCCCTCTACCCGCCCAGCATAACCATCGTCCACCTCTACCCGCCCAGTATAACCCGCGTCCCCCTCTACCCGCCCAGTATAACCCGCGTCCTCCTCTACCCTCCCAATATAACCCGCATCCCGATCTACCCGCCCAGTATAACCCGCGTCCCCCTCTTCCCTCCCAGTATAACCCGCATCCCCCTCTACCCGCCCAGCATAACCCGCGTCCCCCCTCTATCCTCCCAGTATAACCCGGGGCCTCCTCTACACTCCCAGTAATACCCGGGTCCTCCTCTACCCTCCCAGCATAACCCGCGTCCCGCTCTATCCTCCCAGTATAACCCGCGTCCTGCTCTACCCGCCCAGTATATCCCGCTTCCCGCTATCCCCGCCCAGTTTAACCCGCGTCCCCCACTACCCGCCCAGTATAACCCACGTCCTGCTCTCTCCGCCCAGTATAACCCGCGTCCCGCGCTACCCTCCCAGTATAACCCGCGTCCTCCTCTACCCGCCCAGTATAACCCGCGTCCCGCTGTACCCTCCCAGTATTGCCCGCGTCGTCCTCTACCCACCCAATATAACCCGCGTCCCGCTCTACCCTCCCAGTATTACCCGCATCCTCCTCTACCCGCCCAGTATAACCCGCATCCCGATCTACCCGCCCAGTATAACTCGCATCCCCCTCTAACCGCCAGTATAACCCGAGTCCCCCTCTACCCGCCCAGTATAACCCGCATCCCGCTCTACCCTCCCAGTATTACCCGCGTCCTCCTCTACCCGCCCAGTATAACCCGCGTCTACCCGCCCAGTATAACCCGCCTCCTCTACCCTCCCAGTATAACCCGCGTCCTCCTCTATCCGCCCAGTATAACCCGCGTCCTCTACCCTCAGTATAACCCGGGTCCTGCGCTACCCTCCCAGTATAACCCGCGATCTCTACCCTCCCAGTATAACCCGCGTCCTCCTCTACTATCCCAGTATAACCGGCGTCCTCCTCTACCCGCCCAGTATATCCCGCGTCCTCCTCTACCCGCACAGTATAATCCGCGACCTCCTCTACCCTCCCAGTATAACCCGCGTCCCCCTCTTCCCTCCCAGTATAACCCGCGTCCCCCTCTACCCGCCCAGTATTACCCGCGTCCTCCTCTACCCGCCCAGTATAACCCGCGTCCCCCTCTACCCTCCCAGTATAACCCGCATCCTCCTCTACCCTCCCAGTATAACCCGCGTCCCGATCTACCCGCCCATTATAACCCGCGTCCCCCTCTTCCCTCCCAGCATAACCCGCGTCCCCCTCTACCCTCCCAGTATAACCCGCGTCCCCCTCTACCCTCCCAGTATAACCCGCATCCCCCTCTACCCTCCCAGTATAACCCGCATCCCCCTCTACCCGCCCAGTATAACCCGCGTCCTCCTCTACCCTCCCAGTATAACCCGCGTCCCGATCTACCCGCCCAGTATAACCCGGGTCCTCCTCTACCCGCTCAGTATAACCCGCGTCCCGCGCTACCCGCCCAGTATAACCCGCGTCCCGCGCTACCCGCCCAGTATAACCCGCGTCCCGCTCTATCCGCCCAGTATAACCCGCGTCCCGCTCTACCCGCCCAGTATAACCCGCGTCCCGCTCTACCCGCCCAGTATAACCCGCGTCCCCCTCTACCCGCCCAGTATAAACCGCGTCCTCCTCTACCCGCCCAGTATAACCCGTGTCCTCCTCTACCCGCCCAGTATAACCCGCGTCCTCCTCTACCTTCCCAGTATAACCCGCGTCCCGCTCTATCCTCCCAGTATAACCCGCGTCCTGCTCTACCCGCCCAGTATATCCCGCTTCCCGCTATCCCCGCCCAGTTTAACCCGCGTCCCCCACTACCCGCCCAGTATAACCCACGTCCTGCTCTCCCCGCCCAGTATAACCCGTGTCCCGCGCTACCCTCCCAGTATAACCCGCGTAATCCTCTACCCGCCCAGTATAACCCGCGTCCCGCTGTACCCTCCCAGTATTGCCCGCGTCCCCCTCTACCCACCCAATATAACCCGCGTCCCGCTCTACCCTCCCAGTATTACCCGCATCCTCCTCTACCCGCCCAGTATAACCCGCATCCCGATCTACCTGCCCAGTATAACTGGCATCCCCCTCTAACCGCCCAGTATAACCCGAATCCCCCTCTACCCGCCCAGTATAACCCGCGTCCCGCTCTACCCTCCCAGTATTACCCGCGTCCTCTACCCACCCAGTATAACCCGCGTCTACCCACCCAGTATAACCCGCCTCCTCTACCCTCCCAGTATAACCCGCGTTCTCCTCTATCCGCCCAGTATAACCCGCGTCCTCTACCCTCAATATAACCCGGGTCCTGCGCTACCCTCCCAGTATAACCCGCGTCCTCTACCCTCCCAGTATAACCCGCGTCCTCCTCTACCATCCCAGTATAACCGGCGTCCTCCTCTACCCGCCCAGTATATCCCGCGTCCTCCTCTACCCGCACAGTATAATCCGCGACCTCCTTTACCCGCCCAGAATAACCTTCGTCCTGCAGAACCCGCCCAATATAACCCGCGTCCCCCTCTACCCGCCCAGTATAACCCGCGTCCCGCTCTACCCGCTCAGTATAACCCGCGTCCAGCGCTACCCGCCCAGTATAACCCGCGTCCCGCGCTACCCGCCCAGTATAACCCGCGTCCCGCTCTATCCGCCCAGTATAACCCGCGTCCCGCTCTACCCGCCCAGTATAACCCGCGTCCCGCTCTACCCGCCCAGTATAACCCGCGTCCCCCTCTACCCGCCCAGTATAACCCGTGTCCTCCTCTACCCGCCCAGTATAACACGCGTCCTCTACCCGCCCAGTATAACCCGCGTCCTCTACCCTCCAGTATAACCTGGGTCCTGCTTTACCCTCCCAGTATAAACCCGGGTCCCGCTATACCCTCCCAGTATAACCCGGATCTCTACTCGCCCAGTATAACCCGCGTCCCCCTCTACCCTCCCAGTATAACCCGCATCCCCCTCTACCTGCCCAGTGTAACCCGCGTCCCCCTCTACCCTCCCAGTATAACCCGCGTCCTCTACCCTCCCAGTATAACCTGCGTCCCCCTCTACCCTCCCAGTATAACCCGCGTCCCGCTCTACCCTCCCAGTATAACCCGCGTCCCCCTCTACCCTCCCAGTATAACCCGCGTCCCCCTCTACCCGCCCAGTATAACCCGCGTCCCCCTCTATCCTCCCAGTATAACCCGCGTCCCGCTCTACCCTGCCAGGATAACCCGCGTCCTCCTCTATCCACCCAGTATAACCCGCGTCCTCCTCCACCCTCCCAGTATAACCCGCGTCCCCCTCGTCCCTCCCAGTATATCCCGCGTCCCGCTCTATCCGCCCAGAATAACCCGCGTCTCCCTCTACCCTCCCAGTATAACCAGCGTCCTCCTCTACCCTGCCAGTATAACCCGCGTCCCCCTCTTCCCTCCCAGTATATCCCGCGTCCCCCTCTACCCGCCCAGTATAACCCGCGTCCTCCTCTACCCTCCCAGTATAACCCGTGTCCCGATCTACCCGCCCAGTATAACCCGCGTCCCCCTCTTCCCTCCCAGCATAACCCGCGTCCCCCCTCTACCCTCCCAGTATAACCCGCGTCCCCCTCTACCCGCCCAGTATAACCCGCGTCCTCCTCTACCCGCCCAGTATAACCCGCGTCCCGATCTATCAGCCCAGTATAACCCAGGTCCTCCTCTACCCTCCCAGCATAAGCCGCGTCCCCCTCTACCCGCCCAGCATAACCCGCGTCCCCCTCTACCCGCCCAGTATAACCCGCGTCCCCCTCTACCCGCCCAGTATAACCCGCGTCCTCTACCCTCCCAGTATAACCCGCGTCCCGATCTACCCGCCCAGTATAACCCGCGTCCCCCTCTTCCCTCCCAGTATAACCCGCCTCCCCCTCTACCCGCCCAGCATAACCCGCGTCCCCCCTCTATCCTCCCAGTATAACCCGGCTCCTCCTCTACACTCCCAGTAATACCCGGGTCCTCCTCTACCCTCCCAGTATAACCCGCGTCCTCCTCTACCCTCCCAGTATAACCCGCATCCCCCTCTACCCGCCCAGTATAACCCGCGTCCTCCTCCACCCTCCCAGTATAACCCACGTCCCGATCTACCCGCCCAGTATAACCCGGGTCCTCCTCTACCCTCCCAGCATAACCCGCGTCCCTCTCTACCCGCCCAGCATAACCCGCGTCCCCCTCTACCCGCCCAGTATAACCCGCGTCCCCCTCTACCCCGCCCAGTATAACCCGTGTCCTCCTCTACCCTCCCAGTATAACCCGCGTCCCGATCTACCCGCCCAGTATAACCCGCGTCCCCCTCTTCCCTCCCAGTATAACCCGCGTCCCCCTCTACCCGCCCAGCATAACCCGCGTCCCCCCTCTATCCTCCCAGTATAACCCGGGTCCTCCTCTACACTCCCAGTAATACCCGGGTCCTCCTCTACCCTCCCAGCATAACCCGCGTCCTCCTCTACCCTCCCAGAATAACCCGCGTCCCCCTCTACCCGCCCAGCATAACCCGCGTCCCCCTCTACCCGCTCAGTATAACCCGCGTCCCCCTCTACCCGCCCAGTATAACCCGCGTCCCCCTCTACCCGCCCAGTATAACCCCGCGTCCCGCTCTACCCTCCCAGTATAACCCGCGTCCCCCTCTTCCCTCCCAGCATAACCTGCGTCCCCCTCTACCCTCCCAGTATAACCCGTGTCCCGCTCTACCCGCCCAGCTTAACCTGCCTCCTCCTCTACCCGCACAGTATAACCCGCGTCCCCCTCTACCCTCCCAGTATAACCCGCATCCCCCTCTACCCTCCCAGTATAACCCGCGTCCCTCTCTACCCGCCCAGTATAACCCGCGTCCCGCTCTACACGCCCAGTTTAACCCGCGTCCCGCGCTACCAGCCCAGTATAACCCGCGTCCCGCTCTACCCTCCCAGTATAACCCGCATCCCGCTCTACCCTCCCAGTATAACCCGGGTCCCGCTCTACCCTCCCAGTATAACCCGCGTCCCGCTCTACCCGCCCAGTATAACCCGCGTCCCGCTTTACCCTTCCAGTATAACCCGCGTCTCTACCCTCCCAGTATAACCCGCGTCCTGCTCTCCCCTTCCAGTATAACCCGCGTCCTCCTCTACCCGCCCAGTACAACCCGAGTCCCCCTCTACCCTCCCAGTATAACCCGCGTCCCAATCTACCCGCCCAGTATAACCCGCGTCCCGCTCTACCCTGCCAGTATAACCCGCGTCATCCACTACCCGCCCAGTATAACCCGAGTCCCCCTCTATCCTCCAAGTATAACCCGCGTCCCGCTCTACTCTGCCACTATAACCCGCGTCATCCACTACCCGCCCAGTATAACCCGAGTCCCCCTCTACCCGCCCAGTATAACCCACGTCCTGCTCTACTCGCCCTGTATAACCCGCGTCCTCTACCCGCCCAGGATAACCCGCGTCCTCCTCTACCCGCCCAGTATAACCCGCATCCTCCTCTACCCGCCCAGTATAACCCGCGTCCTCCTCTACCTTCCCAGTATAACCCGCGTCCCGCTCTATCCTCCCAGTATAACCCGCGTCCTGCTCTACCCGCCCAGTATATCCCGCTTCCCGCTATCCCCGCCCAGTTTAACCCGCGTCCCCCACTACCTGCCCAGTATAACCCACGTCCTGCTCTCCCTGCCCAGTATAACCCGCGTCCCGCGCTACCCTCCCAGTATAACCCGCGTCCTCTACCCGCCCAGTATAACCCGCGTCCCGCTGTACCCTCCCAGTATTGCCCGCGTCCCCCTCTACCCACCCAATATAACCCGAATCCCGCTCTACCCTCCCAGTATTACCCGCATCCTCCTCTACCCGCCCAGTATAACCCACATCCCGATCTACCCGCCCAGTATAACTCGCATCCCCCTCTAACCGCCCAGTATAACCCGAGTCCCCCTCTACCCGCCCAGTATAACCCGCGTCCCGCTCTACCCTCCCAGTATTACCCGCATCCTCCTCTACCCGCCCAGTATAACCCGCGTCTACCCGCCCAGTATAACCTGCCTCCTCTACCCTCCCAGTATAACCCGCGTCCTCCTCTATCCGCCCAGTATAACCCGCGTCCTCTACCCTCAGTATAACCCGGGTCCTGCGCTTCCCTCCCAGTATAACCCGCGTCCTCTACCCTCCCAGTATAACCCGTGTCCTCCTCTACCATCCCAGTATAACCGGCGTCCTCCTCTACCCGCCCAGTATATCCCGCGTCCTCCACTACCCGCACAGTATAATCCGCGACCTCCTTTACCCGCCCAGCATAACCCTCGTCCTGCAGAACCCGCCCAATATAACCCGCGTAACCCTCTACCCGCCCAGTATAACCCGCGTCCCGCGCTACCCGCAAAGTATAACCCGCGTCCCGCTCTATCCGCCCAGTATAACCCGCGTCCCACTCTACCCGCCCAGTATAACCCGCGTCCCCCTCTACCCACCCAGTATAACCCGAGTCCTCCTCTACCCGCCCAGTATAACCCGCGTCCTCTACCCGCCCAGTATAACCCGCGTCCTCTACCCTCCAGTATAACCTGGGTCCTGCTTTACCCTCCCAGAATAACCCGGGTCCCGCTATACCCTCCCAGTATAACCCGGATCTCTACTCGCCCAGTATAACCTGCGTCCCCCTCTACCCTCCCAGTATAACCCGCGTCCCCCTCTACCTGCCCAGTGTAACCCGCGTCCCCCTCTACCCTCCCAGTATAACCCGCGTCCTCTACCCTCCCAGTATAACCTGTGTCCCCCTCTACCCTCCCAGTATAACCCATGTCCTGCTCTACCCTCCCAGTATAACCCGCGTCCCCCTCTACCCTCCCAGCATAACCCGCGTCCCCCTCTACCCGCCCAGCATAACCCGCGTCCCCCTCTACCCACCCAGTATAACCCGCGTCCCCCTCTACCCGCCCAGTATAACCCGCGTCCCCCTCTACCCGCCCAGTATAACCCGCGTCCCGCTCTACCCTCCCAGTATAACCCGCGTCCCCCTCTACCCTCCCAGAATAACCCGCGTCCCCCTCTACCCTCCCAGTATAACCCGCGTCCCCCTCTACCCTCCCAGTATAACCCACGTCCCTCTCTACCCGCCCAGTATAACCCGCGTCCCGCTCTACCCGCCCAGTTTAACCCGCGTCCCGCTCTACCCGCCCAGTATAACCCGCGTCCCGCTCTACCCTCCCAGTATAACCCGCATCCCGCTCTACCCTCCCAGTATAACCCGGGTCCCGCTCTACTCTCCCAGTATAACCCGCGTCCCGCTCTACCCGCCCAGTATAACCCGCGTCCCGCTTTACCCTTCCAGTATAACCCGCGTCTCTACCCTCCCAGTATAACCCGCGTCCTGCTCTCCCCTTCCAGTATAACCCGCGTCCTCCTCTACCCGCCCAGTATAACCCGAGTCCCCCTCTACCCTCCCAGTATAACCCGCGTCCCAATCTACCCGCCCAGTATAACCCGCGTCCCGCTCTACCCTGCCAGTATAACACGCGTCATCCACTACCCGCCCAGTATAACCCGAGTCCCCCTCTATCCTCCCAGTATAACCCGCGTCCCGCTCTACTCTGCCAGTATAACCCGCGTCATCCACTACCCGCCCAGTATAACCCGAGTCCCCCTCTACCCGCCCAGTATAACCCACGTCCCACTCTACCCGCCCTGTATAACCCGCGTCCTCCTCTACCCGCCCAGTATAACCCGCATCCTCCTCTACCCGCCCAGTATAACCCGCATCCTCCTCTACCTTCCCAGTATAACCCGCGTCCCGCTCTATCCTCCCAGTATAACCCGCGTCCTGCACTACCCGCCCAGTATATCCCGCTTCCCGCTATCCCCGCCCAGTTTAACCCGCGTCCCTCACTACCCGCCCAGTATAACCCACGTCCTGCTCTCCCCGCCCAGTATAACCCGCGTCCTCCTCTACCCGCCCAGTATAACCCGCGTCCCGCTGTACCCTCCCAGTATTGCCCGCGTCCCCCTCTACCCACCCAATATAACCCGCGTCCCGCTCTACCCTCCCAGTATTACCCGCATCCTCCTCTACCCGCCCAGTATAACCCGCATCCCGATCTACCCGCCCAGTATAACTCGCATCCCCCTCTAACCGCCCAGTATAACCCGAGTCCCCCTCTACCCGCCCAGTATAACCCGCGTCCCGCTCTACCCTCCCAGTATTACCCACGTCCTCCTCTACCCGCCCAGTATAACCCGCGTCTACCCGCCCAGTATAACCCGCCTCCTCTACCCTCCCAGTATAACCCGCGTCCTCCTCTATCTGCCCAGTATAACCCGCGTCCTCTACCCTCAGTATAACCCGGGTCCTGTGCTACCCTCCCAGTATAACCCGCGTCCTCTACCCTCCCAGTATAACCCGCATCCTCCTCTACCATCCCAGTATAACCGGCGTCCTCCTCTACCCGCCCAGTATATCCCGCGTCCTCCTCTACCCGCACAGTATAATCCGCGTCCCGCTCTACACTCCCAGTATTACCCGCGTCCTCTACCCGCCCAGTATAACCCGCGTCTACCCACCCAGTATAACCCGCCTCCTCTACCTTCCCAGTATAACCCGCTTCCTCTATCCGCCCAGTATAACCCGTGTCTTCTACCCTCAGTATAACCTGGGTCCTGCGCTACCCTCCCAGTATAACCCGCGTCCTCCTCTACCCGCCCAGTATAACCTGCGTCCCCCTCTACCCTCCCAGTATAACCCGCGTCCTGCTCTACCCTGCCAGTATAACCCGCGTCCCGAACTACCCGCCCAGTATAACCCGCGTCCCCCTCTTCCCTCCCAGCATAACCCGCGTCCCCCCTCTACCCTCCCTGTATAACCCGCGTCCCCCTCTACCCTCCCAGTATAACCCGCGTCCCCCTCTACCCGCCCAGTATAACCCGCGTCCTCCTCTACCCTCCCAGTATAACCCGCGTCCCGATCTACCCGCCCAGTATAACCCGGGTCCTCCTCTACCCGCTCAGTATAACCCGCGTCCCGCGCTACCCACCCAGTATAACCCGCGTCCCACGCTACCCGCCCACTATAACCCGCGTCCCGCTCTATCCGCCCAGTATAACCCGCTTCCCGCTCTACCTGCCCAGTATAACCCGCGTCCCCCTCTACCCGCCCAGTATAACCCGCGTCCCCCTCTACCCGCCCAGTATAACCCGCGTCCTCTACCCGCCCAGTATAACCCGCATCCTCCTCTACCCGCCCAGTATAACCCGCGTCCTCCTCTACCTTCCCAGTATAACCCGCGTCCCGCTTTATCCTCCCAGTATAACCCGCGTCCTGCTCTACCCGCCCAGTATATCCCGCTTCCCGCTATCCCCGCCCAGTTTAACCCGCGTCCCCCACTACCCGCCCAGTATAACCCACGTCCTGCTCTCCCCGCCCAGTATAACCCGTGTCCCGCGCTACCCTCCCAGTATAACCCGCGTCCTCCTCTACCCGCCCAGTATAACCCGCATCCCGCTGTACCCTCCCAGTATTGCCCGCGTCCCCCTCTACCCACCCAATATAACCCGCGTCCCGCTCTACCCTCCCAGTATTACCCGCATCCTCTTCTACCCGCCCAGTATAACCCGCATCCCGATCTACCTGCCCAGTATAACTCGCATCCCCCTCTAACCGCCCAGTATAACCCGAGTCCCCCTCTACCCGCCCAGTATAACCCGCGTCCCGCTCTACCCTCCCAGTATTACCCGCGTCCTCTACCCGCCCAGTATAACCCACGTCTACCCACCCAGTATAACCCGCCTCCTCTACCCTCCCAGTATAACCCGCGTCCTCTATCCGCCCAGTATAACCCGCGTCTTCTACCCTCAGTATATCCCGGGTCCTGCGCTACCCTCCCAGTATAACCCGCGTCCTCTACCCTCCCAGTATAACCCGCGTCCTCCTCTACCATCCCAGTATAACCGGCGTCCACCTCTACCCGCCCAGTATATCCCGCGTCCTCCTCTACCCGCACAGCATAATCCGCAACCTCCTTTACCCGCCCAGCATAACCCTCGTCCTGCAGAACCCGCCCAATATAACCCGCGTCCCCCTCTACCCGCCCAGTATAACCCACGTCCCGCTCTACCTGCTCAGTATAACCCGCATCCCGCGCTACATGCCCAGTATAACCCGCGTCCCGCGCTACCCGCCCAGTATAACGCGTGTCCCGCTCTATCCGCCCAGTATAACCCGCGTCCCGCTCTACCCTCCCAGTATAACCTGCGTCCCGCTCTACCCGCCCAGTATAACCCGCGTCCCCCTCTACCCGCCCAGTATAACCCGCGTCCTCCTCTACCCGCCCAGTATAACCCGCGTCCTCTACCCGCCCAGTATAACTCGCGTCCTCTACCCTCCAGTATAACCTGGGTCCTGCTTTACCCTCCCAGTATAACCCGGGTCCCGCTATACCCTCCCAGTATAACCCGGATCTCTACTCGCCCAGTATAACCCGCGTCCCCCTCTACCCTCCCAGTATAACCCGCGTCCCCCTCTACCTGCCCAGTGTAACCCGCGTCCCCCTCTACCCTCCCAGTATAACCCGCGTCCTCTACCCTCCCAGTATAACCCGCGTCCCCCTCTACCCTCCCAGTATAACCCGCGTCCCGCTCTACCCTCCCAGTATAACCCGCGTCCCCCTCTACCCTCCCAGTATAACCCGCGTCCCCCTCTACCCGCCCAGTATAACCCGCGTCCCCCTCTACCCTCCCAGTATAACCCGCGTCCCGCTCTACCCTGCCAGGATAACCCGCGTCCTCCTCTATCCGCCCAGTATAACCCGCGTCCTCCTCTACCCTCCCAGTATAACCCGCGTCCCCATCTTCCCTCCCAGTATATCCCGCGTCTCGCTCTACCCGCCCAGTATAACCCGCGTCCCCCTCTACCCTCCCAGTATAACCCGCGTCCTCCTCTACCCTGCCAGTATAACCCGCGTCCCCCTCTTCCCTCCCAGTATATCCCGCGTCCCCCTCTACCCACCCAGTATAACCCGCGTCCTCCTCTACCCTCCCAGTATAACCCGCGTCCCGATCAACCCGCCCAGTATAACCCGCGTCCCCCTCTTCCCTCCCAGCATAACCCGCGTCCCCCCTCTACCCTCCCAGTATAACCCGCGTCCTCCTCTACCCTCCCAGTATAACCCGCGTCCCCCTCTACCCGCCCAGTAAAACCCGCGTCCTCCTCTACCCTCCCAGTATAACCCGCGTCCCGATCTACCCGCCCAGTATAACCCGGGTCCTCCTCTACCCTCCCAGCATAACCCACGTCCCCCTCTACCCGCCCAGCATAACCCGCGTCCCCCTCTACCCGCCCAGTATAACCCGCGTCCCCCTCTACCCGCCCAGTATAACCCGCGTCCTCTACCCTCCCAGTATAACCCGCGTCCCGATCTACCCGCCCAGTATAACCCGCGTCCCCCACTTCCCTCCCAGTATAACCCGCGTCCCCCTCTTCCCGCCCAGCATAACCCGCGTCCCCCCTCTATCCTCCCAGTATAACCCGGGTCCTCCTCTACACACCCAGTAATACCCGGGACCTCCTCTACCCTCCCAGCATAACCCGCGTCCTCCTCTTACCCTCCCAGTATAACCCGCGTCCCCCTCTACCCGCCCAGCATAACCCGCGTCACCCTCTACCCGCCCAGTATAACCCGCGTCCCCCTCTACCCGCCCAGTATAACTCGCGTCCCGCTCTACCCTCCCAGTATAACCCGCATCCCCCTCTTCCCTCCCAGCATAACCTGCATCCCCCTCTACCCTCCCAGCATAACCCGCGTCCCGCTCTACCCGCCCAGCATAACCCGCCTCCTCCTCTACCCGCACAGTATAACCCGCGTCCCCCTCTACCCTCCCAGTATAACCCGCGTCCCCCTCTACCCTCCCAGTATAACCCGCGTCCCTCTCTACCCGCCCAGTATAACCCGCGTCCCGCTCTGCACGCCCAGTTTAACCCGCGTCCCGCTCTACCAGCCCAGTATAACCCGCGTCCCGCTCTACCCTCCCAGTATAACCCGCATCCCGCTCTACCCTCCCAGTATAACCCGGGTCCCGCTCTACCCTCTCAGTATAACCCGCGTCCCGCTCTACCCGCCCAGTATAACCCGCGTCCCGCTTTACCCTTCCAGTATAACCCGCGTCTCTACCCTCCCAGTATAACCCGCGTCCTGCTCTCCCCTTCCAGTATAACCCGCATCCTCCTCTACCCGCCCAGTATAACCCGAGTCCCCCTCTACCCTCCCAGTATAACCCGCGTCCCAATCTACCCGCCCAGTATAACCCGCGTCCCGCTCTACCCTGCCAGTATAACCTGCGTCATCCACTACCCGCCCAGTATAACCCGAGTCCCTCTCTATCCTCCCAGTATAACCCGCGTCCCGCTCTACTCTGCCAGTATAACCCGCGTCATCCACTACCCGCCCAGTATAACCCGAGTCCCCCTCTACCCGCCCAGTATAACCCACGTCCCACTCTACCCGCCCTGTATAACCCGCGTCCTCCTCTACCCGCCCAGTATAACCCGCATCCTCCTCTACCCGCCCAGTATAACCCGCATCCTCCTCTACCTTCCCAGTATAACCCGCGTCCCGCTCTATCCTCCCAGTATAACCCGCGTCCTGCTCTACCCGCCCAGTATATCCCGCTTCCCGCTATCCCCGCCCAGTTTAACCCGCGTCCCTCACTACCCGCCCAGTATAACCCACGTCCTGCTCTCCCCGCCCAGTATAACCCGCGTCCTCCTCTACCCGCCCAGTATAACCCGCGTCCCGCTGTACCCTCCCAGTATTGCCCGCGTCCCCCTCTACCCACCCAATATAACCCGCGTCCCGCTCTACCCTCCCAGTATTACCCGCATCCTCCTCTACCCGCCCAGTATAACCCGCATCCCGATCTACCCGCCCAGTATAACTCGCATCCCCCTCTAACCGCCCAGTATAACCCGAGTCCCCCTCTACCCGCCCAGTATAACCCGCGTCCCGCTCTACCCTCCCAGTATTACCCACGTCCTCCTCTACCCGCCCAGTATAACCCGCGTCTACCCGCCCAGTATAACCCGCCTCCTCTACCCTCCCAGTATAACCCGCGTCCTCCTCTATCTGCCCAGTATAACCCGCGTCCTCTACCCTCAGTATAACCCGGGTCCTGTGCTACCCTCCCAGTATAACCCGCGTCCTCTACCCTCCCAGTATAACCCGCATCCTCCTCTACCATCCCAGTATAACCGGCGTCCTCCTCTACCCGCCCAGTATATCCCGCGTCCTCCTCTACCCGCACAGTATAATCCGCGTCCCGCTCTACCCTCCCAGTATTACCCGCGTCCTCTACCCGCCCAGTATAACCCGCGTCTACCCACCCAGTATAACCCGCCTCCTCTACCTTCCCAGTATAACCCGCGTCCTCTATCCGCCCAGTATAACCCGTGTCTTCTACCCTCAGTATAACCTGGGTCCTGCGCTACCCTCCCAGTATAACCCGCGTCCTCCTCTACCCGCCCAGTATAACCTGCGTCCCCCTCTACCCTCCCAGTATAACCCGCGTCCTCCTCTACCCTCCCAGTATAACCCGCGTCCCGAACTACCCGCCCAGTATAACCCGCGTCCCCCTCTTCCCTCCCAGCATAACCCGCGTCCCCCCTCTACCCTCCCTGTATAACCCGCGTCCCCCTCTACCCTCCCAGTATAACCCGCGTCCCCCTCTACCCGCCCAGTATAACCCGCGTCCTCCTCTACCCTCCCAGTATAACCCGCGTCCCGATCTACCCGCCCAGTATAACCCGGGTCCTCCTCTACCCGCTCAGTATAACCCGCGTCCCGCGCTACCCACCCAGTATAACCCGCGTCCCACGCTACCCGCCCACTATAACCCGCGTCCCGCTCTATCCGCCCAGTATAACCCGCGTCCCGCTCTACCCGCCCAGTATAACCCGCGTCCCCCTCTACCCGCCCAGTATAACCCGCGTCCCCCTCTACCCGCCCAGTATAACCCGCGTCCTCCTCTACCCGCCCAGTATAACCCGCATCCTCCTCTACCCGCCCAGTATAACCCGCGTCCTCCTCTACCTTCCCAGTATAACCCGCGTCCCGCTTTATCCTCCCAGTATAACCCGCGTCCTGCTCTACCCGCCCAGTATATCCCGCTTCCCGCTATCCCCGCCCAGTTTAACCCGCGTCCCCCACTACCCGCCCAGTATAACCCACGTCCTGCTCTCCCCGCCCAGTATAACCCGTGTCCCGCGCTACCCTCCCAGTATAACCCGCGTCCTCCTCTACCCGCCCAGTATAACCCGCATCCCGCTGTACCCTCCCAGTATTGCCCGCGTCCCCCTCTACCCACCCAATATAACCCGCGTCCCGCTCTACCCTCCCAGTATTACCCGCATCCTCTTCTACCCGCCCAGTATAACCCGCATCCCGATCTACCTGCCCAGTATAACTCGCATCCCCCTCTAACCGCCCAGTATAACCCGAGTCCCCCTTTACCCGCCCAGTATAACCCGCGTCCCGCTCTACCCTCCCAGTATTACCCGCGTCCTCTACCCGCCCAGTATAACCCACGTCTACCCACCCAGTATAACCCGCCTCCTCTTCCCTCCCAGTATAACCCGCGTCCTCTATCCGCCCAGTATAACCCGCGTCTTCTACCCTCAGTATATCCCGGGTCCTGCGCTACCCTCCCAGTATAACCCGCGTCTTCTACCCTCCCAGTATAACCCGCGTCCTCCTCTACCATCCCAGTATAACCGGCGTCCACCTCTACCCACCCAGTATATCCCGCGTCCTCCTCTACCCGCACAGCATAATCCGCAACCTCCTTTACCCGCCCAGCATAACCCTCGTCCTGCAGAACCCGCCCAATATAACCCGCGTCCCCCTCTACCCGCCCAGTATAACCCGCGTCCCGCTCTACCTGCTCAGTATAATCCGCATCCCGCGCTACCCGCCCAGTATAACCCGCGTCCCGCGCTACCCGCCCAGTATAACCCGTGTCCCACTCTATCCGCCCAGTATAACCCGCGTCCCGCTCTACCCTCCCAGTATAACCTGCGTCCCGCTCTACCCGCCCAGTATAACCCGCGTCCCCCTCTACCCGCCCAGTATAACCCGCGTCCTCCTCTACCCGCCCAGTATAACCCGCGTCCTCTACCCGCCCAGTATAACCCGCGTCCTCTACCCTCCAGTATAACCTGGGTCCTGCTTTACCCTCCCAGTATAACCCGGGTCCCGCTATACCCTCCCAGTATAACCCGGATCTCTACTCGCCCAGTATAACCCGCGTCCCCCTCTACCCTCCCAGTATAACCCGCGTCCCCCTCTACCTGCCCAGTGTAACCCGCGTCCCCCTCTACCCTCCCAGTATAACCCGCGTCCTCTACCCTCCCAGTATAACCCGCGTCCCCCTCTACCCTCCCAGTATAACCCGCGTCCCGCTCTACCCTCCCAGTATAACCCGCGTCCCCCTCTACCCTCCCAGTATAACCCGCGTCCCCCTCTACCCGCCCAGTATAACCCGCGTCCCCCTCTACCCTCCCAGTATAACCCGCGTCCCGCTCTACCCTGCCAGGATAACCCGCGTCCTCCTCTATCCGCCCAGTATAACCCGCGTCCTCTTCTACCCTCCCAGTATAACCCGCGTCCCCATCTTCCCTCCCAGTATATCCCGCGTCTCGCTCTACCCGCCCAGTATAACCCGCGTCCCCCTCTACCCTCCCAGTATAACCCGCGTCCTCCTCTACCCTGCCAGTATAACCCGCGTCCCCCTCTTCCCTCCCAGTATATCCCGCGTCCCCCTCTACCCACCCAGTATAACCCGCGTCCTCCTCTACCCTCCCAGTATAACCCGCGTCCCGATCAACCCGCCCAGTATAACCCGCGTCCCCCTCTTCCCTCCCAGCATAACCCACGTCCCCCCTCTACCCTCCCAGTATAACCCGCGTCCTCCTCTACCCTCCCAGTATAACCCGCGTCCCCCTCTACCCGCCCAGTAAAACCCGCGTCCTCCTCTACCCTCCCAGTATAACCCGCGTCCCGATCTACCCGCCCAGTATAACCCGGGTCCTCCTCTACCCTCCCAGCATAACCCACGTCCCCCTCTACCCGCCCAGCATAACCCGCGTCCCCCTCTACCCGCCCAGTATAACCCGCGTCCCCCTCTACCCGCCCAGTATAACCCGCGTCCTCTACCCTCCCAGTATAACCCGCGTCCCGATCTACCCGCCCAGTATAACCCGCGTCCCCCACTTCCCTCCCAGTATAACCCGCGTCCCCCTCTTCCCGCCCAGCATAACCCGCGTCCCCCCTCTATCCTCCCAGTATAACCCGGGTCCTCCTCTACACTCCCAGTAATACCCGGGACCTCCTCTACCCTCCCAGCATAACCCGCGTCCTCCTCTTACCCTCCCAGTATAACCCGCGTCCCCCTCTACCCGCCCAGCATAACCCGCGTCACCCTCTACCTGCCCAGTATAACCCGCGTCCCCCTCTACCCGCCCAGTATAACTCGCGTCCCGCTCTACCCTCCCAGTATAACCCGCATCCCCCTCTTCCCTCCCAGCATAACCTGCATCCCCCTCTACCCTCCCAGCATAACCCGCGTCCCGCTCTACCCGCCCAGCATAACCCGCCTCCTCCTCTACCCGCACAGTATAACCCGCGTCCCCCTCTACCCTCCCAGTATAACCCGCGTCCCCCTCTACCCTCCCAGTATAACCCGCGTCCCTCTCTACCCGCCCAGTATAACCCGCGTCCCGCTCTGCACGCCCAGTTTAACCCGCGTCCCGCTCTACCAGCCCAGTATAACCCGCGTCCCGCTCTACCCTCCCAGTATAACCCGCATCCCGCTCTACCCTCCCAGTATAACCCGGGTCCCGCTCTACCCTCTCAGTATAACCCGCGTCCAGCTCTACCCGCCCAGTATAACCCGCGTCCCGCTTTACCCTTCCAGTATAACCCGCGTCTCTACCCTCCCAGTATAACCCGCGTCCTGCTCTCCCCTTCCAGTATAACCCGCGTCCTCCTCTACCCGCCCAGTATAACCCGAGTCCCCCTCTACCCTCCCAGTATAACCCGCGTCCCAATCTACCCGCCCAGTATAACCCGCGTCCCGCTCTACCCTGCCAGTATAACCTGCGTCATCCACTACCCGCCCAGTATAACCCGAGTCCCTCTCTATCCTCCCAGTATAACCCGCGTCCCGCTCTACTCTGCCAGTATAACCCGCGTCATCCACTACCCGCCCAGTATAACCCGAGTCCCCCTCTACCTGCCCAGTATAACCCACGTCCTGCTCTACTCGCCCTGTATAACCCGCGTCCTCCTCTACCCGCCCAGGATAACCCGCGTCCTCCTCTACCCGCCCAGTATAACCCGCATCCTCCTCTACCCGCCCAGTATAACCCGCGTCCTCTACCTTCCCAGTATAACCCGCGTCCCGCTCTATCCTCCCAGTATAACCCGCGTCCTGCTCTTCCCGCCCAGTATATCCCGCTTCCCGCTATCCCCACCCAGTTTAACCCGCGTCCCCCACTACCCGCCCAGTATAACCCACGTCCTGCTCTCCCCGCCCAGTATAACCCGCGTCCCGCGCTACCCTTCCAGTATAACCCGCGTCCTCCTCTACCCGCCCAGTATAACGCGCGTCCCGCTGTACCCTCCCAGTATTGCCCGCGTCCCCCTCTACCCACCCAATATAACCCGCGTCCCGCTCTACCCTCCCAGTATTACCCGCATCCTCCTCTACCCGCCCAGTATAACCCGCATCCCGATCTACCCGCCCAGTAAAACTCGCATCCCCCTCTAACCGCCCAGTATAACCCGAGTCCCTCTCTACCCGCCCAGTATAACCCGCGTCCCGCTCTACCCTCCCAGTATTACCCGCGTCCTCCTCTACCCGCCCAGTATAACCCGTGTCTACCCGCCCAGTATAACCCGCCTCCTCTACCCTCCCAGTATAACCCGCGTCCTCCTCTATCCGCCCAGTATAACCCGCGTCCTCTACCCTCAGTATAACCTGGGTCCTGCGCTTCCCTCCCAGTATAACCCGCGTCCTCTACCCTCCCAGTATACCCAGTATAACCCGCATCCTCCTCTACCATCCCAGTATAACCGGCGTCCTCCTCTACCCGCCCAGTATATCCCGCGTCCTCCTATACCCGCACAGTATAATCCGCGACCTCCTTTACCCGCCCAGCATAACCCTCGTCCTGCAGAACCCGCCCAATATAACCCGCGTCCCCCTCTACCCGCCCAGTATAACCCGCGTCCCGCTCTACCCGCTCAGTATAACCCGCGTCCCGCGCTACCCGCCCAGTATAACCCGCGTCCCGCTCTATCCGCCTAGTATAACCCGCGTCCCGCTCTACCCGCCCAGTATCACCCGCGTCCCACTCTACCCGCCCAGTATAACCCGCGTCCCCCTCTACCCGCCCAGTATAACCCGCGTCCTCCTCTACCCGCCCAGTATAACCCGCGTCCTCTACCCGCCCAGTATAACCTGCGTCCTCTACCCTCCAGTATAACCTGGGTCCTGCTTTACCCTCCCAGTATAACCCGGGTCCCGCTATACCCTCCCAGTATAACTCGGATCTCTACTCGCCCAGTATAACCTGCGTCCCCCTCTACCCTCCCAGTATAACCCGCGTCCCCCTCTACCTGCCCAGTGTAACCCGCGTCCCCCTCTACCCTCCCAGTATAACCCGCGTCCTCTACCCTCCCAGTATAACCTGCGTCCCCCTCTACCCTCCCAGTATAACCCGCGTCCCGCTCTACCCTCCCAGTATAACCCGCGTCCCCCTCTACCCTCCCAGTATAACCCGCGTCCCCCTCTACCTGCCCAGTATAACCCGCGTCCCCCTCTACCCTCCCAGTATAACCCGCGTCCCGCTCTACCCTGCCAGGATAACCCGCGTCCTCCTCTATCCGCCCACTATAACCCGCGTCCTCCTCTACCCTCCCAGTATAACCCGCGTCCCCCTCTTCCCTCCCAGTATATCCCGCGTCCCGCTCTACCCGCCCAGTATAACCCGCGTCCCCCTCTACCCTCCCAGTATAACCCGCGTCCTCCTCTACCCTGCCAGTATAACCCGCGTCCCCCTCTTCCCTCCCAGTATATCCCGCGTCCCCCTCTACCCGCCTAGTATAACCCGCGTCCTCCTCTACCCGCCCAGTATAACCTGCTTCCTCCTCTACCCGCCCAGTTTAACCACGTCCTCCTCTACCTTCCCAGTATAACCCGCGTCCCGCTCTACCCTCCCAGTATATACCGCGTCCCCCTCTACCCGCCCAGTATAACCCGCGTCCCGCTCTACCCGCCCAGTATAACCCGCGTCCCGCTCTACCCGCCCAGTATAACCCGCGTCCCGCTCTACCCTCCCAGTATATACCGCGTCCCCCTCTACCCGCCCAGTATAACCCGCTTCCCGCTCTACCCGCTCAGTATTACCCGCGTCCCGCTCTACTCGCCCAGTATAACCCGCGTCCTCCTCTACCCGCCCAGTATAACCACGTCCTCCTCTACCTTCCCAGTATAACCCACGTCCGGCTCTACCCTCCCAGTATATAGCGCGTCCCCCTCTACCCGCCCAGTATAACCCGCTTCCCGCTCTACCCGCCCAGTATAACCCGCGTCCCGCTCTACCCGCCCAGTATAACCCGCGTCCCGCTCTACTCGCCCAGTATAACCCGCGTCCTGTGCTACCCTCCCAGTATAACCCAAATCCTCCTCTACCCACCCAGTATAACCCGCGTTCCGCTCTGCCCTCCCAGTATTACCCGCGTCCTCTACCCGCCCAGTATAACCCGCATCCCGATCTACCCACCCAGTATAACCCACATCCCCCTCTACCCGCCCAGTATAACCCGCGTCCCCCCTCCCTCCCAGTATAACCCGCGTCCTCTACCCTCCCAGTATAACCCGCGTCCTCTATCCGCCCAGTATAAACTGCCTCATGCGCTACCCTCCTAGTATAACCCGCGTCCTCTGCTACCGTCCCAGTATATCCCGCGTCCTCCTCTACCCGCCCAGTATAACCACGTCCTCCTCTACCTTCCCAGTATAACCCGCGTCCGGCTCTACCCTCCCAGTATATACCGCGTCCCCCTCTACCCGCCCAGTATAACCCGCTTCCCGCTCTACCCGCCCAGTATAACCCGCGTCCCGCTCTACTCGCCCAGTATAACCCGCGTCCTGCGCTACCCTCCCAGTATTACCCGCGTCCTCCTCTACCCGCCCAGTATAACCCGCATCCCGATCTACCCGCCCAGTATAACCCGCGTCCCCCTCTACCCGCCCAGTATAACCCGCGTCCCCCCTCCCTCCCAGTATAACCCGCGTCCTCTACCCTCCCAGTATAACCCGGGTCCTCTATCCGCCCAATATAAACTGCGTCCTGCGCTACCCTCCTAGTATAACCCGCATCCTCCGCTACCCTCCCAGTATATCCCGCGTCCTCCTCTACCGTCCTAGTATATCCCGCGTCCTCCTCTACCGTCCCAGTATATCCCGCGTCCTCCTCTACCCGCCCAGTGTAACCCGCGTCCTCCTCTACCCACACAGTATAACCCGTGTCCTGCCGAACCCGCCCAGTATAACCTGCGTCCTGCGCTGCCCGCCCAGTATAACTCGCGTCCTCCTCTACCCGCCCAGTATAACCCGCGTCCCCTTCTAGCCGCCCAGTTTATCCCGCGTCCCGCTCTACCCTCCCAGTATAACCCGCGTCCCGCTCTACCCTCCCAGTATAACCCGCGTCCCCCTCTACCCTCCCAGTATAACCCGCGTCCTCCTCTTCCCGCCCAGTATAACCAGCGTCCTCTTCTACCCTCCCAGTATAAACCGCGTCCTGCGCTACCCTCCCACTATAACCGGCGTCCTCCTCTACCCGCCCAGTATAACCCGAGCCCTCCTCTACCCGCCCAGTATATCCCGCAACCTGCACTACCCGCCCAGTATAACCCGCATCCTGCGCTACCCGCCCAGTGTAACCCGCGTCCTCTACCCGCCCAGTATAACCCGCGTCCTGCTCTTTCCTCCCAGTATAACCCGCGTCCTCCTCTACCCTCACAGTATAACCCGCTTCCTCCTCTACCCGCCCAGTATAACCCGCATCCTGCGCTACCCTCCCAGTATAACCTGCGTCCTCTACCTGCCTAGTATAACCCGCATCCTGCGCTACCCTCCCAGTATAACCTGCGTCCTCCTCTACCCGCCCAGTATAACCCGCGTCCTCTACCCGCCCAGTATAACCTGCGTCCTCTACCCGCCCAGTATAACCCGCATCCTGCACTACCCTCCCAGTATAACCTGCGTCCTCCTCTACCCGCACAGTGTAACCCAGGTCCTCTACCCGCCCAGTATAACCCGCATCATGCGCTACCCGCCCAGTATAACCCGCGCCCTGCTCTTCCCTCCCAGTATAACCCGCGTCCTCTACCCGCGCATTATAACCCGCATCCTCTACCCACCCAGTATAACCCGCATCCTGCGCTACCCGCCCAGTATAACCCGCGCCCTGCTCTTCCCTCCCAGTATAACCCGCGTCCTCTACCCGCGCATTATAACCCGCATCCTCTACCCACCCAGTATAACCCGCATCCTGCTCTACCCGTCCAGCATAAACCGCGTCCTGCGCTACCCGCCCAGTATAACCCGCTTCCTGCTCTACCTGCCCAGTATAACCCGCGTCTTGTGCCAGGCCCCTATTATAACCCGCGTCCCGCTCTACCCGCCCAGTATAACCCGCGTCCCGCTCTACCCGCCCAGTATAACCCGCGCTACTTGGCCAGTATAACCCGCGTCCTGCGCTACCCGCCCAATATAACCCGCTTCCTGCTCTACCTGCCCAGTATAACCCGCGTCTTGTGCCAGGCCCCCAGTATAACCCGCGTCCCGCTCTACCCACCCAGTTTAACCCGCATCCTGCTCTACTCGCCCTGTATAACCCACGTCCCGCTCTATCCGTCAAGTATAACCCGCGTCTCACGCTACCCTCCCAGTATAACCCACGTCCTCCTCTACCCGCCCAGTATAACCCGCGTCCCCCTCTACCCGCCCAGTATAACCCGCATCCCGCTCTACCTGCCCAGTATAACCCGCGTCCTGCTTTACCCGCCCAGTATAACCCGCATCCCCCTCTACCCGCCCAGTATAACCCGTGCTACTTGGCCAGTATAACCCGCGTCCCGCTCTACCCGCCCAGTATAACCCGCATCCCCCTCTACCTGCCCAGTATAACCCGTGCTACTTGGCCAGTATAACCCGCGTCCCGCTCTACCCGCCCAGTATAACCCGCATCCCCCTCTACCCGCCCAGTATAACCCGCGTTCCGCTCTACCCGCCCAGTATAACCCGAGTCCCCCTCTACCCGCCCAGTATAACCCGCGTCCCCCTCTACCCGCCCAGTATAACCCGCGTCCCCCTCTACCCACCCAGTATAACCCGCATCCCCCTCTACCCGCCCAGTATAACCCGCGTTCCGCTCTACCCGCCTAGTATTACCCGCGCTACTTGGCCAGTATAACCCGCTTCCAGCTCTACCCTCCCAGTATAACCCGCGTCCTCCTCTACCCGCCCTGTATAACCCGCGTTCCGCTCTACCCTCCCAGTATAATCCGCGTCCCGCTCTACCCTCCCAGTTTAACCCGCGTCCTCTACCCGCCCATTATAGCCCGCGTCCTCTACCCGCCCAGTATAACCCGCATCCTGCTCTACCCGTGCAGTATAACCCGCGTCCTGCGCTACCCGCCCAGTATAACCCGCTTCCTGCTCTACCTGCCCAGTATAACCCGCGTCTTGTGCCAGGCCCCCATTATAACCCGCGTCCCCCTCTACCCGCCCAGTATAACCCGCGTCCCGCTCTACCCGCCCATTATAACCCGCGCTACTTGGCCAGTATAACCCGCGTCCTGCGCTACCCGCCCAGTATAACCCGCTTCCTGCTCTACCGGCCCAGTATAACCCGCGTCTTGTGCCAGGCCCCCAGTATAACCCGCGTCCCGCTCTACCCACCCAGTTTAACCCGCATCCTGCTCTACTCGCCCTGTATAACCCACGTCCCGCTCTATCCGTCAAGTATAACCCGCGTCTCGCGCTACCCTACCAGTATAACCCACGTCCTCCTCTACCCGCCCAGTATAACCCGCGTCCCCCTCTACCCGCCCAGTATAACCCGCATCCCGCTCTACCTGCCCAGTATAACCCGCGTCCCGCTCTACCCGCCCAGTATAACCCGCATCCCCCCTCTACCCGCCCCCGTGTATGTCCCACGTCCCGCTCTACCCTCCCAGTATAACCCACGTCCCCCTCTACCCACCCAGTATAACCCGAGTCCCCCTCTACCCGCCCAGTATAACCCGCGTCCCCCTCTACCCGCCCAGTATAACCCGCGTCCCCCTCTACCCGCCCAGTATAACCCGCGTCCCCCTCTACCCGCCCAGTATAACCCGCGTTCCGTTCTACCCGCCCAGTATAACCCGCGCTACTTGGCTAGGATAACCCGCGTCCGCTCTACCCTCCCAGTATAACCCGCGTCCTCCTCTACCCGCCCAGTATAACCCGCATTCCGCTCTACCCTCCCAGTATAATCCGTGTCCCGCTCTACCCTCCCAGTATAACCCGCGTCCTCCTCTACCCACCCAGTATAACCCGCGTCCTCCTCTACCCGCCGAGTATAGCCCGCGTCCTCCTCTACCCTCCCAGTATAACCCGTGTCCCCCCTCTACCCGCCCAGTATAACCCGCGTCCCGCTCTACCTGCCCAGTATAACCCGCCTACCTCTCTACCCGCCCAGTATAACCCGCGCTACTTGGCCAGTATAACCCGCGTCCTGCTCTATCCTCCCAGTATAACCCGCGTCCTCCTCTACCCGCCCAATATAACCCGCGTTCCGCTCTACCCGCCCAGTATAACCCGCGTCCCGCTCTACCCGCCCAGTATAACCCGCGTCCTCCTCTACCCTCCCAGTATAACCCGCGTCCTCCTCTACCCGCCCAGTATAACCCTCGTCCTCCTCTACCCGCCCAGTATAACCCTCGTCCTCCTCTATCCTCCCACTACAACCCGCGTCCTCCTCTTCCGTCCAAGTATAACCCACGTCCTCCTCTACCCTCCCAATATAACCCGCGTCCTCCTCTACCCGCCCAGTATAACCCTCGTCCTCCTCTACCCTCCCAGTATAACCCGCGTCCTGCGCTACCCTCCCACTACAATCCGCGTCCTCCTCTACCGTCCAAGTATAACCCACCTCCTGCTCTACCCGCCCAGTAAAACCCGCGTCCTGTGCCAGGCCTCCAGTATAACCCACGTCCTGCTCTACCCGCCCAGTATAACCCGCGTCCCGCGCTACCCGCCCAGTATAACCCGCGTCCCGCGCTATCTTCCCAGTATAACCCGCGTCCCGCACTACCCTCCCAGTATAACCCGCGTCTCGCGCTACCCGCCCAGTATAACCCGCGTCCCCCTCTACCGTCCCAGTATAACCCGCGTCCCGCTCCACCCGCCCAGTATAACCCGCATCCCGCTCTACCTGCCCAGTATAACCCGCGTCCTGCTCTACCAGCCCGTTATAACCCACCTACCTCTCTACCCGCCCAGTATAACCCACGTTAATTGGCCAGTATAACCCGCGTCCCGCTCTACCCTCCCAGTATAACCCGCGTCCTCCTCTACCCGCCCAGTATAACCCGCGTCCTTTACTCTCCCAGTATAACCCGCGTCCTCCTCTACCCTCCCAGTATAGCCAACGTCCTCCTCTATCCGCCTAGTATAACCCGTGTCCTCCTCTACCCGCCCAGTATAACCTGCGTCCTCCTCTACCCGCCCAGTATAACCCGCGTTCCGCTCTACCCGCCCCCGTGTATGTCCCACTCTTCCCGCCCAGTATATCCCGTGTCCCGCTCTACCCTCCCAGTATAACCCGCGTCCCCCTCTACCCACCCAGTATAACCCGCATCCCCCTCTACCCGCCCAGTATAACCCGCGTTCCGCTCTACCCACCCAGTATAACCCGCCTACCTCTCTACCCGCCCAGTATAACCTGCGCTACTTGGCCAGTATAACCCGGGTCCCGCTCTACCCTCCCAGCATAACCCGCGTCCTCCTCTACCCGCCCAGTATAACCCGCATCCTCCTCTTCCCGCCCAGTATAACCCGTGTCCTCCTCTACCCGCCCAGTATAACTAGCGTCCTCCTCTACCCGCCCAATATAACCCGCGTTCCGCTCTACCCGCCCAGTATAACCCGCGTCCCGCTCTACCCGCCCAGTATAACCCGCGTCCTCCTCTACCCTCCCAGGATAACCCGCGTCCTGCGCTACCCTCCCACTACAACCCGCGTCCTCCTCTACCGTCCAAGTATAACCCACGTCCTCCTCTACCCGCCCAGTATATCCCGCGTCCTGCTCTACCCGCCCAGTATAACACGCTTCCTGCTCTACCCGCCCACTATAACCCACGTCCTGTGCCAGGCCTCCAGTATAATCCGCGTCCCGCTCTACCCACCCAGTATAACCCCCGTACCCCTCCACCCGCCCAGTATAAAGCGTGTCCTGCTCTACCCGCCCAGTATAACCCACAACCCACGCTACACTCCCAGTATAACCCGCGTCCCGCTCTACCCGCCCAGTATAACCCGCGTCCCGCTCTACCCAGTATAACCCGTGTTCCTCTCTACCCTCCCAGTATAACCCGCGTCCCGCTGTACCCGCCCTGTATAACCCGCGTCCTGCTCTACCCTCCCAGTATAACCCGCTTCCTGCTTTACCCGCCCAGTTTAACCCGCGTCCTGCTCTACCCGCCCAGTATAACCTGTCTCGTGTGCTACCTGCCCAGTATAAACCGTGTCCTGCTCTACCCGCCCAGTATAACCTGCTTCCTGCTCAACCCTCCCAGTATAAGCCGCGTCTTGCACTACCCGCCCAGTATAACGCGTGTCCTGCTCTACCCACCCAGTGTAACCCGTGTCCTGCGCCAGGCCCCCAGTATTACCCGCGTCCCCCTCTACCCGCCCAGTATAACCCGCGTCCCCCTCTACCCGCCCATTATAACCCACCTACCTCTCTACCCGCCCAGTATAACCCACGTTAATTGGCCAGTATAACCCGCGTCCCGCTCTACCCTCCCAGTATAACCCGCGTCCTCCTCTACCCGCCCAGTGTAACCCACGTCCTTTACTCTCCCAGTATAACCCGCGTCCTCCTCTACCCGCCTAGTATAACCCGTGTCCTCCTCTACCCGCCCAGTATAACCTGCGTCCTCCTCTACCCGCCCAGTATAACCCGCATTCCGCTCTACCCGCCCCCGTGTATGTCCCGCTCTTCCCGCCCAGTATATCAAGTGTCCCGCTCTACCCTCCCAGTATAACCCGCGTCCCCCTCTACCCACCCAGTATAACCCGCATCCCCCTCTACCCGCCCAGTATAACCCGCGTTCCGCTCTACCCGCCCAGTATAACCCGCGTACCTCTCTACCCGCCCAGTATAACCTGCGCTACTTGGCCAGTATAACCCGCTTCCCGCTCTACCCTCCCAGTATAACCCGCGTCCTCCTCTACCCGCCCAGTATAACCCGCATCCTCCTCTTCCCGCCTAGTATAACCCGCGTCCTCCTCTACCCACCCAGTATAACCCGCATCCCCCTCTACCCTCCCAGTATAACCCGCGTTCCGCTCTACCCGCCCAGTATAACCCGCGTACCTCTCTACCCGCCCAGTATAACCTGCGCTACTTGGCCAGTATAACCCGCTTCCCGCTCTACCCTCCCAGTATAACCCGCATCCTCCTCTACCCGCCCAGTATAACCCGCATCCTCCTCTTCCCGCCTAGTATAACCCGCGTCCTCCTCTACCCACCCAGTATAACCCGCGTCCTCCTCTACCCGCCCAATATAACCCGCGTTCCGCTCTTCCCGCCCAGTATAACCCGCGTCCCGCTCTACCCGCCCAGTATAACCCGCGTCCTCCTCTACCCTCCCAGGATAACCCGCGTCCTGCGCTACCCTCCCACTACAACCTGCGTCCTCCTCTACCGTCCAAGTATAACCCACGTCCTCCTCTACCCACCCAGTATATCCGGCGTCCTGCTCTACCCGCCCAGTATAACACGCTTCCTGCTCTACCCGCCCACTATAACCCACGTCCTGTGCCAGGCCTCCAGTATAATCCGCGTCCCGCTCTACCCACCCAGTATAACCCCCGTACCCCTCCACCCGCCCAGTATAAAGCGTGTCCTGCTCTACCCGCCCAGTATAACCCACAACCCACGCTACACTCCCAGTATAACCCGCGTCCCGCTCTACCCGCCCAGTATAACCCGCGTCCCGCTCTACCCAGTATAACCCGCGTCCCGCTGTACCCTCCCAGTATAACCCGCGTCCCGCTGTACCCTCCCAGTATAACCCGCGTCCCGCTGTACCCGCCCTGTATAACCCGCGTCCTGCTCTACATTCCCAGTATAACCCGCTTCCTGCTCTACCCGCCCAGTTTAACCCGCGTCCTGCTCTACCCGCCCAGTATAACCCGTCTCGTGTGCTACCTGCCCAGTATAAACCGTGTCCTGCTCTACCCACCCAGTATAACCTGCTTCCTGCTCTACCCTCCCAGTATAAGCCGCGTCTTGCACTACCCGCCCAGTATAACGCGTGTCCTGCTCTACCCACCCAGTGTAACCCGTGTCCTGCGCCAGGCCCCCAGTATTACCCGCGTCCCCCTCTACCCGCCCAGTATAACCCGCGTCCCCCTCTACCCACCCAGTATAACGCGCGTCCTGCGCTACCCGCCCAGTATAACTCGCATCCTGCGCTACCTGCCCAGTATAACGCGTGTCCTGCGCTAGGCATCCAGTATGAGCCGTGTCCTGCGCTAGGCACCCAGTATGAGCCGTGTCCTGCGCTAGGCGCCCAGTATGAGCCGTGTCCTGCGCTAGGCACCCAGTATGAGCCGTGTCCTGCGCTAGGCGCCCAGTGTGAGCCGTGTCCTGCGCTAGGCGCCCAGTGTGAGCCGTGTCCTGCGCTAGGCGCCCAGTGTGAGCCGTGTCCTGCGCTAGGCGCCCAGTATGAGCCGTGTCCTGTGCTAAAGGTCCAGTATAAGCAGCGTCCTGCACTAGGCACCCAGTATATCGCTTGTCTGGCGCTAGGCGCCCAGTATAAGGGGTGTCCGTGTCCGGTGCTATGCGCTCCCAGCTAGGGACTGGGAGCTCCCTGTACCCCCAGCACTGAGAGGGGAACAGCTGCTGCCTGGGAGTACAGTGGAAGTCACAGGGTATCCAGGGCTCTATGTGGTTTGCTGGAACCCCCAGCCACTTCCAGAGAAATAAAATGTCCTCCTATGCAGCTTCATACCTGGGGATGGTATAAGGAGATGCATAGGAAGCTAATGCAGCCAGATAATTGATTTCAGGGAGCACCAAAAGGGCTTCCCCTCCATGGCCAGGAAACTGTGCCTGGGGACCCTGCTTGCCCACCTTTTGGCGCACAGATTCAGGCAGAGGTGGCAGGCATGGTCCCTTAGCAGATTCCTGGAAATCCGTTTTGGAGGGAAAACTTTGTCCCTTGCAGACGGGACGGAGCCAAGGGTGTACCGAGCTCTGCAGGTGGGCTCAGGCACAGGGCAGTGACCACTCCCCACTGGTCATAGGAGACCATGTTAAATGTGCATGTGGGTAGCACATGCACTTAAGTGATTGGTTGGATACCACAGGGCAGACTTACCCCCTGTGGTAATGTATATTGGAGTGGCATAAAATAAGGGCATGCGAGCCCTGTATGTGCGTATCTTTGTGAACATCAAGACTGCTGTATCATCTATGTATGCTGTACCCCCTTTGAAGCTAAGGGGAAGGGTCTTTTTAAAGACTATTCAGCAATAAACATGTTTGCCTTACAACTCCATCTGAATCCTGCGACCAACAAAATTACGCAAATCGCTATTCCGTTCTCCGGCTGTTCTGGATTGAGCCCAGGTACCTCAAGCCTTCTGCCAGGTACCGTACAGAGCCTGGTACATTGCGAGGGATCAGGAGCTATCAGCCGACACCAATCAGGAGATGGGGCCACAGCTCGTCAACGCATACACAGCAGAAGCGGTTCCAGGTGCCAGTGGTAGGAGCCTGAGTGTAGGTAAGCGGTTCCAAACGCCGATGTTAGAGTTTGGTGCCCTCCTCCGTCATATCAGTCTGGTGCTTTCCTCCATCATATCAATATGGCACTGTCATGGCCAGGGTTTCTTGGCATGGTAGTCACCGGGTATTACCTGTGAGGTCATTATGGCTGGGGGTCTCTGGCAGCGGTGCTGGTGTTTGGCGAGGGGCATTGGCTGCGCATGGTTCTGTGCGCGCACATTGTCACTAGGCCTGGTGAGGTCTGGCGATGTTTCGGTTCCGTTGGCATGGGCGCCGCCATCTTGCCTGCGGCCATGTGATCCCGGCTGTCCAATCCTGGTAGGTCACGTGCTCATTCCAGCCAGTCACAGGGCGGCACTGAGTATTTAGGAAGGTCAAGAGCCTTCCTTCCTTTGCCAGTGCAACGTGTTTCTCAGCTGCTGCTGAGAGAGAGTACCTGTGCCTTACCTGTCTACTTGTTATACGCTTCTAGCCTGAACCTTGCCTGCTCCAACCTGCTGGACTTACCCTGCACCCTCCATATACCTTCCCACCTGCCTGAGTACCTGAACCTGCTGTTTCCCTGCACCTTGCTTCATTTCACTCCCAGCTGGACTTCACTACCTCTGTCTGCATCAGCTACAGCTCACCATACCCGCATTCTGTTACACCTCACCATACCTGTATTCTGTTACACCTCACCATACCTGTATTCTGTTACACCTCACCATACCTGCATTCTGTTACATCTCACCATACCTGTATTCTGTTACACCTCACCATACCTGCATTCTGTTACATCTCACCATACCCGTATTCTGTTACACCTCACCATACCTGCATTCTGTTACATCTCATCATACCTGCATTCTGTTACACCTCACCATACCTGTATTCTGTTACACCTCATCATACCTGCATTCTGTTACATCTCACCATACCTGTATTCTGTTACATCTCACCATACCTGTATTCTGTTACACCTCACCATACCTGCATTCTGTTACATCTCACCATACCCGTATTCTGTTACACCTCACCATACCTGTACAACTCACCATACCCGTATTCTGTTACACCTCACCATACCTGTATTCTGTTACACCTCACCATACCCGCATTCTATTACACCTCACCATACCTGCATTCTGTTACACCTCACCATACCCGTATTCTGTTACACCTCACCATACCTGTATTCTGTTACACCTCACCATACCCGTATTCTGTTACACCTCACCATACCTGTATTCTGTTACACCTCACCATACCTGTATTCTGTTACACCTCACCATACCCGTATTCTGTTACACCTCACCATACCCGTATTCTGTTACACCTCACCATACCTGTATTCTGTTACACCTCACCATACCCGCATTCTGTTACACCTCACCATACCCGCATTCTGTTACACCTCACCATACCCGTATTCTGTTACACCTCACCATACCGGTATTCTGTTACACCTCACCATACCCGTATTCTGTTACACCTCACCATACCCGTATTCTGTTACACCTCACCATACCCGTATTCTGTTACACCTCACCATACCTGTTTCTGTTACACCTCACCATACCCGTATTCTGTTACACCTCACCATACCCGTATTCTGTTACACCTCACCATACCCGTATTCTGTTACACCTCACCATACCCGTATTCTGTTACACCTCACCATACCCGTATTCTGTTACACCTCACCATACCCGCATTCTGTTACACCTCACCATACCTGTATTCTGTTACACCTCACCATACCCGCATTCTGTTACATCTCACCATACCCGTATTCTGTTACACCTCACCATACCCGTATTCTGTTACACCTCACCATACCCGTATTCTGTTACACCTCACCATACCCGTATTCTGTTACACCTCACCATACCCGCATTCTGTTACACCTCACCATACCCGCATTCTGTTACATCTCACCATACCCGTATTCTGTTACACCTCACCATACCCGTATTCTGTTACACCTCACCATACCCGTATTCTGTTACACCTCACCATACCCGTATTCTGTTACACCTCACCATACCCGTATTCTGTTACACCTCACCATACCCGTATTCTGTCACACCTCACCATACCCGTATTCTGTTACACCTCACCATACCCGCATTCTGTTACACCTCACCATACCCGCATTCTGTTACACCTCACCATACCCGCATTCTGTTACATCTCACCATACCCGCATTCTGTTACACCTCACCATACCCGCATTCTGTTACACCTCACCATACCCGCATTCTGTTACACCTCACCATACCCGCATTCTGTTACACCTCACCATACCCGTATTCTGTTACACCTCACCATACCCGCATTCTGTTACACCTCACCATACCCGCATTCTGTTACACCTCACCATACCCGCATTCTGTTACACCTCACCATACCCGCATTCTGTTACACCTCACCATACCCGCATTCTGTTACACCTCACCATACCCGCATTCTGTTACACCTCACCATACCCGCATTCTGTTACACCTCACCATACCCGCATTCTGTTACACCTCACCATACCCGCATTCTGTTACACCTCACCATACCCGTATTCTGTTACACCTCACCATACCCGCATTCTGTTACACCTCACCATACCCGCATTCTGTTACACCTCACCATACCCGCATTCTGTTACACCTCACCATACCCGCATTCTGTTACACCTCACCATACCCGCATTCTGTTACACCTCACCATACCCGCATTCTGTTACACCTCACCATACCCGCATTCTGTTACACCTCACCATACCCGCATTCTGTTACACCTCACCATACCCGCATTCTGTTACACCTCACCATACCCGCATTCTGTTACACCTCACCATACCCGTATTCTGTTACACCTCACCATACCCGTATTCTGTTACACCTCACCATACCCGCATTCTGTTACATCTCACCATACCCGCATTCTGTTACACCTCACCATACCCGCATTCTGTTACACCTCACCATACCCGTATTCTGTTACACCTCACCATACCCGTATTCTGTTACACCTCACCATACCCGTATTCTGTTACACCTCACCATACCTGCATTCGCGCTCCTCCGTCATATCAGTCTGTCGCCCTACTCCGTCATATCAGTCGGTCGCCCTCAGCCGTCATATCAATCTGGTGCCCTCCTCCGTCATATCAGTCGGTCGCCCTCCTCCGTCATATCCGTCTGTCGCACTCCTCCGTCATATCAGTCTGGCGCCGTCCTCCGTCATATCAGTCGGTCGCCGTCCTCCGTCATATCAGTCTGTCGCCCTCCTCCGTCATATCAGTCTGTCGCCCTTCTCCGTCATATCAGTCTGTCGCCCTCCTCCGTCATATCAGTCTATCGCCCTCCTCCGTCATATCAGTCTGTCGCCCTCCTCCGTCATATCAGTCTGGCGCCCTCCTCCGTCATATCAGTCTGGCGCCGTCCTCCTTCATATCAGTCGGTCGCCCTCCGCCGTCACCCTCCTCCATCATATCAGTCTGTCGCCCTCCTCCGTCATATCAGCCTGTCGCCCTCCTCCGTCATATCAGTCTGTGGCCCCCTCCGTCATATCAGTCTGTCGCCCTCCTCCGTCATATCAGTCTGTTGCCCTCCGCCGTCACCCTCCTCCATCATATCAGTCTGTCGCCCTCCTCCGTCATATCAGCCTGTCGCCCTCTTCCGTCATATCAGTCTGTCGCCCTGCTCCGTCATATCAGTCTGGCGCCCTCCTCCGTCATATCAGTCTGTCGCCCTCCTCGGTCATATCAGTCTGTCGCCCTCCTCCGTCATATCAGCCTGTTGCCCTCCTCCGTCACCCTCCTCCGTCATATCAGTCTATCGCCCTCCTCCGTCATAGCAGTCTGGCGCTGTCCTCCGTCATATCAGTCTGTCGCCCTCCTCCGTCGCCCTCCTCCGTCATATCAGTCTATCGCCCTCCTCCGTCACCCTCCTCCGTCATAGCAGTCTCTCGCCCTCCTCCGTCATAGCAGTCTGTCGCCCTCCTCCGTCATATTTGTCTGTCGCCCTCCTCTGTCATATCAGTCTATCGCCCTCCTCCGTCACCCTCCTCCGTCATATCAGTCTATCGCCCTCCTCCGTCATATCAGTCTGTCGCCCTCCGTCATATCAGTCTGGCGCCGTCCTCCGTCATATCAGTCGGTCGCCCTCCTCCGTCATATCAGTCGGTCGCCCTCCTCCGTCATATCAGTCTGTCGCCCTCCTCCGTCATATCAGTCGGTCGCCCTCCTCCGTCATATCAGTCTGTCGCCCTCCTCCGTCATATCAGTCGGTAGCCCTCCTCCGTCATATCAGTCGGTAGCCCTCCTCCGTCATATCAGTCTGTCGCCCTCCTCCGTCACCCTCCTCCATCATATTAGTCTTTCACCCTCCTCCGTCATATCAGTCTATCGCCCTCCTCTGTCACCCTCCTCCGTCATAGCAGTCTGTCGCCCTCCTCCGTCATAGCAGTCTGTCGCCCTCCTCCGTCATTTTAGTCTGTCGCCCTCCTCTTTCATATCAGTCTGTCGCCCTCCTCTGTCACCCTCCTCCGTCATATTTGTCTGTCGCCCTCCTCTGTCATATCAGTCTATCGCCCTCCTCCGTCATATCCGTCTATCGCCCTCCTCCGTCACCCTCCTCCGTCATATCAGTCTGTCGCCCTCCGTTATATCAGTCTGGCGCCGTCCTCCGTCATTTCAGTCGGTCGCCGTCCTCCGTCATATCAGTCGGTCGCCCTCCTCCGTGATATCAGTCGGTCGCCCTCCTCCGTCATATCATTCTGTCGCCCTCCTCCGTCATATCAGTCTGTCGCCCTCCTCCGTCATATCAGTCTTTCGCCCTCCTCCGTCATATCAGTCTGTCGCCCTCCGTCATATCAGTCTGGCGCCGTCCTCCGTCATATCAGTCGGTTGCCCTCCTCCGTCATATCAGTCTGTCTCCCTCCGCCGTCACCCTCCTCCATCATATCAGTCTGTCGCCCTCTTCCGTCATATCAGTCTGTGGCCCTCCGTCATATCAGTCTGTCGCCGTCCTCCGTCATATCAGCCTGTCGCCCTCCTCCGTCATATCAGTCTGTCGCCCTCCTCCGTCATATCAGTCTGTCGCCCTACTCCGTCATATCAGTCGGTCGCCCTCCTCCGTCATATCAGTCTGGCGCCCTCCGTCATATAAGTCTAGCACCCTCCTCCGTCATAGCAGTCTGTCGCTCTCCTCCGTCATATCAGTCTGTTGCCCTCCTCCGTCATAGCAGTCTGTCGCCCTCCTCCGTTATATCAGTCTGTCGCCCTCCTCCGTCACCCTCCTCCGTCATATTAGTCTGTCGCCCTCCTCCGTCATATCAGTCTGGCGCCCTCCACCGTCATATCAGTCTGGCGCCCTCCTCCGTCATATCAGTCTGTCGCCCTCCTCCGTCATAGCAGTCTGTCGCCCTCCTCCGTCATAGCAGTCTGTCGCCCTCCTCCGTCACCCTCCTCCGTCATATTAGTCTGTCGCCCTCCTCCGTCATATCTGTCTATCGCCCTCCTCCGTCACCCTCCTCCATCATATTAGTCTGTCGCCCTCCTCCGTCATATCAGTCTATCGCCCTCCTCCGTCACCCTCCTCCGTCATATCAGTCTATCGCCCTCCTCCGTCATATCAGTCTGTCGCCCTCCGTCATATCAGTCTGGCGCCCTCCTCCGTCACATCAATGTGTCGCCCTCCTCCGTCACATCAATGTGTCGCCCTCCTCCGTCACATCAGTCTGTTGCCCTCCTCCGTCACATCAGTCTGCCGCCCTCCTCCGTCACAGCAGTCTGTCGCCCTCCTCCGTCACAGCAGTCTGTCGCCCTGCTCCGTCATATCAGTCGGTCGCCCTCCTCCGTCATATCAGTCGGTCGCCCTCCTCCGTCATATCAGTCGGTCGCCCTCCTCCGTCGTATCAGTCGGTCGCCCTCCTCCGTCATATCAGTCTGGCGCCCTCCTCCGTCATATCAGTCTGTCGCTTTCCTCCGTCACATCAGCCTGTCGCCCTCCTCCGTCACATCAGTCTGTCGCCCTCCTCCGTCATATCAGTCTGTTGCTCTCCTCTGTCATATCAGTCTGTCGCCCTCCTCCATCATATCAGTCTCACGCCCTCCTCCGTCATATCAGTTTGGTGCCCTCCTCCGTCATATCAGTCGGTCGCCCTCCTCCGTCATATCCGTCTGTCGCACTCCTCCGTCATATCAGTCGGTCGCCCTCCTCCGACATATCAGTCTGTCGCCCTCCTCCGTCATATCAGTCTGGCACCGTCCTCCTTCATATCAGTCAGTCGCCCTCCGCCGTCACCCTCCTCCATCATATCAGTCTGTCGCCCTCCTCCGTCATATCAGCCTGTCGCCCTCCTCCGTCATATCAGTCTGTCGCCCTCCTCCGTCATATCAGTCTGTCGCCCTCCTCCGTCATATCAGTCTGTCGCCCTCCTCCGTCATATCCGTCTGTCGCCCTCCGCCGTCATATCCGTCGGTCACCCTCCTCCGTCATATCCGTCTGTCGCACTCCTCCGTCATATCAGTCGGTCGCCCTCCTCCGACATAGCTGTCTGTCGCCCTCCTCCGTCATATTACTCTGTCGCCCTCCTCCGTTATATCAGTCTGTCGCCCTCCTCCGTCATATCAGTCTGTCGCCCTCCTCCGTCACCCTCCACCGTCATATCAGTCTATCGCCCTCCGTCATATCAGTCTGTCGCCCTCCATCATATCAGTCTGGCGCCGTCCTCCGTCATATCAGTCGGTCGCCGTCCTCCGTCATATCAGTCTGTCGCCCTCCTCCGTCATATCAGTCTGTCGCCCTTCTCCGTCATATCAGTCTATCGCCCTCCTCCGTCATATCAGTCTATCGCCCTCCTCCGTCATATCAGTCTGTCGCCCTCCTCCGTCATATCAGTCTGGCGCCCTCCTCCGTCATATCAGTCTGGCGCCGTCCTCCTTCATATCAGTCGGTCGCCCTCCGCCGTCACCCTCCTCCATCATATCAGTCTGTCGCCCTCCTCCGTCATATCAGCCTGTCGCCCTCCTCCGTCATATCAGTCTGTGGCCCCCTCCGTCATATCAGTCTGTCGCCCTCCTCCGTCATATCAGTCTGTCGCCCTCCGCCGTCACCCTCCTCCATCATATCAGTCTGTCGCCCTCCTCCGTCATATCAGCCTGTCTCCCTCTTCCGTCATATTAGTCTGTCGCCCTGCTCCGTCATATCAGTCTGTCTCCTCCGTCATATCAGTCTGGCGCCCTCCTCCGTCATATCAGTCTGTCGCCCTCCTCGGTCATATCAGTCTGTCGCCCTCCTCCGTCATATCAGCCTGTCGCCCTCCTCCGTCACCCTCCTCCGTCATATCAGTCTATCGCCCTCCTCCGTCATAGCAGTCTGCCGCTGTCCTCCGTCATATCAGTCTGTCGCCCTCCTCCGTCGCCCTCCTCCGTCATATCAGTATATCGCCCTCCTCCGTCACCCTCCTCCGTCATAGCAGTCTCTCGCCCTCCTCCGTCATAGCAGTCTGTCGCCCTCCTCCGTCATATTTGTCTGTCGCCCTCCTCTGTCATATCAGGCTATCGCCCTCCTCCGTCATATCAATCTGTCGCCCTCCGTCATATCAGTCTGGCGCCGTCCTCCGTCATATCAGTCGGTCGCCCTCCTCCGTCATATCAGTCGGTCGCCCTCCTCCGTCATATTTGTCTGTCGCCCTCCTCTGTCATATCAGGCTATCGCCCTCCTCCGTCATATCAATCTGTCGCCCTCCGTCATATCAGTCTGGCGCCGTCCTCCGTCATATCAGTCGGTCGCCCTCCTCCGTCATATCAGTCGGTCGCCCTCCTCCGTCATATCAGTCTGTCGCCCTCCTCCGTCATATCAGTCGGTCGCCCTCCTCCGTCATATCAGTCTGTCGCCCTCCTCCGTCATATCAGTCGGTAGCCCTCCTCCGTCATATCAGTCGGTAGCCCTCCTCCGTCATATCAGTCTGTCGCCCTCCTCCGTCACCCTCCTCCATCATATTAGTCTTTCACCCTCCTCCGTCATATCAGTCTATCGCCCTCCTCTGTCACCCTCCTCCGTCATAGCAGTCTGTCGCCCTCCTCCGTCATAGCAGTCTGTCGCCCTCTTCCGTCATTTTAGTCTGTCGCCCTCCTCTTTCATATCAGTCTGTCGCCCTCCTCTGTCACCCTCCTCCGTCATATTTGTCTGTCGCCCTCCTCTGTCATATCAGTCTATCGCCCTCCTCCGTCATATCCGTCTATCGCCCTCCTCCGTCACCCTCCTCCGTCATATCAGTCTGTCGCCCTCCGTTATATCAGTCTGGCGCCGTCCTCCGTCATTTCAGTCGGTCGCCGTCCTCCGTCATATCAGTCGGTCGCCCTCCTCCGTGATATCAGTCGGTCGCCCTCCTCCATCATATCACTCTGTCGCCCTCCTCCGTCATATCAGTCGGTCGCCCTCCTCCGTCATATCAGTCGGTCGCCCTCCTCCGTCATATCATTCTGTCGCCCTCCTCCGTCATATCAGTCTGTCGCCCTCCTCCGTCATATCAGTCTTTCGCCCTCCTCCATCATATCAGTCTGTTGCCCTCCGTCATATCAGTCTGGCGCCGTCCTCCGTCATATCAGTCGGTTGCCCTCCTCCGTCATATCAGTCTGTCTCCCTCCGCCATCACCCTCCTCCATCATATCAGTCTGTCGCCCTCTTCCGTCATATCAGTCTGTGGCCCTCCGTCATATCAGTCTGTCGCCGTCCTCCGTCATATCAGCCTGTCGCCCTCCTCCGTCATATCAGTCTGTCGCCCTCCTCCGTCATATCAGTCTGTCGCCCTACTCCGTCATATCAGTCGGTCGCCCACCTCCGTCATATCAGTCTGGCGCCCTCCGTCATATAAGTCTAGCACCCTCCTCCGTCATAGCAGTCTGTCGCTCTCCTCCGTCATATCAGTCTGTCGCCCTCCTCCGTCATAGCAGTCTGTCGCCCTCCTCCGTTATATCAGTCTGTCGCCCTCCTCCGTCACCCTCCTCCGTCATATTAGTCTGTCGCCCTCCTCCGTCATATCAGTCTGGCGCCCTCCACCGTCATATCAGTCTGGCGCCCTCCTCCGTCATATCAGTCTGTCGCCCTCCTCCGTCATAGCAGTCTGTCGCCCTCCTCCGTCATAGCAGTCTGTCGCCCTCCTCCGTCACCCTCCTCCGTCATATTAGTCTGTCGCCCTCCTCCGTCATATCTGTCTATCGCCCTCCTCCGTCACCCTCCTCCATCATATTAGTCTGTCGCCCTCCTCCGTCATATCAGTCTATCGCCCTCCTCCGTCACCCTCCTCCGTCATATCAGTCTATCGCCCTCCTCCGTCATATCAGTCTGTCGCCCTCCGTCATATCAGTCTGGCGCCCTCCTCCGTCACATCAATGTGTCGCCCTCCTCCGTCACATCAATGTCGCCTTCCTCCGTCACATCAGTCTGTTGCCCTCCTCCGTCACATCAGTCTGCCGCCCTCCTCCGTCACAGCAGTCTGTCGCCCTCCTCCGTCACAGCAGTCTGTCGCCCTCCTCCGTCATATCAGTCGGTCGCCCTCCTCCGTCATATCAGTCAGTCGTCCTCCTCCGTCATATCAGTCGGTCGCCCTCCTCCGTCGTATCAGTCGGTCGCCCTCCTCCGTCATATCAGTCTGGCGCCCTCCTCCGTCATATCAGTCTGGCGCCCTCCTCCGTCATATCAGTCTGTCGCTTTCCTCCGTCACATCAGCCTGTCGCCCTCCTCCGTCACATCAGTCTGTCGCCCTCCTCCGTCATATCAGTCTGTTGCTCTCCTCTGTCATATCAGTCTGTCGCCCTCCTCCATCATATCAGTCTCACGCCCTCCTCCATCATGTCTCTATTTTTCCTGCTATTCCTCTAGTATGTCTATTCTTCCTGGTATTCCTCCAGTATGTCTATTCTTCCTGGTATTCCTCCAGTAATCCTCTATTCTTCCTATTCCTCGAGTATGCCTCTATTCTTCCTGCTATTCCTCCAGTATGCCTCTGTTCCTCCAGTATGCCTCTATTCTTCCCGTTATTTCTCCAGTATTCCTCTATTCTTCCTATTCCTCGAGTATGCCTCTATTCTTCCTGCTATTCCTCCAGTATGCCTCTATTCCTCCTGTATGCTTCTATTCTTCCCCGCTATTTATCCAGTATTCCTCCTTTCTTCCTGCTATTCCTCCAGTATGTCTCTATTCTTCCCGCTATTCATCCAGTATACCTCTATTCTTCCCACCATTCCTCCAGTATGTCTCTATTTTTCCCACTATTCCTCCAGTATTCCTCTATTCTTCCCGCTGTTCCTCCAGTATGCCTCTATTCTTCCTTCTGTTTCTCCATTATGCCTCTATTCTTCCTTCTGTTCCTCCAGTATGTCTATTATTCCTGCTATTACTCCAGTATGCCTCTATTCTTCTTGCTTTTCCTCCAGTGTGCCTCTATTCTTCCTGCTATTCCTCTATTCTTCCCACTATTCCTCCAGTATGCCTCTATTCTTCCTGCTATTCCGCCAGTATGCCTCTATTCTTCCCGATATTTATCCAGTATTCCTCCTTTCTTCCTGCTATTCCTCCAGTATGTCTCTATTCCTCCATTATGCCTCTATTCTTCCTTCTGTTCCTCCAGTATGCCTCTATTCTTCCCGCTATTCCTCCAGTATGCCTCTATTCTTCCTGCTATTCCTCTATTCTTCCCGCTGTTCCTCCAGTATGTCTCTATTCTTCCTTCTGTTCCTCCAATATGCCTCTATTCTTCCCATTATTTCTCCAGTATTACTCTATTCTTCCTGCTATTCCTCCAGTATGCCTCTATTCTTCCCGCTATTCCTCCAGTATGCCTGTATTCTTCCCGCTATTTATCCAGTATTCCTCTTTACTTCCTGCTATTCCTCCAGTATGTCTCTATTCTTCCTGCTGTTCCTCCAGTATGTCTCTATTCTTACTGCCATTCCTCCAGTATGTCTCTATTCTTCCCACTATTCCACTATTCTTCCTGCTTTTCCTCCAGGATGCCTATATTCTTCCTGCTATTCCTCCAGTATGCTTCTATTCTTCCCGCTATTCCTCCAGTATGCCTCTGTTCTTCCCGCTATTCCTCCAGTATGCCTCTATTCTTCCTTCTGTTCCTCCAGTATGCCTCTATTCTACCTGCTTATCTTCCAGCATGCCTCTTGTCTTCCTGCTATTCCTCCAGTATGCCTCTATTCTTCCTTCTGTTCCTCCAGTATTCTTCTATTCTTCCCACTATTCCTCCAGTATGCCTCTATTCTTCCCGCTTTTCCTCCAGTATGACTCTATTCTTTCCGCTTTTCCTCCAGTATTCCTCTATTCTTCCCACTATTCCTCCAGTTTGCCTCTATTCTTCCCACTATTCCTCCAGTTTGCCTCTATTCTTCCCACTATTCCTCTATTCTTCCTTCTGTTCCTCCAGTATGCCTCTATTCTTCCTGCTATTCCTCCAGTATGCGTCTATTCTTCCCACTATTCCTTCAGTATGCCTCTATTCTTCCCGCTATTCCTCTATTCTTCATTTTGTTCCTCCATTATGCCTCTACTCTTCCTGCTATTCCTCCAGTATGCCTCTGTTCTTCCCGCTATTCCTCCAGTATGCCTCTATTATTCCTTATGTTCCTCCAGTATTCCTCTATTCTTCCTGCTTATCTTCCAGCATGCCTCTATTCTTCCTGCTATTCCTCCAGTATGCCTCTATTCTTCCTTCTGTTCCACCAGTATTCCTATATTCTTCCTGCTATTCCTCCAGTATACCTCTATTCTTCCTTCTGTTCCTCCAGTATTCACTTATTCTTCCTGCTATTCCTCCAGTATTCCTCCTGCTTATCTTACAGTATGCCTCTATTCTTCCTTCTATTCCTCCAGTATTCATTCCTCTATTCTTCCTTCTGTTCCTCCAGTATGTCTCTTCTTCCTTCTGTTCCTCCAGTATGTCCCTAGTCTTCCTGCTATTCCTCCAGTATGCCTCTATTCTTCCTTCTGTTCCTCCAGTATGCCGCTATTCTTCCCACTATTCCTCCAGATTTCCTCTATTCCTCCAGTATGCCTCTATTCTTCCTGCTTTTCCTCCAGTGTTCCTTTATTCTCCCTGCTATTCCTCCAGTATGCCTTTATTCTTCCCACTATTCCTCTATTCTTCCTTCTGTTCCTCCAGTATTCCTCTATTCTGCCATCTGTTCCTCCAGTCTGCCTCTATTCTTCCTGTTATTCCTCCAGTATGCCTCTATTCTTCCCACCATTCCTCCAGTATGTCTCTATTTTTCCCACTATTCCTCCAGTATTCCTCTATTCTTCCCGCTGTTCCTCCAGTATGCCTCTATTCTTCCTTCTGTTTCTCCATTATGCCTCTATTCTTTCTTCTGTTCCTCCAGTATGTCTATTATTCCTGCTATTACTCCAGTATGCCTCTATTCTTCTTGCTTTTCCTCCAGTGTGCCTCTATTCTTCCTGCTATTCCTCTATTCTTCCCACTATTCCTCCAGTATGCCTCTATTCTTCCTGCTATTCCGCCAGTATGCCTCTATTCTTCCCGATATTTATCCAGTATTCCTCCTTTCTTCCTGCTATTCCTCCAGTATGTCTCTATTCCTCCATTATGCCTCTATTCTTCCTTCTGTTCCTCCAGTATGCCTCTATTCTTCCCGCTATTCCTCCAGTATGCCTCTATTCTTCCTGCTATTCCTCTATTCTTCCCGCTGTTCCTCCAGTATGTCTCTATTCTTCCTTCTGTTCCTCCAATATGCCTCTATTCTTCCCATTATTTCTCCAGTATTACTCTATTCTTCCTGCTATTCCTCCAGTATGCATCTATTCTTCCCGCTATTCCTCCAGTATGCCTGTATTCTTCCCGCTATTTATCCAGTATTCCTCTTTACTTCCTGCTATTCCTCCAGTATGTCTCTATTCTTCCTGCTGTTCCTCCAGTATGTCTCTATTCTTACTGCCATTCCTCCAGTATGTCTCTATTCTTCCCACTATTCCACTATTCTTCCTGCTTTTCCTCCAGGATGCCTATATTCTTCCTGCTATTCCTCCAGTATGCTTCTATTCTTCCCGCTATTCCTCCAGTATGCCTCTGTTCTTCCCGCTATTCCTCCAGTATGCCTCTATTCTTCCTTCTGTTCCTCCAGTATGCCTCTATTCTACCTGCTTATCTTCCAGCATGCCTCTAGTCTTCCTGCTATTCCTCCAGTATGCCTCTATTCTTCCTTCTGTTCCTCCAGTATTCTTCTATTCTTCCCACTATTCCTCCAGTATGCCTCTATTCTTCCCGCTTTTCCTCCAGTATGACTCTATTCTTTCCGCTTTTCCTCCAGTATTCCTCTATTCTTCCCACTATTCCTCCAGTTTGCCTCTATTCTTCCCACTATTCCTCCAGTTTGCCTCTATTCTTCCCACTATTCCTCTATTCTTCCTTCTGTTCCTCCAGTATGCCTCTATTCTTCCTGCTATTCCTCCAGTATGCGTCTATTCTTCCCACTATTCCTTCAGTATGCCTCTATTCTTCCCGCTATTCCTCTATTCTTCATTTTGTTCCTCCATTATGCCTCTACTCTTCCTGCTATTCCTCCAGGATGCCTCTGTTCTTCCCGCTATTCCTCCAGTATGCCTCTATTATTCCTTATGTTCCTCCAGTATTCCTCTATTCTTCCTGCTTATCTTCCAGCATGCCTCTATTCTTCCTGCTATTCCTCCAGTATGCCTCTATTCTTCCTTCTGTTCCACCAGTATTCCTATATTCTTCCTGCTATTCCTCCAGTATACCTCTATTCTTCCTTCTGTTCCTCCAGTATTCACTTATTCTTCCTGCTATTCCTCCAGTATTCCTCCTGCTTATCTTACAGTATGCCTCTATTCTTCCTTCTATTCCTCCAGTATTCATTCCTCTATTCTTCCTTCTGTTCCTCCAGTATGTCTCTTCTTCCTTCTGTTCCTCCAGTATGTCCCTAGTCTTCCTGCTATTCCTCCAGTATGCCTCTATTCTTCCTTCTGTTCCTCCAGTATGCCGCTATTCTTCCCACTATTCCTCCAGATTTCCTCTATTCCTCCAGTATGCCTCTATTCTTCCTGCTTTTCCTCCAGTGTTCCTTTATTCTCCCTGCTATTCCTCCAGTATGCCTTTATTCTTCCCACTATTCCTCTATTCTTCCTTCTGTTCCTCCAGTATTCCTCTATTCTGCCATCTGTTCCTCCAGTCTGCCTCTATTCTTCCTGTTATTCCTCCAGCATGCCTCTATTCTTCCTTCTGTTCCTCCAGTATGTCTCTATTCTTCCCCTATTCCTCCAGTATTCCTCTCTTCTTCCTGCTATTCCTCCAGTATTCCTCTATTCTTCCCGCTATTCATCCAGTATGCCTCTATTCTTCCTGCTTTTCCTCCAGTATGCCTATAATCTTCCTGCTATTCCTCTAGTATGCTACTATTCTTCCGGCTATTCCTCCAGTTTGCCTCTATTCTTCCCACTATTACTGCAGAATGCCTCTGTTCTTCCCGCTATTCCTCCAGTATGCCTTTATTCTTCCTTCTATTCCTCCAGTATTCCTGTATTCTTCCTGCTTATCTTCCACTATGCCTCTATTCTTCCTCCTATTCCTCCAGTGTGCCTCTTTTCTTCCTTCTGTTCCTCCAGTATTCCTCTATTCGTCACACTATTCCTCCAGTATTCCTCTCGTCCTCCTTCTGTTCCTCCAGTATTCCTCTATTCTTCCTTCTGTTCCTCCAGTATTCCTATATTAATCCTGCTTATTCCTCCAGTATTCCTCTATTCTTCCTTCTGTTCCTCCGGTATTCCTCTCTTCTTCCTTCTGTTCCTCCAGTATTCCTCTATTCTTCCTGCTTATCTTCCAGCATGCCTCTATTCTTTCAGCTATTCCTCCAGTATACCTCTATTCTTCCTTCTGTTCCTCCAGTATTCTTCTATTCTTCCTGCTATTCCTCCTGCTTATCTTACAGTATGCCTCTATTCTTCCTTCTGTTCCTCCAGTATGTATCTATTCTTCCTTCTGTTCCTCCAGTATGCTTCTATTCTTCCTGCTATTCCTCCAGTATATCTCTATTCTTCCCGCTATTCCTCCAGTATTCCTTTATTCTTCCCGCTGATCCTCCAGTATGTCTCTATTCTTCCTTCTATTCCTCCAGTATTCCTCTATTCTTCCTTCTGTTCCTCCAGCAATTCTCTAGTCTTCCTACTATTCCTCCAGTATGCCTCTATTCTTCCTTCTGTTCCTCCAGTATGCCGCTATTCTTCGTCTGGTCCTCCAGTATTCCTATATTAATCCTGCTATTCCTCCAGTATTCCTCTATTCTTCCTTCTGTTCCTCCAGTATTCCTCTCTTCTTCCTTCTGTTCCTCCAGTATTCCTCTATTCTTCCTTCTGTTCCTCCAGTATTCCTCTATTCTGCCAGCTATTCCTCCAGTATTCCTATATACTTCCCGCTGTTCCTCCAGTATTACTCTATTCTTCCTGCTTATCTTCCAGTATGCCTCTATTCTTCCTGCTATTCCTCCAGTATGCTCCTCCAGTATGCCTCTGTTTTTCCTTCTGTTCCTCCAGTATTCCTCCTGCTTATCTTCGAGTATGCCTCTAATCTTCCTTCTGTTCCTCCACTATGTCTCTATTCTTCCTTCTGTTCTTCCAGTATGTCTCTATTCTTCCTTCTATTCCTCCAGTATGTCTGTATTCTTCCTTCTATTCCTTCAGTATGCTTCTATTCTTCCTACTGTTCCTCCAGTATGCCTCTATTCGTCCCCACTATCCTCCAGTATTCCTCTCTTCCTCCTTCTGTTCCTCCAGTATTCCTCTATTCTCCCATCTGTTCCTCCAGTAATCCTATATTAATCCTGCTATTCCTCTAGTATTCCTCTATTCTTCCTTCTGTTCCTCCAGTATTCCTCCTTCTTATCTTCCAGTATGCCTCTATTCTTCCTTCTGTTCGTCCAGTATGTCTCTATTCTTCCTTTTGTTCTTCCAGTATGTCCCTATTCTTCCTGCTATTCCTCCAGTATGCTTCTATTCTCCCTGCTATTCCTCCAGTATGCCTTTATTCGTCCTACTATTCCTCCCGTATTCCTCTATTCTTCATTCTGTTCCTCCAGTATGTCTATTCTTCCTTCTGTTCCTCCAGTATGTCTATTCTTCCTGCTATTCCTCTAGTATGCCTCTATTCTTCCTGCTATTCCTCCAGTATGACTCTATTCTTCCCACCATTCCTTCAGTATGTCTTTATTCTTCCTGCCATTCCTCCAGTATGCTTCTATTCTTCCTTCTGTTCCTCCAGTATGTCTCTAATCTTCCTTCTGTTCCTCCAGTTTGCCTCTATTCTTCCCATTATTTCTCCAGTATACCTCTATTCTTCCCGCTATTCCTCCAGTATACCTCTATTCTTCCAGCTATTTATAAAGTATTCCTCTATTCTTTCTGCTATTCCTCCAGTATGTCTCTATACTTCCTGCCATTCCTCCAGTATGTCTCTATTCTTCCCACTATTCCTCTATTCTTCCTGCTATTCCTCCAGTATGCCTCTATTCTTACCACCATTCCTTCAGGATGTCTTTATTCTTCCCGCCGTTCCTCCAGTATGCTTCTTTTCTTCCTTCTGTTCCTCCAGCATGTCTCTATTCTTCCTTCTATTCCTCTAGTATGTCTCTATTCGTCCCATTATTTCTCCAGTATGCCGCTATTCATCCAGTATTCCTGTATTCTTCCCGCTGTTCCTCCAATATGCCTCTATTCTTCCTTCTGTTCCTCCAGTATGTCTCTATTCTTACTTCTGTTCCTCCAGTATGTCTCTAGTCTTCCTGCTATTCCTCCAGTATGCCTCTATTCTTCCCACTATTCCTTCAGTTTCCCTCTATTCTTCCCACTATTCCTCCAGTATTCCTCTATTCTTCCGGCTATTCCTCCAGTATGCCTCTATTCTTCCTGCTATTTCTTTATTCTTCCAAATATTCCCCTATTCTTCCTGCTATTCCTCCAGTATGCATCTATTCTTCCTGCTTTTCCTTCAGTATTCCTTTATTCTACCTTCTGTTCCTCCAGTATTCCTTTATTCTTCCTTCTGTTCCTCCAGTATTCCTTTATTCTTCCTTCTGTTCCTCCAGTATGCCTCTATTCTTCCTGCAATTCATCCAGTATTCCTCTATTCTTCCCATTATTCCTCCAGTATGCCTCTATCCTTCCCACTATTCCTCCAGTATGCCTCTATTCTTCCCGCTATTCCTCCAGTATGCCTCTATCCTTCCCACTATTCCTCCAGTATGCCTCTATTCTTCCTGCTATTCCTCCAGTATTCCTCCTGCTTATCTTCTAGTATGCCTTTATTCTTCCTTCTGTTTCTCCAGTATGTCTCTATTCTTCCTTCTGTTCCTCCAGTATGTCTCTATTTTTCCTTCAGTTCCTCCAGTATGCCTCTCTTCTTCCTGCTATTCCTCCAGTATTCCTCTCTTCTTCCTGCTATTCCTCCAGTATTCCTTTATTCTTGCTTCTGTTCCTCCAGTATTCCTCTATTCTTCCCACTATTCCTCCAGTATGCCTCTATTCCTCCAGTATTCCTCTCTTCTTCCTGCTATTCCTCCAGTATTCCTCTATTCTTCCTGCTTTTCCTCCAGTATGCCTTTATTGTTCCCACTATTCCCCTATTCTTCCTGCTATTACTCCAGTATGCTTCTATTCTTCATACAGTATTCCTATATTGTTCCTGCTATTCCTCCAGTATGCCTTTATTCTTCCCACTATTCCTCTATTCTTCCTTCTGTTCCTCCAGTATGTCTCTATTCTTCGTTCTGTTCCTCCAGTATGCCTCTATTGTTCCAGCTATTCCTCCACTATACCTCTATTCTTCCTGCTATTCCTCCAGTATTCCTCTATTCTTCCTACTATTCCTCAAGTATGTCTATATTCTTCCTATTTTTCCAGTATTCCTCTATTCTTCCTTCTGTTCCTCCAGTATGCCTCTTTTCTTCCTGCTATTCCTCCAGTATACCTCTATTTTTGCTGCTAATCCTCCAGTATGCCTCTATTATTTCCACTATTCCTGCAGTATGCCTCTATTCTTCCTTTTGTTCCTCCAGTATGTCTCTGTTCTTCCCACTATTTCTCCAGTATGCCTGTATTCTTCCCGCTATTCCTCCAGTATGTCTCTATTCCCACTATTCCCCCAGTATGCCTTTATTCTTACTTTATTCCTCCAGTATGTCTCTATTCTTCCTGCTATTACTCCATTATGTCTCTATTCTTCCCGCTATTCCTCCAGTATGTCTCTATTCTTCCCACTATTCCTCCAGTATGCCTCTATTCTTCCCACTATTCCTCCAGTATGCCTCTATTCTTCCTACTATTCCTCCAGTATGCCTCTATTCTTCCTGCTATTCCTCCAGTATGCCTCTATTCCGACTACTCCTTCAGTATGCCTCTATTCTTCCCGCTATTCCTCCAGTATTCCTCTATTCCTCCAGTATGCCTCTATTCTTCCCACTCTTCCTCCAGTATGCCTCTCTTCTTTCCACTATTCCTCCAGTATGCCTCTATTCTTCCCACTATTCCTCCAGTATGCCTCTATTCTTCCCACTATTCCTCTAGTATGCCTCTATTCTTCCCACTATTCCTCCAGTATGCCTCTATTCTTCCGTCTTTTCCTCCAGTATGCCTATATTCTTCCTGCTATTCCTCCAGTATGCTTCTATTCTTCCTACTATTCCGCATTTATGCCTCTATTCAACCCACTATTCCTCCAGTATTCCTCTCTTCTTCCTTCTATTCCTCAATTCTTCCTTCATTTCCTCTATTCTTCCTGCTATTCATCCAGTATGCCTCTATTCTTCCAGCTTTTCCTCCAGTATGCCTCTATTCTTCCTACTATTCCTCCAGTATGCCTCTATTCCGACTACTCCTTCAGTATGCCTCTATTCTTACCGCTATTCCTCCACTATTCCTCTATTCTTACCGCTATTCCTCCAGTATGCCTCTATTCTTCCCACTCTTCCTCCAGTATGCCTCTATTCTTTCCACTATTCCTCCAGTATGCCTCTATTCTTCCCACTATTCCTCCAGTATGCCGCTATTCCCACTATTCCTCTAGTATGCCTCTATTCTTCCCACTATTCCTCCAGTATGCCTCTATTCTTCCGGCTTTTCCTCCAGTATGCCTATATTCTTCCTGCTATTCCTCCAGTATGCTTCTATTCTTCCTACTATTCCGCCTTTATGCCTCTATTCAACCCACTATTCCTCCAGTATTCCTCTCTTCTTCCTTCTATTCCTCAATTCTTCCTTCATTTCCTCCAGTTTTCCTCTATTCTTCCTGCTATTCATCCAGTATGCCTCTATTCTTCCAGCTTTTCCTCCAGTATGGCTCTATTCTTCCTACTATTCCTCCAGTATGCCTCTTTTCTTCCTGCTATTCCTCTAGTATGCCTCTATTCCCACTACTCCACCAGTATGCCTCTATTCTTCCTACTATTCTTCCTGCTATTGCTCCAGTATGCCTCTATTCCCACTACTCCTCCAGTATGCCTCTATTCTTCCCGCTATTCCTCTATTCTTCCCACTCTTCCTCCAGTATGCCTCTATTCTTCTGCTATTCCTCCAGTATTCCTCTCTTCTTCCTGCTATTCCTCCAGTATTCCTCTATTCTTCCTGCTTTTCCTCCAGTATGCCTTTATTGTTCCCACTATTCCCCTATTCTTCCTCCTATTACTCCAGTATGCCTCTATTCTTCATACAGTATTCCTATATTGTTCCTGCTATTCCTCCAGTATGCCTTTATTCTTCCCACAATTCCTCTATTCTTCCTTCTGTTACTCCAGTATGCCTCTATTCTTCCTTCTGTTCCTCCAGTATTCCTCTATTCTTCCTACTATTCCTCCAGTATGCCTCTTTTCTTCCTGCTATTCCTCCAGTATACCTCTATTTTTGCTGCTAATCCTCCAGTATGCCTCTATTATTTCCACTATCCCTGCAGTATGCCTCTATTCTTCCTTTTGTTCCTCCAGTAAGTCTCTGTTCTTCCCACTATTTCTCCAGTATGCCTGTATTCTTCCCGCTCTTCCTCCAGTATGCCTCTCTTCTTTCCACTATTCCTCCAGTATGCCTCTATTCTTCCCACTATTCCTCCAGTATGCCTCTATTCCCAATATTCCTCTAGTATGCCTCTATTCTTCCCACTATTCCTCCAGTATGCCTCTGTTCTTCCGGCTTTTCCTCCAGTATGCCTATATTCTTCCTGCTATTCCTCCAGTATGCTTCTATTCTTCCTACTATTCCGCCTTTATGCCTCTATTCAACCCACTATTCCTCCAGTATTCCTCTCTTCTTCCTTCTATTCCTCAATTCTTCCTTCAATTCCTCCAGTTTTCCTCTATTCTTCCTGCTATTCATCCAGTATGCCTCTATTCTTCCAGCTTTTCCTCCAGTATGCCTCTATTCTTCCTACTATTCCTCCAGTATGCCTCTATTCTTCCTGCTATTCCTCTAGTATGCCTCTATTCCCACTACTCCTCCAGTATGCCTCTATTCTTCCTACTATTCCTCCAGTATGCCTCTATTCTTCCGGCTATTTATCCAGTATTCCTCTTTTCTTCCTGCTATTCCTCCAGTATGCCTCTATTCTTCCCGCTATTCCTCTATTCTTCCCGCTATTCCTCCAGTATTTCTCTATTCTTCCAGCTTTTCCTCCTGGATTCCTCTATTCTTCCTGCTTTTTCTCCAGTATGCCTCTATTCTTCCTTCTTTTCCTCCAGTATGCCGCTATTATTCCCACTATTCCTCCAGTATTCCTCTGTTATTCCTTCTGTTCTTCCATTATGTCTATTCTTCCTTCTGTTTCTCCAGTATGTCTATTCTTCCTGCTATTCCTACAGCATGCCTCTATTCTTCCTGCTATTCCTCCAGTATGCCTCTATTCTTCCCACCATTCCTTCGGTATGTCTCTATTCTTCCCGCCGTTCCTTCAGTATGCTTCTATTCTTCCTTCTGTTCCTCCAGTATGTCTCTATTCTTCCTTCTGTTCCTCCAGTATGCCTCTATTCTTCCCGTTATTTCTCCTGTATTCCTCTATTCTTCCCGCTATTCCTCCAGTATACCTCTATTCTTCCCGCTATTTATCCAGTATTCCTCTATTCTTCCGGCTTTTCCTCCAGTATGCCTATATTCTTCCTGCTATTCCTCTAGTATGCTTCTATTCTTCCTGCTATTCCTCCAGTATGCCTCTATTCTTCCCACTATTCCTCCAGTATGCCTCTGTTCTTCCCGGTATTCCTCCAGTATGCCTCTATTCTTCCTTCTGTTCCTCCAGTATTCCTCTATTCTTCCTACTTATCTTCCAGCATGCCTCTATTCCTCCAGTATGCCTCTATTCTTCCTTCTGTTCCTCCAGTATTCCTATATTCTTCCTGCTATTCCTCCAGTATACCTCTATTCTTCCTTCTGTTCCTCCTGTATACCTCTATTCTTCCTGCTATTCCTCCAGTATGCCTCTATTCTTCCTTCTGTTCCACCAGTATGTCTCTATTCTTCCTTCTGTTCCTCCAGTATGTCTCTAATCTTCCTTCTATTCCTCCAGTATGCTTCTATTCTTCCCACCATTCCTTCAGTATGTCTCTATTCTTCCCGCCGTTCCTCCAGTATGCTTCTATTTTTCCTTCTGTTCGTCCAGTATGTCTCTATTCTTCCTTCTGTTCCTCCAGTATGTCTCTAGCCTTCCTGCTCTTCCTCCAGTATTCCTCTATTCTTCCTGCTATTCCTCCAGTATGTCTCTATTCTTCCTGCTATTTCTCCAGTATGCCTCTATTCTTCCTGCCATTCCTCCAGTATGTCTCTGTTCCTCCAGTATTCCTCTATTCTTCCCGCTGTTCCTCCAGCATGCCTCTATTCTTCCTTCTGTTCCTCCAGTATTCATCTATTCTTCCCGCTATTCCTCCAGTATGCCTCTATTGTTCCCGCTTTTCCTTCAGTATGCCGCTATTCTTCCCACTATTCCTCCAGTTTCCCTCTATTCTTCCCGCTATTCCTCCACTGTTCCTCTATTCTTCCCGCTATTCCTCCAGTATGCCTCTATTCTTCCTGCTTTTCCACCAGTATTACTTTATTCTTCCTGCTATTCCTCTAGTATGCCTTTATTCTTCCCGCTATTCCTCCAGTATGCCTCTATTCTTCCTTCTGTTCCTCCATTATGTCTCTATTCTTCCTTCTGTTCCTCCAGTATGTCTCTCTTCTTCCTTCTGTTCCTCCAGTATGTCTCTATTCTTCCTTCTGTTTCTCCAATATGTCTCTATTCTTCCTTCTATTCTTCTAGTATGCTTCTATTCTTCCTGCTATTCCTCCAGTATGCCTCTCTTCTTCCTACCATTCCTCCAGTATTCCTCTCTTCTTCCTGCTATTCCTCCAGTATTCCTCTATTCTTCCTTCTGTTCCTCCAGTATTCCTCTATTCTTCCCACTATTCCTCCAGTATGCCTCTATTCTTCCCACTATTCCTGTAGTATGTCTCTATTCTTCCTGCTATTCCTCCAGTATTCCTCTCTTCTTCCTGCTATTCCTCCAGTATTCCTCTATTCTTCCTGCTTTTCCTCCAGTATGCCTTTATTGTTCCTACTATTCCCCTATTCTTCCTGCTATTCCTCCAGTATGCCTCTATTCTTCCTGCTTTTCCTCCAGTATGCCTCTTTTCTTCTTGCAATTCCTCCAGTATGCCTCTATTCTTTCCACTATTCCTGCAGTATGCCTCTATTCCTTTTGTTCCTCCAGTATGCCTCTATTCTTCCCCTATTCCTCCAGTATGTCTCTATTCTTCCTGCTATTCCTCCAGTATGTCTCTATTCTTCCTGCTATTCTTCCAGTATGTCTCTATTCTTCCTGCTATTCCTCCAGTATGTCTCTATTCTTCCCGCTATTCCTCCAGTATGCCTCTATTCTTCCCGCTATTCCTCCAGTATGTCTCTATTCCCACTATTACTGCAGTATGTCTCTATTCTTCCCCTATTCCTCCAGTATGTCTCTATTCTTCCTGCTATTCCTCCAGTATGCCTCTATTCTTCCCGCTATTCTTCCTGTATGCCTCTATTCCTGCTATTCCTCCAGTACGCCTCTATTCTCCCTGCTATTCCTCCAGTATGCCTCTATTCCCACTATTCCTCTAGTATGCCTCTATTCTTCTCACTATTCCTCCAGTATGCCTCAATTCTTCCCACTATTCCTCCAGTATGCCTCTATTCCTCCAGTATACCTCTATTCTTCCCACTATTCCTCTTTTCTTCCCACTATTCATCCAGTATGCCTCTATTCTTCCCACTATTCCTCCAGTATGCCTCTATTCTTCCTGCTATTCCTCCAGTATGCCTATTCTTCCCGCTATACCTCCAGTATGCCTCTATTCCCACTATTCCTCCAGTATGCCTCTATTCTTCCCGCTATTCCTCCATTCTTCCCGCTATTTCTCCAGTATGCCTCTATACTTCCCACTATTCCTCCAGTATGCCTCTATTCTTTCCACTATTCCTCCAGTATGCCTCTATTCCTCCAGTATGCCTCTATTCTTCCTGCTATTCCTCCAGTATTCTTCCCACTATTCCTCCAGTATGCTTCTATTCCCACTATTCCTCCAGTAAGCCTCTATTCTTCCCACTATTCCTCCAGTATGCCTCTATTCTTCCCACTATTCCTCCAGTATGCCTCTTTTCTTCCCACTATTCCTCCCGCATGCATCTATTCTTCCCACTATTCCTCCAGCATGCCTTTATTCCCACTATTCCTCCAGTATGCCTCTATTCCCACTATTCCTCCAGTATGTCTCTATTCTTCCCGCTATTCCCCCAGTATGCCTCTATTCTTCCCACTATTCCTCCAGCATGCCTTTATTCCCACTACTCCTCCAGTATGCCTCTATTCCCACTATTCCTCCAGTATGTCTCTATTCTTCCCGCTATTCCTCCAGTATGCCTCTATTCTTCCTGCTTTATTTCGTTCATCTCCCTCTATTCCTCCCTGTCACGTCTGAGGGTTGGTCTGGGTAGGAACAGGCGTGGAAGGCTGAATGGGAGGTTAGAGAGGCTTTAGCCAAGGTCTCATCATGTAGGATGTGGAATCACGGTAATGAGTGAGGCGCCTGAATGCTTGGGTAACAGAAAAGTCTTTATTATTACTGAATTGAGGAATAGTTTGATTAGAGTCCGATGTTAAAGAATAATAACTTGATTTGATAAGGATCCGATGTTGAAGATTTGTACTTGATGGGTAGGAACTGATGATGGTATCTTAGGGTCCGATTCAGCACGGATCGCAAAAGCGCAGGCACTGCGATCGGAGAGTGGGAACGCAGGGGCTGGGCAAATCCATCGCGGAAAGATTGACAGGAAGTGCCGTTTGGGGGCAGGCGTGCCAGTGTGTTTGAACGCTGTTACAGGGACGTGCATAATTAACCCACTGTGACGGCGTACGCAGCCTGAGCTCTAGGCGCACACAGGAAGTTCTGCCGTTTCTGAGGGAGGTCTGTTCAGCCTTAAGTGTGCGTAAGGCTCCGATGGTACTCCACTGTGCTGATATTTTCACTGACTTGCAAGGTGTTGCAGATGTGAGTAAAGGGAAGTGGGCGGCTTTATATTATGGTGCGGCGGTATTGTGATCGTGTTCATTTGCACAATTTCGCAGCAGACGTGCGTGCACAAATGCACACTTGAGATCCATACTGAATCAGGCCCTTAATGCAGTTGATCGTAAGGACCGATGGTGATGACTTAATCCAGTTGATCAGTAAGGACCGATGGTGATGACAATGCTGTTGATCAGTAAGGACCGATGGTGATGACTTAATGCCATTGATCGGTAAGGACCGATACTGATGACTGAATGCAGTTGATCGGAAAGGACAGATGGTGATGACTTAATGTCGTTGATTGGTAATGACCGATACTGATGACTGAATGCAGTTGATCGGAAAGGACAGATGGTGATGACTTAATGCAGTTGATTGATAAGGAGCGATGGTGAGGACTTAGTGAAGTTGATTGGTAAGGACCGATGATGATGACTTCATTCAATTGATTGGTAAGGACCGATGGTAATTATTGAAGCTGCATACACACACAATTTTTTGAACGATTATCATTAAACAATATTGTTTAACAATAATCGTTTGACTCAGAAAGTGAACGATTTATTCAAACGATAAACGATTATCGCTCATGCGCATTCACATTTGTAGTTCAGTAAGACTTGTCAACTGAACGATTTTCAGTAAGGGAATATGCAAAAATCATTTGTAGTTCGAAAAAATCGTTCATTACACTTTAAAAAATCTGACAGATAATCGTTCATAAAATCGTTGGTAACAAAATCGTTGTGTGTGTATGCAGCTTAAAGCTGCATACACACAATGGCCCTCATTCAGAGCCGTACGCTCTGAGCAGAGCGCACGCTCTGCATGAGGGCCGGGCTCCTTTTTCATGGAGCGTCCTCCTGGACGCTCGTATAGCTGTGGGTCACCACCCACAGGCTATACGAGCGTGCATTTTGATGGCCGCGATGGTCGTGACCATCGCGACCATCGAAATTGCGAGCCGGAGCCTGCGGTTGAGGTTTTCAACCGCAAGCTCCGGAGTGATTTTGGCTCTATCAGAGCCAAAATCACTCCCACTGACATCACTAGTGATGTCAGTGGGCCGGCTTCTGACGGGAGGCGTTCCCGTGGGAACGCCCCCGTCAGGGAGGCACGCCCCCGGCACGCCCACCGAAGGGGGCGTGCTGTCAATCAACATTGACAGCACGCCCCCTTTGATCGGACACAACGAGCGAAGGAAAGTCCTTCGCTCGTCGTGTCTGGCGCATGCGCACGACGGAGCTCCCTCCATCGTGCGCATGCTCAGTGCAGACCATCGACCCACTTGCGAGCGTACAGCCGCTCGCGAGTGGGTCTGAATCAGGCCCAATGATTTTTTGAACGATTATCGTTAAATATATCGTTTAACGATAATCATTTGAAAAAATTGTTCACTTTCTGAGTCAAACGATGAACGATTATTGACTTAATGCAGTTGATCGATAAGGAGCGATGGTGTTGAGTTAATGCAGTTGATCGATAAGGAGTGATGGTGTTGAGTTAATGCAGTTGATCGATAAGGAGCGTTGGTGATGAGTTAATGCAGTTGATTGGTAAGGACCATGGTAATGAGTTAATGCAATTGATCAATAAGGAGCGTTGGTGATGAGTTAATGCAGTTGATTGGTAAGGACCATGGTAATGAGTTAATGCAGTTGATCGATAAGGAGCGTTGGTGATGAGTTAATGCAGTTGATCGATAAGGAGCGTTGGTGTTGAGTTAATGCAGTTGATCGATAAGGAGCGTTGGTGATGAGTTAATGCAGTTGATCGATAAGGAGCGATGGTGTTGAGTTAATGCAATTGATCAATAAGGAGCGATGGTGATGACTTAATGCAGTTGATCGATAAGGAGCGATGGTGTTGAGTTAATGCAGTTGATCGATAAGGAGCGTTGGTGATGAGTTAATGCAGTTGATCGATAAGGAGCGATAGTGATGACTTAATGCAGTTGATCGATAAGGAGCGATGGTGATGAGTTAATGCAGTTGATCAATAAGGAGCGATGGTGATGACATAATGCAGTTGATCGATAAGGAGCGATGGTGATGAGTTAATGCAGTTGATCGATAAGGAGCGTTGGTGATGAGTTAATGCAGTTGATCGATAAGGAGCGTTGGTGATGAGTTAATGCAGTTGATCGATAAGGAGCGATGGTGATGACTTAATGCAGTTGATCGATAAGGAGCGATGGTAATGAGTTAATGCAATTGATCGATAAGGAGCGATGGTGATGAGTTAATGCAGTTGATCGATAAGGAGCGATGGTGTTGAGTTAATGCAGTTGATCGATAAGGAGCGTTGGTGATGAGTTACTGCAGTTGATTGGTAAGGACCATGGTGTTGAGTTAATGCAATTGATCAATAAGGAGCGATGGTGATGACTTAATGCAGTTGATCGATAAGGAGCGATGGTGTTGAGTTAATGCAGTTGATCGATAAGGAGCGTTGGTGATGACTTAATGCAGTTGATCGATAAGGAGCGATGGTGATGACTTAATGCAGTTGATTGGTAAGGACCATGGTAATGAGTTAATGCAGTTGATCAATAAGGAGCGTTGGTGATGAGTTAATGCAGTTGATCGATAAGGAGCGATGGTGATGACTTAATGCAGTTGATCGATAAGGAGCGATGGTGATGAGTTAATGCAGTTGATCAATAAGGAGCGATGGTGATGACTTAATGCAGTTGATCGATAAGGAGCGATGGTGTTGAGTTAATGCAATTGATCAATAAGGAGCGATGGTGATGACTTAATGCAGTTGATCGATAAGGAGCGTTGGTGATGAGTTAATGCAGTTGATCGATAAGGAGCGATGGTGATGACTTAATGCAGTTGATTGGTAAGGACCATGGTAATGAGTTAATGCAGTTGATCAATAAGGAGCGATGGTGATGACTTAATGCAGTTGATCGATAAGGAGCGATGGTGATGACTTAATGCAGTTGATCGGTAAGGAGCGATGGTGATGACTTAATAAAGTTGATCGGTAAGGACTGATGGATGATGGCTTCATGCAGTTGATTGTTAAGGACCGATGGTAATTATTGAAGCTGCATACCCACGCGATTTTTTGAACGATTATCATTAAACGATATCGTTTAATGATAATCGTTCATGCGTGTTCACGTTTTTAGTTTGTAGTTCTGTCTGACTTGTCAACTCAACGATTTTCATTAAGGGAATATGCAAAAATTGTTTGTAGTTCAAAAAAACCCAGTAAGAACCGATGGTGATTATACGTCCCATAGGTAACCAGAAGGCAGCTAGATGATGATAGAGGGACAGGAGATGACAGACAGAACCGCACAGGTATCGTCTATCCGGGAGCTCAGTACTGCGCTGTAGCATCAGCAAGTAGCGACGTTGTACTGGCAACAGGAAAGGGAATTTATAGGGATGGATTCGCAGTGATTGGATACTGCGGTCAGCAGGTTAGAGAGCAGCGCACTGAATGGAGGCAGAGAGTCAGGTGATAGAGTCCAAGATGGCTGTGCCCATATCCCCGTCCAGGAGGGAACTCCAGCGGGCGGCCTGTGTATCACCATGCTGGAGAAGCCCGTTAGGAGTAGAAGGATGCAGAGAATCATCCGCATGCCCAAACATCAGCCAGGTACGGCGAGCAGCCCGAACGGACCTCTGTGCCATCCTGGATAGGCACAAGAGAGGTAAGAAGGTGGTCTGGATAGTCTGGATCGTGACATCTCCTATCTCCTCTATCCAGTGGCATAACTAGGGTTTTTGGAGCCCAGGGAAAGATGAAAAACGGAGCTCCCCCCATGTGTGCGCACTGAAAAACACCTAACATCCAGTAGTGTCCCTTATACAATGCCCCTTATACAATGCCCATTATACACTTCCCATTATACAATGCCCCTTATACACTGCCCTTATACAATGCCCATTATACACTTCCCATTATACACACTGCCCCTTATACACACTGCCCTTTATACACTGCCCATTATACACGCTGCCCCTTACACACACTGCCCATTATACACTTCCCTTTATACACACTGCCCCTTATACACTGCCCTTATACAATGCCCCTTATACACACTACCCATTATACACTTCCCTTTATACACACTGCCCATTATACAATGCCCATTATACAATGCCCCTTATACACTGCCCTTTATACACTGCCCATTATACACACTGCCCCTTATACACTTCCCTTATACAATGCCCATTATACACTTCCCTTATACAATGCCCATTATACACACTGCCCCTTATACACTGCCCATTATACACTGCCCTTATACAATGCCCATTATACACTTCCCTTATACAATGCCCATTATACACACTGCCCTTATACAATGCCCATTATACACACTGCCCTTATACAATGCCCATTATACACTTCCCTTATATACTGCCCATTATACACACTGCCCCTTATACACTTCCCTTATACAATGCCCATTATACACTTCCCTTATACAATGCCCATTATACACACTGCCCCTTATACAATGCCCATTATACACACTGCCCATTATACACTTCCCTTATACAATGCCCATTATACACTTCCCTTATAGAATGCCCATTATACACACTGCCCTTTATACACTGCCCATTATACAATGCACCTTATACACACTGCCCTTATACAATGCCCATTATACACTCTGCCCCTTATACACTGCCCCTTATACACACTGCCAATTATACAATGCCCATTATATACACTGCCCCTTATACAATGCCCATTATACACACTGCCCATTATATACACTGCCCCTTATACACACTGCCCATTATACACTGCCCATTATACACACTGCCCCTTATACACTGCCGAATATATACACTGCTCATTATACACACTGCCCCTTTATACACACTGCCCATTATACACTGCCCCTTATACACATTGCCCATTATACACACTGCCCCTTATACACTGCCCATTATACACACTGCCCCTTATACACACTGCCCATTATACACACTGCCCCTTATACACACTGCCCCTTATACACACTGCTCCTTATACACACTGCCCCTTATACACACTGCCCCTTATACACACTGCCATTATACACACTGCCCATTATACACACTGCCCATTATACACACTGCTCCTTATAAACTGCCCATTATATACACTGCCCCTTATACACACTGCCCCTTATACAATGCCCATTATACACACTGCTCCTTATACACACTGCCCCTTATACAATGCCCATTATACACACTGCCCATTATACACTGCTCCTTATACACACTGCTCCTTATAAACTGCCCATTATACACACTGCCCCTTATAAACTGCCCATTATACACACTGCCCTTTATACACACTGCTCCTTATACACACTGCCCCTTATACAATGCCCATTATACACACTTCCCATTATACACACTTCCCATTATACACACTGCCCATTATACACACTGCCCATTATACACTGCCCATTATACACACTGCCCCTTATACAATGCCCATTATACACACTTCCCATTATACACACTGCCCATTATACACTTCCCATTATACACACTGCCCATTATACACACTGCCCATTATACAATGCCCATTATACACTTCCCATTATACACACTGCCCATTACACACACTGCCCATTATACAATGCCCATTATACACTTCCCATTATACACACTGCCCATTATACACTTCCCATTATACACACTGCCCATTATACACACTTCCCATTATACACACTGCCCATTATACACTTCCCATTATACACACTGCCCATTATACACACTGCCCATTATACACACTGCCCATTATACACTGCCCATTATACACACTGCCCATTATACACACTGCCCATTATACACTTCCCATTATACACACTGCCCATTATACACACTGCCCATTATACACACTGCCCATTATACACTTCCCATTATACACACTGCCCATTATACACACTGCTCATTATATACACTGCCCCTTATACACTTCCCATTATACACTGCCCATTATACACACTGCTCATTATACACACTGCCCATTATACACACTGCCCATTATACACACTGCCCATTATACAATGCCCATTATACACACTGCCCATTATACACTTCCCATTATACACACTGCTCCTTATACACTTCCCATTATACACTTCCCATTATACAATGCCCATTATACAATGCCCATTATACAATGCCCATTATACACACTTCCCTTATACACTGCCCATTATACAATGCCCCTTATACACTGCCCTTATACAATGCCCATTATACACTTCCCATTATACACACTGCCCCTTATACACACTGCCCTTTATACACTGCCCATTATACACGCTGCCCCTTACACACACTGCCCATTATACACTTCCCTTTATACACACTGCCCCTTATACACTGCCCTTATACAATGCCCCTTATACACACTACCCATTATACACTTCCCTTATACACTTCCCTTTATACACACTGCCCATTATACAATGCCCATTATACAATGCCCCTTATACACTGCCCTTTATACACTGCCCATTATACACACTGCCCCTTATACACTTCCCTTATACAATGCCCATTATACACTTCCCTTATACAATGCCCATTATACACACTGCCCCTTATACACTGCCCATTATACACTGCCCTTATACAATGCCCATTATACACTTCCCTTATACAATGCCCATTATACACACTGCCCTTATACAATGCCCATTATACACACTGCCCTTATACAATGCCCATTATACACTTCCCTTATACACTGCCCATTATACACACTGCCCCTTATACACTTCCCTTATACAATGCCCATTATACACTTCCCTTATACAATGCCCATTATACACACTGCCCCTTATACAATGCCCATTATACACACTGCCCATTATACACTTCCCTTATACAATGCCCATTATACACTTCCCTTATAGAATGCCCATTATACACACTGCCCTTTATACACTGCCCATTATACAATGCACCTTATACACACTGCCCTTATACACTGCCCCTTATACAATGCCCATTATACACTCTGCCCCTTATACACTGCCCCTTATACACACTGCCCCTTATACAATGCCCATTATATACACTGCCCCTTATACAATGCCCATTATACACACTGCCCATTATACACACTGCCCATTATATACACTGCCCCTTATACACACTGCCCCTTATACACTGCCGAATATATACACTGCCCATTATACACACTGCCCCTTTATACACACTGCCCATTATACACTGCCCCTTATACACATTGCCCATTATACACACTGCCCCTTATACACTGCCCATTATACACACTGCCCCTTATACACACTGCCCATTATACACACTGCCCCTTATACACACTGCCCCTTATACACACTGCCCCTTATACACACTGCTCCTTATACACACTGCCCCTTATACACACTGCCCCTTATACACACTGCCCATTATACACACTGCCCATTATACACACTGCTCCTTATAAACTGCCCATTATATACACTGCCCCTTATACACACTGCCCCTTATACAATGCCCATTATACACACTGCCCCTTATACACACTGCTCCTTATACAATGCCCATTATACACACTGCCCATTATACACTGCTCCTTATACACACTGCCCCTTATACAATGCCCATTATACACACTGCCCATTATACACTGCTCCTTATACACACTGCCCATTATACACACTGCTCCTTATAAACTGCCCATTATATACACTGCCCCTTATAAACTGCCCATTATACACACTGCCCTTTATACACACTGCTCCTTATACACACTGCCCCTTATACAATGCCCATTATACACACTTCCCATTATACACACTGCCCATTATACACACTGCCCATTATACACACTGCCCCTTATACAATGCCCATTATACACACTTCCCATTATACACACTGCCCATTATACACTTCCCATTATACACACTGCCCAATATACACACTGCCCATTATACAATGCCCATTATACACTTCCCATTATACACACTGCCCATTATACACACTGCCCATTATACAATGCCCATTATACACTTCCCATTATACACACTGCCCATTATACACTTCCCATTATACACACTGCCCATTATACACTTCCCATTATACACACTTCCCATTATACACACTGCCCATTATACACTTCCCATTATACACACTGCCCATTATACACACTGCCCATTATACACACTGCCCATTATACACTGCCCATTATACACACTGCCCATTATACACTTCCCATTATACACACTGCCCATTATACACACTGCCCATTATACACTTCCCATTATACACACTGCCCATTATACACACTGCCCATTATACACACTGCCCATTATATACACTGCCCATTATACACACTGCCCATTATACACACTGCTCCTTATACACTGCCCATTATACACACTGCCCATTATACACTTCCCATTATACACACTGCTCCTTATACACTTCCCATTATACAATGCCCATTATACAATGCCCATTATACACACTTCCCATTATACACACTGCCCATTATACACTTCCCATTATACACACTGCTCCTTACACACTGCCCATTATACACTTCCCATTATACAATGCCCATTATACACTTCCCATTATATACACTGCCCATTATACACTTCCCATTATACACTTCCCATTATACACACTGCCCATTATACACTTCCCATTATACACACTGCCCATTATACACACTGCCCATTATACACACTGCTCCTTATACACACTGCCCATTATACACACTGCTCCTTATACACACTGCTCCTTATACACACTGCCCATTATACACTTCCCATTATACACACTGCCCATTATACACACTGCCCATTATACACACTGCTCCTTATACACACTTCCCATTATACACACTGCCCATTATACACACTGCCCATTATACACACTTCCCATTATACACACTGCCCATTATACACACTGCCCATTATACACACTGCTCCTTATACACACTTCCCATTATACACACTGCTCATTATACACTGCCCATTATACACTGCCCATTATACACACTGCCCATTATACACTTCCCATTATACACACTGCCCATTATACACTTCCCATTATACACACTGCCCATTATACACACTGCCCATTATACACACTGCTCCTTATACACTGCCCATTATACACTGCCCATTATACACACTGCCCATTATACAATGCCCATTATACACACTGCCCATTATACAATGCCCATTATACACACTGCTCCTTATACACTGCCCATTATACACACTGCCCATTATACACACTGCCCATTATACACACTGCCCATTATACAATGCCCATTATACACACTGCTCCTTATACACACTGCCCATTATACACACTGCCCATTATATACACTGCCCATTATACACTGCCCATTATACACACTGCTCCTTATACACTGCCCATTATACACACTGCCCATTATACACACTGCTCATTATACACACTGCCCATTATACACACTGCTCCTTATACACTGCCCATTATACACACTGCTCATTATACACACTGCTCATTATACACTGCCCATTATACACACTGCCCATTATACACACTGCTCCTTATACACTGCCCATTATACACTGCCCATTATACACACTGCTCCTTATACACTGCCCATTATACACACTGCCCATTATACACTTCCCGTTATACACACTGCCCATTATACACTGCCCATTATACACTGCCCATTATACACACTGCTCCTTATACACTGCCCATTATACAATGCCCATTATACACACTGCCCATTATACACTGCCCATTATACACACTGCCCATTATACACACTGCCCATTATACACACTGCCCCTTATACACACTGCTCCTTATACACACTGCTCCTTATACACACTGCTCCTTATACACACTGCCCATTATACACACTGCTCCTTATACACACTGCCCATTATACACACTGCTCCTTATACACACTGCCCATTATACACACTGCTCCTTATACACTGCCCATTATACACACTGCCCATTATACACACTGCCCATTATGCACACTGCTCCTTATACACTGCCCATTATACAATGCCCATTATACACACTGCCCATTATACACACTGCTCCTTATACACACTGCTCCTTATACACACTGCCCCTTATACACACTGCTCCTTATACACTGCCCATTATACACACTGCCCATTATACACACTGCTCCTTATACACACTGCTCCTTATACACACTGCCCATTATACACTGCCCATTATACACACTGCCCATTATACACTGCCCATTATACACACTGCTCCTTATACACTGCTCCTTTTACACTGCCCCTTATACACACTGCCCCTTATACACACTGCCCATTATACAATGCCCATTATACACACTGCCCATTATACACACTGCCCCTTATACACACTGCTCCTTATACACACTGCCCCTTATACACACTGCTCCTTATACACACTGCCCATTATACACTGCCCCTTATACACACTGCCCCTTATACACTGCCCCTTATACACACTGCCTATTATACACACTGCCCATTATACACACTGCCCCTTATACACACTGCTCCTTATACACACTGCCCATTATACACTTCCCATTATACACACTGCCCATTATACAATGCCCCTTATACACTTCCCATTATACACACTGCCCCTTATACACACTGCCCGTTATACAATGCTCCTTATACACTGCCCATTATACACACTGCCCATTATACACACTGCCCATTATACACTGCCCCTTATACACACTGCTCCTTATACACACTGCCCCTTATACACACTGCCCATTATACACACTGCCCATTATACACACTGCTCCTTATACACTGCCCATTATACACTGCCCATTATACACACTGCCCATTATACAATGCCCATTATACACACTGCCCATTATACAATGCCCATTATACACACTGCTCCTTATACACTGCCCATTATACACACTGCCCATTATACACACTGCCCATTATACACACTGCCCATTATACAATGCCCATTATACACACTGCTCCTTATACACACTGCCCATTATACACACTGCCCATTATATACACTGCCCATTATACACTGCCCATTATACACACTGCTCCTTATACACTGCCCATTATACACACTGCCCATTATACACACTGCTCATTATACACACTGCCCATTATACACACTGCTCCTTATACACTGCCCATTATACACACTGCTCATTATACACACTGCTCATTATACACTGCCCATTATACACACTGCCCATTATACACACTGCTCCTTATACACTGCCCATTATACACTGCCCATTATACACACTGCTCCTTATACACTGCCCATTATACACACTGCCCATTATACACTTCCCGTTATACACACTGCCCATTATACACTGCCCATTATACACTGCCCATTATACACACTGCTCCTTATACACTGCCCATTATACAATGCCCATTATACACACTGCCCATTATACACTGCCCATTATACACACTGCCCATTATACACACTGCCCATTATACACACTGCCCCTTATACACACTGCTCCTTATACACACTGCTCCTTATACACACTGCTCCTTATACACACTGCCCATTATACACACTGCTCCTTATACACACTGCCCATTATACACACTGCTCCTTATACACACTGCCCATTATACACACTGCTCCTTATACACTGCCCATTATACACACTGCCCATTATACACACTGCCCATTATGCACACTGCTCCTTATACACTGCCCATTATACAATGCCCATTATACACACTGCCCATTATACACACTGCTCCTTATACACACTGCTCCTTATACACACTGCCCCTTATACACACTGCTCCTTATACACTGCCCATTATACACACTGCCCATTATACACACTGCTCCTTATACACACTGCTCCTTATACACACTGCCCATTATACACTGCCCATTATACACACTGCCCATTATACACTGCCCATTATACACACTGCTCCTTATACACTGCTCCTTTTACACTGCCCCTTATACACACTGCCCCTTATACACACTGCCCATTATACAATGCCCATTATACACACTGCCCATTATACACACTGCCCCTTATACACACTGCTCCTTATACACACTGCCCCTTATACACACTGCTCCTTATACACACTGCCCATTATACACTGCCCCTTATACACACTGCCCCTTATACACTGCCCCTTATACACACTGCCTATTATACACACTGCCCATTATACACACTGCCCCTTATACACACTGCTCCTTATACACACTGCCCATTATACACTTCCCATTATACACACTGCCCATTATACAATGCCCCTTATACACTTCCCATTATACACACTGCCCCTTATACACACTGCCCGTTATACAATGCTCCTTATACACTGCCCATTATACACACTGCCCATTATACACACTGCCCATTATACACTGCCCCTTATACACACTGCTCCTTATACACACTGCCCCTTATACACACTGCCCATTATACACTTCCCATTATACACACTGCCCATTATACAATGCCCCTTATACAATGCCCCTTATACACACTGCCCGTTACACACTGCCCCTTATACACACTGCTCATTATACACTGCCCATTATACAATGCCCCTTATACACACTGCCCGTTATACACTGCCCCTTATACACACTGCCCATTATACACACTGAACATTATACACTGCCCCTTATACACACTGCTCATTATACACTGCCCCTTATACACACTGCCCATTATACAATGCCCCTTATACAATGCCCCTTATACACACTGCCCATTATACACTTCCCATTATACACACTGCCCCTTATACACACTGCCCATTATACACTTCCCATTATACACACTGCCCATTATACAATGCCCCTTATACACACTGCCCCTTATACACACTGCTCATTATACACACTGCTCCTTATACACACTGCCCCTTATATACACTGCCCTTTATACACACTGCTCCTTATACACACTGCCCGTTATACACTGCCCCTTATACACACTGCTCATTATACACTGCCCATTATACAATGCCCCTTATACACACTGCCCGTTATACACTGCCCCTTATACACACTGCCCATTATACACTGCCCCTTATACACACTGCTCATTATACACTGCCCCTTATACACACTGCCCATTATACACTGCCCATTATACAATGCCCCTTATACAATGCCCCTTATACACACTGCCCATTATACACACTGCCCCTTATACACACTGCCCATTATACACACTGCCCATTATACAATGCCCCTTATACACACTGCCCGTTTTACACACTGCTCATTATACACACTGCTCCTTATACACACTGCCCCTTATATACACTGCCCATTATACACACTGCCCATTATACACACTGCCCATTATACACTGCCCCTTATACAATGCCCCTTATACACACTGCCCATTATACACACTGCCCCTTATACACACTGCCCATTATACACACTGCCCCTTATACAATGCCCCTTATACACACTGCCCATTATACACACTGCCCCTTATACACTGCTCCTTATACACTGCCCATTATACACACTGCTCCTTATACACTGCCCATTATACACACTGCTCCTTATACACTGCCCATTATACAATGCCCATTATACACTTCCCATTATACACACTGCCCGTTATACAATGCCCCTTATACACACTGCTCCTTATACACTGCCCATTATACACACTGCTCCTTATACACACTGCCCATTATACACACTGCCCCTTATACACACTGCTCCTTATACACTGCCCATTATACACACTGCCCATTATACAATGCCCATTATACACTTCCCATTATACACACTGCCCCTTATACACACTGCTCCTTATACACTGCCCCTTATACACACTGCCCATTATACACTTCCCAATATACACACTGCCCATTATACACACTGCCCCTTATACACAGTGCCCATTATACACACTGCCCCTTATACACTGCCCATTATACACACTGCTCCTTATACACACTGCCCCTTATACACACTGCCCATTATACACACTGCTCATTATACACTGCCCATTATACACACTGCCCATTATACACACTGTCCATTATACACTGCCCATTATACACTGCCCCTTATACACACTGCCCCTTATACACTGCCCATTATACACACTGCTCCTTATACACACTGCCCCTTATACACACTGCCCATTATACACACTGCTCATTATACACTGCCCATTATACACACTGCCCATTATACACACTGTCCATTATACACTGCCCATTATACAATGCCCCTTATACACACTGCCCATTATACACACTGCCCATTATACACACTGCTCATTATACACTGCCCATTATACACACTGCCCATTATACACTGCCCATTATACACACTGCCCATTATACACTGCCCATTATACACACTGCCCATTATACACACTGCTCCTTATACACACTGCCCATTATACACACTGCCCATTATACACTGCCCATTATACACACTGCCCATTATACACTGCCCATTATACAATGCCCCTTATACACACTGCTCCTTATACACACTGCCCATTATACACACTGCCCATTATACACTGCCCATTATACACACTGCCCATTATACACACTGCCCATTATACACACTGCCCCTTATACACTGCCCTTTTAAAGTGCCCCCAGTAGTGGTCCCCCTTTACAGTGCCTTTGTGCCCCTGTATGACCCCCCTCTGTGCTGCAGTGAAATTATATATACACAGCAGTATATATATATATATATATATATATATGTATATATATATATATACATATATATATATATGTATATATATATATATGGGAGCGGCGGCCATTTTCCTGTAGTACACAGTCACGGTCTCATAAAGCAGAAAATTCTTTGTTTCTATAGTAACATACCCAGACTATCCGTGTCATGTGACCAGAATACAGCATCTGATTGGTTACAGAATCACCACTAGAGTGAAAAGTTATTTCTGCAGCACGGCGGCCATTTCCCTGTAGTCTCTAAGATACATTATAGCTCACACAAAAGCTGTAACCACGTGATGTTGCCGGGGGCGGAGCCACAGACACTTCCTGATCTAGAGTCCAAAGGGTAATGTTACCTGTCTGTCACAGGAGCTGGAATATATCTGAGGCTGAGGTAATATATATCTCTTATATCATATATAGTTATTATATAGGGGGAGGGGACTGTACAGTGATATATGAGGGGGAATAACACAGCTCCCAGCACACACTGATATGTGGTATTATTATTATATAGGGGAGAGGGGACTGTACAGTGATATATGAGGGGGAATAACACAGTTCCCAGCACACACTGATATGTACTATTATTATTATATAGGGGAGAGGGGACTGTACAGTGATATATGAGGGGGAATAACACAGCTCCCAACACACACTGATATGTGGTATTATTATTATATAGGGGGAGAGGGGACTGTACAGTGATATATGAGGGGGAATAACACAGCTCCCAGCACACACTGATATGTGGTATTATTATTATATAGGGGGAGAGGGGACTGTACAGTGATATATGAGGGGGAATAACACAGCTCCCAGCACACACTGATATGTGGTATTATTATTATATAGGGGGAGAGGGGACTGTACAGTGATATATGAGGGGGAATAACACAGCTCCCAGCACACACTGATATGTGGTATTATTATTATATAGGGGGGAGAGGGGACTGTACAGTGATATATGAGGGGGAATAACACAGCTCCCAGCACACACTGATATGTGGTATTATTATTATATAGGGGGAGAGGGGACAGTACAGTGATATATGAGGGGGAATAGCACAGCTCCCAGCACACACTGATATGTGGTATTATTATTATATAGGGGGGAGAGGGGACTGTACAGTGATATATGAGGGGGAATAACACAGCTCCCAGCACACACTGATATGTGGTATTATTATTATATAGGGGAGAGGGGCCTGTACAGTGATATATGAGGGGGAATAACACAGCTCCCAGCACACACTGATATGTGGTATTATTATTATATAGGGGAGAGGGGCCTGTACAGTGATATATGAGGGGGAATAACACAGCTCCCAGCACACACTGATATGTGGTATTATTATTATATAGGGGAGAGAGGACTGTACAGTGATATATGAGGGGGAATAACACAGCTCCCAGCACACACTGATATGTAGTATTATTATTATATAGGGGAGAGGGGACTGTACAGTGATATATGAGGGGGAATAACACAGCTACCAGCACACACTGATATGTAGTATTATTATTATATAGGGGAGAGGGGACTGTACAGTGATATATGAGGGGGAATAACACAGCTACCAGCACACACTGATATGTGGTATTATTATTATATAGGGGAGAGGGGACTGTACAGTGATATATGAGGGGGAATAACACAGCTCCCAGCACACACTGATATGTGATATTATTATTATATAGGGGAGAGGGGACTGTACAGTGATATATGAGGGGGAATAACACAGCTCCCAGCACACACTGATATGTGGTATTATTATTATATAGGGGAGAGGGGACTGTACAGTGATATATGAGGGGGAATAACACAGCTACCAGCACACACTGATATGTGATATTATTATTATATAGGGGAGAGGGGACTGTACAGTGATATATGAGGGGGAATAACACAGCTACCAGCACACACTGATATGTGCTATTATTATATAAGGGAGAGGGGACTGTACAGTGATATATGAGGGGGAATAACACAGCTCCCAGCACACACTGATATGTGGTAGTATTATTATATAGGGGAGAGGGGACTGTACAGTGATATATGAGGGGGAATAACACAGCTCCCAGCACACACTGATATGTGATATTATTATTATATAGGGGAGAGGGGACTGTACAGTGATATATGAGGGGGAATAGCACAGCTCCCAGCACACACTGATATGTGGTATTATTATTATATAGGGGGGAGAGGGGACTGTACAGTGATATATGAGGGGGAATAACACAGCTCCCAGCACACACTGATATGTGGTATTATTATTATATAGGGGGGAGAGGGGACTGTACAGTGATATATGAGGGGGAATAACACAGCTCCCAGCACACACTGATATGTGGTATTATTATTATATAGGGGGAGAGGGGACAGTACAGTGATATATGAGGGGGAATAGCACAGCTCCCAGCACACACTGATATGTGGTATTATTATTATATAGGGGAGAGGGGACTGTACAGTGATATATGAGGGGGAATAACACAGCTACCAGCACACACTGATATGTAGTATTATTATTATATAGGGGAGAGGGGACTGTACAGTGATATATGAGGGGGAATAACACAGCTACCAGCACACACTGATATGTGGTATTATTATTATATAGGGGAGAGGGGACTGTACAGTGATATATGAGGGGGAATAACACAGCTCCCAGCACACACTGATATGTGGTATTATTATTATATAGGGGAGAGGGGACTGTACAGTGATATATGAGGGGGAATAACACAGCTCCCAGCACACACTGATATGTGGTATTATTATTATATAGGGGAGAGGGGACTGTACAGTGATATATGAGGGGGAATAACACAGCTACCAGCACACACTGATATGTGATATTATTATTATATAGGGGAGAGGGGACTGTACAGTGATATATGAGGGGGAATAACACAGCTACCAGCATACACTGATATGTGCTATTATTATATAAGGGAGAGGGGACTGTACAGTGATATATGAGGGGGAATAACACAGCTACCAGCACACACTGATATGTGCTATTATTATATAAGGGAGAGGGGACTGTACAGTGATATATGAGGGGGAATAACACAGCTCCCAGCACACACTGATATGTGGTAGTATTATTATATAGGGGAGAGGGGACTGTACAGTGATATATGAGGGGGAATAACACAGCTCCCAGCACACACTGATATGTGATATTATTATTATATAGGGGAGAGGGGACTGTACAGTGATATATGAGGGGGAATAGCACAGCTCCCAGCACACACTGATATGTGGTATTATTATTATATAGGGGGGAGAGGGGACTGTACAGTGATATATGAGGGGGAATAACACAGCTCCCAGCACACACTGATATGTAGTATTATTATTATATAGGGGAGAGGGGACTGTACAGTGATATATGAGGGGGAATAACACAGCTACCAGCACACACTGATATGTGGTATTATTATTATATAGGGGAGAGGGGACTGTACAGTGATATATGAGGGGGAATAACACAGCTCCCAGCACACACTGATATGTGATATTATTATTATATAGGGGAGAGGGGACTGTACAGTGATATATGAGGGGGAATAACACAGCTCCCAGCACACACTGATATGTGGTATTATTATTATATAGGGGAGAGGGGACTGTACAGTGATATATGAGGGGGAATAACACAGCTACCAGCACACACTGATATGTGATATTATTATTATATAGGGGAGAGGGGACTGTACAGTGATATATGAGGGGGAATAACACAGCTACCAGCACACACTGATATGTGCTATTATTATATAAGGGAGAGGGGACTGTACAGTGATATATGAGGGGGAATAACACAGCTCCCAGCACACACTGATATGTGGTAGTATTATTATATAGGGGAGAGGGGACTGTACAGTGATATATGAGGGGGAATAACACAGCTCCCAGCACACACTGATATGTGATATTATTATTATATAGGGGAGAGGGGACTGTACAGTGATATATGAGGGGGAATAACACAGCTACCAGCACACACTGATATGTGGTATTATTATTATATAGGGGACAGGGGACCGTACAGTGATATATGAGGGGGAATTACACAGCTACCAGCACACACTGATATGTGGTATTATTATTATATAGGGGACAGGGGACCGTACAGTGATATATGAGGGGGAATTACACAGCTACCAGCACACACTGATATGTGGTATCATTATTATATAGGGGACAGGGGACTGTACAGTGATATATGAGGGGGAATTACACAGCTACCAGCACACACTGATATGTGGTATTATTATTATATAGGGGAGAGGGGACTGTACAGTGATGTATGAAGGGGAATAACACAGCTCCCAGCACACACTGATATGTGGTATTATTATTATATAGGGGAGAGGGGACTGTACAGTGATATATGAGGGGGAATAACACAGCTACCAGCACACACTGATATGTAGTATTATTATTATATAAGGGAGAGGGGACTGTACAGTGATATATGAGGGGGAATAACACAGCTACCAGCACACACTGATATGTGGTATTATTATTATATAGGGGAGAGGGGACTGTACAGTGATATGAGGGGGAATAGCACAGCTCCCAGCACACACTGATATGTGGTATTATATAGGGGAGAGGGGACTGTACAGTGATATATGAGGGGGAATAACACAGCTCCCAGCACACACTGATATGTGCTATTATTATTATATAGGGGAGAGGGGACCATACAGTGATATATGAGGAGGAATATCACAGCTCCCAGCACACACTGATGTGTGGTATTATTATATAGGGGAGAGGGGACTGTACAGTGATATATGAGGGGGAGTAACACAGCTCCCAGCACACACTGATATGTGCTATTATTATATTGGGGACCGTACAGTGATATATGAGGGGGAATAACACAGCTCCCAGCACACACTATGTGGTATTATTATTATATAGGGGAGAGGGGACCGTACAGTGATATATGAGGGGGAATAACACAGCTCCCAGCACACACTGATATGTGGTATTATTATTATATAGGGGAGAGGGGACTGTACAGTGATATATGAGGGGGAATAACACAGCTCCCAGCACACACTGATATGTGGTATTATTATTATATAGGGTGAGAGTGTCTGTACAGTGATATATGAGGGGAAATAACACAGCTCCCAGCACATACTGATATGTGGTATTATTATTATATAGGGGAGAGGGGACCATACAGTGATATATAAGGAGGAATATCACAGCTCCCAGCACACACTGATGTGTGGTATTATTATATAGGGGAGAGGGGACTGTACAGTGATATATGAGGGGGAGTAACACAGCTCCCAGCACACACTGATATGTGCTATTATTATATAGGGGACCGTACAGTGATATATGAGGGGGAATAACACAGCTCCCAGCATACACTGATGTGTGGTATTATATTGGGGAGAGGGGACTGTACTGTGATATATGAGGGAAAAAACACAGCTCCCAGTACACACTGATATGTGGCATTATTATTATATAGGGGAGAGGGGACCGTACAGTGATATATGAGGGGGATAACACAGCCCCCAGCACACACTGATATTTGGTATTATTGTATAGGTGAGAGGGAACTGTCCTGTGATATATGAGGGGGAATAACTCAGCTCCCAGCACACTGATTTGTGGTATTATTGTTATACAGGGGAGAGGGGACTTTACAGTGAAATATGAGGGGGAATAACACAGCTCCCAGCACACACTGATATGTGATATTATTATATATGGGAGAGGGGACTGTACAGTCATATATGAGGAGGAATAACACAGCTCCCAGCACACACTGATATGTAGTATCATTGTTCTATAGGGGAGAGGGGACTGTACAATTATATATGAGGGGGAGTAACACAGCTCCCAGCACACACTGATATGTGGTATTATTAATATAAAGTGGGGAGGGGACTGTACAGTGATATATTAGGGGGAGTAACACAGCTCCCAGCACACACTGATATGTGGTATTATTATATAGGGGAGAGGGGACTGTACAGTCATATATGAGGAGGAATAACACAGCTCCCAGCACACACTGATATGTGGTTTTATTACTAGAGATTAGCGTGTCCTGTTCTCAGAGAACTGGACTCACACGAACATGCAGATCCGAGGCGAGAATTCGAGTCCGGCTTGGGTTTTCCCACCTGACTCTGACCTCAAAACGAGGCAAAACGTCATTCTCCTGCTGTCGGATTCTCGCGACCGCCGCTATTTTCACTCCGGCTGTGGAGAGTGTAATGAATGGTTGTGCTGTGTCCATCCAAGAGCTGCTGTATCTGTGCAGGGCAGGGGCTGCTGTGTCCATCCTGGGGTGGGGCTGCTGTCTCCATCTAAGGGTGCCCAGTGTATATAAAAATAAAAGCTAATAATAATTTAATTAATGAAAAAATAATATATATATTTTCGTGCTATACCCCAGTGTATTATATTATTTTTTTTTGTACTGTGACGTTGCCTATCAGACTGCAGTGTAATATTCTTACACGTATTGTTTTTGGTACTGTAAGTGGTAGCGCAGTGTATAATAAATATTGTGATACTGTAAGTGGTAGCGCAGTGTATAATAAATATTGTGATACTGTAAGTGGTAGCGCAGTGTATAATAAATATTGTGATACTGTAAGTGGTAGCGCAGTGTATAATAAATATTGTGATACTGTAAGTGGTAGCGCAGTGTATAATAAATATTGTGATACTGTAAGTGGTAGCGTAGTGTATAATAAATATTGTGATACTGTAAGTGGTAGCGCAGTGTATAATAAATATTGTGATACTGCTACTGCGTTTCCACTGTTATTCTTTTCTTATTCATAAAAAAGTCTTGTGACACTGTATTTCATTGATACCGCAGGGTAATATTTTAAATTTGTACAAATTGACATGTGTGCTTTACCCCACTTCATTTGTGTTTGTTGATCTGGAGAACCATCAGTTGAGAGGAGAACAGGAACCACATACTAGTGCTAGAGCTGCTGCCAGTTCTACCAGTAATGACGATACTAGTCCATGTACATCATCTACTAAAGCCGATGCCCAAGGGCATACAGGGCTTAAGTCAGGGCATCTAAAATCAAACAGGCAATGTTTTACAGTGTTAAAGAAAAAATAAATAAAAGCTAAATTAGCTGCAGAGAAACTAAAAATTTACAATATGCCATTTACTACACGCAGTGGCAAGGAAAGGATAAGGCTTTGGCCTTTATTTATGACTGGTGGTTCTGCATCTTATGATGATGTAAGCCCTTCTCCCTGTAGAAGTGTAAAAAAAAATGAAATCGCTAAGGCACATGAACCAACTGTGCTCAGAAAAGTCACAGATCCCCGAGGAGAGTCCAAGTTGTCCACGGTTGCTATGTGTGAGCCTGACCTTTCTAATATTGTACTTGAAGAGGATCCTCCTTCCACCATTTGTGTGCCCTCTGCAAATGTGGGGATGAGCAGCACAAGTCAACATGTTGATGTGGAAATCGAGGATGCTTCTGTGGAATTGCACCAGGAGGATGAGGAGGATCTGTAGTTGGCACTAACAAGGATGATGAGGATGTTGATGCCGAGGATGTTGTTTGTGCAAATCAGGCAACAGTTGTTGCCCCTGGTAGGAAAAAGGCAAAGCCCATTGCTGTCATGCCGGGGCAAAAGACAGAAACTCACTTCTCGTGTGTGGAATTATTTCCACCCATATCCGTACAGCCGTCTGTAACCTTTGCCAAGCAACAAGTGAGTAGAGGTAATGACCTTAACCATCTTGGAACCTCCTCCCTGTTACTTGCAGCACATTCATCAAATTCAAAAGTGTTTTTCAAATTCAGAAACTTTGGCTAAAAACAGAACAATCAGTCCAGCATCACCTAGCTGCTCCCTTCTCTCTGTTAGATCTAAGATCCTGAAATCTCCACCACCAACACCTGCATCATCAACATCCTCAATCGTGATCGGAAGTAGTCCTGCTGCTTCCAATTTCATAAGCATGACCGACTCCTCTCCTATCCGTGATTCCTCAGAAGGATCCTTTAGTGCTACGCCTGTTGCTGCTGCTGGAGGTGGATCTTCATCCCAGAAAAGGACCAAGAAGACTACTACTAGTAGTAATTTAAATAAACAATTGACTACTATACTTTACTTCCTCTATCAAAAGTATTGTTTAACAGCTGTCACCCAGTGGCACAGCGGATCACTGACGCCATGACGGCTGTGCTAGAAAATCAGGATGATCGTGTGGAGGAAGTGCAAAAGGAGGATGAGGGGAACATTTTCTGTCCTATCTGATGCTAATTAGGATGGTGTTTGAGTAATCATCTACCAGTGGCAGCAGTTCTTGCTTGTGATGAAAAGAAAGCCAGAAAAGCCACGTCTTGGGTGTGAAGTTATTTGAATCTAAATTCTGACAACAGTTGTGAAGGCATCTGTTCCATTTGTAAAGCCAAAGTTAGCAGAGGAAGGGACTTTAATCATCTAGGCACCTCCTCCCTGTTACGTCATTTGCAGCGAGTTCATGCAATTTGTTTAACAAAAGTATAATAATTTGTAAATTAATAACAAGCAGTAAAGTATCAGCTGCCAGCAGTTTGGACTAGCACATGCAATCTCCACCACCAACACCCTCATCATCAACCTCCTTTATAATTGAAGGTAGTCCTTCCAAAAAATGTTTTGTGGGGGCCCAAACAAACCAAGGAGTTCAACCACGAAAGTGTCAGTCTTAGTCACTAAAGTGCTTGGCTTGTTAAACTGTGCATGTCCTTTTTAATAGCCCACATACGAATGTGTGGGGGGCCCCCAAGGACAATTTCATCTTTCACCTCTTTTTTTTACATTTTGCACAATTTGGGGCATTACCGACTGACATTATTATGGTTTATTAAACTGCCATCCTGTTTGCCACTGTCATAGATGTCCTATATTTTTTTAAACTGCTGTGCATTTGTGCCGCTGCTCTGTTGCTTACTTTAGCCAGCCAGCTCGCTGCAGCCTTTGGCCTATATTGGTGAAAAATAGTGAAATCAATATTGTGAGGTGGTTAAAAATGCCTGAAAATTATTGTTATTAAGGTTAATAATACTGTAGGAACAAAAACAGGCCCAAATTATGTGGTTTTAGCTGTTTATATAATATTTTGGAAAAAATACAGATCCAAAACACGCAAGGGTGGTTTTGTAAAACCAAATACAGATACAGATCCAAAACCAAAACACGGGGGTCTGCACACATCCCTAATTATTACTATATAGGGGAGAGGGGACTGTACAGTGATATGAGGTGGAATAACACAGCTCCCAGCACACACTGATATGTGGTATTATTATTATATAGGAGAGAGGGGACTGTACAGTGATATATGAGGGGGAATAACACAGCTCCCAGCACACACTGATATGTGGTATTATTATTATATAGGAGAGAGGGGACTGTACAGTGATATATGAGGGGGAATAACACAGCTCCCAGCACACACTGATATGTGGTATTATTATTATATAGGGGAGAGGAAACTGTACAGTGATATATGAGGGGGAATAACACAGCTCCCAACACGGGACGTACTAAAAGGAATGTCAGTCTGGTTTGCAGAATGCCAATTGATTATAATGGGAGCAGACTGAATTTTTATCTTCATCACACTTTTGGCTAAGTGGTTTCACATATTTTACATGCGGAATGACGGCCGTGTACTATGGAATGACAGCTGTTTTATTCGCATTCCGTATGCAAAAATGTCATTAAAACAATGCTTACAGTGCATCTGGAAAGTATTCACAGAGCTTCACTTTTTCCACATTTTGTTATGTTACAGCCTTATTCCAAAATGGAATAAATTCATTTTTGTCCTCAACATTCTACACACAATACCCCATAATGACAACATGTAAAAAGTTTTTTGGAGATTTTTGCAAATTTAATAAAAATAAAATGCTAAGAAATCACATGTACATAAGTATTCACAGCCTTTGCCATGAAGCTCAAAATTGAGCTCAGGTGCATCCTGTTTCACTGATCATCCTTAAGATGTTCCTACAGCTTAATTGGAGTCCATCTGTGATAAAATCAGTTGATTGGACATGATTTTGAAAGGAATACACCTGTCTATATAAAGTCCCATACTTGGCAGTGCATGTCAGAGCACAAGCCAAGCATGAAATCCAAGAAATTTTCTGTAGATCTCCGAGACAGGATTGTCTCGAGGCACAAATCTGGGGAAGGGTACAGAAAAATATCTGCTGCTTTGAAGGTCCCAATGAGCGCAGTGGCCTCCATCATCTGTAAATGGAAGAAGTTCTGAACCACCAGGACTCTTCCTAGAGTTGGCCGGCTGTCTAAACTGAGCGATCGAGGGAGAAGGGCCCTAGTCAGGAAGGTGACCAAGAACCCGATGGTCACCCTGTCAGAGCTACAGCATTCCTCTGTGGAGAGAGGAGAACCTTCCAGAAGGACAACCATCTCTGCAGCAATCCACCAATCAGGCCTGTATGGTAGAGTGGCCAGACGGAAGCCACTCCTTAGTAAAAAGCACATAGCAGCCCGCCTGGTGTTTGTCTGAGAGTCCTTCAGGTGCATTTTGGCAATGAGAAACAAAATTCTCTGGTCTGATGAGACAAAGATTGAATTCATTGGCGTGAATGACGGGCGTTATGTTTGGAGGAAACAGGCACCGCTCATCACCAGGCCAATACCATCCCTACAGTGAAGCATGGTGTTGGCAGCATCATGCTGTGGGGATGTTTTTCAGTGGCTGGAACTAGGAGACTAGTCAGGATAGAGGGAAAGATGAATGCAGCAATGTACAGAGAGATCCTGGATGAAAACCTGCTCCAGAGCGCTCGACCTCAGACTGGGGCGACGGTTCATCTTTCAGCAAGACAACATCACTAAGCACATAGCCAAGATATCAAAGGAATGGCTTCAGGAAAACTCTGAATGTCCTTGAGTGGCGCAGCCAGAGCCCAGACTTGAATCCGATTGAACATCTCCTGGAGAGATCTGAAAATGGCTGTGCACTGATGTTTCCCATCCATCCTGATGGAGCTTGAGAGGTGCTGCAAAGAGGAATGGGCGAGACTGCCCAAAGATAGGTGTGCCAAGCTTGTGGCATCATATTCAAAAAGACTTGAGGCTGTAATTGCTGCTAAAGGTGCATCAACAAAGTATTGAGCAAAGGCTGTGAATACTTATGTACATGTGATTTCTTGTTTTTTATTACATTTGCAATAATCTCAAAAATCTTTTTATATGTTGTCATTATGGGGTATTGTGTGTAGAATTTTGAGGACAAAAATGAATTCATTCTATTTTGGAATAAGGCTGTAACATAACAAAATGTGGAAAAGTGAAGCGCTGTGAATACTTTCCGGATGCACTGTATGTCTCCTATAAAGACTGGATTATTATAGGATCCCCTAAGTGCTCACACTAATTCCTTTCAATATTCACCTGCCTATACTTGTACCCTAATATACATGTCACATAATGCGGAATGACGGCAGTTTACTATTGAATGATAGCTATTTTATTATTTTTATTATTTTTTGTATTTTATTAATAATAAAATTATTATTATATAAAGTGACATCACTTTTATCTATACTAATAAGACGGTCATGACTGAGAAGGTGAAGGGCTCTGGTAGTCTCACATTGACATCACTAAAATCTATAGTATTAATACAGCTACATGACTGGGGAGGTGAGGGGATCTGGAAGTGTATATGTAGTGATATTTGATGTCTCCCCCCAATTCCCAGGATTACACACTAGTGAAGAAGACATCTGGTGAGTGTGAGACACTCAGCAGCCATCCCGTTGTGTCAGGAGGATTGAGCAGGACCTAGAGCCCCATCACGGTGCCTCCACCTCACTTACTGATACATGAGAGACACAATGACCAGAAGATCCTGGATCTCACTAACAAGTTCATTCAGCTGCTGACTGGAGAGTTGACTGCTGGGAATGGGACATTATACAGTAACACCAGGGGATGTGTCTGGGTGATGACTGTATCATTGTGTGTGTCAGGTTCCTATAAGGTGTCAGGATGTCACTGTCTATGTCTCCATGCAGGAGGGAGAGTACATAGAGGAATACAGGGGTCTGTACAAGAACGTGATGATGGATAATCACCAGCCCCTCACATCAATGGGTAAGAGGAGACTCACTTATTGTACAGGGGAGAGCAGGTATAGGGGCCCCCTATATATATATACACATATCACCTGATAATCACATATATTCAGTGTACTCAGTCACTGTGTGTCTCCTACAGATGGACCCAGTAACAGAAATACCCCCAAGAGATGTCTCCGTCCTCTTTATTCACAGGATTGTACAGAGGAGAATCACAGGATCCCACAGGAGCATCAGGTAGGATGGATTTAGGGTCTCACCAATATACCAAAGTGACTGTTACTATGTAATCTGTAGAGAAGCTTTATGTTCCTTATATACCGATATTATTTAATCTCCATTATTATAATAAAACATTTCTATAGGTTTTTTTTTTGTTTAATGGGTTAATTAGGAGGATGATCTGACTGTGATTAAGGCACAATATACAGAAGGAGATGAAAAGACGTTTGTGACTGATCTAAATGAAGAAGATACAGAAGGAGAAGAGACGTATGTGACTGATATAAAGGCAGAAGATACAGAGAGAGAAGAAGAGACATATGTGACTGATATAAAGGCAAAAGATATAGAGGGAGAAGAGGAGATGTATGTGACTGATATAAAGGCAGAAGATATAGAAGGAGAAGAAGAGATGTATGTGACTGATATAAAGGCAGAAGATATAGAAGGAGAAGACGAGACATATGTGACTGATATAAAGGCAGAAGATATAGAGGGAGAAGAAGAGACGTATGTGAGGGATGATCAGCAGTGTAAGGAGGAGGAAATCCCTACAGATATCAGCACAGGTGAGTAATAAACACTTGTTACAGGAAAGAGTCACATATTCTACCAGAGCATTATGATGACACTCAGTTTAGTGTTGCTGTCTTACAGTGCTGGGATTGATTCTGACGAGGGCCTTATCTCTATGTTATTACCAGATTTGCTTGGCTTTGCTCCCAAATTCTAAAATATGCTACTATGTTACAGATCGATATCTGAGTCTTATATTTATAGCTTACAATATTTCGATATTTTAAGCTATTTCTACATATTATATATTAAAGGAAACACACAGAGTATAGGTTTTGAACAAATAATTTAATGAAGGATTCAGTCTACGGAGCATAGACGTACACGTTCTTAATACACATGATTTAATTCTGCAAACGTTCATATTCTCACTATTGTTTTGACCGACTTTCAGCTGATCTCTCAGTTAAAACGTATTTTAATATACAAATATTTTAATGAGTCTTCTTCTACAAGTTCACCGCATATTAATAACGCTGGTGTTTTCTTTGTAATTTGTATCATTTGTTGTTAGTAGTAGCCCCCCCAGGCACGTAATTACTAAAGACTTTTATATATCTACAGTATATATCTGTTACTTTATGTGGTAAAGGAACATACATATACTTGTATAGACTGGGGTTTTTTCCTCAAACGAAAATAAAATCTGATGCAGCTGGTATAACTCCCTTATTCCATCTGCAGTGTTCAAGGAAAGTTCCAGCTTCATGTCTTGACACAACCTGGAGATTCCCTCCTGTTACATATGCTGCTGTGGCTCTCAGTCGCTTCCTAGCTACCGTGACTCTGGCTGCTACGTTCAGCTACTCACCTGTTGGAATGTCTCATTACCTGACTGCTCTGCTCTACACTGATTGGATCTCCTTCCGTCTTTACCTCTACTGGTTCTCTGCTCTGGTGCCGGCTATAGCATTTGTTTGTGGCTTCCAGTTCTAGTGAGAAGTTCATCCTCTTGTATGTTCCAGCTCCGCGTGTCCCAGCATCTGTGTACTCCCTGCTAGTAACATCAGAGCAGTGCCTGCCACACCTCAGCGTCTGTGTGTACTCCCTGCAAGTAACATCAGAGCAGTGCCTGCCACACCTCAGCGTCTGTGTACTCCCTGCATGTAACATCAGAGCAGTGCCTGCCACACCTCAGCGTCTGTGTGTACTCCCTGCAAGTAAACATCAGAGCAGTGCCTGCCACACCTCAGCGACTGTGTGTACTCCCTGCAAGTAACATAAGAGCAGTGCCTGCCACACCTCAGCATCTGTGTGTACTCCCTGCAAGTATCATCAGAGCAGTGCCTGCCACACCTCAGCGTCTGTGTGTACTGCCTGCAAGTATCAGAGCAGTGCCTGCCACACCTCAGCGTCTGTGTGTACTGCCTGCAAGTACCATCAGAGCAGTGCCTGCCACACCTCAGCGTCTGTGTGTACTCCCTGCTAGTAACATCAGAGCAGTGGCTGCCACACCTCAGCATCTGTGTGTACTCCCTGCTAGTAACATCAGAGCAGTGCCTGCCTCACCTCAGTGTATGTGTGTACTCCCTGCTAGTAACATCAGAGCAGTGCCTGCCACACCTCAGCATCTGTGTGTACTCCCTGCAAGTATCATCAGAGCAGTGCCTGCCACACCTCAGTGTCTGTGTGTACTCCCTGCAAGTAATATTAGAGCAGTGCCTGCCACACCTCAGTGTCTGTGTGTACTCCCTGCAAGTAATATTAGAGCAGTGCCTGCCACACCTCAGTGTCTGTGTGTACTCCGTACTAGTAACATCAGAGCAGTGCCTGCCACACCTCAGTGTCTGTGTGTACTCCCTGCTAGTAACATCAGAGCAGTGCCTGCCACACTTCAGCGTCTGTGTGTACTCCCTGCAAGTAACAGAGCAGTGCCTGCCACACCTCAGTGTCTGTGTACTCCCTGCAAGTAATGTCAGAGCAGTGCCTGCCACACCTCAGCGTCTGTGTGTACTCCCTGCAAGTAACATCAGAGCAGTGCCTGCCACACCTCAGTGTCTGTGTACTCCCTGCAAGTAACATCAGAGCAGTGCCTGCCACACCTCAGCGTCTGTGTGTACTTCCTGCTAGTAACATCAGAGCAGTGCCTGCCACACCTCAGCGTCTGTGTGTACTCCCTGCAAGTACCATCAGAGCAGTGCCTGCCACACCTCAGTGTCTGTTTGTACTCCCTGCTAGTAACATCAGAGCAGTGCCTGCCACACCTCAGTGTCTGTGTGTACTACCTGCAAGTAACATCAGAGCAGTGCCTGCCTCACCTCAGCGTCTGTGTTCATTTCCTGCAAGTTACATCAGAGCAGTGCCTGCCACACCTCAGTGTCTGTGTACTCCCTGCAAGTAATGTCAGAGCAGTGCCTGCTACACCTCAGCGTCTGTGTGTACTCCCTGCAAGTAACACCAGAGCAGTACCTGCCACACCTCAGCATCTGTGTGTACTCCCTGCTAGTAACATCAGAGCAGTGCCTGCCACACCTCAGCGTCTGTGTACTCCCTGCAAGTAACATCAGAGCAGTGCCTGCCACACCTCAGCGTCTGTGTTCTCCCTGCAAGTAACATCAGAGCAGTGCCTGCCACACCTCAGCGTCTGTGTACTCCCTGCAAGTAATGTCAGAGCAGTGCCTGCCACACCTCAGCGTCTGTGTGTACTCCCTGCAAGTAACAGCAGTGCAGTGCCTGCCACACCTCAGCGTCTCTGTGTGTACTTCCTGCAAGTAACTTCAGAGCAGTGCCTGCCACACCTCAGTGTCTGTGTGTACTCCCTGCAAGTAACATCAGAGCAGTGCCTGCCACACCTCAGCATCTGTTTGTACTCCCTGCTAGTAACATCAGAGCAGTGCCTGCCACACCTCAGCATCTGTGTACTCCCTGCTAGTAACATCAGAGCAGTGCCTGCCACACCTCAGCATCTGTGTACTCCCTGCTAGTAACATCAGAGCAGTGCCTGCCACACCTCAGCATCTGTGTGTACTCCATGCAAGTATCATCAGAGCAGTGCCTGCCACACCTCAGTGTCTGTGTGTACTCCCTGCTAGTAACATCAGAGCAGTACCTGCCACACCTCTGTCTGTGTGTACTCCCTGCATGTAACATCAGAGCAGTACCTGCCACACCTCAGTGTCTGTGTACTCCCTGCATGTAACATCAGAGCAGTGCCTGCCACACCTCAGCGTCTGTGTGTACTCCCTGCAAGTAAACATCAGAGCAGTGCCTGCCACACCTCAGCGACTGTGTGTACTCCCTGCAAGTAACATCAGAGCAGTGCCTGCCACACCTCAGCATCTGTGTGTACTCCCTGCAAGTATCATCAGAGCAGTGCCTGCCACACCTCAGCGTCTGTGTGTACTGCCTGCAAGTATCATCAGAGCAGTGCCTGCCACACCTCAGCGTCTGTGTGTACTGCCTGCAAGTACCATCAGAGCAGTGCCTGCCACACCTCAGCGTCTGTGTGTACTCCCTGCTAGTAACATCAGAGCAGTGGCTGCCACACCTCAGCATCTGTGTGTACTCCCTGCTAGTAACATCAGAGCAGTGCCTGCCTCACCTCAGTGTATGTGTGTACTCCCTGCTAGTAACATCAGAGCAGTGCCTGCCACACCTCAGCATCTGTGTGTACTCCCTGCAAGTATCATCAGAGCAGTGCCTGCCACACCTCAGTGTCTGTGTGTACTCCCTGCAAGTAATATTAGAGCAGTGCCTGCCACACCTCAGTGTCTGTGTGTACTCCCTGCAAGTAATATTAGAGCAGTGCCTGCCACACCTCAGTGTCTGTGTGTACTCCGTACTAGTAACATCAGAGCAGTGCCTGCCACACCTCAGTGTCTGTGTACTCCCTGCAAGTAACATCAGAGCAGTGCCTGCCACACCTCAGTGTCTGTGTGTACTTCCTGCAAGTAACATCAGAGCAGTGCCTGCCACACCTCAGCATCTGTTTGTACTCTCTGCTAGTAACATCAGAGCAGTGCCTGCCACACCTCAGCGTCTGTGTGTACTCCCTGCAAGTAACTTCAGAGCAGTGCCTGCCTCACCTCAGTGTCTGTGTGTACTCCCTGCAAGTAACATCAGAGCAGTGCCTGCCACACCTCAGCGTCTGTGTGTACTCCCTGCTAGTAACATCAGAGCAGTGCCTGCCACACCTCAGCGTCTCTGTGTGTACTCCCTGCTAGTAACATCAGAGCAGTGCCTGCCACACCTCAGTGTCTGTGTGTACTCCCTGCAAGTAACATCAGAGCAGTGCCTGTCACACCTCAGCGTCTGTGTGTACTCCCTGCTAGTAACATCAGAGCAGTGCCTGCCACACCTCAGCGTCTCTGTGTGTACTCCCTGCTAGTAACATCATAGCAGTGCCTGCCACACCTCAGCGTCTGTGTGTACTCCCTGCAAGTAACATCAGAGCAGTGCCTGCCACACCTCAGCGTCTGTGTGTACTCCCTGCAAGTAACATCAGAGCAGTGCCTGCCACACCTCAGCGTCTGTGTATACTCCCTGTAAGTAACATCAGAGCAGTGCCTGTCACACCTCAGCGTCTGTGTGTACTCCCTGCAGGTAACATCAGAGCAGTGCCTGCCACACCTCAGCGTCTGTGTGTACTCCCTGCAAGTAACATCAGAGCAGTGCCTGCCTCACCTCAGCGTCTGTGTTCATTTCCTGCAAGTTACATCAGAGTAGTGCCTGCCACACCTCATTGTCTGTGTGTACTCCCTGCAAGTAACATCAGAGCAGTGCCTGCCTCACCTCAGTGTCTGTGTGTACTCCCTGCAAGTAACATCAGAGCAGTGCCTGCCTCACCTCAGCGTCTGTGTTCATTTCCTGCAAGTTACATCAGAGCAGTGCCTGCCACACCTCAGTGTCTGTGTGTACTCCCTGCTAGTAACATCATAGCAGTGCCTGCCACACCTCAGCGTCTGTGTGTACTCCCTGCAAGTAACATCAGAGCAGTGCCTGCCTCACCTCAGCGTCTGTGTTCATTTCCTGCAAGTTACATCAGAGTAGTGCCTGCCACACCTCAGCGTCTGTGTGTACTCCCTGCAAGTAACATCAGAGCAGTGCCTGCCTCACCTCAGTGTCTGTGTGTACTCCCTGCAAGTAACATCAGAGCAGTGCCTGTCACACCTCAGCGTCTGTGTGTACTCCCTGCAGGTAACATCAGAGCAGTGCCTGCCACACCTCAGCGTCGGTGTGTACTCCCTGCTAGTAACATCATAGCAGTGCCTGCCACACCTCAGTGTCTGTGTGTACTCCCTGCAAGTAACATCAGAGCAGTGCCTGCCTCACCTCAGCGTCTGTGTTCATTTCCTGCAAGTTACATCAGAGTAGTGCCTGCCACACCTTATTGTCTGTGTGTACTCCCTGCAAGTAACATCAGAGCAGTGCCTGCCACACCTCAGCGTCTGTGTGTACTCCCTGTAAGTAACATCAGAGCAGTGCCTGCCACACCTCAGCGTCTGTGTACTCCCTGCAAGTAACATCAGAGCAGTGCCTGCCACACCTCAGCGTCTGTGTGTACTCCCTGCTAGTAACATCAGAGCAGTGCCTGCCACACCTCAGCGTCTGTGTGTACTCCCTGCAAGTAACATCAGAGCGGTGCCTGCCACACCTCAGTGTCTGTGTGTACTCCCTGCAAGTAACTTCAGAGCAGTGCCTGCCACACCTCAGCGTCTGTGTGTACTCCCTGCAAGTAACATCAGAGCAGTGCCTGCCACACCTCAGCATCTGTTTGTACTCCCTGCTAGTAACATCAGAGCAGTGCCTGCCACACCTCAGCATCTGTGTGTACTCCCTGCAAGTAACTTCAGAGCAGTGCCTGCCACACCTCAGCGTCTGTGTACTCCCTGCAAGTAACATCAGAGCAGTGCCTGCCACACCTCAGCGTCTGTGTGTACTCCCTGCTAGTAACATCAGAGCAGTGCCTGCCACACCTCAGCGTCTGTGTGTACTCCCTGCAAGTAACATCAGAGCAGTGCCTGCCACACCTCAGCGTCTGTGTACTCCCTGCTAGTAACATCAGAGCAGTGCCTGTCACACCTCAGCATCTGTGTGTACTCCCTGCAAGTAACTTCAGAGCAGTGCCTGCCACACCTCAGTGTCTGTGTGTACTCCCTGCAAGTAACATCAGAGCAGTGCCTGCCACACCTCAGCGTCTGTGTGTACTCCCTGCTAGTAACATCAGAGCAGTGCCTGCCTCACCTCAGCGTCTGTGTGTACTCCCTGCAAGTAACATCAGAGCAGTGCCTGTCACACCTCAGCGTCTGTGTGTACTCCCTGCAAGTAACATCAGTGCAGTGCCTGCCACACCTCAGCGTCTGTGCACTCCCTGCAAGTAACATCAGAGCAGTGCCTGCCTCACCTCAGTGTCTGTGTGTACTCCCTGCAAGTAACATCAGAGCAGTGCCTGCAACACCTCACCGTCTGTGTACTCCCTGCTAGTAACATCAGAGCAGTGCCTGCCACACCTCAGCGTCTGTGTGTACTCCCTGCTAGTAACATCAGAGCAGTGCCTGCCACACCTCAGCGTCTGTTTGTACTCCCTGCAAGTAACATCAGTGCAGTGCCTGCCACACCTCAGTGTCTGTGTGTACTCCCTTCAAGTAACATCAGAGCAGTGCCTGCCACACCTCAGCGTCTGTGTGTACTCCCTGCTGGTAACATCAGAGCAGTGCCTGCCACACCTCAGCGTCTGTGTGTACTCCCTGCTTGTAACATCAGAGTAGTGCCTGCCTCACCTCAGCGTCTGTGTGTACTCCCTGCAAGTAACATCAGAGCAGTGCCTGTCACACCTCAGCGTCTGTGTGTACTCCCTGCTAGTAACATCAGAGCAGTGCCTGTCACACCTCAGCGTCTGTGTGTACTCCCTGCTTGTAACATCAGAGCAGTGCCTGCCACACCTCAGCGTCTGTGTGTACTCCCTGCAAGTAACATCAGAGCAGTGCCTGCCACACCTCAGCATCTGTGCACTCCCTGCAAGTAACATCAGAGCAGTGCCTGCCACACCTCATCGTCTGTGTACTCCCTGCTAGTAACATCAGAGCAGTGCCTGCCACACCTCAGCGTCTGTGTGTACTCCCTGCTAGTAACATCAGAGCAGTGCCTGTCACACCTCAGCGTCTGTGTGTACTCCCTGCTAGTAACATCAGAGCAGTGCCTGCCACACCTCAGCGTCTGTGTGTACTCCCTGCTAGTAACATCAGAGCAGTGCCTGCCACACCTCAGCATCTGTGTGTACTCCCTGCAAGTAACATCAGAGCAGTGCCTGCCACACCTCAGCATCTGTGTGTACTCCCTGCAAGTAACAGAGCAGTGCCTGCCACACCTCAGTGTCTGTGTACTCCCTGCAAGTAATGTCAGAGCAGTGCCTGCCACACCTCAGCGTCTGTGTGTACTCCCTGCAAGTAACATCAGAGCAGTGCCTGCCACACCTCAGTGTCTGTGTACTCCCTGCAAGTAACATCAGAGCAGTGCCTGCCACACCTCAGCGTCTGTGTGTACTTCCTGCTAGTAACATCAGAGCAGTGCCTGCCACACCTCAGCGTCTGTGTGTACTCCCTGCAAGTACCATCAGAGCAGTGCCTGCCACACCTCAGTGTCTGTTTGTACTCCCTGCTAGTAACATCAGAGCAGTGCCTGCCACACCTCAGCATCTGTGTACTCCCTGCTAGTAACATCAGAGCAGTGCCTGCCACACCTCAGCATCTGTGTACTCCCTGCTAGTAACATCAGAGCAGTGCCTGCCACACCTCAGCATCTGTGTGTACTCCATGCAAGTATCATCAGAGCAGTGCCTGCCACACCTCAGTGTCTGTGTGTACTCCCTGCAAGTAATATTAGAGCAGTGCCTGCCACACCTCAGCATCTGTGTTCTCCCTGCAAGTAACAGAGCAGTGCCTGCCACACCTCAGTGTCTGTGTGTACTCCCTGCTAGTAACATCAGAGCAGTGCCTGCCACACCTCAGTGTCTGTGTACTCCCTGGAAGTAATGTCAGAGCAGTGCCTGCCACACCTCAGCGTCTGTGTGTACTCCCTGCAAGTAACATCAGAGCAGTGCCTGCCACACCTCAGCGTCTCTGTGTACTCCCTGCAAGTAACATCAGAGCAGTGCCTGCCACACCTCAGCGTCTGTGTGTATTCCCTGCAAGTAACATCAGAGCAGTGCCTGCCACACCTCAGTGTCTGTGTGTACTCCCTGCAAGTAACATCAGAGCAGTGCCTGCCACACCTCAGCGTCTGTGTGTACTTCCTGCTAGTAACATCAGAGCAGTGCCTGCCACACCTCAGCGTCTGTGTGTACTCCCTGCAAGTACCATCAGAGCAGTGCCTGCCACACCTCAGCGTCTGTGTACTCCCTGCTAGTAACGTCAGAGCAGTGCCTGCCACACCTCAGTGTCTGTGTGTACTCCCTGCTAGTAACATCAGAGCAGTGCCTGCCACACCTCAGTGTCTGTTTGTACTCCCTGCTATTAACATCAGAGCAGTGCCTGCCACACCTCAGTGTCTGTGTGTACTCCCTGCTAGTAACATCAGAGCAGTGCCTGCCACACCTCAGTGTCTGTGTGTACTCCCTGCAAGTAACATCAGAGCAGTGCCTGCCACACCTCAGCGTCTGTGTGTACTCCCTGCAAGTAACATCAGAGCAGTGCCTGCCACACCTCAGCGTCTGTGTGTACTCCCTGCAAGTAACATCAGAGCAGTGCCTGCCACACCTCAGCGTCTGTGTACTCCCTGCTAGTAACATCAGAGCAGTGCCTGCCACACCTCAGTGTCTGTGTGTACTCCTGCTAGTAACATCAGAGCAGTGCCTGCCACACCTCAGTGTCTGTGTGTACTCCCTGCAAGTAACATCAGAGCAGTGCCTGCCACACCTCAGCGTCTGTGTGTACTCCCTGCAAGTAACAGCAGTGCAGTGCCTGCCACACCTCAGTGTCTGTGTGTACTCCCTGCAAGTAACAGCAGTGCAGTGCCTGCCACACCTCAGCGTCTCTGTGTGTACTCCCTGCTAGTAACATCAGAGCAGTGCCAGTCACACCTCAGTGTCTGTGTGTACTCCCTGCAAGTAACATCAGAGCAGTGCCTGCCACACCTCAGCATCTGTTTGTACTCCCTGCTAGTAACATCAGAGCAGTGCCTGCCACACCTCAGCGTCTGTGTGTACTCCCTGCTAGTAACATCAGAGCAGTGCCTGCCACACCTCAGCATCTGTGTGTACTCCCTGCAAGTAACTTCAGAGCAGTGCCTGCCACACCTCAGCATCTGTGTGTACTCCCTGCTAGTAACATCAGAGCAGTGCCTGCCACACCTCAGCGTCTGTGTGTACTCCCTGCAAGTAACATCAGAGCAGTGCCTGCCACACCTCAGTGTCTGTGTACTCCCTGCAAGTAACATCAGAGCAGTGCCTGCCACACCTCAGTGTCTGTGTACTCCCTGCAAGTAACATCAGAGCAGTGCCTGCCACACCTCAGTGTCTGTGTGTACTTCCTGCAAGTAACATCAGAGCAGTGCCTGCCACACCTCAGCATCTGTTTGTACTCTCTGCTAGTAACATCAGAGCAGTGCCTGCCACACCTCAGCGTCTGTGTGTACTCCCTGCAAGTAACTTCAGAGCAGTGCCTGCCTCACCTCAGTGTCTGTGTGTACTCCCTGCAAGTAACATCAGAGCAGTGCCTGCCACACCTCAGCGTCTGTGTGTACTCCCTGCTAGTAACATCAGAGCAGTGCCTGCCACACCTCAGCGTCTCTGTGTGTACTCCCTGCTAGTAACATCAGAGCAGTGCCTGCCACACCTCAGTGTCTGTGTGTACTCCCTGCAAGTAACATCAGAGCAGTGCCTGTCACACCTCAGCGTCTGTGTGTACTCCCTGCTAGTAACATCAGAGCAGTGCCTGCCACACCTCAGCGTCTCTGTGTGTACTCCCTGCTAGTAACATCATAGCAGTGCCTGCCACACCTCAGCGTCTGTGTGTACTCCCTGCAAGTAACATCAGAGCAGTGCCTGCCACACCTCAGCGTCTGTGTGTACTCCCTGCAAGTAACATCAGAGCAGTGCCTGCCACACCTCAGCGTCTGTGTATACTCCCTGTAAGTAACATCAGAGCAGTGCCTGTCACACCTCAGCGTCTGTGTGTACTCCCTGCAGGTAACATCAGAGCAGTGCCTGCCACACCTCAGCGTCTGTGTGTACTCCCTGCAAGTAACATCAGAGCAGTGCCTGCCTCACCTCAGCGTCTGTGTTCATTTCCTGCAAGTTACATCAGAGTAGTGCCTGCCACACCTCATTGTCTGTGTGTACTCCCTGCAAGTAACATCAGAGCAGTGCCTGCCTCACCTCAGTGTCTGTGTGTACTCCCTGCAAGTAACATCAGAGCAGTGCCTGCCTCACCTCAGCGTCTGTGTTCATTTCCTGCAAGTTACATCAGAGCAGTGCCTGCCACACCTCAGTGTCTGTGTGTACTCCCTGCTAGTAACATCATAGCAGTGCCTGCCACACCTCAGCGTCTGTGTGTACTCCCTGCAAGTAACATCAGAGCAGTGCCTGCCTCACCTCAGCGTCTGTGTTCATTTCCTGCAAGTTACATCAGAGTAGTGCCTGCCACACCTCAGCGTCTGTGTGTACTCCCTGCAAGTAACATCAGAGCAGTGCCTGCCTCACCTCAGTGTCTGTGTGTACTCCCTGCAAGTAACATCAGAGCAGTGCCTGTCACACCTCAGCGTCTGTGTGTACTCCCTGCAGGTAACATCAGAGCAGTGCCTGCCACACCTCAGCGTCGGTGTGTACTCCCTGCTAGTAACATCATAGCAGTGCCTGCCACACCTCAGTGTCTGTGTGTACTCCCTGCAAGTAACATCAGAGCAGTGCCTGCCTCACCTCAGCGTCTGTGTTCATTTCCTGCAAGTTACATCAGAGTAGTGCCTGCCACACCTTATTGTCTGTGTGTACTCCCTGCAAGTAACATCAGAGCAGTGCCTGCCACACCTCAGCGTCTGTGTGTACTCCCTGTAAGTAACATCAGAGCAGTGCCTGCCACACCTCAGCGTCTGTGTACTCCCTGCAAGTAACATCAGAGCAGTGCCTGCCACACCTCAGCGTCTGTGTGTACTCCCTGCTAGTAACATCAGAGCAGTGCCTGCCACACCTCAGCGTCTGTGTGTACTCCCTGCAAGTAACATCAGAGCGGTGCCTGCCACACCTCAGTGTCTGTGTGTACTCCCTGCAAGTAACTTCAGAGCAGTGCCTGCCACACCTCAGCGTCTGTGTGTACTCCCTGCAAGTAACATCAGAGCAGTGCCTGCCACACCTCAGCATCTGTTTGTACTCCCTGCTAGTAACATCAGAGCAGTGCCTGCCACACCTCAGCATCTGTGTGTACTCCCTGCAAGTAACTTCAGAGCAGTGCCTGCCACACCTCAGCGTCTGTGTACTCCCTGCAAGTAACATCAGAGCAGTGCCTGCCACACCTCAGCGTCTGTGTGTACTCCCTGCTAGTAACATCAGAGCAGTGCCTGCCACACCTCAGCGTCTGTGTGTACTCCCTGCAAGTAACATCAGAGCAGTGCCTGCCACACCTCAGCGTCTGTGTACTCCCTGCTAGTAACATCAGAGCAGTGCCTGTCACACCTCAGCATCTGTGTGTACTCCCTGCAAGTAACTTCAGAGCAGTGCCTGCCACACCTCAGTGTCTGTGTGTACTCCCTGCAAGTAACATCAGAGCAGTGCCTGCCACACCTCAGCGTCTGTGTGTACTCCCTGCTAGTAACATCAGAGCAGTGCCTGCCTCACCTCAGCGTCTGTGTGTACTCCCTGCAAGTAACATCAGAGCAGTGCCTGTCACACCTCAGCGTCTGTGTGTACTCCCTGCAAGTAACATCAGTGCAGTGCCTGCCACACCTCAGCGTCTGTGCACTCCCTGCAAGTAACATCAGAGCAGTGCCTGCCTCACCTCAGTGTCTGTGTGTACTCCCTGCAAGTAACATCAGAGCAGTGCCTGCAACACCTCACCGTCTGTGTACTCCCTGCTAGTAACATCAGAGCAGTGCCTGCCACACCTCAGCGTCTGTGTGTACTCCCTGCTAGTAACATCAGAGCAGTGCCTGCCACACCTCAGCGTCTGTTTGTACTCCCTGCAAGTAACATCAGTGCAGTGCCTGCCACACCTCAGTGTCTGTGTGTACTCCCTTCAAGTAACATCAGAGCAGTGCCTGCCACACCTCAGCGTCTGTGTGTACTCCCTGCTGGTAACATCAGAGCAGTGCCTGCCACACCTCAGCGTCTGTGTGTACTCCCTGCTTGTAACATCAGAGTAGTGCCTGCCTCACCTCAGCGTCTGTGTGTACTCCCTGCAAGTAACATCAGAGCAGTGCCTGTCACACCTCAGCGTCTGTGTGTACTCCCTGCTAGTAACATCAGAGCAGTGCCTGTCACACCTCAGCGTCTGTGTGTACTCCCTGCTTGTAACATCAGAGCAGTGCCTGCCACACCTCAGCGTCTGTGTGTACTCCCTGCAAGTAACATCAGAGCAGTGCCTGCCACACCTCAGCATCTGTGCACTCCCTGCAAGTAACATCAGAGCAGTGCCTGCCACACCTCATCGTCTGTGTACTCCCTGCTAGTAACATCAGAGCAGTGCCTGCCACACCTCAGCGTCTGTGTGTACTCCCTGCTAGTAACATCAGAGCAGTGCCTGTCACACCTCAGCGTCTGTGTGTACTCCCTGCTAGTAACATCAGAGCAGTGCCTGCCACACCTCAGCGTCTGTGTGTACTCCCTGCTAGTAACATCAGAGCAGTGCCTGCCACACCTCAGCATCTGTGTGTACTCCCTGCAAGTAACATCAGAGCAGTGCCTGCCACACCTCAGCATCTGTGTGTACTCCCTGCAAGTAACTTCAGAGCAGTGCCTGCCACACCTCAGTGTCTGTGTGTACTCCCTGCAAGTAACATCAGAGCAGTGCCTGCCACACCTCAGCGTCTGTGTGTACTCCCTGCTAGTAACATCAGAGCAGTGCCTGCCTCACCTCAGCGTCTGTGTGTACTCCCTGCAAGTAACATCAGAGCAGTGCCTGCCTCACCTCAGTGTCTGTGTACTCCCTGCTAGTAACATCAGAGCAGTGCCTGCCAAACCTCAGCGTCTGTGTGTACTCCCTGCAAGTAACATCAGAGCAGTGCCTGCCACACCTCAGCGTCTGTGTGTACTGCCTGCTAGTAACATCAGAGCAGTGCCTGTCACACCTCAGCGTCTGTGTGTACTCCCTGCTTGTAACATCAGAGCAGTGCCTGCCACACCTCAGCGTCTGTGTGTACTGCCTGCAAGTAACATCAGAGCAGTGCCTGTCACACCTCAGCGTCTGTGTGTACTCCCTGCAAGTAACATCAGAGCAGTGCCTGCCACACCTCAGCGTCTGTGTACTCCCTGCTAGTAACATCAGAGCAGTGCCTGCCACACCTCAGCGTCTGTCTTCATTTCCTGCAAGTTACATCAGAGCAGTGCCTGCCTCACTTCAGTGTCTGTGTGTACTCCCTGCAAGTAACATCAGAGCAGTGCCTGCCAAACCTCAGCGTCTGTGTGTACTCCCTGCAAGTAACATCAGAGCAGTGCCTGCCACACCTCAGCGTCTGTGTGTACTCCCTGCAAGTAACATCAGAGCAGTGCCTGCCACACCTCAGCGTCTGTGTACTCCCTGCTAGTAACATCAGAGCAGTGCCTGCCACACCTCAGCGTCTGTCTTCATTTCCTGCAAGTTACATCAGAGCAGTGCCTGCCTCACTTCAGTGTCTGTGTGTACTCCCTGCAAGTAACATCAGAGCAGTGCCTGCCAAACCTCAGCGTCTGTGTGTACTCCCTGCAAGTAACATCAGAGCAGTGCCTGCCACACCTCAGCGTCTGTGTGTACTCCCTGCAAGTAACATCAGAGCAGTGCCTGCCACACCTCAGCGTCTGTGTGTACTCCCTGCAAGTAACATCTGAGCAGTGCCTGCCACACCTCAGTGTGTGTACTCCCTACAAGTAACATCAGAGCAGTGCCTGCCACACCTCAGTGTGTGTACTCCCTGCAAGTAACACCAGAGCAGTGCCTGCCACACCTAAGCGTCTGTGTGTACTCCCTGCAGGTAACATCAGAGCAGTGCCTGCCACACCTCAGCATCTGTGTGTACTCCCTGCTAGTAACATCAGAGCAGTGCCTGCCACACCTCAGCGTCTGTGTACTCCCTGCAAGTAACATCCGAGCAGTGCCTGCCACACCTCAGCGTCTGTGTGTACTCCCTGCTAGTAACATCAGAGCAGTGCCTGCCACACCTTAGCATCTGTGTGTACTTCCTGCAAGTAACATCAGAGCAGTGCCTGCCACACCTCAGCGTCTGTGTGTACTCCCTGCAAGTAACATCAGAGCAGTGCCTGCCACACCTCAGCGTCTGTGTGTACTCCCTGCAAGTAACATCAGAGCAGTGCCTGCCACACCTCAGCGTCTGTGTGTACTCCCTGCAGGTAACATCAGAGCAGTGCCTGCCACACCTCAGCGTCTGTGTGTACTCCCTGCAAGTAACATCAGAGCAGTGCCTGCCTCACCTCAACGTCTGTGTGGATTTTCTGCAGGTAACATCAGAGCAGTGCCTGCGACACCTCAGCGTCTGTGTGGATTTCCTGCAGGTAACATCAGAGCAGTGCCTGCCACACCTCAGCGTCTGTGTGTACTCCCTGCAAGTAACATCAGAGCAGTGCCTGCCACACCTCAGCGTCTGTGTGTACTCCCTGCAAGTAACATCAGAGCAGTGCCTGCCTCACCTCAGTGTCTGTGTGTACTCCCTGCAAGTAACATCAGAGCAGTGCCTGCCACACCTCAGTGTCTGTGTACTCCCTGCTAGTAACATCAGAGCAGTGCCTGCCACACCTCAGCGTCTGTGTGTACTCCCTGCAAGTTTCATCAGTGCAGTGCCTGCCACACCTCAGCGTCTGTGCACTCCCTGCAAGTAACATCAGAGCAGTGCCTGCCTCACCTCAGTGTCTGTGTGTACTCCCTGCAAGTAACATCAGAGCAGTGCCTGCCACACCTCATCGTCTGTGTACTCCCTGCTAGTAACATCAGAGCAGTGCCTGCCACACCTCAGCGTCTGTGTGTACTCCCTGCTAGTAACATCAGAGCAGTGCCTGTCACACCTCAGCGTCTGTGTACTCCCTGCAAGTAACATCCGAGCAGTGCCTGCCACACCTCAGCATCTGTGTGTACTCCCTGCAAGTAACATCAGAGCAGTGCCTGCCTCACCTCAGCGTCTGTGTGTACTCCCTGCAAGTAACATCAGTGCAGTGCCTGCCACACCTCAGCTTCTGTGCACTCCCTGCAAGTAACATCAGTGCAGTGCCTGCCACACCTCAGTGTCTGTGTGTACTCCCTGCAAGTAACATCAGAGCAGTGCCTGCCACACCTCAGCGTCTGTGTGTACTCCCTGCTAGTAACATCAGAGCAGTGCCTGCCACACCTCAGCGTCTGTCTTCATTTCCTGCAAGTTACATCAGAGCAGTGCCTGCCTCACTTCAGTGTCTGTGTGTACTCCCTGCAAGTAACATCAGAGCAGTGCCTGCCTCACCTCAGTGTCTGTGTACTCCCTGCTAGTAACATCAGAGCAGTGCCTGCCAAACCTCAGCGTCTGTGTGTACTCCCTGCAAGTAACATCAGAGCAGTGCCTGCCACACCTCAGCGTCTGTGTGTACTGCCTGCTAGTAACATCAGAGCAGTGCCTGTCACACCTCAGCGTCTGTGTGTACTCCCTGCTTGTAACATCAGAGCAGTGCCTGCCACACCTCAGCGTCTGTGTGTACTCCCTGCAAGTAACATCAGAGCAGTGCCTGCCACACCTCAGCGTCTGTGTACTCCCTGCTAGTAACATCAGAGCAGTGCCTGCCAAACCTCAGCGTCTGTGTGTACTCCCTGCAAGTAACATCAGAGCAGTGCCTGCCACACCTCAGCGTCTGTGTCTACTGCCTGCAAGTAACATCAGAGCAGTGCCTGTCACACCTCAGCGTCTGTGTGTACTCCCTGCAAGTAACATCAGAGCAGTGCCTGCCACACCTCAGCGTCTGTGTACTCCCTGCTAGTAACATCAGAGCAGTGCCTGCCACACCTCAGCGTCTGTCTTCATTTCCTGCAAGTTACATCAGAACAGTGCCTGCCTCACTTCAGTGTCTGTGTGTACTCCCTGCAAGTAACATCAGAGGGGTGCCTGCCTCACCTCAGTGTCTGTGTACTCCCTGCTAGTAACATCAGAGCAGTGCCTGCCACACCTCAGCGTCTGTGTGTACTCCCTGCAAGTAACATCAGAGCAGTGCCTGCCACACCTCAGTGTGTGTACTCCCTACAAGTAACATCAGAGCAGTGCCTGCCACACCTCAGTGTGTGTACTCCCTGCAAGTAACACCAGAGCAGTGCCTGCCACACCTAAGCGTCTGTGTGTACTCCCTGCAGGTAACATCAGAGCAGTGCCTGCCACACCTCAGCATCTGTGTGTACTCCCTGCTAGTAACATCAGAGCAGTGCCTGCCACACCTCAGCGTCTGTGTACTCCCTGCAAGTAACATCTGAGCAGTGCCTGCCACACCTCAGCGTCTGTGTGTACTCCCTGCTAGTAACATCAGAGCAGTGCCTGCCACACCTTAGCATCTGTGTGTACTTCCTGCAAGTAACATCAGAGCAGTGCCTGCCACACCTCAGCGTCTGTGTGTACTCCCTGCAAGTAACATCAGAGCAGTGCCTGCCACACCTCAGCGTCTGTGTGGATTTCCTGCAGGTAACATCAGAGCAGTGCCTGCCACACCTCAGCGTCTGTGTGTACTCCCTGCAGGTAACATCAGAGCAGTGCCTGCCACACCTCAGCGTCTGTGTGTACTCCCTGCAAGTAACATCAGAGCAGTGCCTGCCACACCTCAGCGTCTGTGTGTACTCCCTGCAAGTAACATCAGAGCAGTGCCTGCCTCACCTCAACGTCTGTGTGGATTTTCTGCAGGTAACATCAGAGCAGTGCCTGCCTCACCTCAGCGTCTGTGTGTACTCCCTGCTAGTAACATCAGAGCAGTGCCTGCCACACCTCAGCGTCTGCGTGTACTCCCTGCAAGTAACATCAGAGCAGTGCCTGCCACACCTCAGCGTCTGCGTGTACTCCCTGCAAGTAACATCAGAGCAGTGCCTGCCACACCTCAGTGTCTGTGTGTACTCCTGCAAGTAACATCAGAGCAGTGCCTGCCACACCTCAGCGTCTGTGTGTACTCCCTGCAAGTAACATCAGAGCAGTGCCTGCCACACCTCAGCGTCTGCGTGTACTCCTGCAAGTAACATCAGAGCAGTGCCTGCCACACCTCAGCTTCTGTGTGTACTCCCTGCAAGTAACATCAGAGCAGTGCCTGCCACACCTCAGCGTCTGTGTATACTCCCTGTAAGTAACATCAGAGCAGTGCCTGCCACACCTCAGTGTCTGTGTGTACTCCCTGCAAGTAACATCAGAGCAGTGCCTGCCACACCTCAGTGACTGTGTTTACTCCTGCAAGTAACATCAGAGCAGTGCCTGCCAAACCTCAGCGTCTGTGTGTACTCCCTGCAAGTAACATCAGAGCAGTGCCTGCCACACCTCAGCGTCTGTCTTCATTTCCTGCAAGTTACATCAGAGCAGTGCCTGCCTCACTTCAGTGTCTGTGTGTACTCCCTGCTAGTAACATCAGAGAAGTGCCTGCCACACCTCAGCGTCTGTCTTCATTTCCTGCAAGTTACATCAGAGCAGTGCCTGCCTCACCTCAGTGTCTGTGTACTCCCTGCTAGTAACATCAGAGCAGTGCCTGCCAAACCTCAGCGTCTGTGTGTACTCCCTGCAAGTAACATCAGAGCAGTGCCTGCCACACCTCAGCGTCTGTGTGTACTCCCTGCAAGTAACATCAGAGCAGTGCCTGCCACACCTCAGCGTCTGTGTGTACTCCCTGCAAGTAACATCTGAGCAGTGCCTGCCACACCTCAGTGTGTGTACTCCCTGCCAAGTAACATCAGAGCAGTGCCTGCCACACCTCAGTGTGTGTACTCCCTGCAAGTAACACCAGAGCAGTGCCTGCCACACCTCAGCGTCTGTGTGTACTCCCTGCAGGTAACATCAGAGCAGTGCCTGCCACACCTCAGCATCTGTGTGTACTCCCTGCTAGTAACATCAGAGCAGTGCCTGCCACACCTCAGCGTCTGTGTACTCCCTGCAAGTAACATCCGAGCAGTGCCTGCCACACCTCAGCGTCTGTGTGGATTTCCTGCAGGTAACATCAGAGCAGTGCCTGCCACACCTCAGCGTCTGTGTGTACTCCCTGCAAGTAACATCAGAGCAGTGCCTGCCACACCTCAGCGTCTGTGTGTACTCCCTGCAAGTAACATCAGAGCAGTGCCTGCCACACCTCAGCGTCTATTTGTACTCCCTGCAAGTAACATCAGAGCAGTGCCTGCCACACCTCAGCGTCTGTGTGGATTTTCTGCAGGTAACATCAGAGCAGTGCCTGCCTCACCTGCAGCTTCTGTGTGTACTCCCTGCTAGTAACATCAGAGCAGTGCCTGCCACACCTCAGCGTCTGCGTGTACTCCCTGCAAGTAACATCAGAGCAGTGCCTGCCACAACCTCAGCGTCTGTGTATACTCCCTGCAAGTAACATCAGAGCAGTGCCTGCCACACCTCAGCGTCTGTGTGTACTCCCTGCAAGTTACATCAGAGCAGTGCCTGCCACACCTCAGCGTCTGTGTATACTCCCTGCAAGTAACATCAGAGCAGTGCCTGCCACACCTCAGCATCTGTGTGTACTCCTGCAAGTAACATCAGAGCAGTGCCTGCCACACCTCAGCGTCTGTGTGTACTCCCTGCAAGTAACATCAGAGCAGTGCCTGCCACACCTCAGTGTCTGTGTACTCCCCTGCAAGTGACATCAGAGCAGTGCCTGCCACACCTCAGCGTCTGTATGTACTCCCTGCTAGTAACATCAGAGCAGTGCCTGTCACACCCCAGTGTCTGTGTGTACTTCCTGCAAGTAACATCAGAGCAGTGCCTGCCACACCTCAGCGTCTGTGTGTACTCCCTGCAAGTAACATCAGAGCAGTGCCTGCCACACCTCAGTGTCTGTGTGTACTCCCTGCAAGTAACATCAGAGCAGTGCCTGCCACACCTCAGTGGCTGTGTTACTCCCTGCAAGTAACATCAGAGCAGTGCCTGCCAAACCTCAGCGTCTGTGTGTACTCCCTGCAAGTAACATCAGAGCAGTGCCTGCCACACCTCAGCGTCTGTCTTCATTTCCTGCAAGTTACATCAGAGCAGTGCCTGCCTCACTTCAGTGTCTGTGTGTACTCCCTGCAAGTAACATCAGAGCAGTGCCTGCCTCACCTCAGTGTCTGTGTACTCCCTGCTAGTAACATCAGAGCAGTGCCTGCCAAACCTCAGCGTCTGTGTGTACTCCCTGCAAGTAACATCAGAGCAGTGCCTGCCACACCTCAGCGTCTGTGTGTACTCCCTGCAAGTAACATCAGAGCAGTGCCTGCCTCACCTCAGAGTCTGTGTACTCCCTGCTAGTAACATCAGAGCAGTGCCTGCCAAACCTCAGCGTCTGTGTGTACTCCCTGCAAGTAACATCAGAGCAGTGCCTGCCACACCTCAGCGTCTGTGTGTACTCCCTGCAAGTAACATCTGAGCAGTGCCTGCCACACCTCAGTGTGTGTACTCCCTGCAAGTAATATCAGAGCAGTGCCTGCCACACCTCAGCGTCTGTGTGTACTCCCTGCAAGTAACATCTGAGCAGTGCCTGCCACACCTCAGTGTGTGTACTCCCTGCAGGTAACATCAGAGCAGTGCCTGCCACACCTCAGTGTGTGTACTCCTGCAAGTAACACCAGAGCAGTGCCTGCCACACCTCAGCGTCTGTGTGTACTCCCTGCAGGTAACATCAGAGCAGTGCCTGCCACACCTCAGCATCTGTGTGTACTCCCTGCTAGTAACATCAGAGCAGTGCCTGCCTCACCTCAGCGTCTGTGTACTCCCTGCAAGTAACATCCGAGCAGTGCCTGCCACACCTCAGCGTCTGTATGTACTCCCTGCTAGTAACATCAGAGCAGTGCCTGCCACACCTTAGCATCTGTGTGTACTTCCTGCAAGTAACATCAGAGCAGTGCCTGCCACACTTCAGCGTCTGTGTGTACTCCCTGCAAGTAACATCAGAGCAGTGCCTGCCACACCTCAGCGTCTGTGTGGATTTCCTGCAGTTAACATCAGAGCAGTGCCTGCCACACCTCAGCGTCTGTGTGTACTCCCTGCAAGTAACATCAGAGCAGTGCCTGCCACACCTCAGCGTCTGTGTGTACTCCCTGCAAGTAACATCAGAGCAGTGCCTGCCACACCTCAGCGTCTGTGTGTACTCCCTGCAAGTAACATCAGAGCAGTGCCTGCCACACCTCAGCGTCTGTGTGTACTCCCTGCAAGTAACATCAGAGCAGTGCCTGCCTCACCTCAGCGTCTGTGTGGATTTTCTGCAGGTAACATCAGAGCAGTGCCTGCCTCACCTCAGCGTCTGTGTGTACTCCCTGCTAGTAACATCAGAGCAGTGCCTGCCACACCTCAGCGTCTGCGTGTTACTCCCTGCAAGTAACATCAGAGCAGTGCCTGCCTCACCTCAGCGTCTGCGTGTACTCCCTGCTAGTAACATCAGAGCAGTGCCTGCCACACCTCAGCGTCTGTGTGTACTCCCTGCAAGTAACATCAGAGGAGTGCCTGCCACACCTCAGTGGCTGTGTGTACTCCCTGCAAGTAACATCAGAGCAGTGCCTGCCACACCTCAGCGTCTGTATGTACTCCCTGCAAGTAACATCAGAGCAGTGCCTGCCACACCTCAGCGTCTGCGTGTACTCCCTGCTAGTAACATCAGAGCAGTGCCTGCCACACCTCAGCGTCTGTGTGTGCTCCCTGCAAGTAACATCAGAGCAGTGCCTGCCACACCTCAGCGTCTGTGTGTACTCCTGCAAGTAACATCTAAGCAGTGCCTGCCACACCTCAGCGTCTGTGTGTACTCCCTGCAGTTACATCAGAGCAGTGCCTGCCACACCTCAGCGTCTGTGTGTACTCCCTGCAAGTAACATCAGAGCAGTGCCTGTCACACACTCAGCGTCTGTGTGTACTCCCTGCAAGTAACATCAGAGCAGTGCCTTCCACACCTCAGTGTCTGTGTACTCCCTGCTAGTAACATCAGAGCAGTGCCTGCCACACCTCAGCGTCTGTGTGTACTCCCTGCTAGTAACATCAGAGCAGTGCCTGCCACACCTCAGCGTCTGTGTGTACTCCCTGCAAGTTACATCAGAGCAGTGCCTGCCCAACACCTCAGCGTCTGTGTGTACTCCCTGCTAGTAACATCAGAGTAGTGCCTGCCACACCTCAGCGTCTGTGTGTACTCCCTGCAAGCTACATCAGAGCAGTGCCTGCCACACCTCAGCGTCTGTGTGTACTCCCTGCAAGTAACATCAGAGCAGTGCCTGCCACACCTCAGTGTCTGTGTACTCCCTGCAAGTAACATCAGAGCAGTGCCTGCCACACCTCAGCATCTGTGTGTACTCCCTGCAAGTAACATCAGAGCAGTGCCTGCCACACCTCAGCGTCTGTGTGTACTCCCTGCTAGTAACATCAGAGCAGTGCCTGCCACACCTCAGCGTCTGTGTGGATTTCCTGCAAGTTACATCAGAGCAGTGCCTGCCACACCTCAGCGTCTGTGTGTACTCCCTGCTAGTAACATCAGAGCAGTGCCTGCCACACCTCAGCGTCTGTGTGGATTTCCTGCAAGTTACATCAGAGCAGTGCCTGCCTCACCTCAGCGTCTGCGTGTACTCCCTGCTAGTAACATCAGAGCAGTGCCTGCCACACCTCAGCGTCTGTGTGTACTCCCTGCAAGTAACATCAGAGCAGTGCCTGCCACACCTCAGTGGCTGTGTGTACTCCCTGCAAGTAACATCAGAGCAGTGCCTGCCACACCTCAGTGGCTGTGTGTACTCCCTGCAAGTAACATCAGAGCAGTGCCTGCCGCACCTCAGCGTCTGTATGTACTCCCTGCAAGTAACATCAGAGCAGTGCCTGCCACACCTCAGCGTCTGCGTGTACTCCCTGCTAGTAACATCAGAGCAGTGCCTGCCACACCTCAGCGTCTGTGTGTACACCCTGCAAGTAACATCAGAGCAGTGCCTGCCACACCTCAGCGTCTGTGTGTACTCCCTGCAAGTAACATCAGAGCAGTGCCTGCCACACCTCAGTGGCTGTGTGTACTCCCTGCAAGTAACATCAGAGCAGTGCCTGCCACACCTCAGCGTCTGTGTGTACTCCCTGTAAGTAACATCAGAGCAGTGCCTGCCACACCTCAGCGTCTGTGTGTACTCCCTGCAAGTGACATCAGAGCAGTGCCTGCCTCACCTCAGCGTCTGTGTGTACTCCCTGCAAGTAACATCAGAGCAGTGCCTGCCACACCTCAGCGTCGTGTGTGTACTCCATGCAAGTAACATCAGAGCAGTGCCTGCCACACCTCAGCGTCTGTGTGTACTCCCTGCAAGTGACATCAGAGCAGTGCCTGCCTCACCTCAGCGTCTGTGTGTACTCCCTGCTTGTAACATCAGAGCAGTGCCTGCCTCACCTCAGCGTCTGTGTGTACTCCCTGCTATTAACATCAGAGCAGTGCCTGCCTCACCTCAGCGTCTGTGTGTACTCCCTGCAAGTAACATCAGAGCAGTGCCTGCCACACCTC